>CM061750.1:230847745-231447745 GCA_030979885.1 Lolium multiflorum | reverse complement strand
TAGTATTTTGATTTTTGTAGAATTGGCATCCGTTTTCTACCATGCGCTAGTCTTATAATTGAGATAGAAATACTGTTAAGTCTGACAAGTAACTTTACAGACTGGTACCGTATTGTTAAAGAATCAAGAAATGATTAAGTCCTGTTGCAAAATTTTAGTAAACCTCACATTATTGATTCAAAGAACAATGGTTTCAATTAGTACCTAAAATCATCTTGTCTCCATGAAACTTGAAGTTCAAATCCGTTTGAAAAGTAAGGAGCTGGAAATTTTGTTTTCAGAAATAAGCGAGGTATGAGATATATGTGATATCTAAGACCTTATTGCAAGATGATAGAATATAATCTAGTGAGACTACATAAACTCATAAGTTTTATGGAAATGTACGAAGGTTGAAGACGCTAGACGTCCCAATCCTCCAACTATTTGGGCACTAACGATATTTGCATATCCATGAAGTGATCGTCCTTAGTATGCACCGTTGCTAAGACTCGTCGTTTCGAAGCATCTCGCGATGATCGGGTGTTATAGATTCTACGAGTGCATACAAAGGGTGCAAACCAGATTTGCACATGCGAATACTAAGGTTAAACTTTACGAGCCTAGCATGCAGAGACATGGTCTCGGAAAGTCGTCATCATTTGATGGATAAAAATTATGAGTGAAATTGTTCATCACATTAAAAGGTTACTAATATTGAAATCTGGAACCCTTGTCATATGATGATCAACTTCAAAGTAAGAACTTCAAGGTTATTGGTATTTGACCAACAAACCTAGAAGTTATTGATGTTGAAGTGTTTTTCTGAGAATGAGGAAAGCTAAAAGAGAGACTACAAAAGATTATTGGCAGAAAGAAAGAAAAGACTAGAAAGTCTAGCTCAGGTGTATACAGATGATATACATGTTATGAATGTATTCCTAGTTTGGTCACACAATGAAATTCTTGGGTATTTGTACCATATTGGTTGGTATGAAGTGTCATACAAAACAACGCCATACAAGAATACAATGGCCTAAGTGACTGACAAGGAATATGATAGGAATGCATGTCTGGAACAAAAATAAAGAGTTATTATGTTCGTCGTTGGCATTCTATCTATCCCTTCAGATTTATAATAAAGAATTTCATAATTGTTGTTTTGTTCTGGTCAAATGAAAACAATGAGTTGTTCGAATTTTGACAGTATTCCATGTACGATGGATAAGTTATTATAAATCTTTATGGTGAAACACACATGCATAACACCGACGCTAAAATGCCATAAGGCAAATGATTTGAATTCCACTTATTTGTGGAACCGCCATTTAGGTCATGTTAGAAAGGAACGCATGAAGAAACTCCATGCAGATGGATTTTTGGAGTCATTTGATTTTTGAATCGTTTGTCACTTGCAAATCTTTTCTAAAGAGAATGACTGAAATACTGTTCATAGGCCAAGAATTGAACGGGCAACTAACTTAGTAGAAACATACATGATGATGTATGTGGTTCACTGGGCATAGTTGTGTGCGGGAGATTCTTCTACCTCATGAAAACTTCCAACAATGAATTGAGTATATATATGTGGATATATTCTATAAGGAAGAAGTTTGAAACATTTGAATGGATTCAAATAAATTTCAGCATGAAGTGGAAATCATCGTAATAGAAAAGTCAAACATCTATGATTGGGGTGGTGGAAATATTTGAATTACGAGTTTTAGCGAACATCTAAGAGAGTTATGAAAATGTTCTACAACTCACATTTCTTGGAGTATCATAATGATGATGGAGTATCCAAGAGACGTATCCAAACCTTGTTGGATTAATGATGAGATAAAATAAAATGACGCCATTATACTTTTGTGGATTATGCTTTAGAGACTACCGCTTTTACACTGAATAGACATCATCATGATCCATTGAAATGACACCATACGAGTTATGGCATGGGTATAAACCCTAAATAGTCCTTTCTTAAATTTTGGTATGCATAGCATAAGTAAATGAGTTTACAACCAAAATCGGATAAATGTCTTTGTTGGTTATCCCAGAAAATTGATTGGGAATTCTTTCCACTATAAAGTCAAAGACAAAAGTGTTTGTCGATGTTTCTTACTTATTTCCAAGAAATTGTTTCTAGCGAAGTATTTGAGTGGGAGGACAATGGAACTTGATAAGGTTCATGAACCTGAGCATGATGATCAGAGTAGCACAACATCGGAAATGGTTCCGAAAGCAGCTACGAAGAGCATGGCTCCCATGTGTACAAAGTGTTATAGTCATGGAGATCAAAGTACTTATTGAACCTTGTAGATGTGGTTTATTTTGTGAAAAAATAAATGATTTGTGGACAAAGGATTGTTTTTGAACAATGATAAACCAACTACATACAAAGAAGTTATGATGGGCCCTGACTCCGTTAAAATGGCTATGCGCCATGAAATCCAAGATATGTGAATACTTTTTGAAAGTAAATGGATCTATAAAATAGATGGACTTGGATGGAATATCCTTAAAGAAGCTTGACTTGTCGAAAAGTTGTTTACGACAAAGTTCAAAGAGTTGACTACGATAAGATTAGATATTCCGTAGCGATGCTTATAGTCTATGTGGATTATTCTAGTAATTGATACGTCTCAAACGTATCTATAATTTCTTATGTTCCATGATACTTTTATGACAATACTCACATGTTTCATACATACTTTACATCATTATTATGCATTTTCCGGCACTAACCTATTAACAAGATGCCGAAGCGCCGGTTGTTGTTTTCTGCTGTTTTTGGTTTCAGAAATCCTACAAAGGAAATATTCTCGGAATTGGACGAAATCAACGCCCGGTCTTATTTTTCCACGAAGCTTCTAGAAGACCGAAAGGGATACGAAGTGGGGCCACGAGGCAGCACCAGGCGGCGCGGCCTGCCTGGGCCCGCGCCGGCCTATGGTGTGGGGCCCCCGCGCCGCCTCCGACCTACCCTTCCTTATAGCCTTCGTCGCGAAACCCTGTGAGAGCCACGATACGGAAAACCTTCCAGAGACGCCGCCGCCGCAATCCCATCTCGGGGATTCGGAGATCGCCTCGGCACACCGCGAGAGGGGAATCATCACCGGAGGGCTCTACATCATCATGCCCGCCTCCGGATTGATGCGTGAGTAGTTCATCCTTGGACTATGGGTCCATATCAGTAGCTAGATGGTTGTCTTCTCCTCTTGTGCTATCATGTTTAGATCTTGTGAGCTGCCTAACATGATCAAGATCATCTATTTGTAATGCTACATGTTGTGTTTGGCGGGATCCGATGAATATAGAATATTATGTCAAGTTGATTATCAATCTATCATATATGTGTTGTTTATGTTCTTGCACGCTCTCCGTTGCTAGTAGAGGCTCTGGCCAAGTTGATACTTGTAACTCCAAGAGGGAGTATTTATGCTCGATAGTGGGTTCATGCCTCCATTGAATCTGGGACAGTGACAGAAAGTTCTAAGGTTGTGGATGTGCTGTTGCTACTAGGGATAAAACATCAATGCTTGGTCTAAGGATATTTGTGTTGATTACATTACGCACCATACTTAATGCAATTGTCTGTTGTTTACAACTTAATACGGAAGGGGTGCGGATGCTAACCGAAGGTGGATTATTTAGGCATAGATGCATGCTGGATAGCGGTCTATGTACTTTGTCGTAATTCCCTCATTAAATCTCATAGTAATCATCATGATATGTATTGAATCTTTATTTGTCAATTGCCCGCCTGTAATTTGTTCACCCGCATGTTATTTATCTTATTGGAGAGACACCACTAGTGAACTGTGGACCCCGTTCCATTCTTTTACATCTGAATACAATCTACTGCAATCATTGTTCTCTACTGTTCTTTGCAAACAAACATCATCTTCCACACAATACGTTTAATCCTTTGTTTTCAGCAAGCCGGTGAGATTGACAACCTCACTGTTACGTTGGGGCAAAGTATCTTGATTGTGTTGTGCAGGTTCCACGTTGGCGCCGGTTTCACTGGTGTTGCGCCGCACTACACTCCTTCACCAACAACCTTCACGTGTTCCTTGACTCCTACTGGTTCGATAACCTTGGTTTCTTTCTGAGGGAAAACTTGCTGCTGTGCGCATCACACCTTCCTCTTGGGGTTCCCAACGGACGTGTGCATCACGCGTATCAAGACTGTTTTTTGGCGCCGTTGCCGGGGAGATCAAGACACGCTGCAAGGGGAGTCTTCCACATCCAACCTCTTTACTTTGTTTTTGTCTTGCTTTACTTTACTTTATTTACTGTCTTGTTTGCTTTATATCAAAAATACAAAAAAAATAGTTGCTTTACATTCTGTATTGTTTACTTGCTTTATATCAACACAAAAAAAAATTAGTTACTTGTCTTTACTTTATTCTACTTGCTTAGTTTACTTTTATTACTACTATAATGGGTACTCTTGAAAATACTAAGTTGTGTGATTTCACTAGCACGAATAATAATGATTTTATATGTACTCCTATTGCTCCACCTGCTACTACAGCAGAATTTTATGAAATTAAACCTGCTTTACTGAATCTTGTTATGAGAGAGCAATTTTCTGGTGTTAGTAATGATGATGCTGCTGCCCATCTTAATAATTTTGTTGAACTTTGTGAAATGCAAAAGTATAAGGATATAGATGGTGATATTATAAAATTGAAATTGTTTCCTTTCTCATTAAGAGGAAGAGCTAAAGATTGGTTGCTTTCTTTGCCTAAGAATAGTATTGATTCATGGATTAAATGTAAAGATACTTTTATTGGTAAATATTATCCCCCTGCTAAGATTATATCTTTGAGAAGTAGCATTATGAATTTTAAGCAATTTGATAATGAACATGTTGCTCAAGCATGGGAGAGAATGAAATCTTTGGTAAAGAATTGCCCTACCCATGGACTAACTACTTGGATGATCATCCAAACCTTTTATGCAGGATTGAATTTTTCCTCAAGGAACCTATTGGATTCAGCTGCTGGAGGTACTTTTATGTCCATCACCTTAGGCGCCGCAACAAAGCTTCTTGATGATATGATGATCAATTACTCTGAATGGCACACTGAAAGAACTCCTCAAGGTAAGAAGGTAAATTCTGTTGAAGAAACCTCTTCTTTGGGTGATAAGATTGATGCTATTATGTCTATGCTTGCAAATGGTAGATCTCATATTGATCCTAATAATGTTCCTTTAGCTTCATTGGTTGCTCAAGAAGAAAATGTTGATGTGAATTTCATTAAGAATAATAATTTCAACAACAATGCGTATAGGAATAATTATGGTAACAACAACTATAGGCCATATCCTTCTAATAATGGTAGTGGTTATGGTAATTCTTACAACAATAATAAGAGTGTACCCTCTGGTCTTGAAGTCATGCTTAAAGAATTTATTAGTACACAAACTGCTTTTAATAAAACTGTTGAAGAAAAGCTTGGTAAAATTGATGTTCTTGCTTCAAAGGTTGATAGTCTTGCTCTTGATGTTGATCTATTAAAACTGAAAGTTATGCCTGAGGAAGTTAAAGATGCTAGGTTTGCTAAAACAAATGCCATCCAAGTTCAAATTAATGGTAATATTAGAATGTTGGCTGAATTGCATGCTAGGTGGGATAGAGAAGAAAAAGAAAAACTTGCTAAAGAGAATAATGTAACTAAAGTTTGGACTATTACCACCACTAGTAATGTTGATTCTTCACATGTTGCTACACCTCCTACTATCAATGGTAAAATAATTGGTGTTGGCAATGTTTCTACTCCTAGTGCAAAGCGTGCAAAATTGCCTGAAACTGCTGAAACTGCTGATAAAACTGCTGAAATTTTTCAAAATATTGGGGACAATGATCCCATTCCTGTAGATCATAATGGTTTAGATTTTGATGATTGTCATATTACTGAAGTTATAAAGTTCTTACAAAAACTTGCTAGAAGTCCTAATGTAGTGCTATAAATTTAGCCTTTACAAAACATATTACAAATGCTCTCATTAAAGCTAGGGAAGAGAAATTAAAACTTGAAGCTTCTATTCCTAGGAAGTTGGAAGATGGTTGGGAGCCCATCATTAAGATGAAATTCAATGATTTTAATTGTAATGCTTTATGTGATCTTGGTGCAAGTATTTCTGTTATGCCTAAGAAAATTTATGATATGCTTGACTTGCCACCATTAAAAAATTGTTATTTGGATGTTAATCTTGCTGATAATGCTATAAAGAAACCTTTGGGGAGGATTGATAATGTTCGCATTACGGTTAACAATAACCTTGTCCCCGTTGATTTTGTTGTCTTGGATATTGAATGCAATGCATCTTGTCCTATTGTCTTGGGAAGACCCTTTCTTCGAACTGTTGGTGTTGTTATTGATATGAAAGAAGGAAATATTAAGTATCAATTTCCTCTCAAGAAAGGTATGGAACACTTCCCTATAAAGAGAATGAAGTTGCCTTTTGACTCTATTATTAGAACAAATTATGATGTTGATGCTTCTTCTCTTGATGTTACTTGATTTGCACTTTCTGCGCCTAGCTGAAAGGCGTTAAAGAAAAGCACTTCTTGGGAGATAACCCATGTTTTATTTTATTATTGTATTGTTGAGTCTTGGAAGTTGTTACTACTGTAGCAACCTCTCCTTATCATGTTTTTGTGCCAAGTAAAGTTTCTATGGTAAAGTTGATGCTAGATTTGGATTGCTGCGCAGAAATTGCCGTCTGTCACGAATTTGCGTAGAACTCTCTGTAGAAAAATCAAAAAATCTGCCAATTTACGTGCGTGATCCTCAGATATGTACGCAACTTTCATTAGTTTTGAGTTTTTCCATCTGAGCAAGTTAAGTGCCTATGAAAATTCGTCTTTACGGACTGTTCTGTTTTGACAGATTCTGCCTTTTATTTCACATTGCCGCTTTTGCTATGTTGAATGGATTTCTTTGTTCCATTAACTTTCAGTAGCTTTGTGCAATGTCCAGAAGTGTTAAGAATGATTATGTCACCTCTGAATGTATGAATTTTTGATTATGCACTAACCCTCTAATGAGTTTGCTTTAAGTTTGGTGTGGAGGAAATTTTCAAGGGTCAAGAGAAGAGGATGATACAATATGATCAAGAAGAGTGAAAATTCTAAGCTTGGGGATGCCCCCGTGGTTCATCCCTGCATATTTTAAGAAGACTCAAGCATCTAAGCTTGGGGATGCCCAAGGCATCCCCTTCTTCATCGACAACTTATCAGGTCACTTCTAGTGAAACTATATTTTTATTCCGTCACATCTTATGTTCTTTACTTGGAGCGTCTGTTTGCTTTTGTTTTTGTTTTAGTTTGAATAAAGTTGGATCCTGTCATCCTTGTATTGGAGATATTACGCTCCGCTTTTTCATATGGAACACTTGTGTTCTTAGTTGTGCTTTAATGTTCATGGCGAAGGCTGAAAATTGCTCCGTTGATTGTTATTTGGTTGGAATTAGAAAATGCTTCATATGGTTTGGAATAACTTGAAACTTGGCAATTGTTTTGAGCTCTCATAGATCATGTTTAAGGTCTTGCATCATGTAGTTTAATCTATTAGTGGAGAACTACCGTAGAGCTTGTTAAAATTTGGTTTGCATGATTGGTCTCTCTAAGGTCTAGATATTTTCTGGTAAAGTGTTTGAACAACAAGGAAGACAGTGTAGAGTCTTATAATGCTTGCAATATGTTCTTGTGTAAGTTTTGCTGTACCTGTTCATACTTGTGTTTGCTTCAAACAACCTTGCTACCCAAAGCCTTGTACTGAGAGGAAATGCTTCTCGTGCATCCAAACACCTTGAGCCAAAACCCATGCCATTTGTGTCCACCATATCTACCTACTATGTGGTATTTTTCTGCCATTCCAAAGTAAATTACTTGAGTGCTACCTTTAAAATTTCATTCCTTTGTCTTTGCAAGATATAGCTCATGGGAAAATAGCTTAAAAAATATTGTGGTGATGAATATGTAGTTATGTGTCTTATTTCTTATAAGTTGCTTCTTGAGCGGTAACCATGTTTCTGGGGACGCCATCAACTTTTTACCTTTGTTGGATATCATGTGAGATGCTATGCATGTTCGTCTTGTCTGAAGTAAGGGTGATGTCATGATCAAATGGTTTGACTATGCATATGTTAGAGAAGAGCATTGGGCCGCTAACCAAAGCCATGTATCATGGTGAAGTTTTCAGTTTGGACATACATCCTCAATCTCTTATGAGAATATTATCTGTTGTTGAATGCTTATGCATTAAAGAGGAGTCCATTATTTGTTGTCTATGTTGTCCCGGTATGGATGTCCTAAGTTGAGATCAATTAAAAACGAGAAATCAAATGCAATTGATCTCCTTGGACCTTTGTACAGGCGGCATAGAGGTACCCCTTTGTGACACTTGGTTGAAACATATGTTATGCAATGATAATCCATGTAATCCAAGCTGATTAGGACAAGGTGCGGGCACTATTGGTATTCTATGCATGAGGCTTGCAACTTGTAGGAAGTATTATGCATAACACATATGAATTATTACTACCGTTGACAAAATTGTTTCTATGTTTTCAAAATAAAAGCTCTAGCACAAAATAGTAATCCATGCTTCCCTCTGCGAAGGGCCATTCTTTTACTTTATGTTGAGTCAGTTTACCTACTTCTTTCTATCTTAGAAGCAAACACTTGTGTTAACTGTGTGCATTGATTCTTACATGTTTACCTATTGCACTTGTTATATTACTCTATGTTGACAAATATCCATGAGATATACATGTTACAAGTTGAAAGCAATTGCTGAAACTTAATCATCCTTTGTGTTGCTTCAATGCATTCTACTTTGAATTTATTGCTTTATGAGTTAGCTCTTATGCAAGTCTTGTTGATACTTGTCTTGAAAGTACTATTCATGAAAAGTTTTGCTATATGATTCAATTGTTTAGTCATTATCTTTTGTTAGCAATCTTTTGCTTCGAATCACTCCATCCATCTCATATGCTTTACAATAATGTTGATCAAGGTTATGTTGGTAGCATGTCACTTCAGAAATTATTTGTTGTTATCGTTTACCTACTCGAGGGCGAGTAGGAACTAAGCTTGGGGATGCTTGATACGTCTCAAACGTATCTATAATTTCTTATGTTCCATGTAACTTTTATGACAATACTCACATGTTTTATACATACTGAAGGAGATATGCCCTAGAGGCAATAATAAAGTGGTTATTATTTATATCTTTATGTTTATGATAAATGTTTATATATCATGCTAGAATTGTATTAACCGAAACATTAGTACATGTGTGATATGTAGACAAACAAGAAGTCCCTAGTATGCCTCTTAAACTAGCTTGTTGATTAATGGATGATTAGTTTCATAATCATAAACATTGGATGTTATTAATAACAAGGTTATGTCATTGTGTGAATGATATAATGGACACACCCAATTAAGCGTAGCATAAGATCTCGTCATTAAGTTATTTGCTATAAGCTTTCGATACATAGTTACCTAGTCCTTATGACCATGAGATCATACAAATCACTTATACCGGAAAGGTACTTTGATTACACCAAACACCACTGCGTAAATGGGTGGCTATAAAGGTGGGATTAAGTATCCGGAAAGTATGAGTTGAGGCATATGGATCAACAGTGGGATTTGTCCATCCCGATGACGGATAGATATACTCTGGGCCCTCTCGGTGGAATGTCGTCTAATGTCTTGCAAGCATATGAATGAGTTCATAAGAGACCACATACCACGGTACGAGTAAAGAGTACTTGTCAGGAGACGAGGTTGAACAAGGTATAGAGTGATACCGAAGATCAAACCTCGGACAAGTAAAATATCGCGAGACAAAGGGAATTGGTAATGTATGTGAATGGTTCATTCGATCACTAAAGTCATCGTTGAATATGTGGGAGCCATTATGGATCTCCAGATCCCGCTATTGGTTATTGGTCGGAGTGAGTACTCAACCATGTCCGCATAGTTCTCGAACCGTAGGGTGACACACTTAAAGTTGGATGTTGAAATGGTAGTACTTGAATTATGGAATGTAGTTCGAATATTTGTTCGGAGTCCCGGATGTGATCCCGGACATCACGAGGAGTTCCGGAATGGTCCGGAGAATAAGATTCATATATAGGATGTCATTTTATGTGAATAAAATGTCGCGGAAGGTTCTATGGAAGGTTCTAGAAGGTTCTAGAAAAGTCCGGAAGAAACCACCAAGGAAGGTGGAGTCCACAAGGGACTCCACCTCCATGGCCGGCCAGCCCTAGTGGGGGTGGAGTCCCAAGTGGACTCCACCATAGGGGGCCGGCCACCCCCCACATGGGAGGTGGAAATCCCACCTTTGGGTGGGAGTCCTAGTTGGGCTAGGTTTCCCCCTCCTATGGAAGGTTTTTGGTTCGGGTCTTATTCGAAGACTTGGACACCACCTCTTGGGGTTCCACCTATATAATGAGGGCCAAGGGGGAGGGGGCCGGCCACCTCAAACACCACCAAGGTGGCCGCACCCCTATAGTGGCCGGCGCCCCCTCTCCCCAAACCCTAGCCGCCCGCTCCTCCACATCCCGCATAGCTTAGCGAAGCTCCGCCGGACTTCTACACCGCCACCGACACCACGCCGTCGTGCTGTCGGATTCAAGAGGAGCTACTACTTCCGCTGCCCGCTGGAACGGGGAGGTGGACGTCGTCTTCATCAACAACCGAACGTGTGACCGAGTACGGAGGTGCTGCCCGTTCGTGGCGCCGGAACCGATCGTGATCAAGATCTTCTACGCGCTTTTGCAAGCGGCAAGTGATCGTCTACCGCAGCAACAAGAGCCTCATCTTGTAGGCTTTGGAATCTCTTCAAGGGTGAGACTCGATACCCCCTCGTTGCTACCGTCTTCTAGATTGCATCTTGGCTTGGATTGCGTGTTCGCCGTAGGAAAATTTTTGTTTTCTATGCAACGTTATCTTACAGTGGTATCAGAGCCAGGTCTATGCATAGATGGTTGCACGAGTAGAACACAATGGTTTGTGGGCGTTGATGCTCTTGTTATCTTTAGTTTGAGTACTTTGCATCTTTATGGCATAGTGGGATGAAGCGGCTCGGACTAACTTTACATGACCGCGTTCATGAGACTTGTTCCTCGTTCGACATGCAACTTGTATTGCATAAGAGGCTTTGCGGGTGTCTGTCTCTCCTACTATAGTAAAGATTCAATTTACTCTTCTATTGAAAACATTAGTATCAACGTTGTGGTTCATGTTCGTAGGTAGATTAGATCTCTCTCGAAAACCCTAAACCACGTAAAATATGCAAACCAAATTAGAGACGTCTAACTTGTTTTTGCAGGGTTTGGTGATGTGATATGGCCATAATGTGATGATGAATATGTATGAGATGATCATTATTGTATTGTGGCAACCGGCAGGAGCCTTATGGTTGTCTTTAAATTTCATGTTGAGTAGTATTTCAAAGTAGTTGTAATAGTTGCTACATGGAGGACAATCATGAAGACGGCGCCATTGACCTTGGTGCTACGCCGACGATGATGGAGATCATGCCCGAAGATGATGGAGATCATATCCGTGCTTTGGAGATGAAGATCAAAGGCGCAAGAACAAAAGGGCCATATCATATCACATATGAACTGCATGTGATGTTAATCCTTTTATGCATCTTATTTTGCTTAGATCGCGACGGTAGCATTATAAGATGATCCCTCACTAAAATCTCAAGATAATAAAGTGTTCATCCTTAGTAGCACCGTTGCCAAGTCTTGTCGTTTCGAAGCACCTCGTGATGATCGGGTGTGATAGATTCAATAAGTACATATGACGGGTGCAAGACAGTTTTGCACATGCGGATACTAAGGTGGCCTTGACGAGCCTAGCATGTACAGACATGGTCTCGGAACACGTGATACCGAAAGGTAGAGCATGAATCATATGGTTGATATGATGAACACTTCGAGTGTTCGCCATTGAAATCACACCTTTTCTCGTGATGATCGGGTTTAGGTGCGGTGGATTTGGTTCGTGTGATCACTAAGACAATGCGAGGGATATTGTTTTGAGTGGGAGTTCACTTAGGTTTTTAATTATGTTGAATTAAAATTTGAACTCAATTTGTCATAAACTTAGTCTAAACTATTGCAAATATATGTTGTAGAGATGGCGTCCCCAATCAATTTTAATCAGTTCCTAGAGAAAGAGAAACTTAAGAGCAACGGTAGCAACTTCACCGACTGGTTCCGTCATGTGAGGATCTTCCTCTCTGGCGGAAATCTGCAATTTGTGCTTGATGCACCGCTAGGTGACCCTCCTGCAGAAGATGAATCCGATGAAGTAAAAGCTGTTTACGCGACTCGGAAAACTCGGTACTCTCAAGTTCAGTGTGCCATCCTGTGCAGTCTGGAATCCGATCTTCAAAAACGTTTTGAGCACCATGATCCTCATGAGTTGATGAATGAGCTGAAAGCTATATTCGAGACTCATGCGGCAGTGGAATGCTATGAAGCATCGAAACATTTCTTCAGCTGTATGATGGAAGAAGGCAGCTCCGTTAGTGAGCACATGCTCGCCATGACCGGGCATGCGAAGAAACTCAGTGACTTGGGAATAGTGATTCCTAACAGACTGGGGATTAATCGTGTCCTTCAATCACTGCCACCAAGTTACAAGAACTTTGTGATGAACTACAATATGCAGAACATGAACAAGGAGTTACCTGAACTCTTTGGCATGCTAAAAGCTGCTGAGATTGAGATCAAGAAAGAGCACCAAGTGTTGATGGTCAACAAGACCACCAGTTTCAAGAAACAGGGCAAGTCTAAGGGAAAATTCAAGAAGGGTGGCAAGAAAGCTGCCACGCCTCCTATGAAACCTAAGAACGGCCCTAAGCCTGATGCTGAGTGCTATTACTGCAAAGAGAAGGGACACTGGAAGCGTAATTGCTCCAAGTATCTGGCTGATCTGAAGAGCGGCCTTGTCAAGAAGAAGAAAGAAGGTATATTTGATATACATGTTATAGATGTCCATTTCACTGGTTCTCGTTCTAGTACCTGGGTATTTGATACTGGTTCGGTTGCTCATATTTGTAACTCGAAACAGGAACTAAAGAATAAACGACAACTGCTGAAAGATGAAGTGACGATGCGCGTTGGAAACGGATCCAAGGTCAATGTGATCGCAGTCGGCACACTTCCTCTACATCTACCTTCGGGATTAGTTTTAAGCCTAAATAATTGTTATTATGTACCTGCGTTGAGCATGAACATTATATCTGGATCTTGTTTAATGCAAGACGGTTATTCATTCAAGTCTGAGAATAATGGTTGTTCTATTTTTATGAATAATATCTTTTATGGTCGAGCACCACAAAAGAATGGCTTATTTCTATTAGATCTCGATAGTAGTGAAACGCATATACATAACATTGATGCTAAGCGAATTAAACTTAATGATAATTCTACTTATATGTGGCACTGTCGTCTTGGTCATATTGGAGTGAAACGCATGAAGAAACTCCATACTGATGGATTACTTGAATCACTTGACTTTGAGTCACTTGATAGATGCGAAGCATGTCTAATGGGAAAAATGACAAAGACTCCATTTTCTGGTATGATGGAGCGAGCTACTGACTTATTGGAAATCATACATACCGATGTATGTGGACCAATGAGCGTAGCATCGCGCGGTGGTTATCGTTATGTTCTAACCTTCACAGATGATCTGAGTAGATATGGGTATATCTATTTCATGAAACATAAATCCGAAACTTTCGAGAAGTTTAAGGAATTTCAAAGTGAAGTAGAAAATCAACGTAACAAGAAGATCAAATTTCTACGATCTGATCGTGGAGGTGAATATCTGAGTTATGAGTTTGGCATGCATTTAAAGAAATGCGGAATACTTTCACAATTGACACCGCCGGGAACACCACAACGAAACGGTGTGTCCGAACGTCGTAATCGAACTCTCTTAGATATGGTTCGTAGTATGATGTCTCTTACTGATTTGCCGTTATCATTTTGGAGTTATGCATTAGAGACAGCCGCATTCACTTTAAATAGAGCACCATCAAAATCCGTAGAAACGACACCGTATGAATTATGGTTTAATAAGAAACCTAAGCTGTCGTTCCTGAAAGTTTGGGGTTGCGAAGCCTATGTAAAGAAGTTACAACCGGACAAGCTAGAACCCAAAGCGGAGAAATGCGTCTTCATAGGATACCCTAAGGAAACTATAGGGTACACTTTCTATCACAGATCCGAAGGCAAAATCTTTGTTGCTAAGAACGGAACCTTTCTTGAGAAAGAATTTCTCACTAAAGAAGTGACTGGAAGAAAAGTAGAACTCGATGAGATTAATGAATCTATACTCGTTGATCAGAGTAGCGCAGTACCGGAAGTTGTACCTGTACCGCCTACACCGGCAACAGAGGAAGCTAATGATAATGATCATGAAACTTCGAACGAGGAAACTACTGAACCTCGCAGATCGACAAGGGAACGTGCCACTCCTGATTGGTATGATCCTTGTCTAAATGTCATGATTGTAGATAACAATGATGAGGACCCTGCGACGTATGAAGAAGCGATGATGAGCCCAGATTCCAACAAATGGCAAGAAGCCATGAAATCCGAAATGGGATCCATGTATGATAACAAAGTATGGACTTTGGTAGACTTACCTGATAGCCGAAAGGCTGTCGAGAATAAATGGATCTTCAAGAGAAAAACAGATGCTGATGGTAATATTACTGTCTATAAAGCTCGACTTGTCGCAAAGGGTTTCCGACAAATTCAAGGAGTTGACTACGATGAGACTTTCTCACCTGTAGCGAAGCTAAAATCTGTGAGGATTTTGTTAGCAATAGCTGCATTTTTCGATTATGAGATTTGGCAGATGGATGTCAAAACGGCGTTCCTTAATGGAGACATTGAGGAAGAGTTGTATATGGTACAACCCAAAGGTTTTGTCGATCCTAAAAATGCTGACAAAGTATGCAAACTTCAGCGTTCAATCTATGGACTGAAGCAAGCATCAAGAAGTTGGAACCGACGTTTTGATAAGGTGATCAAAGACTTCGGGTTTATACAGTGTCATGGAGAGGCCTGTATTTACAAGAAAGTGAGTGGGAGCTCTGTAGCATTCCTGATATTATATGTAGATGACATATTATTGATCGGGAATGATATAGAACTATTAAGCAGTGTTAAGGGTTATTTGAATAATAGTTTTTCAATGAAAGACCTTGGTGAAGCATCGTATATATTAGGCATCAAGATTTATAGAGATAGATCAAGACGCCTAATAGGGCTATCACAGAGTACATATCTGGACAAGATTCTAAAGAAGTTTAGAATGGACGAAAGTAAGAAAGGGTTCTTACCTATGTTACCAGGCAAGGTATTGAGTAAAACTCAAGGACCGGCTACGGCAGAAGAAAGAGAAAGGATGTGTAACATCCCCTATGCCTCGGCAGTAGGATCTATCATGTATGCCATGCTATGTACTAGACCGGATATAGCACATGCTGTTAGTTTGACTAGCAGATATCAAAGTGATCCAGGAATGGAACACTGGACAGCGGTCAAGAATATCCTGAAGTACTTGAAAAGAACTAAGGATATGTTTCTTTGTTATGGAGGTGACCAAGAGCTCGTTGTAAACGGTTACACCGATGCAAGTTGGAACACTGATCCTGATGACTCTAAGTCACAATCTGGGTACGTGTTTATATTGAATGGTGCTGCAGTAAGCAAGCTCGAAGCAGTGCACGGTGGCGAAGTTTTCAACAGAATCGGAGTACATAGCGGCTTCAGAGGCTTCATCAGAAGCGGTATGGATGAAGAGGTTCATTGTAGAGCTCGGTGTGGTTCCTAGTGCATTGGACCCATTAATCATTTACTGTGATAACATGGGTGCCATCGCCAATGCACAAGAGCCAAGGTCACACAAGAGGCTGAAGCATATCAAGCTGCGTTACCACTCGATTCGCGAGTACATCGAAGATGGAGAAGTAAAGATTTGCAAAGTACACACTGATCTGAATGTAGCAGATCCGTTGACTAAAGCTCTCCCTAGGGCAAAGCATGACCAACACCAGAATGCCATGGGTGTTAGGTATATTACAATGTAATCTAGATTATTGACTCTAGTGCAAGTGGGAGACTGAAGGAGATATGCCCTAGAGGCAATAATAAAGTGGTTATTATTTATATCTTTATGTTTATGATAAATGTTTATATATCATGCTAGAATTGTATTAACCGAAACATTAGTACATGTGTGATATGTAGACAAACAAGAAGTCCCTAGTATGCCTCTTAAACTAGCTTGTTGATTAATGGATGATTAGTTTCATAATCATAAACATTGGATGTTATTAATAACAAGGTTATGTCATTGTGTGAATGATATAATGGACACACCCAATTAAGCGTAGCATAAGATCTCGTCATTAAGTTATTTGCTATAAGCTTTCGATACATAGTTACCTAGTCCTTATGACCATGAGATCATACAAATCACTTATACCGGAAAGGTACTTTGATTACACCAAACACCACTGCGTAAATGGGTGGCTATAAAGGTGGGATTAAGTATCCGGAAAGTATGAGTTGAGGCATATGGATCAACAGTGGGATTTGTCCATCCCGATGACGGATAGATATACTCTGGGCCCTCTCGGTGGAATGTCGTCTAATGTCTTGCAAGCATATGAATGAGTTCATAAGAGACCACATACCACGGTACGAGTAAAGAGTACTTGTCAGGAGACGAGGTTGAACAAGGTATAGAGTGATACCGAAGATCAAACCTCGGACAAGTAAAATATCGCGAGACAAAGGGAATTGGTAATGTATGTGAATGGTTCATTCGATCACTAAAGTCATCGTTGAATATGTGGGAGCCATTATGGATCTCCAGATCCCGCTATTGGTTATTGGTCGGAGTGAGTACTCAACCATGTCCGCATAGTTCTCGAACCGTAGGGTGACACACTTAAAGTTGGATGTTGAAATGGTAGTACTTGAATTATGGAATGTAGTTCGAATATTTGTTCGGAGTCCCGGATGTGATCCCGGACATCACGAGGAGTTCCGGAATGGTCCGGAGAATAAGATTCATATATAGGATGTCATTTTATGTGAATAAAATGTCGCGGAAGGTTCTATGGAAGGTTCTAGAAGGTTCTAGAAAAGTCCGGAAGAAACCACCAAGGAAGGTGGAGTCCACAAGGGACTCCACCTCCCATGGCCAGCCCTAGTGGGGGTGGAGTCCCAAGTGGACTCCACCATAGGGGCCCACCCCCCACATGGGAGGTGGAAATCCCACCTTTGGGTGGGAGTCCTAGTTGGGCTAGGTTTCCCCTCCTATGGAAGGTTTTTGGTTCGGGTCTTATTCGAAGACTTGGACACCACCTCTTGGGGTTCCACCTATATAATGAGGGCCAAGGGGAGGGGGCCGGCCACCTCAAACACCACCAAGGTGGCCGCACCCCTATAGTGGCCGGCGCCCCCTCTCCCCAAACCCTAGCCGCCCGCTCCTCCACATCCCGCATAGCTTAGCGAAGCTCCGCCGGACTTCTACACCGCCACCGACACCACGCCGTCGTGCTGTCGGATTCAAGAGGAGCTACTACTTCCGCTGCCCGCTGGAACGGGGAGGTGGACGTCGTCTTCATCAACAACCGAACGTGTGACCGAGTACGGAGGTGCTGCCCGTTCGTGGCGCCGGAACCGATCGTGATCAAGATCTTCTACGCGCTTTTGCAAGCGGCAAGTGATCGTCTACCGCAGCAACAAGAGCCTCATCTTGTAGGCTTTGGAATCTCTTCAAGGGTGAGACTCGATACCCCCTCGTTGCTACCGTCTTCTAGATTGCATCTTGGCTTGGATTGCGTGTTCGCCGTAGGAAAATTTTTGTTTTCTATGCAACGTTATCTTACATTTACATCATTATTATGCATTTTCCGGCACTAACCTATTAACAAGATGCCGAAGCGCCAGTTGATGTTTTCTGCTGTTTTTGGTTTCAGAAATCCTACAAAGGAAATATTCTCGGAATTGGACGAAATCAACGCCCATGGTCTTATTTTTCCACGAAGCTTCCAGAAGACCGAAAGGGATACGAAGTGAGGCCACGAGGGGCCGGCACCATAGGGCGGCGTGGCCTGCCTGGGGCCCGCGCCGGCCTATGGTGTGGGCCCCGCGCCGCCTCCTGACCTACCCTTCCGCCTACTTATAGCCTTCGTCGCGAAAACCACTGTACCGAGAGCCACGATACGGAAAACCTTCGACGCCGCCGCCGCCAATCCCATCTCGGGGATTCAGGAGATCGCCTCCGAGCACCTGCCGGAGAGGGGAATCATCACCGGAGGGCTCTACATCATCATGCCCGCCTCCGGATTGATGCGTGAGTAGTTCATCCTTGGACTATGGGTCCATAGCAGTAGCTAGATGGTTGTCTTCTCCTCTTATGCTATCATGTTTAGATCTTGTGAGCTGCCTAACATGATCAAGATCATCTATTTGTAATGCTACATGTTGTGTTTGGCGGGATCCGATGAATATAGAATATTATGTCAATTTGATTATCATATATGTGTTGTTTATGTTCTTGCACGCTCTCCGTTGCTAGTAGAGGCTTATGCTCGATAGTGGGTTCATGCCTCCATTGAATCTGGGACAGTGACAGAAAGTTCTAAGGTTGTGGATGTGCTGTTGCTACTAGGGATAAAACATCAATGCTTTGTCTAAGGATATTTGTGTTGATTACATTACGCACCATACTTAATGCAATTGTCTGTTGTTTACAACTTAATACTGGAAGGGGTGCGGATGCTAACCTGAAGGTGGATTATTTAGGCATAGATGCATGCTGGATAGGGGTCTATGTACTTTGTCGTAATGCCCTGATTAAATCTCATAGTAATCATCATGATATGTATTGAATCTTTATTTGTCAATTGCCCGCCTGTAATTTGTTCACCGAGCATGTTATTTATCTTATTGGAGAGACACCACTAGTGAACTGTGGACCCCGGTCCATTCTTTTACATCTGAATACAATCTACTGCAATCATTGTTCTCTACTGTTCTTTGCAAACAAACATCATCTTCCACACAATACGTTTAATCCTTTGTTTTCAGCAAGCCGGTGAGATTGACAACCTCACTGTTACGTTGGGGCAAAGTATCTTGATTGTGTTGTGCAGGTTCCACGTTGGCGCCGGTTTCACTGGTGTTGCGCCGCACTACACTCCTCCACCAACAACCTTCACGTGTTCCTTGACTCCTACTGGTTCGATAACCTTGGTTTCTTTCTGAGGGAAAACTTGGTGCTGTGCGCATCACACCTTCCTCTTGGGGTTCCCAACGGACGTGTGCATCACGCGTATCAGTAATCGCTACATATTTATTTTATGAGATATGATAGTAGGATGGCAGAAATACATTCCTTACCAGAAGTGTGTATGAAGGATGTATACTAGATACAAACCAAAGAGTTTTGCTAGTCCGTGGAATACTAGATAAGTATACAAACTTCAATTGTATGAAGTGAGTATCGCGGAGTTGGAATCTTCACCGGATGAAATAATCAAAGAGTTTTGATTTCATCAGAAACGATGAAGATGCTTGCATTTGCAAGAAATTAAGTGGGAGCGCTAAGACATATTTATAATACTTTATGTAGATGACATATCGTTGATTATAAATAATGTAATTATATACTTGATGTGAATAAAAGGTTTCATTGAGAATTAACTTCAATGAAAGGATATGGACTGAAACATATTTAGTGTCAAGATCTATGAAGATAGATTGAAACACATAATAAGTTTAAGTTAAAAGTACATAGAATGAATACTGAAGTAGTTCAATATAAAAATATTAAGAAGGTGTTCTTTTCCATGTGAAGGTTTAACAAGACTTGAGTGTATTTGACACTCGATGAGTAAAAATACATGAGTGATTTTAGATCGCGAATAATATGTACAAAATCAGATGTCCTGTGCTCTAAAGTGTTACGAGCATATACCAGAATGATTCATGTAATGATCATTGGACAATAGGAAGAATATCCCTGAGTGCTTTAGAAGAACCAAGGATATATATATAGTTTTATATGGGGTAATAACAAACAAATCGCTGTAAGGTGTTGCACCGATATTAGTTTGGTCACATATAAAAATGAATTTCAATTCTCAATTAGGCTAAGTGTTGTTTAAAAGGTAGCACAATGCTAGATTTAGAAGAGTTCTAAATATTGTGACGGATTCTACAAACGAAGGCAGAGTATGCCATTGTTTTGACAATGACTAATTAAGGATGTTAAGTCGAAAAGTTCTTTGAGAACTTGGTGTAGTTCCGATAGTGTCAGAACTTTGAAGCTATATTGTGTGTGACAATATTAGTGACATATTTCAGACCGCGGAATTAAGGTTCCACCAGAAGACCAAACATATTTAATGCCGACTCATTTGGAAAATGAGTGATGCGTTGAGACGCAAATGAATTGCAAAATACATACGTTTCTGAGCGTGTCAGATCCGTTGACTGAAACCTCTCCCGTGAGCAAAACATGATAAGCACCAGAAGGCCAAGGTGTTATATCTTTACAAATGTAAACTAGATTATTGACTCTAGTGCAAGTGGGAGACTGTTGGAGATATGCCCAAGAGGCAATAATAAAATGGTTATTATAATATTTGTGTTTATGATAAATGTTTGCATACCATGCTATAATTATATTAACCGAAACATTGATACATGTGTGTTATGTAAACAACAAGGAGTCCCTAGTAAGCCTCTTATATAACTAGTTTGTTGATTAATAGATGATCAAGGTTTAGTGATCATGAACATTGGATGTTATTAATAACAAGGTTATGTCATTAGGTGAATGATATAATGGACATACACCCAAATAAGCGTAGCATAAAGATCACGTCATTTAGTTCAATTTGCTATAAGCTTTCGATACATAGTTACCTAGTCCTTCGACCATGAGATCATGTAAATCACTTATACCGGAAGGGTACTTTGATTAAATCAAACGCCACTACGTAAATGGGTGGTTATAAAGGTGGGATTAAGTATTCGGAAAGTATGAGTTGAGGCATATGGATCAAGAGTGGGATTTGTCCATCCCGATGACGGATAGATATACTCTGGGCCCTCTCGGTGGAATGTCGTATGATTAGCTTGCAAGCATATGAATGGTTCATAAGAGATGGCATACCAAGGTACGAGTAAAGAGTACTTGTCGGAGACGAGGTTGAACAAGATATAGAGATACCGTTGATCAAACCTCGGACAAGTAAAATATCGCGTGACAAAGGGAATCGGTATCGTATGTAAATGGTTCAATCGATCACTAAGTTATCGTTGAATATGCGGGAGCCATTATGGATCTCCAGATCCCGCTATTGGTTATTGGTCGGAGAGAAGTCTCAACCATGTCTGCATAGTTCACGAACCGTAGGGTGACACACTTAAGGTTTGATGTCGTTTTAAGTAGATATGGAATATGGAATGGAGTTTGAATTTTGTTCGGAGTCTCGGATGAGATCCAGGACATCACGAGGAGGTCCAGAATGGTCCGGAGAATAAGATTCATATATAGGAAGTCACTTTCCAAGTTTGGGAATGGTCCGGTGAATTTATGGAAGGTTGTTTGGAATCATTCGGAATAAATCACTATGGAAGGAGGAGTCCCGGAGGGACTCCACCAACCCTAGCCAACCCACCAAGTGGGAAGGTGGAGTCCATGGTGGACTCCACCTAGTTGGCCGGCCAAGGAGGCAAGGAAAGGGAGCAATCCCACTTGACCTAGGTTTCGCCAATTTGGTAAGTTTTGGAGTTGGACTCCAATGTGGTTTTGAGGCAAACCCTAGGGATTTCCACCTATTTAAAGGGGCGGAGAGGTGAGGGGCAGCCACATCTTTGGCCGCACCACCCAGGGCACCCCAAGGCCGACGCCGAGCCTCCCCTCTCCCCAAACCTAGCCGCCCCTCCTCCACATATCTCTCCCGCAGCGCATAGGCGAATCTCCACCACCACCGCCACCACGCCGTCGTGCTGCCGGGATTCCGAGGAGGATCTACTACTTCCGTTGCCCGCTGGAACGGGGAGAAGGACGTCGTCATCAACACCGAACGTGTGACCGAGTACGGAGGTGCTGCCCGACTGTGGCACCGTCAAGATCTTCTACGCGCTTTTGCAAGCGGTCAAGATCTTCTACGCGCTTTGCAAGCGGCAAGTGATCAACTACATCCACCACGAGATCTAATCTCGTTAGGCTTTGGAAATCTTCGAGGGTTAGTCTCATGATCTTCTCGTTGCTACCATCTACTAGATTAGATCTTGGCTTGTTATTCGTTCTTGCGGTAGGAAATTTTTTGTTTTCTATGCTACGAATCCCAACAAGAAACAAATGGATGCATATAAGAAACATGTCATGGATGCTCTGAATTTAAAATACGCTTCCATCGCAACATATATGAGACATAGGAAGTATGGGTTTTCGGAAGAGAAACTATTATCTATCATAACATATGATATTAATTTGAGGTATGGACATGTGTGGTACAAATTAGAATTGCAGAATGTAGTAGTCATTAGCAACTAGAATAATAAAGAAGGTATAAATCCAAATCGGCAACGAGAATTATGGAACGGATGGAGTAGTTGGGAAGCATGGACAAACGAAGCATCAGAATTGTGGTAATGCAGCATAACAAAGTGACTTCCTATATATGAATCTTATTCTTCGGACCATTCCGGACCTCCTCGTGATGTCCTGGATCCCATCCGAGACTCCGAACAAAACTTCGAACTCCATTCCATATTCCATATCTACTTAAACGACATCAAACCTTAAGTGTGTCACCCTACGGTTCGTGAACTATGCGGACATGGTTGAGACTTCTCTCCGACCAATAACCAATAGCGGGATCTGGAGATCCATAATGGCTCCCACATATTCAACGATGACTTAGTGATCGATTGAACCATTTACATACGATACCGATTCCCTTTGTCACGCGATATTTTACTTGTCCGAGGTTTGATCATCGGTATCTCTATACCTTGTTCAATCTCGTCTCCAACAAGTACTCTTTACTCGTACCGTGGTATGTCTTATGAACCATTCATATGATTGCAAGCTAATCAGATGACATTCCACCGAGAGGGCCCAGAGTATATCTATCCGTCATCGGGATGGACAATATCCCACTCTTGATCCATATGCCTCAACTCATACTTTCCAAATACTTAATCCCATCTTTATAACCACCCATTTACGAGTGGCGTTTGATGTAATCAAAGTACCCTTCCGGTATAAGTGATTTACATGATCTCATGGTCGAAGGATTAGGTAACTATGTATCGGAAAGCTAATAGCAACTTGAACTTAATGACGTGATCTTATGCTACACTTAGTTGGGTGTTTGTCCATTACATCATTCATCAATGACATAACCTTGTCATTAATAACATCCAATGTTCATGATCACGAAACTGTGATCATCTATTAATCAACAAGCTAGTTATACAAGAGGCTTACTAGGGACTCTTTGTTGTTTACATAACACACATGTATCAATGTTTCGGTTAATACAATTATAGCATGGTATGCAAACATTTATCATAAACACAAAGATATATTAGTAATAACCATTTTATTATTGTCTCTTGGACATATCTCCAACATTTCTAACATGAGGTCATCGGTGAGCCCTCAATGGCAGTCCACGCCGTTCATCTTGGTCGCATATATTGCTCTTATCTTGTCGACGGCCCTCGTCAGAATTAATTGTCTACACAGCAGTGTTCCATGTGTCTTCCCATCGAGAATACTTCTACAGTCTCGGAGGGTGTGTGCCACGACTTCACTATGACCCATTGTCGTATATCGAAGCAATATCTGATATCAGTAGAAGCAAATGCTGGCGCAAATTTGATTATTTTGTTTCGAAGCAATGATGTTAGAAACATGTATTTGTACGCGGGAAGCAAACATTATTTTCGCTGGAAGTAAATTATATTCAATTTGTTGCAAGTAGAATTGACAAATTCATAACATCCATGACATGTTTCTTATATGCATCTATTTGTTTCTAACAGGAGGTCGTCGGTGAGCCTTTTTAGTGCGCGTCGTCCTTCCTGATCGCATATGTTGCTCTTATGTTGTCGACGCCCCTCGTTGGAATTAATTTTCTACACGGTGTGGTGCCCCATGTGTCGTCTCAGCGAGCATGCTTCTACAGTCTTGTAGGGCATGTGCCACGACTTCACTCTGACCCATTGTCGTATATCGAAGCAATATCTGATATCAATAGAAGCAAATACTGGCGCAAATTTGATTATTTTGTTTCGAAGCAATGATGTTAGAAACATGTATTTTTACGCTGGAAGCAAACACTATTTTCGTTGGAAGTAAATTATAGTATTTAATTTGTTGCAAGTAGTATTGATGTAAACATTTGTATATTGGAACTAATCACACATTTCTTTCCTTTCCAACACTAGAAATGACATAATATATGAAAACAATCACCCGATTGTCTTGAAGCAATCTTATTGTCCACACGAAGGAAAGTATTCTCGGTAGAAATCAAAATTTAGTGACATAGGAAATAATTTTCACCAGGACTTGAAATCTATTTTCTTCATGTACGGAAGCAACAATGATTTTGTTTGGTAACACACTTAGTAGATGAATAAAGAAACATTTTTTCTTCATATATGGAAGCAATATTGATTCTATTGATAGCACAATTCGATTAATAAGGAAGCATACTATATAACGTGGAGTCTGACTTTTCTAGAGTTATTATTAGCTTCCATAATTCCTGAAATTACTTTCCAAAAAATCTGGAGAGGTCGAATTAGACTTGACGTGATTTACGGGATTTGTTTCCGAGCTAACTAAAACTATCAGCGCACGCTTTATTGGGTCATCCCACGGTGGAAACAAAATAATCGCACGGCCTAGAGCTGGTCCGATCGGGCAGCGGTGCCCATATAAAAGGAATCCCAAGAGTTTGCCTCCGAAAGAAAAAAAGAGTTTGCCCGACTTGCGCCTTCGCCGTCAAACTTCTCCTACCACCTCCATCGGCAGCATCCATGGTTAAGCCGCCGCCTGCCTGCGCCGGCGGATCAGGCGGTCCCGCCCGGAGAGGGAGAGGGATCGGCGGCCAAGGCGGCCGCGGCGGCGCCGCCCCCGTCGGCGGACGCGCCGGGAATGGAGGCTCAGGCGGGTACGGACCCGTCCGCGGTGGCGCCGGAGGCGACGGAGGGAGGGGCTCCTTGTCTGTGCCCGGCGGAGAAGGAGGAAAAGGAGGGAGGGGTGGCCGCGCCGCCGACGGTGGCCGCGGCGGCGACGCTGGCCGCGGCGTCGACGGTGTCCGCGGCGTCGACGGTGGCCGCGGCGGCGAAGGTGGCCGCGGCGGCGACGGCGGCTTCCTCGCGCCCGGAGGGAAAGGTGGTAAAGGTGGGAAAGGCCGCCTCGGAGGGAATGGTGGTAAAGGCGGGAGAGGCGGCTTCCTCGCGCCCGGAGGGAAAGGTGGTAAAGGTGGGAAAGGCCGCCGCCTCGGAGGGAAAGGTGGTAAAGGCGGGAGAGGCGGCTTCTTGGCGCCCGGCGGGGAAGGCGGTAAAGGTGGGAAAGGCCACCGCCTCGGAGGCGCCGGCGGCGCCGGCGGGACAGGCGGCTTCCTCGGACCTGGCGGAGAAGGCGGAGAAGGAGGGGACGGCTTAATCGGCGGGTACGGCGGACGCGGTGGAGATGGAGGCTTCAGCGGCCCCGGCGGTTCTGGAGGATCCGGCGGCGGCGGCTCCGCCGGTGACGGCGCACTCGGTGAACTCGGAGGGATGGGCGTCCTCGGAGGGCCTGGCGGGCTTGGCGGAGAGGGCGGGTCTGGTGGGCAGGGGGCGCACCTGCAGCAGGAGTAGCTGCGCGGAAGTTTGCATCTATACATCGTACTGAGGTTGGACGGGAATTCATCGTGTCTCTGAAGTAGTTTCGTGATATAATGTCGTCTTGTTAGTTGCATCAGTAAATTTGGATCTAAAATATAGTAGTGCTTATAATGCTTAGAAAAGCCACTTTGTGCAACTTGAATGCCTAGTTCGTGTTATCTCTGTGCTACATAACTTGTCTATGTGATCGCCTTATACCCATCCCGATGCAGATTGATTTCTGGATCGATTCAGAACGATTTCTGTGAGATATGCGGTGTGATTCAGAACGATTTCTGTGGGATATGCGGTGTGATTCAGAACGATTTCTGTGGGATGTGCAGCGTTATTCAGAACTACTGATGATTGCTGCGTCTAGAATGTATGCACAATAAAATGCCTGGAACTAAGTGCATGATTCCAGACGATGCACTTGGAAACAATAAAGCTGTATGTGTTATCAATTAGGAAAATGATACGCAGCTCCGGGACGATGGAATCCATCCATTGTCACGGTCGTCGCTGCCTCAGAAATTTTCAAAGCAATGTCCATAGTGTGAACGTTCTACAATTCCATAACCTAAATTTCATAACAGATGTTGCGGATGTCCACATGTTCAGCGTATGTGTGAGGTGCTGAGGGAATGCACTGGCTTCTCTCTGGAGCATCCCCCGGGACTCAATACGGTCGCATAGTAAGCTCCAGTGTTGGCTGCTGGAATGGTTGGGCAGGGTTGGCGAGGAGGAGCTGTGCATTGGCATGATGGCCATGTATCAGGCGTGGTTGGGCTCGGATGGAATGAGGCAAGGGATCAGACAAGCATTGAAGATTATAAAAGCACTGCAAGGAGAACTATGTTCTTAGTGGAGGAATGGAGGGCGCTGAAGGATGTGGCTTCTGCTACGGAAGGTTCTCCAGTGCAGACAAAAGTGCAGTGGCAATCTCCAGAATTCGGGTGGCACAAGGCAAATGTGGACGGAGCTCTTCCGGTTGGAGGTACTGCCGGTGGCGGTGGGGTGGTGATCAGAAACCATCATGGCGAGTTCGTGGCGGGAGCCAGTTTTTCCCCGCTGCCGCGGACGCCGAGCGTGTGGAACTTGTAGCCTGCAGGAGGGCTGTGCAACTCGCACTGGAGATGGGAATTTCGAAGCTGATCTGTATGGGAGCTCAGGTAAAGCTTGGAGACCTGGAACTGGATCGTTCTTCGCATGGTCCGCTGGTCGAGGAAATCAAGACTCTGTTGGGTGCCTAGAGGAATTCAAAGTCGTTCATGTGCGTCGGTCTGCGTTAATAAGTGGTGTAAAACATGGTTAGGGGGACCACCAGACTATATTGTAAGCTTGTTGGCGATTGACTGTGCCGGTTAATATATACGCAGCCAGCGTTTAATCTAAAAAAAATTAAGGTAAGCTGCCGTGTCATATGTGCTCGTTTCTAAATTTAGGCCTCCAGCAGGAACCTTGTGGCATTGCAATCTTCTAAATTTGCTTTAATATTACTAGCTGAATACCCGTGCGTTGCTACGGTCTCTCTTGATAGAATAGTTCAACTCTGTTGCAATGAGGATCCCGAAACCTTGATATAATGCGTCAAGGCTTATATCTCTTTAGATTTCTCCCAATAAAACTGAGACATATTTTGAAGTGATATTTATCAATAAATCTGCACTATTTCGACACTATATACGGAAAATAACACATTTGTCGGGTAAATAGAAAATCAAATTTGACATTTGAATGTTTCCTTCTATTTTTTCAGGTGCATTATTTTTCCAATAAGTGCATGCTTTTACACATATAGACCGAACTGAACTTATGTAATAAAAAATGGACACGTAGAAATTCAAGTACAGCTGTTGTAATTTAATTTTCTACTGCATTTGATGAGCAAATTCCATCGATCACTCATGATCTCACCGTGATCCCTCTCCTACAACATGTTCCTTATAATGGCTATAACAGCACGGGTGTGACTTAGAAGAAACGAAGCATACTGAAAGTGTGTGCTATACTGCTATATCAGAAATGTACATTTGAAATGCCGTATGCTTATAACTGAAATCATGAACACCAAGAAGTATAAGAGAGAAATTTAGTACATTTACAGTTTAGTTTCATTCTGCACTGACGATTGAAATCCATTAACCATTCGTGATTTCACTACTACGATCCTGAAAATTGAAGAGAAGTTCACTGATTAGCTTCAGATCATAGATCAAACAAAATACACCAGCTTTGCACGCTAAGTTGCGTTATTTTCTTCTCATTGCCTGAAGATTCGACTCGCCAGTGAATTTCGTATTTGAGATCGTCGATTATTGAATTAATTTTCTTCAACAGGCGTACCGGAGCAGCTGATCGATTCAGGATTAGTTTGGCCAGCTTAAGCTTTGCTGCTACCTTTGCGCGTTTTGTTTAGTTAACAGTTTCTGCTGATCGATGTTGTGCATCTACCTAGCTTCGTACAGTAGAATCAGATCAACCCTGAACGTCGTTGCCTCTCCACGCTGCGCAAGGGTCTATATATACTCTAGAGTGGCTGCTGCAGTTGGAGATTTGCATACGCTGCCTCTCTTCGTAACGCACGGATACAGGTGTGATGAAGGCCGTCCCCGCCCGTGATGAAGATGAAGGGTTCCCGAGCCAGCATCTCCGGCCATGGTGATCGTGGGCCCATGGCCTCGGCACCTAGACACCATCACCAACCAAGCAGCAGAGTCTACACAGTGCGGCGCGCGGCTCCTCGACGCTGTCGCGAGGAGCGAACTGATGGCGATAGGGCAGGCCTGCTTGTATGCGTGTCCGCGTACTCGGCTGTGAGATCCTTAACACTCGATTTCACTCAACACATAGGTTTGGATACAAGTTTTCCACAGCGTCACGCTGGGCAGAGGAGAATCAACGAACCATGTTCGTGAGAAGGAAGAAGAGAGAATTCCAATCAGGAATAGGATGATCAGATTACAATTTACTGCCTTTCCCCACTGCACATTACGCTTAAGTGTCCTCCTAGCCGATCTGGACCGGGTCGCCTTCGCCTTCATGGGCTGTCCGCTTTGCCTGGAGATGGGCCTCACGTATACGTTGCCTGCCTTGGGTCCTCCTTGCCACCTTGACGGCTTCAGGCAGCATTAGTGCTGTGACAATACCCCTCCCTGAAGAAGCAGCTTGTCCCCAAGCTGGTACATCCGGAAACGCCTTGACCACGACATGGAGATGTTCCCACGTTCTGCAGGTGTCCGGTAGCCCGCACCACTGGACAAGCAGCTGCGGAACTTGCTTGCTCCCGCGGCGAATGCATCGCTCCCCACAGACCTGTCTTGGGTGCACTGCTGTCATAGCAAGAACAGATGTGAGTGGTAAAATGGCGCTTACCGATTCTCCTTCCTTCAGCGATTTCTTGAGTTGAGAAACATGCACCACTGGGTGTATCTTGGATCCTTCAGGCAGATCAAGTTTGTACGACACATTCCCTACCTTGGCCAGCACCTTATATGGACCAAAGAATTTGAAGCTCAACTTCTGAGATGAACGCTGCGCCACTGACGTTTGGACATATGGTTGTAGCTTCATATACACCCAATCTTCCACCTGAAACGTTCGCTCCAATCTTTTCTTATCGGCTTGGTTTTTCATGCGCACTTGTGCTCGCTCCAAATGCTGCTTGATGACAGGCATCATGGCTGCCCTCTCTTGTAACCAGACATCCAAGTCTATATTTCCAGTGGGCGCTTTCTGTTGGAACCCAAAATGACGTGGTTTCCTGCCATAGAGTACCTCAAATGGTGAGCGGCCCAAGGCTGAGTGGTATGTGGTATTGTACCAATATTCTGCGAGCGGAAGCCATTTAGCCCATTGATTCGGTTGGGCGTGAACCAAGCAGCGTAAGTATGTCTCAAGGCACTGGTTCAACCGCTCCGTCTGTCCATCCGTCTGTGGGTGGTATGAGGAACTCATGTTCAAGGTTGTGTCAGCTAATTTGAACACCGTTTGCCAAAACAGACTAGTGAACACTTTGTCTCTGTCAGAAATGAGCACCTGGGGCATGCTATGCAGCTTGTACACATTATCCACAAACAACTGTGCTACCGAGGCCGCTGTAAAGGGGTGTCGAAGAGGAATGAAATTACCAAATTTGGTGAGCTTGTCGACCACTACCAATATGGTGTCATACCTGCCTGATTTGGGGAGCCCCTCAATGAAATCCAAGCCAATAGTATGCCATGCTTCTGGTGGAATTGGTAGTGGTTGAAGTTTCCCGGGCAATCTGGTATGTTCACTCTTCGCCTGTTGACAAATAGAGCAATGTTGGACATAGGTGAGTATATCTTGTTTCATACCAGGCCAGAAAAAAGAGATTTTTGATCTTGTGATAGGTTGGTAAGGCGCCAGAATGTCCGCCAAGTCCACTGCTGTGCAAGGCCTGCAGTACAGCGTGATGAGCTTCCTTATGTGCCCCCAACCAAATTCTCCCTTTATACCAAATCACACCATCAACGAGATTAAAACCTTGCTCATTACTGTTAGACACTGCCAATTCAGCTAACAACTGCTTGGTTTTCTCGTCCTTAGAGTAGCCCTCCACTATGATTTCCATCCAACGAGGTTTGACAGAAGAAATAGCATATGTTGTGTGTGGCCTTCTCGACAGTGCATCTGCTGCCCTATTGGTAGCCCCCTTCTTGTAGAGAATCTTATATTGCAAGCCCAATAACTTGAAGAAGGCCTTTTGTTGGATGCCAGTATTGAACTTGTGGTCACCAAGATGGATCAAGCTTTTTTGGTCTGTGTGTATGGTGAAAGGACCATGTTGGAGGTATGTTCTCCACTTGTCCACTGCCAATAAAATGGCCAAGCATTCCTTATCATATATTGAGAGTGTTTGGTTTTTCTGTCCAAGGGCTTTGCTCAAAAACGCAAGTGGGTGTCCTTTCTGCATTAACACAGCTCCCACTCCTGTGGCACATGCATCTGCTTCTAACACAAACTCCAGGGAGAAGTCTGGCAGTGCGAGCACAGGGGCCTTGACCAAAGCAGTTTTCAATGCTTGGAATGCATCATGTACTGGTGGAGACCAGACAAACGGTACACCCTTCCTGAGCAGATTTGTTAACGGCCGAGATATCACTCCAAAGTGTCTAATGAATTTTCTATAGTACCCTGCTAATCCCAAAAAACCTCTCACCTGTTTGAGGTTGGTCGGCTGGGGCCACTTTTTCACTGCCTCGATCTTTTCTGGGTCGGTTGACACTCCACCAGCACTAATGATGTGGCCAAGGTACTCCAGGGACTGCTGAGCGAAAGAACACTTGCTCTTCTTCAGAAAAAATTGGTTGCTATCCAGAATTTCCAACACGGACGCCAAATGCTTCTTGTGATCCTTCAAGTCCTTGCTGTATATCAACACGTCATCGACAAAGACGAGCACATACTTCCTGATGACATGTGCAAATATCGTGTTCATTGCCGCTTGGAATGTTGCAGGCGCAGAAGTCAATCCAAACGGCATCACTTTGAATTCAAAGTGCCCACTGTGTGATTTAAACGCCGTTTTTGGTTCATCTGCTTCTGCCATGCGAATTTGGTGGTAACCAGACCGCAAATCCAGCTTGGTAAAGTATTTGGGACCCGCCAACTCGTCTAGGAGCTCATCGACGATTGGCATGGGGTATCTGTCTTTCACAGTTATTGCATTTAGTTGGCGATAGTCCACGCAGAACCGCCAACTCCCATTCTTCTTTTTAACAAGTAAAACCGGGGACGCGAATGGACTTTGGCTTGGCTGGATTATCCCTTGCTTGAGCATCGCCTTGATTTGCTTCTCGATCTCATCTTTCTGCTGCGGGGAGTGGCGATATGGTTTCACGTTGACTGGTTGCACCCCGGGCATCAGTGGGATTCGATGGTCGAATGGGCGTTGTGGTGGTAGTTGAGTGGGTGTCGCAAAGCAGTGGTCGTATGACCGTAAGACTTGGTCGATTTCATCTGGCAGTGCAGTTTCTTCATAAGTGTCACCGACTGGGCACAACTGCATCACTTGTGCCACGGCGCGCGTGATGGTGTGTAACTCACACGTTCGTTGGGAACCCCAAGAGGAAGGTATGATGCGCACAGCAGCAAGTTTTCCCTCAGAAAGAAACCAAGGTTTATCGAACCGGAGGAGCCAAGAAGCACGTTGAAGGTTGATGGTGGCGAAATGTAGTGCGGCGCAACACCAGGGATTCCGGCGCCAACGTGGAACCTGCACAACACAACCAAAGTACTTTGCCCCAACGAAACAGTGAGGTTGTCAATCTCACCGCTTGCTGTAACAAAGGATTAACCGTATTGTGTGGAAGATGATTGTTTGCAAGAAAACAGTAAAACAAGTATTGCAGTAGATTGTATGCGATGTAAAGAATAGGACCGGGGTCCACAGTTCACTAGAGGTGTCTCTCCCATAAGATAAAAGCATGTTGGGTGAACAAATTACAGTCGGGCAATTGACAAATAGAAAAGGGCATAACAATGCATATACATGATATGATAAATATAGTGAGATTTAATTGGGCATTACGACAAACTACATAGACCGCCATCCAACTGCATCTATGCCTAAAAAGTCCACCTTCAGGTTATCATCCGAACCCCATTCAGTATTAAGTTGCAAAGCAACAGACAATTGCATTAAGTATGGTGCGTAATGTAATCGACAACTACATCCTTAGACATAGAATCAATGTTTTATCCCTAGTGGCAACAGCACATCACAACCTTAGAACTTTCTGTCACTGTCCCAGGTCAATGAAGGCATGAACCCACTATCGAGCATAAATACTCCCTCTTGGAGTTAAGAGTAAAAACTTGGCCAGAGCCTCTACTAATAACGGAGAGCATGCAAGATCATAAACAACACATAAGTAATAGATTGATAATCACCATAACATAGTATTCTCTATCCATCGGATCCCGACAAACACAACATATAGTATTACAGATAGATGATCTTGATCATGTTAGGTGATACGTCTCCGACGTATCGATAATTTCTTATGTTCCATGCTAATTTATTGATGATACCTACATGTTTTATACACATTATATGTCATATTTATGCGTTTTCCGGAACTAACCTATTGACAAGATGCCGAAGTGCAGTTCTGTTTCTGCTGTTTTTGGTTTCAGAAATCCTAGTAACGAAATATTCTCAGAATTGGACGAAATCAACGCCCAGGTTCCTATTTTGCCCGGAAGCATCGAGAACACCGAGAGCCGCCGGAGGGGCCTGTGGCCCCAGGATGATAGGGTGGCGCGGCCAGGGCTGGGCCCACGCCACCCTATGGTGTGGTCGCCCCTTCGCCCCTCCGCTGCCCTTTCGCCTATATAAAGCCCCCGCATCGAAAACCCCACCGAGAGGAAGCCACGGTACGCGAAACCTTCGAGCCGCCGCCATCGCGAAGCCAAGATCGGGGGACAGAGTCTCTGTTCCGGCACCCTGCCAGACGGGGAAGTGCCCCCGGAAGGCTTCTCCATCGACACCGCTGCCATCTCCACCGCCATCTTCATCACCGCTGCTGCTCCCATGATGTAATATCCCAGTATTTGGGGTTACAAAAATAGAGGAAACAGATGTGTGCATTGCATTCATGCATAGAAAATCTGGGGAATTTTCGCGCTTTAAAGTAAAAAAGTCACAGTAACTGAAGTTTCACTTGACCTTGGTGGAATTGAAGTAGCTCATCAAGTCAAGCGCTATAAACTTCCATGTGACTTTGTTAAGACCTTGTTTTGGGTAGAGATGATTTGATCTAAGGGGTTAGATCAAAGGGAACTAATAATCAACACAACAACACTTTACTCAGTGATCAAATGCTTGAACTTATTATAGATCATAATATGGTATTATTTGCCATAACATATGAACATACATTCAATGGTAAATCAAGTAACAATAAAATGGAGAAACCATTCTTGACTTATCTTTTCCATGTCATAAACAAATCCATAACCCTACCATGAACCTCATGGTATTCATTATACTCCATTCTTGAAACATGACAAGGAGATCAACTCTAGAATTATATATATTCTTCTCTATTCCAAATTATTATACATCAAACCTAGAGAGGTGAGAGTTCTATATTAATTATTAAAGAAGCAATAACAAACCTTGAGTAAACCTTGGATATGCATCCATGTATTCAAATAATCATCTTTAAGAGAAACCCTTGGATGTTATTCAAGACCATCCCTAGAGAGAGAACTCAAATATGTTAAACATAGATATTAAGGTCACACCAACTTTTATGGAGCCTAACCTTAGGTTAGTATTAAAGTCCTTCCCCAAATGAGAGAGAGACCACTCATACCAATCTTATCTTTACATATTTAAGAATCAAGAACAACCTTGAACTAAAGTATTAGGTTGCAAACCATTTCCTCTTGGAGTGGTGAGATAACCTAATATCAAGTGAAACAAGATTATATCCATGAATTGATAAAATAAGAATGAGATTAATCCAACTAAGTTAACCAAGTGGAGTCTTAGCCTAGATACCTAAGGAAATATTAGGAGTACACCATAAACCCTAGAATAAACCATTCCAATGTGAGAAAACTCAAGTCATGGAGTTACACTCAAGATAGTGGAGACAACACTTGCATTTGAGGGAGAGAACTATTCTTATAAACAGATGATTATATCATCATTGATTAAGTAGAACCTTAACATAATATCTCAGGCATTCTCCTGGGATATAAACTTTAGAGGCAATCATTGTAGTCCCATTCAAGAAGGTAAATTAGAAGTCCTATACCTTAGTTGATCAAGACAATGCTTGATCATGGAGCTGAGAAACCTATTTAATGAGAGATACCTTAGGAAGCCAAACCTTGATCATTATCAATTAAGTGATGATCATAAACCCTAAAGAACTTGAGGTATGGAGAATAAACCCTAACAGGATGAGTAGATCTCATTCACCACATGAAATCATAGGGTGGTAACTAGTAGGTAAACCTAGGCTTATATTCCAACCTTAACTTGTGATTCAATTGGTGATCATAAGTAGAATTCTACCATATCTACATTCCACATATTCTTCATTTAAGAAACATAAGAAAACCTTAGAGTAAAACTCTATACTTTCTATGGTGAGAAACCATATATCCATATGACCAAAGTTAACTATAAAAAAAGAACTATAACCAATGTAGTTACTTAAATGATAAATTGAGGTTAACAATAGAAGCCAATTGGTAGAAGATTAAACTTATTCTCAAGTCCTTAGTAACCAAAGGAGAACAAAAACAATTAAGCAAGTAACCATATTACCTTGGTTAGGAGAGATTAAAATCTAGCAGATGCAATATGATGCCATCTCACTTCTACAAACTAGAATTAAATCTCAACCCTAGTTTGAGTATCACTTGGGTGATCACAACTAAACCCTAAACCACAATTAAGATTCAACCCATGTGTCATTAGGTAATTAGCAATTGAACCCTAATGATTCAATCATCAAATCCTATGATTCATTGATAAAACAAAAGAGCCACCTAATACTAAAGTCCTATGATTAACACCAGGTGTGAATGACAACCATTTAACTTTGTAACCAAGATAAACCATGATGGAAACAAATACCTACTTTGATACTCTCAAATATAATGCTAGTACTAACCTTAATAATAGGGGTTATGATGAAAACTATAAAACCCTAATACATTGGAGCCCACATAAATTAATATGCAAGTAACTAAATCAAGACCCTAGCAATAATTGGGTACATAAAGCTCTGCCATTTGGCCATCTCCTTGAATCATAATAATATTTGAAATTTCAAAAGAAAGAGAATGGAAGATTATAGTTATTATCTTACCTATTTGAAATATAGTGTATGGTGAACCTATCATTATATGAACAATCAAAATAGTATGTCTCAAGTAGAATTATTACTTGAGAGGTAATTTCCAAGTGAATAGTATTTACAAATACCTGCATGGCAGAATTGATTTCAAATTTAAATTCAACAAATAAGAATACAAAATAGAAATAAATAAAAGAGAAAAAGGGGGAAGAACCTTACCTGGACCTCACCTGGCCGCAGCAGCCCACCATCATAGCCCACCAGCAGCCCAGAACGACCCAGTCCAGCACAGCCCGTCGCAGCCCACGTACCTCTTCGTGAAAAATCAACACGAGGAGCTCGTCCTCATCCTCTTCCCCGCGCCTACGACGACGTGCTCGTCTTTCCCTCGCGCTGTCGCCCTCTCCTTCCCCGACGTCGTGACGAGGCTCGTCCTCGAGCCATATAAAAGCCCAGCGAAGCACAGCAGCTCGGGATTTCTTCCTCCCCTCCAATTTTCTCCCATGGCCGAAACCCTAGCCGCAGACCTCCGCTCGCCACCGGCGATAGCGGCATCCCCGTGCCTCGCCATGACCACCGTTGGAATCGCCATCCTCGACTTGCTCTGTATGCAAGAGGAATCGACCCCAAGCATCCTGTAACGCCGCCGTCAACCTTGTCTTCCCCGACACCGGCGCCATTAATTCCGGCGACCTAGACCACCAGAGACTTCGCCGCCAAGCTCGTCGTGCTCCTGGTGAGCCTCTCTACCGCACAGCATGCCTAGCTTGCTCGATTGCACGCCGTAGCTCCACCGTATCGAGTACCCCGTGTGTACTGCCGCCGTTCCTCGCCGCCGGGCACGCTCCGGTGACCATACCGGAGCGGCGCCGCCATCATCGGGTTCGCCTCGGCGTTTTCTTTCCAACCAGCACACGCACGCCCTCGCGGGAGGCCAGAATCGCCGGCGACGTCCACCTCTGGTCGCCGGTGAGGCACTTGGTTGCCACGTCGGCACCACGTGGCCGCCAACGTGGACTCGGCCCACCAGTCATGGACTGTGTGGGTGTCCTGTCCGTGTAGCTTTAGTCATTTCCTTTTTAAATTTAATTCCAGAAAATCTCTGCAACTTTAAATAAATCTAGAAAATTCATCTTAGCTCAGAAAAATAAATAAAAGATATCAAAATTCCTAGAAAAGTAAACTCTATCCAATAAAAATATAAAATGAAATTTTTATTTTTAATAAAAATTCAATTATTTATTACTTGTCATTTAAGCCTTTAATTTTAATCCTAAATTCAATTAAAATTCAATAATTAAGAAAACTATTTAAAATAAATAAAAACCAGTAAGGTAAATAAAGAAAACATTAACACTAATTTTCATTATTTATAACTTATTTAATTCTTTATGTTAGAATTTAAACCCTAATTAATAATTACCATAATTATTAATTATTAAAAAAATGATAAATGCCAAATTCAATATTATATTTATTAAGAAGTTATAAATAACTTCAAATTAAAAATGAAGTTATTAATCATAGAACTATATGGTAAATAGCAAACCCTAATTCAATATGGAATGATATTACAACCCTATCATTTCATATGATCCCTAAAACCCTAATGCCATTAGGAACCCTAGCTCTATTAATTCATATGAACCCTAACTTACTTCTAAACCTAAACCCATGGATAGAACATGTGATCATGGTACTTTGTTCATAGATACATAATTAGCAACTAAATGTTTGTTTATGTCTATATAAAATATAGGAGCCCTACCACTAATAATTTAGTATTCCATGTATGCATACCACCAGACCTAGTTGATCAAGTAGGATCAGCCAAGTCTAAACCCTAGCTCCTATTACCAAAGCCATCATCCTTTATTAACCCTATTTTGCATCACACCATTGTGATGAATTCCAATAACAATTATGCCAAATATTGTGCATTACATAACCAGATTCAACTAAACCCTATTAGTATTAGATACTTATGAACCATAGTATCCAGAAGCCAACTATACCCTATTTAAGTGGACCCCATAATAAAACCTAGACCACCTCAACCCTAATTGATATACTTCTTATTAATTAAGAAGTATGTTCTTCAAAAGTTATTCTTTTGAAGAAAATAGGAAGTAGCCAACAACTCTGCCCAATAGAATCTATAAACCCTAGCTAGCTATCGCCAATAAGATGAACCAATCTTGATAGCAACCTGGTATGAATAATTACTTAAGATGCCTAGGCTTCACTCAACCTTACAAGCCCTAGGTGTTGATGAATCCAACTAAGTTGTGATCCATCTACTACTTACTCCAGAAAACAATTAGAACCAATTGAAACTGTAGGAAACCATAGAACCCACAAACCCAATTGTCATACTTGTTCTTTATTAAAGAACATGTTCTTCAAAACTTATTCTTTTGAAGAATATAACAAGTAATCATTAACCATGACATATAGTACTAAAACTGACAACTGTTCTTTACATATTAACATTATGCCAATTATCATTCCTTGTGTGCTCAATTAACTACTATGCTTTATTATATAACTTGTACATGATACCAAGTAATCAAACCTTAAGAAGAACCTTGTTTGTGAATCACTCTAAAAGTGCAACACACCCTAAATCAATCATAACAACTCACTAATCTTAAATCATCGGAGTTAGGTCACACTTAGAACGATTGCATCTCATACTTATGCATTATTGCATCCTTGGCAATCTTTAAACATCGTCCTTACCGGACGATGATGCTATTTCAGAATTTGGAGTTATTGCGTATCGAAGACCTTGTCTGCAGAATCTTGCAGTCAAGAAAGGCAAGTTCATCGCTTGCTCATGTCATTTGAGTATTTTTATACTTGCAAAGTACTATGTTTATCACTATTGCATAAAAAGCAAAACCACTATTTTCATAACTATGAATATGACTATGTGGTGGGCAATGGAACCATGGATTGTGTTGATATGGTGGAGGTTCCATTGCAAGGGTTTATATCCATCTAGGATTAAACAACAAATGTCGTCCAGTGATTCTTGTGCCGTAATACCCGTGTTAACCATAAGATCTGGAGTGGGACGGAGTAGCCAATTGTATTTCCACCTCTCGTACATCAACGGACGCGCTTTACCGGAGAACACTTGAATCCTAGGGTGCATTTGGTGGCTGGGGAAGCCTCAAGTCCCCACGGCTTTGTCCGGAGAACACTTGTAGCCCGAAGATCATTTGGTGGCTGGGAAGCCTCAAGTCCCCACGGTATTGCGGTCTATGAGGGGTTGCATCTACCGGCGAAGGAGTTTGGTTCGATCCCAAACTGTCGTGGTCGGGGTCCACCCTGAAATATGGGAATAATGGGACCGGCGAGGACCCAGGGTCGGGGATGCAACAAAGGGTGGGTGTGCGAGGTAGCGGAGGAATATGAACGACTAGGACCTTATACCGGGCCTCACACCAAAGGAAGTGTGGACGAGAACTTAAGCTCGGTTGGCACCAAGGTTAAGATCTCTTATGGGTAAAGCAACACACCTCTGCAGAGTGTAACGAACTATGACCAGTCACTCCTGTTCGGGATATGGGCTATGACAGCCGGAAAGGAACTCCATGAAGTTCTAGTCAACCGGTGAAGGCTGACGGACATAGCTCTGAATAAAAGCAACCTTTTGAAGAAATGATTACAAAAACCTGCATAGCCTTGGACTTTCTGGTCCATGGTTGTAGCTAGTGCATTAAACACCTCTTTCCTATAATGAACTTGTTGAGTACGCTCGTACTCATCCCACTCTTAAATCCCCTGCTTAGATATGGAGGCATCGAAGGAGGATCTACAATGCAACTCGAAGGTCGAGGAGTCAACAACTACTTCAAGAAACAGGACCATGTCAGGAGAGTCAGAGACCACATTCAACAAGGAGAAAACCTAGATTAGCAATAGAAAGGAACTAGCTTCCTAAACTTAGCTCCTATTTAGATAGAATCTATTCATAGCCTCTGTATCTAGTTAATTACTCTACAAATAGAGTTCGTGATAGGATTAGACTACGAGTCGTTCTTCTGGAGTTTATTTGCAGATTTACCTCATTGTAAAGTAGGAGGTTGTGATGATCTTATGTGAGTCTGTGTGTAATTCTATAGACATGCCTTGGACCCGCATATGTGTTGTACCACTCTGAGCGATATAATACTAGTGGAACGGTGTTTCATTGGTGCTATATCAGACTTGCATACTACACCATGCAGTGGTATGCCGGGTCACCACAGTTGGTATCAGAGCAAATGCTTTGACCTTAGGATTAAAACCCTTTAAAGGAGACCTATAGGATTGGTAGTGTCTATAGGAAGTTGTCTTAGATAAACCAAATCTTCTTGTGACTTGAGATGGATATTCACTTGAGAATAATCCTGACACACTCGAGTCAAACTTTCTTACTTATCTTTGATAAGTGAAGTTAGCTAGCTAATCCCAAGTATGTAGCACCCCATTAAGTCCTTAAAACAATAGATGAGTAGATCACAGTTGGTATACAATACATGGTAGTCCAAAGAGAGGATACAACCATAAGGAAGATATCCTATTGGAAGATGTGTACCAACACTGTTATGGTTAAGTAAGAATTGTCCAGACCGGTAATAGGAGTAATATTAAGTAATGAAGGTAACTATGATATCCTACTAGAAGATGTATGCCAAGACAAGTAATGGGTAAGTGAAATCTATCCAAACTTGTGAAACAACTGGTAGTAAGTGATAAATATAAGTTATATGAGGTAGTATAAACCATGATGAGTCAATCATGGGAGGTAAGGAAGAGTGATAGAAATAAAATATGTATACTCACATAGTAGAGGTAGTAATTATATATGATTCACTTGAGAATCATTATGTGATGGAGTAGAACATCATAAGTACTTAAGATAAGAAGTCAGTTGTCCAACGATAGTTCAAGATTTATATTCTAAAATCTTGGCAACTGTGCCAAGTATGCCAGAACTATAGTTGATAGTTTGAAGAAGGCTTTATTAGAGTATAGATTATAGAGAAACCCTGGAGTTATAGGTGATATACTCTAATAGTTATGAGTTTAGAGTAGCTATATTAGAATCTAGAGATAGCATGTATAGTAGTCCTCAATCAAATGGAAGTAAGTAGTACTTCCAGAAAAAATTAGGTTAACCACAACCATCCCAAACCACTTTGTTTCAAGTTTATCTCATTGCAAATGTGCAATTAAGGTAAAGGTTGAGACAAATAGTAGAAATCCACATATTCGTGCTAAGTATCACGATATAAACCTATTTTATGTGGTGTTGTATACTACACATCAGAGCCTGATGTTTAGAGATGTCTTATTCAACTATTACATTCAGGCTTATGATGGTGTGTATTATATGCACAACGCTGAATCTTCATGGGTTTTATTGGATTTTCATTGTTTGACTAGATCCAAACATGAAGTTTGACTTTGATATGCAAATGCATGTTGCAATATCAAGTTCCTACTTGATGCTATAGATCTAGAGGGTAATAGTATTCGTGTGAGGAAGTGAATTGTGAAGATTCTGAAGACAAGATGAAGGATCATCAAAAAGGAAGCAAAGTTGTGGGAAGTAACCACAATACTCTGAAGGAAGTACAATCAGAAACTCATGCTTACCTCAATAGAGGAGTACTTTAGTACGAAAGAAGCATGAAGCTGAGAAAGATAATGATTACGGTGAAGCTCAAGCAGATCCATAATTAATATAGAAGAGGGAATGCATGGGAAATCACCTTGGATACTATATTCATAGTGGTTTTCTTGCAAAATAAACCCTGAAGAGAGGAAGATGACCTATGAAACCATAGCAGGTATAAGAAGACCACAGTTGGTATCAGAAGACCACAGTTGGTGTAGGCTCAATACTGCGAGATAAAGTAGAAGATGTCTCGTCCTGTTGATCAGAACCTATAATAAAATCCATTTTTAGATATCAAATAGCCACAGTTGGTATAATAACCACAGCTGGTATCAGTTGGTATTACAAATAGTCCACGATTTAATTATTTGTAACAAAAGTTTGTGAACAAATTAAAAATCATGTCAGCCAAATAGCTAGATCTATAATCATTTAGTTGAAGGATTCACATTGGATGTCCACAATTGAGTGGATACACCACAAACATTCTTCGCGAAACCTTAGAAGAAGTACGAACCATAAACTAGAACCAAACCAATATTCTAACCATAAATCCAATGGTTGGAAGAAAAAGGAGTTGAAGACCATAAGAAAACTCTAAGGGGTAGAGTAAAGATTGAGTTGATTGTACAATAAATCAATATTTTGAGTAAGATAGATGAAGAAGGTCTAAACTGAGAGGAAGCTCGATCTTATTTTTCATAAGATTGTTGAACACTACTTTCAGAAGGATGTCAGACCAGAAGCCGAGGTTCATACCTCGAGGATGTAAGAAGTGGATTATAACTTGAGCAAGTAAGTAATATCTACTCAGAACTACTTAAGCTCAAGTAAGTCAAAGATAAAGAAGTTGGACGAAGGAAATATCAGAGACCAAATATAGCTCAAGGAGGTCAAAGACTGAAGGGATTTGACCATACCAGAATCAGAGACTACATGAAAGATTCCTTTCATGGAACCTAAAGAACCCAAAATAGTTATAGGTATGAACTATAAACCATGATTGGATGGACTATATAAGTCTAATCCATTATTAGAAAAATAAACCATCACGACCAATTCAATAGTAGTACCTTATTAAGCACCATTACTGCAATTTTGGTAGTAAGGGAAAACAAAGACCTATTAGGAGTACGTTATCAAATTAGTCCTCAGTTAAGACAAGCAGCACCAGAAGGAGTCCCATCCTTGATTCTTCAATGAGAAAGGAAACAAGATTATAGAGTTGAAAGAAATCAAATAATTAAAATTAGAAGCCATGGCTCAGAGACAGGTATTATTAGATACCAGGAAGAAATCATAAAACTGGAGTAAGAAACTAGTGCTCAGAGACAGACACTCTTGGATTCCAGGAAGAATCTGGACAACGGATATATTCAATTATATCCAGCAAGATCAATACGGAGTTCGAGAAAAGATGTAGTCTGTACAAGTCAGATCCACACTCCGGAAACGTGAGAGAGTTCAAACTTCGAGGACGAAGTTTAGTTTAAGGGGTAGAGACTGTAATATCCCAGTATTTGGGGTTACAAAAATAGAGGAAAACAGATGTGTGCATTGCATTCATGCATAGAAAATCTGGGGAATTTTCGCGCTTTAAAGTAAAATAGTCACAGTAACTGTGCATTGATTCCTACATACTTGCATATTGCACTTGTTATATTACTCTATGTTGACAATATCCATGAGATATACATGTTATAAGTTGAAAGCAACCGCTGAAACTTAATCTTCCTTTGTGTTGCTTCAATACCTTTACTTTGATTTATTGCTTTATGAGTTAACTCTTATGCAAGACTTATTTATGCTTGTCTTAAAGTACTATTCATGAAAAGTCTTTGCTTTATGATTCACTTGTTTACTCATGTCATTACCATTGTTTTGATCGCTGCATTCATTACATATGTTTACAATATGATCAAGATTATGATGGCATGTCACTTCAGAAATTATCTTTGTTATCGTTTTACCTGCTCGGGACGAGCAGAACTAAGCTTGGGGATGCTGATACGTCTCACGTATCGATAATTTCTTATGTTCCATGCTACTTTATTGATGATACCTACATGTTTTATACACATTATATGTCATATTTATGCGTTTTCGAACTAACCTATTGACAAGATGCGAAGTGCCAGTTTTTTCTGCTGTTTTTGGTTTCGAAATCCTAGTAACGAAATATTCTCGGAATTGGACGAAATCAACGCCCGGGTTCCTATTTTGCCGGAAGCATCCAGAACACGAGAGCCGCCGGGGCCTGTGGGCCCAGATGATAGGGTGGCGCGGCCAGGGCTGGGCCCACGCCACCCTATGGTGTGGTCGCCCCTTCGCCCTCCGACGCTGCCCTTTCGCCTATATAAAGCCCCTGCATCGAAAACCCCACCAGAGGAAGCCACGGTACGCGAAACCTTCCCAGCCGCCGCCATCGCGAAGCCAAGATGCGGGGACAGGAGTCTGTTCCGGCACCTGCCGGACGGGGAAGTGCCCCGGAAGGCTTCTCCATCGACACCGCTGCCATCTCCACCGCCATCTTCATCACCGCTGCTGCTCCCATGAAGAGGAGTAGTTCTCCATCGAGGCTCGGGGTGTGGGTAGCTATGTGGTTCATCTCTCTCCTATGTACTTCAATACAATAATCTCATGAGCTGCCTTACATGATTGAGATTCATATGATGATGCTTGTAATCTAGATGTCATTGTGCTAGTCAAGTGAGTTTTACTTATGTGATCTCCGGAGACTCCTTGTCCCACGTGTGTAAAGGTGACAGTGTGTGCACCGTGTGGGTCTCTTAGGCTATATTTCACAGAATACTTATTCATTGTTATGAATGGCATAGTGAAGTGCTTATTTATATCTCTTTATGATTGCAATGTGTTTTGTATCACAATTTATCTATGTGCTACTCCAGTGATGTTATTAAAGTAGTTTTATTCCTCCTGCACGGTGTAATGGTGACGGTGTGTGCACTCGTGTTAGTACTTGGTTTATGCTATGATCATGATCTCTTGTAGATTGCGAAGTTAACTATTGCTATGATAGTATTGATGTGTATTATTCCTCCTACATAAGCATGAAGGTGACAGTGTGCATGCTATGTTAGTACTTGGTTTAGTCGTTTCGATCTTTCATGCACTCTAAGGTTATTTAAATATGAACATTGAATTGTGGAGCTTGTTAACTCCGGCATTGAGGGTTCGTGTAATCCTACGCAATGTGTTCATCATCCAACAAGAGAGTGTAGAGTATGCATTTATCTATTCTGTTATGTGAATGTTGAGAGTGTCCACTAGTGAAAGTCTATTCCCTAGGCCTTGTTCCTAAATACTGCTATCCTTGCTTATTCTTGTTTCTTTTACTACTTTGCGTTACTCTGCGTTACTACGCATGTTTACTTCTGCAATATTACTACCATCAGCTGCACGCCAGCAAGCTATTTTCTGGCGCCATACTACTGCTCATATTCATTCATACCACTTGTATTTCACTATCTCTTCGCCGAACTAGTACACCTATTAGGTGTGTTGGGGACACAAGAGACTTCTTGCTTTGTGGTTGCGGGGTTGCATGAGAGGGATATCTTTGACCTCTTCCTCCTGAGTTCGATAAACCTTGGGTAATCCACTTAAGGGAAACTTCTGCTGTTCTACAAACCTCTGCTCTTGGAGGCCCAACACTGTCTACAAGAATAGAAGCACCGTAGACATCAAGCACTTTTAGGCGCCGTTGCCAGGGAGGAAAGGTAAAAGGCACTCATACTCCGGTTCAGGTAACGTACTTTTAGGCGCCATTGTGTGTGTGCTCGAAGTTATTTCCTTTAGACTCTGCAATTGCGACATTTGGTTTCTTGTTTACACTAGTTAGGCATAATGAACAACAATGAGCTTCTTATTCTATTTCTGATTTAAGACATGGATGGTTTGATGCGAAAATTAAAAAACCCATGGAACATATTAATATGAATGCTTTGAACACTATTGTTGCTAATGCTATGGAAAATTCTAAGCTTGGGGAAGCTGGCTTTGATGAGCATGATATTTTTAGTCCCCCAAGCATTGAGGAGAAAATTTACTTTGATGATACTTTGCCTCCCATTTATGATGATTATAATGATAGTAGTCTTTTGTTACCACTGTTATGGAGGATAAATTTGATTATGATTACAATATACCTCCTATATTTGATAGCTACTTTGTTGAATTTGCTCCCACTACAATTAATAAGAATGACTATGCTTATGTTGGGAGTAGTAATTATTTTATGCATGAGACTCATGATAAGAATGCTTTATGTGATAGTTATATTGTTGAGTTTGCTCATGATGCTACTAAAAGTTATTATGAGAGAGGAAAATATGGTTGTAGAAATTTTCATGTTACTAAAATGCCTCTCTATGTGCTGAAATTTTTGAAGCTACACTTGTTTTATCTTCCTATGCTTGTTACTTTGCTCTTCATGAACTTGTTTATTTACAAGATTCCTATGCATAGGAAGCATGTTAGACTTAAATGTGTTTTGAATTTGCCTCTTGATGCTCTCTTTTGCTTTAACTTCTATTTCTTGCGAGTGCATCATTAAAAAGCTGAGCCCATCTTAATGGCTATAAAGAAAGAACTTCTTGGGAGATAACCCATGTGTTTTTTTACTACAGTACTTTGTTTTATATTTGAGTCTTGGAAGTTGTTTACTACTGTAGCAACCTCTCCTTATCATGTTTTTGTGCCAAGTAAAGTTTCTATGTTAAAGTTGATGTTATATTTGGGATCGCTGCAGAAACAGCATTGCTGTCTGTCACGAATCTGGGCACAGGCCTCTGTAGAAAATTCGAAAAAATCTGCCAATTTACGAGCGTGATCCTCAGATATGTACGCAACTTTCATTAGTTTTGAGTTTTTCCATTTGAGCAAGTCTGGTGCCATCTTTAAATTCGTCTTTACGGACTGTTCTGTTTTTGACAGATTCTGCCTTTTATTTCGCATTGCCTCTTTTGCTATGTTGGATTTATTTCTTTGATCCATTAATGTCCAGTAGCTTTATGCAATGTCCAGAAGTGTAAAGAATGTTTGTGTCACCTCTGAACATGTGAATTATTAATTGTGCACTAACCCTCTAATGAGTTTGCTTGAAGTTTGGTGTGAAGGAAGTTTTCAAGGGTCAAGAGAGGAGTATGATATACTATGATCAAGAGGAGTGAAAGCTCTAAGCTTGGGAATGCCCCGTGGTTCATCCCTGCATATTTTAAGAAGACTCAAGCGTCTAAGCTTGGGGATTCCCAAGGCATCCCCTTCTTCATCGACAAACATCATCAGGTTCCTCCCCTGAAACTATATTTTTATTCAGTCACATCTTATGTACTTTACTTGGAGCGTACGTGTGCTTTTTTTTGTTATCTTAGTTCTCTGAATAAGTTCATCCTTGTGTGGGAGAGAGACACGCTCCGCTGGTTCGTATGAACACATGTGTTCTTAGCTTTTAATTTTCATGGCGAAGGTTGAAACTGCTTCGTTAATTGTTATATGATTGGAAACGGGAAATGCTACATGTAGTAATTGGTGTAATGTCTTGGATAATGTGATACTTGGCAATTGTTGTGCTCATGTTTAAGCTCTTGCATCATATACTTTGCACCTATTAGTGAAAAAATACATAGAGCTTGCTAAAATTTGGTTTGCATAATTGGTCTCTCTAAGGTCTAGATAATTTCTAGTATTGAGTTTTGAACAACAAGGAAGACGGTGTAAAGTCTTATAATGTTTAAAATATGTCTTTTATGTGAGTTTTGCTGCACCGGTTCATCCTTGTGTTTGTTTCAAATAAACCTTGCTAGCCTAAACCTTGTATCGAGAGGGAATACTTCTCATGCATCCAAAATCCTTGAGCCAACCACTATGCCATTTGTGTCCACCATACCTACCTACTACATGGTATTTCTCAGCCATTCCAAAGTAAATTGCTTGAGTGCTACCTTTAAACAATTCAAAAGTTATTACCTCTTATTTGTGTCAATGTTCTATAGCTCATGAGGAAGTATGTGGTGTTTATCTTTCAATCTTGTTGGGCAACTTTCACCAATGGACTAGTGGCTTCATCCGCTTATCCAATAATTTTGCAAAAAGAGCTGGCAATGGGATTCCCAGTCCCAAATTAATTAACAAAAATAGACACTCCTCCATGGTATTTGATTGTTGGACGGCACCCGAAGGATTCGGTTAGCCATGGCTTGAGAAAGCAAAGGTGGGGAGGAGTGTCATCTAAATAAAACTAAAATAAAAAGGCACTCCTTCATGGTATGAGATTGTTGGCAGGCACCCGAGGATTCGGTTAGCCATGGTTTGTGAAAGCAAAGGTTGGAGGAGTGCCACCCAAAAATAAAATAAAATGGGAGTCGCTCTTTGAAGGTTTGTCTGGCAAGGGGGTTAGAGTACCCGCTACCATTCGTTGACAACAACAAACACCTCTCAAAACTTTACTTTTATGCTCTCTATATGTTTTCAAAATCAAAGCTCTAACACAAATACAGCAATCGATGCTTTCCTCTTTGAAGGACCATTCTTTTACTTTTATTGTTGAGTCAGTTCACCTATCTCTCTCCACCTTAAGAAGCAAACACTTGTGTGAACTGTGCATTGATTCCTACATACTTGCATATTGCACTTGTTATATTACTCTATGTTGACAATATCCATGAGATATACATGTTATAAGTTGAAAGCAACCGCTGAAACTTAATCTTCCTTTGTGTTGCTTCAATACCTTTACTTTGATTTATTGCTTTATGAGTTAACTCTTATGCAAGACTTATTTATGCTTGTCTTGAAGTACTATTCATGAAAAGTCTTTGCTTTATGATTCACTTGTTTACTCATGTCATTACCATTGTTTTGATCGCTGCATTCATTACATATGTTTACAATATGATCAAGATTATGATGGCATGTCACTTCAGAAATTATCTTTGTTATCGTTTTACCTGCTCGGGACGAGCGAACTAAGGGGATGCTGATACGTCTTCGACGTATCGATAATTTCTTATGTTCCATGCTACTTTATTGATGATACCTACATGTTTTATACACATTATATGTCATATTTATGCGTTTTCCAGAACTAACCTATTGACAAGATGCCAAAGTGCCAGTTCCTGTTTCTGCTGTTTTTGGTTTCGAAATCCTAGTAACGAAATATTCTCGGAATTGACGAAATCAACGCCCAGGTTCCTATTTTGCCGGAAGCATCCGAACAGAGAGCGCCGGAGGGCCTGTGGGCCGGATGATAGGGTGGCGCGCCGGGCTGGGCCGCGCCACCCTATGGTGTGGTCGCCCCTTCGCCCCTCCGACGCTGCCCTTTCGCCTATATAAAGCCCACATCGAAAACCCCACGAGAGGAAGCCACGGTACGCGAAACCTTCCAGAGCCGCCGCCATCGCGAAGCCAAGATCGGGGACGGAGTCTCTGTTCCGGCACCTGGGACGGGGAAGTGCCCGGAAGGCTTCTCCATCTCCACCGCTGCCATCTCCACCGCCATCTTCATCACCGCTGCTCCCATGAAGAGGAGTAGTTCTCCATCGAGGCTCGGGGCTGTACCGGTAGCTATGTGGTTCATCTCTCTCCTATGTACTTCAATACAATAATCTCATGAGCTGCCTTACATGATTGAGATTCATATGATGATGCTTGTAATCTAGATGTCATTGTGCTAGTCAAGTGAGTTTTACTTATGTGATCTCCGGAGACTCCTTGTCCCACGTGTGTAAAGGTGACAGTGTGTGCACCGTGTGGGTCTCTTAGGCTATATTTCGAGAATACTTATTCACTGTTATGAATGGCATAGTGAAGTGCTTATTTATATCTCTTTATGATTGCAATGTGTTTTGTATCACAATTTATCTATGTGCTACTCTAGTGATGTTATTAAAGTAGTTTTATTCCTCCTGCACGGTGTAATGGTGACAGTGTGTGCACTCGTGTTAGTACTTGGTTTATGCTATGATCATGATCTCTTGTAGATTGCGAAGTTAACTATTGCTATGATAGTATTGATGTGTATTATTCCTCCTACATAAGCATGAAGGTGACGGTGTGCATGCTATGTTAGTACTTGGTTTAGTCGTTTCGATCTTTCATGCACTCTAAGGTTATTTAAATATGAACATTGAATTGTGGAGCTTGTTAACTCCGGCATTGAGGGTTCGTGTAATCCTACGCAATGTGTTCATCATCCAACAAGAGAGTGTAGAGTATGCATTTATCTATTCTGTTATGTGAATGTTGAGAGTGTCCACTAGTGAAAGTCTATTCCCTAGGCCTTGTTCCTAAATACTGCTATCACTGCTGTTACTGTTTTCTTGCGTTACTACTGCTGCGTTACTAGTTACTACGCATGTTTACTTCCTGCAATATTACTACCATCAGCACGCCAGCAAGCTATTCTGGCGCCATACTACTGCTCATATTCATTCATACCACTTGTATTTCACTATCTCTTCGCCGAACTAGTACACCTATTAGGTGTGTTGGGGACACAATAGACTTCTTGCTTTGTGGTTGCAGGGTTGCATGAGAGGGATATCTTTGACCTCTTCCTCCTGAGTTCGATAAACCTTGGGTAATCCACTTAAGGGAAACTTGTCTGTTCTACAAACCTCTGCTCTTGGAGGCCCAACACTGTACAAGAATAGAAGCACCCGTAGACATCATTAGCTCACAAGATCCAACAATGAAGCACAATTAGGAGAAGACGACCATCTAGCTACTGCTATGGACCCATAGTCCGGGGTGAACTACTCACTCATCTCCCGGTCCTCCGGAGATGATTCCCCTCTCGGCAGGGTGCCGGAGGCGATCTCCTGAATCCCCGAGATGGGATTCGCGGCGGCGGCGTCTCTGGAAGGTTTTCCGTATCGTGGCTCTCGGTACTGGGGGTTTCGCGACGGAGGCTTTAAATAGGCGAAAGGGCAGCCTCGGAGGGGGTCTGGTGGGGCCAGACACTAGGGCGGCGCGGCCGGGGCCTGGGCGCGCCGCCACCATGTGTGGGCCCCACGTGGCCCCTCTCTGGCGGCTCTCGGGTGTTTGGATGCTTCCGGGCAAAATAGGAACACAGGCGTTGATTTCGTCCAATTCCGAGAATATTTCGTTACTAGGATTTCGAAACCAAAAACAACAACAACGGCTCTTCGGCATCTTGTTAATAGGTTAGTTCCAGAAAATGCGTAAATACGACATATAATGTGCATAAAACATGTAGATATCATCAATAATGTAGCATGGAACATAAGAAATTATCGATACGTTGGAGACGTATCAGCATCCCCAAGCTTAGTTCTGCTCGTCCCGAGCAGGTAAAACGATAACAAAGATAATTTAAGTGACATGCCATCATAATCTTGATCATACTATTGTAAACATATGTAATGAATGCAGCGATCAAAACAATGGTAATGACATGAGTAAACAAATGAATCATAAAGCAAAGACTTTTCATGAATAGTACTTCAAGACAAGCATCAATAAGTCTCGCATAAGAGTTAACTCATAAAGCAATAAATCAAAGTAAAGGTATTGAAGCAACACAAAGGAAGATTAAGTTTCAGCGGTTGCTTTCAACTTATAACATGTATATCTCATGGATAGTGTCAATATAAAGTAATATAACAAGTGCAATATGCAAGTATGTAGGAATCAATGCACAAGTTCACACAAGTGTTTGCTTCTTAAGGTGGAGAGAGATAGGTAAACTGACTCAACAATAAAAGTAAAAGAAAGGTCCTTCAAAGAGGAAAGCATCGATTGCTATATTTGTGCTAGAGCTTTTATTTTGAAAACATGAAACAATTTTGTCAACGGTAGTAATAAAGCATATGAGTTATGTAAATTATATCTTACAAGTTGCAAGCCTCATGCATAGTATACTAATAGTGCCCGCAACTTGTCCTACTTAGCTTGGACTACCGGATCTTCGCAATGCACATGTTTCAACCAAGTGTCACAAAGGGGTACCTCCATGCCGCCTGTACAAAGGTCTAAGGAGAAAGCTCGCATTTTGGATTTCTCGCTTTTGATTATTCTCAACTTAGACATCCATACCGGGACAACATGGACAACAGATAATGGGCTCCTCTTTAATGCATAAGCATGTAGCAACAATTATTATTCTCATATGAGATTGAGAATATATGTCCAAACTGAAACTTCCACCATGATTCATGGCTTTAGTTAGCGGCCCAATGTTCTTCTCTAACAATATGCATGCTCCAACCATTAAGGTGGTAGATCTCTCTTACTTCAGACAAGACGGACATGCATAGCAACTCACATGATATTCAACAAAGAGTAGTTGATGGCGTCCCCGAGAAGCATGGTTATCGCACAACAAGCAACTTAATAAGAGATAAAGTGCATAAGTACATATTCAATACTACAATAGTTTTTAAGGCTATTTTGTCCCATGAGCTATATATTGCAAAGGTGAATGATGGAATTTTAAAGGTAGCACTCAAGCAATTTACTTTGGAATGGCAGAGAAATACCATGTAGTAGGTAGGTATGGTGGACACAAATGGCATAGTGGTTGGCTCAAGGATTTTGGATGCATGAGAAGTATTCCCTCTCGATACAAGGTTTAGGCTAGCAAGGTTATTTGAAGCAAACTCAAGGATGAACCGGTGCAGCAAAACTCACATAAAAGACATATTGTAAACATTATAAGACTCTACACCGTCTTCCTTGTTGTTCAAAACTCAATACTAGAAATTATCTAGACCTTAGAGAGACCAAATATGCAAATCAAATTTTAGCAAGCTCTATGTATTTCTTCATTAATGGGTGCAAAGTATATGATGCAAGAGCTTAAACATGAGCACAACAATTGCCAAGTATCACATTATCCAAGACATTTTAGAATTACTACATGTGGCATTTTCCAATTCCAACCATATAACAATTTAACGAAGAAGAAACTTCGCCTTGAATATTATGAGTAAAGCCTAAGGACATATTTGTCCATATGCAACAGCGGAGAGTGTCTCTCTCCCACAAAGTGAATGCTAGGATCCATTTTATTCAAACAAAAACAAAAACAAAAACAAACCGACGCTCCAAGTAAAGAACACAAGATGTGACTGAATAAAAATATAGTTTCAGGGAGGAATTTGATGATGTTGTCGATGAAGAAGGGGATGCCTTGGGCATCCCCAAGCTTAGACGCTTGAGTCTTCTTAAAATATGCAGGGATGAACCACGGGGGCATCCCCAAGCTTAGAGCTTTCACTCCTCTTGATCATAGTATATCATACTCCTCTCTTGACCCTTGAAAACTTCCTTCACACCAAACTTCAAGCAAACTCATTAGAGGGTTAGTGCACAATTAATAATTCACATGTTCAGAGGTGACACAAACATTCTTTACACTTCTGGACATTGCATAAAGCTACTGGACATTAATGGATCAAAGAAATAAATCCAACATAGCAAAAGAGGCAATGCGAAATAAAAGGCAGAATCTGTCAAAAACAGAACAGTCCGTAAAGACGAATTTAAAGATGGCACCAGACTTGCTCAAATGGAAAAACTCAAAACTAATGAAAGTTGAGTACATATCTGAGGATCACGCTCGTAAATTGGCAGATTTTTGAATTTTCTACAGAGGCCTGTGCCCAGATTCGTGACAGACAGCAATGCTGTTTCTGCGCAGCGATCCCAAATATAACATCAACTTTAACATAGAAACTTTACTTGGCACAAAAACATGATAAGGAGAGGTTGCTACAGTAGTAAACAACTTCCAAGACTCAAATATAAAACAAAATACTGTAGTAAAAACATGGATTGTCTCCCATAAGCGCTTTTCTTTAACGCCTTTCAGCTAGGCGCAGAAAGTGTATATCAAGTAACATCAAGAGTAGAAGCATCAACATCATAACTTGTTCTAATAATAGAATCAAAAGGCAACTTCATTCTCTTTTAGGGAAGTGTTCCATACCTTTCTTGAGAGGAAATTGATATTTAATATTACCTTCCCTCATATCAATAACAGCACCAACGTTCGAAGAAAAGGTCTTCCCAACACAATAGGACAAGATGCATTGCATTCGATATCCAAGACAACAAAATCAACGGGGACAAGGTTATTGTTAACCGTAATGCGCACATTATCAATCCTCCCCAAAGGTTTCTTTTTAACATTATCGGCAAGATTAACATCCAAATAACAATTCTTCAATGGTGGCAAGTGAAGCATATCATAAATCTTTTTAGGCATAACAGAATACTTGCACCAAGATCACATAAAGCATTACATCCAAAGTCATTGAATTTCATTTTAATGATGGGCTCCCAACCATCTTCTAACTTTCTAGGAATAGAAGTTTCAAGTTTTAGTTTCTCTTCTCTAGCTTTTATGAGAACATTTGTAATATGTTTTGTAAAGGCTAAATTTATAGCACTAGCATTAGGACTTTTAGCAAGTTTTTGTAAGAACTTTATAACTTCAGAGATGTGACAATCATCAAAATCTAAATCATTATGAGCTACAGTAATGGGATCATTGTTCCCAAGGTTGGAACAAATTTCAGCAGTTTATCACAAGCAGTTTCAGCAGTTTTAGCAATTTCAGGCAGTTTTGTACGCTTTGCACTAGGAGTAGAAACATTGCCAACACCAATTATTTTACCATTGATAGTAGGAGGTGCAGCAACATGTGAAGAATTAACATTACTAGTGGTGGTAATAGTCCAAACTTTAGCTACATTATTCTCTTTAGCTAGTTTTTCATTTTCTTCTCTATCCCACCTAGCACGCAATTCAGCCATTAATCTTATATTCTCATTAATTCTAACTTGGATGGCATTTGCTGTAGTATAATCTTATTATCAATATCATTATTAGGCATAACTTTCAATTTTAATAGATTAACGTCAGAGGCAAGTCTATCAACTCTAGAAGCAATAATATCAATTTTATCAAGCTTTTCCTCAACAGATTTGTTAAAAGCAGTTTGTGTACTAATAAATTCTTTAATCATAGCTTCAAGACCAGAGGGTACACTCCTATTATTGTTGTAAGAATTCCCATAAGAATTACCATAACCATTACCATTAGCAGAAGGATATGGCCTATAGTTATTACGAGTTGTTCCTATAAGCATTGTTGTTGAAATTATTATTTTTAATGAAATTCACATCAACATTTTCTTCTTGAGCAACCAATGAAGCTAAAGGAACATTATTTGGATCAACATTAGATCTACCATTCACAAACATAGACATAATCACATCAATCTTATCATTCAAGGAAGAGGTTTCTTCAACAGAATTTACCTTCTTACCTTGTGGAGCTCTTCCGTGTGCCATTCAGAGTAATTTATCATCATATCATCAAGAAGCTTTGTAGCCGCCCCCAAAGTGATGGACATAAAGGTACCTCCAGCAGCTGAATCCAATAAATTCCGCGAAGAAAAATTTAGTCCTGCATAGAAGGTTTGGATGATCATCCAAGTAGTCAGTCCATGGGTTGGGCAATTCTTTACCAAAGATTTCATTCTCTCCCATGCTTGAGCAACATGTTCAGTATCTAATTGCTTAAAATTCATTATGCTACTTCTCAAAGATATAATTTTAGCGGGAGGATAATATCTACCAATAAAAGCATCCTTGCATTTAGTCCATGAATCAATACTATTTTTAGGCAAAGATAGCAACCAATCTTTAGCTCTTCCTCTTAATGAGAAAGGAAACACTTTCAATTTAATAATATCACCATCTACATCCTTATACTTTTGCATTTCACAAAGTTCAACAAAATTATTAAGATGGGCAGCAGCATCATCAGAACTAACACCAGAAAATTGATCTCTCATGACAAGATTTAGTAAAGCAGGTTTAATTTCAAAGAATTCTGCTGTAGTAGCAGGTGGAGCAATAGGTGTGCATAAGAAATCATTATTATTTGTAGTTGTGAAGTCACACAACTTAGTATTTTCAGGGGTATTCATTTTAGCAAAAATAAAGCAAACTAGATAAAGTAAATGCAAGTAACTAATTTTTTTGTGTTTTTGATATAGAGAGCAAGACAATAAATAAAGTAAAACTAGCAACTAATTTTTTGTGTTTTGTTTAGGTGCAGCAAACAAAGTAGTAAATAAAATAAAGCAAGACAAAAACAAAGTAAAGAGATTGGGAAGTGGAGACTCCCCAGCGTGTCTTGATCTCCCCGGCAACGGCCAGAAAAGAGCTTGATGGCGTGTAACTCACACGTTCGTTGGGAACCCCAAGAGGAAGGTATGATGCGCACAGCAGCAAGTTTTCCCTCAGAAAGAAACCAAGGTCTATCGAACCAGGAGGAGCCAAGAAGCACGTTGAAGGTTGATGGTGGCGAAATGTAGTGCGGCGCAACACCAGGGATTCCGGCGCCAACGTGGAACTGCACAACACAACCAAAGTACTTTGCCCCAACGAAACAGTGAGGTTGTCAATCTCACCGGATTGCTGTAACAAAGGATTAACCGTATTGTGTGGAAGATGATTGTTTGCAAGAAAACAGTAAAACAAGTATTGCAGTAGATTGTATGCGATGTAAAGAATAGGACCGGGGTCCACAGTTCACTAGAGGTGTCTCTCCCATAAGATAAAAGCATGTTGGGTGAACAAATTACAGTCGGGCAATTGACAAATAGAAAAGGGCATAACAATGCATATACATGATATGATAAATATAGTGAGATTTAATTGGGCATTACGACAAACTACATAGACCGCCATCCATGCATCTATGCCTAAAAAGTCCACCTTGGTTATCATCCGAACTCCATTCAGTATTAAGTTGCAAAGCAACAGACAATTGCATTAAGTATGGTGCGTAATGTAATCGACAACTACATCCTTAGACATAGAATCAATGTTTTATCCCTAGTGGCAACAGCACATCACAACCTTAGAACTTTCTGTCACTGTCCCAGGTGTCAATGAAGGCATGAACCCACTATCGAGCATAAATACTCCCTCTTGGAGTTAAGAGTAAAAACTTGGCCAGAGCCTCTACTAATAATAGAGAGCATGCAAGATCATAAACAACACATAAGTAATAGATTGATAATCACCATAACATAGTATTCTCTATCCATCGGATCCCGACAAACACAACATATAGTATTACAGATAGATGATCTTGATCATGTTAGGCAGCTCACAAGATCCAACAATGAAGCACAATTAGGAGAAGACGACCATCTAGCTACTGCTATGGACCCATAGTCCGGGGGTGAACTACTCACTCATCACTCCGGAGTCCTCAGGAGATGATTCCCCTCTCCGGCGGTGCCGGAGGCGATCTCTGAATCCCCGAGATGGGATTCGCGGCGGCGCGTCTCTGGAAGGTTTTCCGTATCGTGGCTCTCGGTGCGGGGGTTTCGCGACGGAGGCTTTAAATAGGCGAAAGGAAGCCTCGGAGGGGGTCGGTGGGGCCGGACACTAGGGCGCGGCCGGGGCCAGGCCGCGCCGCCACCATGTGTGGGCCCCACGTGGCCCCTCTGCGGCTCTCGGGTGTTCCGGATGCTTCAAAATAGGAACCTGGGCGTTGATTTCGTCCAATTCCGAGAATATTTCGTTACTAGGATTTGAAACCAAAAACAGAAAACAGCAATGGCTCTTCGGCATCTTGTTAATAGGTTTGTTCAGAAAATGCGTAAATACGACATATAATGTGCATAAAACATGTAGATATCATCAATAATGTAGCATGGAACATAAGAAATTATCGATACGTTGGAGACGTATCACGCTGCTGGACCAAGCCACGCAATTCAGTCGTAGAGATTGCTTTGCAACTCTGAACCTTCTCTTTAACGCCCTTAAGTGTGATTCTTTTGCCTCGTACTTTAAACCGGAGCTTCTTTTTTGGCCAATCTACCCACATTTTCCCACAATCATGCAACCAATCCATACCTAGGATTATATCATAGCAAGGGACGTTGAACACTCGGCAAGTTGTGGAGAACTGTGTGCCCTGACATTCCCATTCCAAGTTATGGACAACTGTAGTGATTGCAGTAGTGCCCCCATCAGCCACTTGCACTGTTACTGGCTCTATTTCATCAGTTACGAGCCCTAGTTGTTGAGCAGCAGTTGTACTAACAAAGCTACCGCAGCTGCCAGAGTCAATGAGTATGAGAACTTGCTTGCCATTGACCGTACCTTGGAGGCGAATGCTCTTCCTATGAGATGTCCCTGCCAAAGCACATTGGGATATATGCATTAATGATTCATCGGAGCTACCCTCAGTTTGTTGATCAGTGTCAGACGAGGACAATTCAAGGACTTCCATCAGCTCCTCAACCACATGGAGTGGTACTGTTTTTGCACATTTATGCCCTGGTTGATACTTGTCCCCACAGCGGAAACATTCACCCCTTGCACGCCTCTGCGCTCTGAGAGATTGCATTTTCTCATCCCATGGAGCTTTGCCTGCTGCATTTTTCTCCTCTACCTTTTTATGTCCATCAGGTTTGGTACTCAACACTCCAGGACCTGGAAACCCAGTCTTACTATATCTCTTCTTGTAATCAGTGTTGGATTTGGAATACGTATACTGCCTTTGATCCTCCACTAGTTCTTCTTGTGTCTCGGCTAAGGAAAATGCAGCATCCACTGTTCTTGGCTTGTGGAGTTTGATTGCTCTCTAAATCTCACGGCGCAATCCATTGATAAACTTGGTCACAAACCATGCCTCGTCATAGTGCTTGTTATGCACCAAGATTTTGTGTCTGATTGTTTCAAATTTCTGGTAATATTTCTCCACTGTATGTGTCTGTTTGCATCTTTCTAATGCCTCCAGGTATCGATGGTGTTGATCCCGACCAAACTTTGCATGAATGGCCACACACAAATCCTCCCAGCTGTCCACATCGTGTTCAGCTTCATACGTCTGGAGCCATAGCGCTGCATTGCCCACAAAATGCATTGTGGCAAAGCTTGCCCAAGTATCATGGTCAACAGAGTAAAGTGCAAAGTATTTCTCACAGACACTCTTCCACCACTTTGGGTTTTCACCATCGAACCGGGGAAATTCTGTTTTTGGTGGCCTGGACCTATATGAACCTGCACGCGAGCCTGCATATGCACTATCTTCTGCACCAGAACGATCACCCAAATCAAAGTTGACTGGCGTGTGTGGAAATTCTCTCCTGGAGTGGCCGCGGTGTGGAATTGTGACCTTCAGCGCGCCTGATGCTTGCCCTACATCACCTTCATCCCCTTCTATGGTTGCAATCCGATCCGCCTCAAGAGTGGAGAGCCTCGTGCCTACTGTCTCAAGAGTTTGTTGAATTACCTTGATAGATGAATCCACTGTTGGCACCCAGCTGCTCAAGGACCTCAGTGTATCGTTTATGGACTTCAATGTTGTGGCCGTTTCTGTGAATTGCTTCTGGAGCTCCTCACCCTGCTTCTTCAACGCCGCCATGTACGGTTGCGCCATCACCTGAGCTCGCCCCCACACCACCGAACTGGGCACAAGCGTCAACCGCCGCCGGTAGAGCTCGCCGCCGATGGTGCACGGATCCACCGCCAGGTTGGGATTCCACGCCTCACGAAGGGTTCGTGAGCAACCGCCCGCTGTCGTGAATCTGCACCCGAGTGATTTACCGCCGCCAAACGCCGCCGAGGTTGTGGTTGTCGTCCACAACCGCTCCGCTCTCGAATTCACCTCCGAATCGACTGGATCTCACTCTCTCTCTCTCTCTCTCTCTTTTAGGCGGAATTTGGTGCCACAGATCCGAAAATTGTGGGCTCTGATACCATATGTGAGATCCTTAACACTCGATTTCACTCAACACACAGGTTTGGATACAAGTTTTCCACAGCGTCACGCTGGGCAGAGGAGAATCAACGAACCATGTTCGTGAGAAGGAAGAAGAGAGAATTCCAATCAGGAATAGGATGATCAGATTACAATTTACTGCCTTTCCCCACTGCACATTACGCTTAAGTGTCCTCCTAGCCGATCTGGACCGGGTCGCCTTCGCCTTCATGGGCTGTCCGCTTTGCCTGGAGATGGGCCTCACGTATACGTTGCCTGCCTTGGGTCCTCCTTGCCACCTTGACGGCTTCAGGCAGCATTAGTGCTGTGACATCGGCATCGGGAGGCTACCGGCAGGCGGCAGCAGGGTTCGATGTGGAGGAACCCTAGTCCCTAGATACGGCGCCTCCATGGGCGGTGTGTCAGGAGACGGATGCTCGCTGACCAAGATTTATGCGAGGGGGAAGGGAGATGCGCTCCGGCGGCACTCGTCGGTAGGAGGAGGAAGGAGATAAACAGGAAAATAGGGTTTCATATTGCATTGCGTGCCTCCCATCCACCCACCCCTGCCCTTTATATACTAGGACAAGGTCACGCTTAGTTCTGATACCCAAGCTTGTTTTTCTTGTTGGTTTTTGCGAGCTTGGTTGCGTATTTCCTTACCTTCCTTGTTAGTATGCATCTCCTCCTTTTTGGTGTTCCGATGCCAAAGGGGGAGAAGTTATCTAACTAGGACGGGTTTTTGCATGGGAACGTGTTGGCTACTATTCTATGGAGGCTTCTTTTGTGAGTTTGGGTATACTCAAGGCAAAGGTATGATAATTCATCCAAAGCTCTTTACATGATCTTGTGGTGCCTCCATAATATGCATATGCTATATGAACATGTCAAGTATCCTAGTTGCATATGTGTATAGCTTGTAAAATCTAGGGGGAGTTACGCCTCTAGGATGTGTGTATGTGTACTCAAATGCATATTCTAAGTATGCACACGTCTAGGGGGAGTTCCGTCTAGATTTTACAAAATTAAGAACCTCATCATAATATATTATGCCATTGCCAATTCTTGTGTTGTCATCAAACACCAAAAAGGGGGAGATTGAAAGAGCAAAGTCTAAGACCCGTGTTTTGTGTGTTTGATGACAACACTTGAATTATCTCACCGTGTGCAAAGAGTGTCTTTGATAGATTTGCAAGTGCACGGTGACCTCGTTGGACGCGTCAAGATCGGAGGACTGAAGCGTAGCTTATAGGTTTTCTGGTTTTGTGTGTGTATCGCGAGGTGACATGGTTGGAGAAGAAAAGAGAAGAAAACAGTTTTGTCAGCCGGTACTACCGGTACCAATAGCGTAGTACCGCTACCTCTCTTGTACCGCACGGTACGCTCGGTGTTCTGCTGGAATTGACCCACAGAACAAGTTACGGTACCTTTACGGTACCTCGAGCGGTAGTACCGCTTCAGAGCGGTACTACCGCCCAAGGTACCGCTTAAGTACCGTAATGGAAGTTACGGCCATACCGCTTCGGTACCGCTTGGGATCCACTAAGCTCTGGAGACCATTGTGGTACCTCGAGCGGTACCGCGAGCGGTAGTACCGCTATGTGTCCACGTGGATAAGTTCTGTGGGATTTCGAATCCAGAGCGGTAATACCACTTCCCAAAGCGGTAGTACCGCTTAGGCAAAAACTGAAGATAACGGTTGGATTCGGGAGGGGCTATTTAAAGAGCCCTTCTTCCCCAACACGAATACATCTCTTCTCTCTCTTTCTCCTCCATTGTTGCTGAGCTTAAACCTAGAGGATCTCCCCAACCATCCAACCAATCTTATCCAAATTTTGAGGAGTGGTGGAGGAGGCCCCGATCTATAGTTCTACCAAGAGAGATTTCACCAATTCGTGCTAGTCCTTTGTGGATCTTGGAGGTAGGGTTCCTATGGTGGGATCTTGGATAAAGTGCTCCTATGGAGGCTAGCTTGGAGTTGTGCTAGCCCCATAGGGTGTTGGGAGCCTCCTGGTGTTGTGGAGCTCGTCCCAACCTTGTGAATGAATCACCGCCTCGACCGATGCCTTAGTGGAGCAAAGGGAGCCCCTTTGTGGAGTTCTCTTGAGGAAGAAGGTGAGGCCTTCCTTCGTGGTGTGGCCGCCTAGCCTCTTGTGTGAGGCTAGCACCTCCTCAACGCAGACGTACTCCCTTTTGTGGGAGGAACGGCGGGAAACAAATCCTCGCCTCGTCTTCGCGCCCTCCGGTTATCCCGCTCCTTATCCTTGTTATTGTTGTTTGATTCCTTTACTTGTTGCATTAGCCTAGGATCATACTAGGAACACCTCCATCACGAAAGCTATCACCTTTATCTTCCGTTGCACTAAAAATTGAAAAAGACTAAAAATTGCGTAGCGCCCATTCACCCACCCTCTTGTTCGCTACGGTCCATTCAGCTGGTTCACTAAACTCTTCACATAACTTTTCATTCATATCCATATTAACGTTTTATAGAATTACATCAAGTGCATCGTGCAGAGCAAGGGTTTGGGTCCTTTAGAAATATCTCTTCGAATATGTGGCCATGTGCTTCATCTCAGTTGAGACCTGAATCCACAATCCGTCTTCCTTCCGTAACCAACTAATCATATTTTTGCGGGCTCTCCACAACTTCACGGTGAAAAAAACTAGCATTACGGTCCCGTAGTTTTAGCTAGCTTATCCTTGATCTCTAAAGCCACACCATCTCTTCTCCACGGAGAAGTTCATCGATCATGTCGATCTTCGCTTGTATCATAGTTCTATCATCATTAGTTGCTTGGAGTTCCTCTAGCTCGGCTCTTGATCTTTCTAGATCCCGCGTAAAATGTCCAAATTTTCCTTGCTCCACATCTGGTTGTTTTGTGTAACCTAAATCTCCACTAGGACAATGGACAATACCAAGCTTGCTGATCCATTTTTCAGAGCGAAGGATTCATTTCCCACATAATCTCATAACAAGGTCTACCGTTCCTTGTTTGATCGCCATACTCACACGACAATGAATCACAATAGGATATCGGTCCAATTTGGAAGACGTGAGCTGTCTCATCATTGCTCGAGGATACAAGTCTCTCCAAGCTTGCTTAACACATGCTCTATGTAACATGTACATTTTGATTATCGCTCCTTCTGTTATCATATGTGGATGGAACCCGAAATCAATCAACTCACATAAGATAAGGGTAGCACTGAAAGCTACTCCCTCCGTTCTTTTTTAATTGACTCAAATTTAGTACAAAGTTGTACTAAATTTGAGTCAATTAAAAGAGAACGGAGGGAGTACCATCTAACTTTCCCTAAGTGGCGTGTTCAAGAAGTGTTCATGCCACCTCATGGCTTGGTTAAAATCGCCACAAACTAGCCATGAGACTAAGAATTGAGCCCTCACCCGTCAACCAAGCCGACATGATTTCTCCATTTTCAACTCTTGGTTCATCATACATAAAAGTTGCTCTCTAATTGTGACCCGTTACACCATCATTAATTAAGATATCAATGACGCACGGATTAGCTTCTAATACAACAACTTGTAGATTCATTCCAAAATAATGCAAGACCTCCGCTAAGACCATCACTGCTAACAATACACAAGCATAGCCTGCTTCTTCACATTTCCATCTTAACATCATAAATTACCTGATCTCACACAAGAAACCATCTTTAGGGGCATATATTAGGGCATATATTAGCCTAACACACATGTCTAATAATTCTCAAAGATTTCCCCGCTTCAATACACACATGCAATACCAAAATATTCATTAGACCCGGCACGACTCCACGTAAGAGCGCGCCAAATCAGAAGTTCTATGTAGGGCTTAGGGTTTAGTGGTATTTGGGCTTAGGGTTTAGCAGTATATTTTTCTATGGCAACCTAAATAAGCTTTAGGTGGTATATATTATTTTATTTTATTTTTGTAAAGTTTGGGTCTTTTATTGGTATATACAAAACCTATTTCCCCCTTTTCTTAGGCACATTCGAGTCCGACCCAAACCCAACGAGAGCGCAGGCCTGTTCGAACTGCTGAAAAAGCACCCCCCCCGCATCCTCCGCCCGCCGCCGCCACCGCGGCGTAGCTCGCCGTTCATTCCCGCCCTCCTCCGCCAACGCACTGGTCTCTGCCGCCGACATCGCCCTCTGCCGAGACTTTTCGTGTCGTACAAGTTACAAACTATCCAAGGCGCCTTGGGCCTTTCCTATGTTGGTACAAGATTCCTACTACAACTCTACTTTCCTTATCCGAAGATCTCTGGGCTTCTGGGTCTCCAAAGCTTCTGGTCCTTGGGCTTCACGTCCTATTTATATAACCAGGGTACTTTAATCGGCATGCCTGCTAGACATACATATGTCATCGATCATGTCGATCTTCGCTTGTATCATAGTTCTACCATCATTAGTTGCTTGGAGTTCCTCTAGCTCGGCTCTTGAACTTTCTAAATCACGCGTAAAATGTCCAAATTTTTCCTTGTTCCACGTCTGGTTGTTTTTTGTAACCTAAATCCCCACTGAGACAATGGCCATCCCAAGCTTGCTCATCCATTTTTGGAGGGAAGGATTCATTTCCCACATAATCTCATAACAAGGTCTACTGTTCCTTATTTGATCACCATACTCACACGACAGTGAACCACAATAGGATATCATTCCAATTTGGAAGACGTGAGTTGACTCATCATTGCTCGAGGATACACGTCTCTCCAATCAACACATGCTCTATGTAGCCAAACATGTACATTTTGATTGTCGCTCCTTCTGTTATCATATGTGGATGAAACCCCAAATCAATCAACTCACATAAGATAATGATAGAACTGAAAGCTGCCATCTAACTTTCCCTAAGTGGCGTGTTCAAGAAGTGTTCACGCCGCCTCATGGTTTAGTTAAAATCGCCTCAAACTAGCCATGAAACTAAGAATTGAGCCCTCACTCGTCAACCAACCCCACACGATTTGTCCATTTTCAACTTTTGGTTCCCCATACATAAAAGTTGCTCTCCAATTGTGACCTTTCACAACATCATTATCAATGAAGCACATATTAGCTTCTAATACAATAACTTGTAGATTCATCCCAAAATAATGCAGGGCCTCCGCTAAGACCATTACTCTAACAACACACAAGCGTAGCCTGCTCCTTCACCTTTCCATCTTAACATCATAAATTACCTGATCTCACACAAGAAACCATTTTTAGGGGCATATTAGCCTAACACACATGTCTAATAATTTTCAAAGATTCCCCCGCGTCAATACACACAATACGAAAATACTCATTAGACCCATAAAAGAGCGCGCCAAATCAGAAGTTTTGTGTAGGGCTTAGGGTTTAGTAGTATATTTTTGTATGGCAACCTAAATAAGATTTAAGTGGTATTATTTTATTTTCTTTTTGTAAACTTGGGATCTTTTATTGGTAATATACAAAACCTATTTCCCCTTTTCTTAGGCACATTCGAGTCCGACCCAAACCCAACAAGAGAGCAGGCCTGTTCGAACTGCTGAAAAAGCACCCCCCCGCATCCTCCGCCCGCCGCCGCGGCGTAGCCCGCCGTTCATCTCCGCCCTCCTCCGCCAACGCACTGGTCTCTGCCGCCGACATCGCCCTCTGCCGAAACCACCAAGCGGGCCAGCTCCTCCGACGCCTGGCATCTTTCCCCTCCTTCCTGGCGCGGAAGCCTAGCTCACGCCATCGCCCTTTTCGCCCGCGCACGCGCCTCCAGCCTCCTTCCGCATCCAAGGAACTCTCTGCCCGCCCTCGTCGTGGTTATCCTGATCACTTCTGCGGCTCTACTGGTATTGGACTGGCGTGGAGCGGAGATCAATCAATACCTGGGGTTCGTTTCTTTCGCTGGTATGGAACCCTAATTTTTTTACAAGCAAAGAAACCAAGAATTTTTCCTTTATATCTCGATTAGTTAGTTTAGTAGTGGTATGGATTGTTGAGGCCTAGCAGCTATGAGCCATCTCATGGTAGTTAAACTGTTGTTCTTCATTCTTAGAAATTAGGGGAGAAGAGGAATGTTGCGGTTGCGGCGCTGCAGAGGTAGATGGTTTTGCGGCAATAGAGTTCACGATTTATGTGTTCATAAGTTATAGCACATCGCTAGACTTTCTTTTTGCCGCTCGTTGTTAGAACGCGGATGCCGTCCTCTAACTGGTGGCAGGTTCATGACGTTATCCTATGTAGATGGAGGGACGGTAGGCAGCGAAAATGAAAATTCCGATCAAATGTTGCTTTGGGCGGGTGGGACGAGGTAGGGTAAGTGGCAGCTACCGGTAGCAGGCGGTGGAATGGAGGACAGGGGTTTGACATATCACATATGCACTTGTAATATGCCTCACCAGTAATTTTTCAGAGGTGGTAGCATCCACTCTTGTCCCTTTTTAAGTCTAAGGCTCTTTCGGCAATAATTTATGGGTTACATCTGCAATAACATATAAGCCTTTTTCCCAAGCAAGTTGGGGTAGGCTAGATATGAAACCCAACAGAAACAATAAGGAAACCAAACGAGAAGGAGAAAAAGTAAACAGGGAACGAGTAAACTACAAATGAGTCGCTGATATCCATGCAGGCCTATCAAGAGACAAATCTTCCAATCCCAGTATTTTCCATACTCTTTGGAATAGAGGACGTTTGTGATAGGCTTGGCGAGCCAACATAAAAATAGCCATTCCTATGGATATGAAACTCAATAAAAATTTAAGGGTTACATGTAATATAGTATTTTTATTCATTATTAAGAGAAGTTTAGCATCATAGCAATTTTGGATTTTGTTTATACGAGATTAAATTCGAGAAAATGCAATTCATGGTAAAATATGCATTGGAGGATGAAGTGGCCTAATAAAGGAATAATACCCATCTGGGATTGTTGATAATTTCATAGTAGCAGTGTCTTCTCAGAGAATGTGAATAAGAAATTACAGAATATACTTAGGAAATTAAAATTAAATAGCTTAGAGGTTACACATAACTGTGTATGGACACGCGACTTGTTTACTTGGTCCTGATTATTTCAATTGAGTACATGGCATGCATTCACTTGCGGCATCTTAATTATATTTGTCTAATAGAAGATAAGTGAACAATATACCATGTCGTTATCTTGGACTATTGATTCTTTCAAGTTTTACATCAAAACCACTTGGATATGTTTTAATATTGATGAAACATTTAGCTCAAGAAATTGTGGACCCAAAAAAGCACAATCATAAATGTTATCTCAAGTTTATTATTGTTTTGATTTTCCAATGCTTCGATGCTATCAAATATGTCAAACCCATTGCAGCTGTTGTTTTTCCTCCAATAATTTTTAATGATCTGTTGACACCTTTTGTTGGTTTTAGTGCCCTACTGGGTATGAGGTAAGTTTCCGCTACACAATAAATGCTTCATTGGCAATGTGAGATCTGAGATCTACTTTACCCATATATTTTGTTTTTAATTCTGGGTTTATTTCTTGTTGTGATTTTTTCAAATAATCATGTTGTGCTAGGCTTTTCGCACCATACTTCTACCTCACTTGTGGATCTACTGCCACTTCTCTCTTAAGTGCCAACCGCAGTATTCTGAATCGGAGTTATATGATTGGAGGTAGAAACATAGATAAGAATTGGGGGGATGGGGGTGGGGTGAATTATAGGGTTTAATTTATATCTGCTTCGTGCGTGGGTGGCTGGTTTATGTTCATCACTTCATGCCATTACCCTAGATGTGCATGACTATAATTGAACCGTGAAATTGGTCTAAATTACATCAGGATGGCACAAAACTTAGTATTTGAACTCAATTGTTGACTTTGCACTCCTGTGTAAAAGCCCCCACCTTAGCCCGACTTCCCGAGCCTCGCTTGCCGACGCTGCCAATCTATTGTCTGGTGTTTAGTGGTGTCTGTACCAAGGCTGTACGTGTTAACCCACAATAATTACTTACCATCCTAGAACCAGTAATAGTAGTTGGTCAAGTCATTAATATGTAATACTATATGCTTGCGTGGATTTTAATTGGGAGGAGGATTTGGGATGGCAGTAATCCGCATCTACCCTACTATGTAATGTATCCAAATTGCATGATTTGATGGGGACGCTCAAAGTAATCTTCATTGATTGGACTTTGTTGCTGGCATAGGTCCCTGTATTCATCGGCTCCTTGATTTGCTTGTGATAATGTGTAGCTTGTGCTATAAAATCTTTCTGAATTTTTGGCAAAGTTACAAGCCCGTGAATACAAACATCATTGTGTTTCTTCACACTTTCAGAAAAGGTGTCATTGCAAGAATCATTAAAAAGCCGTTTGGTATATTGTACTTGTTACTTGTCTGCATGTTTCACACCTTTGCTAGTAAAGTTCGATCTTATATGTTGTGGTTCTGCTTTCTGGACCTCACTCAATGAGTTGTGACCTCACCAGTTCTTATTTGAATTATTTATATCCAGGAACTTATTCACTGCCTCGTAAAAGAAGGAACTTATTTGCTGGAATTGGAGGATGGGGTTACTACATTAAGTTTGAGGGTCAGCTTATTAAGCATACTTGCAATAGACCGGTATAATCTCATGACTTCTTATATATGAGTACTTAAGTATGAATCTTCTTAATTCCAGTGTAGATGTCTTTGTCATCTGAATATATGTGGCGTCTGGTTATATTTTGTAACAGATGACTCCAAAATGGAGCGAGTGCCCTTCAAATAGTTACAGAGAAGAATCTTTGCATGAAAATGGTGAGTGAGGTTTACACTTAACACAGGCACCCTCTTCCTCCACAAGTTATGTTTGTTTACCGGCTGTTAACACAATGTGCGCACTATCTGCAGAAAATAAGGATGGCAATGTTTATAAAAGGAGAAAGATGGATAAAGATTCAAATGCCCTTGTAGCAGATGAAGAAGTTAAAGAAATGGCAACTAAAAGTTGCACTACCGCTGAAGATCACTCTTCCTTACTGCGCCCTGCTAATCCCTCAGATCCAACATTCTCAATTGTGACAGCAGGTAAGATAGACCCTGTCCTTGAGATTGAAGAGCCTGCTGGAGTTTCTTTGGAGCCAAATTCTGGTGTGAACAAGACATGTTCAGTGTCAAGTATGCTGCCATCTTCCGTGATGCTAGACAAAAATGCTGCTGCTGAATGTTCCTCATCATATATGAGCCCTATAGAACTGATAACAGAGATCACATCAGCAAGGGATCTATGCATTGCCATATTGAGAAAAGATGGGCTTCTCACCGAGTCACGAACTAGAATCACTTCAGAGGAATCGGCTGATTGTAATGCCAACTGTTTGCTGGCATGCAATACTTGTGGGAGCTTGGATGATCCACTAAAGATGCTTATATGTGATTCCTGTGAAGCAGCATTCCATTTGTCTTGTTGCATCCCTTGTATTAAGGAGGTACCAGTTGGTGAATGGTATTGCCCCCCATGCTTCAGGAAGAAACCTAAGAGTCTTTATGGTAAACTGTCAGAGGGAAAGGTGAAGTCTTCTGGGAATATGGAGCAAAGGCCTCATGGCATGAGTCATATAGAGTACATGTTCAAAGATGCTGAACCATATGTTTCTGGGGTTCGAATTGATAGAGATCTCCAAGCCAAAGTGCCAGAATGGTCTGGCCCCACTTTCAGGTGTGCTGCCATAGTTGCTAGTAGTTCTAACATTCACATTAGTTAGGAATGGTAACATGTAAATTTTGGTAGAATAAATTTAAGTACCTGAAAATATAAGTGACTATCATATTTTGTGCACTCATCATAATCTTTGTAAGATATGCTCTTTATAATCCTTGAATCAAATTCATAGCCGAATCATCTTCTTAGATATTAATTAACCTTTAAATCGTGCATGTGCCCAAGTACTTATTTTCATATATTCTAGTCGAGTGTTAATGGTACTAAGCTGCTACTTTACTTACCATTGGATATGAGTTTTTTTTTTTTGCAAAGTCTGATGATTGCAGAATAGTTACATGCAACGCTTATGCTTGATTGTTATCTGTTGAGTAATTTAGAAATTAAGATTTTCATAGAATGGAAGATCTATACGTGCAGAGAACAGATTCAATTTTAAAAATCCAAAAAAGAAACTAAAGGGTTTGAGAGCAAAGTTGCCTGCAGTCATGACAGGTTGGTTAGGAATATAGTGTGATCAGATGGCTTTGTGTTGCCAAACATATGGTACCGTCTACCCTAGTTCTGAACTAGTATATACTCTATTCAATGTTTTTAGTGTTGGTGTAGTTCAGTGAATAAATTTTGCTGAGAACTCATAATGGGTTATCTTGTTGTATGAGTATCCCCGACTTAGTTTTGCTTACATTCTTAATACTATTCTCATGTTTATTCTCCTTGGTTTCGTGTAGTAGCGATGGTTATTTTGAAGCGCCCTCTGAATTTTATCCTGCTGAAGTCAAGAAATTGAATGTAAGATTTGTGTAAGATTTGTGCTTTACTGCTTTTGAGTTACTAGTACTTCCTGCATGAAGTTTCTTAAGCTAGTTTCTTGCTTGCATAGTGGTGTTCAATGAATAACCACATCAGATCTTCAAGTTCAACTGGTAATTGGATACAATGCCGTGAGATCTTGAGCACAAGAGATTCTAACAAGCCAGTAATCTGTGGCAAGTGGAGAAGGTAAACAACTTTCACTATTATAACTTTCAGTTTTATTTCAGTAGGTATTTATAAGAACTTTAATTTTACAACTCAATTAGTGAAAATATTAAAATTTTAAATTCCTATGTCAGCCTCTCTTGTCTGATTCACTACATGTTGTTAGTCTAGTTATGGTTCCTTTTCTGTACAAGGTCCCTAAGCAGTTTTTTGAGTGTGGAAGCTACAACTATCTTTTCCATCCTATTTCAAGGTGGTTGGCTTTGGTCCCCACTGGGCTAGGTATAGGAGCTTGTCTGAACTATGAACTAGTGCCACTTGCTTGATTTTGGCCTGATGCAGCACAAAGAGTGACATTTAAACACGAGATTTGGAAACCGTCTTATAGCCTACATAAGATTTGATAGAAATAGGCGTTGGATCTTCTGAGAATGTTGCAGAAAGTTGGTGGTTGTGAGACAATGTTTGATGACTCGTCGTATTTCGGCAGAAGCCTACATCTCCGGGAGCCCTTGCTCAGGTGCTCCTCCCTGCTGTATGGCATAATACAAGCACAATGAGTAGATGAAGAAACTCACAGAGGTTCTGATGACCCGCCATGGTTGGTCTATCCGCTTCTCGCATGGTTGCGCAGACTGCCCGTCTTGTGATGTTGTGTCTAAAATCTGAACCTGCGTGTTTCATCTAGTCTATTTTTGTTACTGCGTGGTACCTTTATATATTTGGCCTGAGTTACAAGTGTTAGACTCTAACACCTAACCCTCTGCTAATGCTAAGTCCAACTGTAACCCTGTACACAAATCCGACACAAATTCCAACAAGTTTCTCTGTCCCTTGTTCATATCTTATGTATCTTTGGAGGTATCTCTTACATATTTCTTTCCATGGGATTCTCCTATAGGGCTCCCTTATATGTTGTTCAGACAGATAAATGGGATTGTTCTTGCTGTCTTCCTTGGGATCCAGCCCATGCTGATTGTGCTGTTCCACAGGTAATTCCTTCTCGATTTCTTAATGTACTGTAAAGCATCTTAATGCTTATTGGCAGCTATGAGTACTGGTGGTAGAAGGCCCTATGAGAAGTCTTGCACCTACTTCTAGCATGCCACCTTTTAATTACCACGACGTAATATTTTCATAATATTTCAAAGCGGTTACTGCACATTGTTATTTTAGTTTTTAGAACATGTAAGAAACTAAGATAATATGTACAGACGAATATTACTCTTGATTCCTGTACCTGAGATCAAACTCGAGAAGGTTGACATCTGTCATTATTTCAGTCGTGATTATAGCTACACTAAGAATGATTTTTATGTTCAGTCTGAACAATTATTAAGAGCATTCGTCAAAGGAATCATTAGAGAGGGTAGGAAAGTACGCAAAACACCTATAGTATACTTCCATAACATGGCTAGATTTGATGGAATTATCATGGCGGAACATTTGTCTCGACATTACGATGAATGGAAAGTCATACCAAATATGAGAAATGGTGTCATGTATGAGGTCACAGTTTATAAAAAAACTACAATCATGCCGAAGAATGGGAGTGGAGCTAGATTGCTTTTCAGACTACGCTGCTCCCTTTTAATTTTGCCGTTATCGCTTAATAAATTAGCAATGGATTTGTGCCCCGAATTGAAGGGGACCCAGTCATTTATCATCAATTCTGTACTTGTATATATCCAGAGTTAGAGATGTACTTATTTTATATGCATGGGTTCCAACAAAGCATAAAACTGTATTGTGGCATAAACGTCTTATAATCAGGAATGAAGGTAGTAGCATATAATGAGTAGTTGAATGATTGAAAGTATCTTTAGAAGAACAACTTTGAGCTCTTAGTTTTTAAGTGTATATACTATATAGTGTTTTAGGTTTGTGATATTTGCAATTATTATTTAATTCATGCAAATTACTAACACACAGAAAATTGTACTTCTGTAGTTCCGTTGTATTTTTTGTAACGGTATAACAGTATATTGTTAGAAGGTACACTACTTTTTCAAGGATGCTCTAGCATCTGCCTTGTTTTTAAACACACTATACAGTGCCTTTTCTCCTCAGTAACCTAGAGCAAAACAGGCTGCAGCCTTAAGTTTAGAACCCAGTTTTGGTGCTAATATTTAAGCAGATTACCATGATTCCACTATTTTCATGCCTGCCATTGTTGAACAACATTTACATCCCAACATATATTTTCTTATTGCTAAACAAATTGAAGTATTTATGCATAAATTAAACACTCTCTGTATTTACCTCTGTTAATAGATCTAAACACTGTTTGGATTAAGTATCCTTATTTTCTGTTCTTGGAAAAAAAATCTCTGCATTTAGCTGGAATTAGTAAAGGGTGGACTCTCTGCAATAGTTTCCAAATTTCGCCAATAATCTAGTGCTTTGAATATACAATGAGTTTGAAGAACTGAATGAGTAGCACCGGAGTTATAAAATGTATAGCAGATAGCTCAGGAATTCCTGCTGGTATCTGATCATCTACTAGTACCCCAAATCTTTGGTTTGGTTAGCCTATTTTGTGTCCTGTAATGCTGTAGACTACATAGTAGACAAATGTTTCTAAATGATGCCTTTTAATTTCCTGAAATATTATTTTTTTATGCAGGAATTGGATACAGATGAGGTTTTAAAGCAGCTGAAGTTTGTAAATATGGTAAAATTTTGACCCTATAAATTAGTGCATTTCATATAATTTTACTAGTGGTTCCCAAAACTCCTTTTCCCTGTTTGGCACAAGTCTATGAAAAATAGAAATGAGGCCAGGAAGTGTTCAATTGTGTGTCTACAACAACAACATCAAAGCCTTTTTCCCAAGCAAGTTGGGGTAGGCTAAAGTGTTCAATTGTGTGTGATAATATTTGACTACTGATACCCAAAACTCTTTTTCCCTCTTTCCCACGGGAATGCAATAAGATTTTCCCAAGAGTTACGAGTCGATGCAAGTTTTTCTGTGAAAACTAATGCAAATGACCCGATATGAGTTAGGCTATGGATTACAATTCACCAAATTTCCTATGCAAGTCCTAAAAACCAAGAGATCCTGCTATCTGTGAGTACCTCAGCTAATTTTAGAGTTATTATGACTGACCAGCCTACGTTAGGTATGTTGAAGTAAGGTTTAGAATGATCTATCAAAACGGTTTTGGAGAAGTCCTGTGCACATCTCCCACTAAATGGATGAGCTCCAGACGTATATGTGTGCATCACCGGTTTGTACTTGTTGGGGTCAACCCAGACTTGCGCACCCCTCGCCTATATCATAAATCGATGAACCTCTTGTTAGAGCATGGTACTAGTGGAGAGTGTAGTTAGAAATTAGAATCACAATTGGTCCAGCTCTAGCATGCCTATGCATAACGTGTTCTGGCTGAAGTTTCTTATTTATGTTCTTGTGTTCTTCTATGGTAGATTCTCGTGGTTTTTTGGTAGATTCTTCCAGTTAGATGACATGTTTACCATAGTAGAAAAGCTCTCTAGAAAAATCTTATGACCCTTAGTGACCAAAGTAGATAGCCCCATGTATATTACTCGCCTCTAATTGTATAGACGTTATATTTTGGTTTAGGGTGGTAGGTTTTTTTTGGGTTTAGAAGAAAAATTAATTTATACCCGAAGACATGCAATGTAATTATGTAAATTTTGAATTTTTACCTACACCATTGGTGAATTGAAAATTTGTTGGTCTAAACATATTATCTAAAGAAACTAGCGGGCCAAACATAAACTATGTAATGTATATATCTTAAGATTAAATTATGTAGTGACCCCATTGTTTGAATTGGAACTGACATGTTCTCTCTCTTGTCAATATATTCAGGTGAAGAGTAGGCTGGCTGACCGTAATCACAAGCTTGCTTAAATGTGGGGATGGCACAATCATGAAATTCCCAACAAAGGGTTATTGTGCTCCATTTCATGATGACATGTAGTGAGCCATCTGTTGTAGCATCTTCATTTAATTGACAATGGTCATCCTCTCCCCTTAAAATTGGCATCATAGTTTTGGATCCAAAAGAGTTGTGCAACATAGGGTTTGTTCAGGCAGTTTTTGAAGCAGTGTGCCGCTACTGATTTTAGCTGTTCGCTGCCAAACAATCTGCACCCAGTTTTGTTCGATGTAACTTTTGGATGAGCGGAGGGAACTAAACCAGCGCTATAGATGTCAGTTTTGGCTATGATTGTTATTTAGTGGATTTGACTTGAGGGTTATATCTTAAGAGGGGACCAAGTTGGATCCCATTTTGTAATGCGTGTCAGTCATATGCTTGTAGAATCTGTAGATATTGGAGTTCTTCGATGGCCCCAAAGAACTGACATTTTGAATCTGCCGTGGCCATTTTCTATAGAAAGGAAATAAGCAAACACCAGATTCTGCATTGGATATATATGCAATTTTTTTTATAGATATTTCCTACTCATTTCATACATTGCTGCAAGCTATCTTCATGGGACGGAGGGAGTACTATAGTTGTGGAATTATTATTTTCCCTTTTCATTTCATTTTTTGTATGATGATTATTAGCGGTAATATAGGAAGATTCTTGCGGTGTGTTCTGGTTGCATCCGGTAGATCCAGCTTTTAGTTGTTTTATTGCACACATTGCTGCAAGCTATATATAGCCGGAGCCGTTGGAGATGTCTAAATCAGCCGTTTCTTGAGGTAATAAAATCTGATCATGCAAATACCTGGTGCAAATGTGTATAATACACCTGGTTGAAGATTGGGATGAGGTAGTCGAGAAACTCGTCCGGCAGTGAAAAATGGGTCCTAATCGGCTAGGTGCTTACACCTGACTCTGTTTTTCTAATGAAAAATCCGTCAAAGTTAACACAAATCTTCCTAATTGCTGAACCCTTTCGGGGTGTATGGGTGGCAGCTACACCGACGTACGTGGCGCGCCTCGGCACGCCGGTGCAACAGCTCCTCGCCGTCAAAGTTCAAACCCACCATCGACGGCATGGCTATCCAGGACTCCCTCGCTGTCGCCATCGGCATCGTGAAGAGCGGTACAACACATCTTTTGATACGTGAAGGAAAAAATGTGCAGTTAACTTCTCTTATGGTTAACACAGTTTTTATGGCGTAAAATGAGTCATGAGAATCGTGTGGGTGGATGGTTCGGAAGGTAGTGTCACCCCTAGACTATCAGAGTTTAAATCCTAGATTTACTACTTTGGTGTCTCATTAAAAGGTGGAATATTTTTCATAGTGATAGGATGTGCGTGTGTGCGTTCATAGAGGTGAGTGTGTGAGCGTCTGCGTCTGTATTGTGTTTCACAAAAAAAGTCACTAGACGATATTTATTGTTAATCCTATATGGATATAAATCGAGTTGCAATGGAACCTCCACCATCAATCAAACCATGCTTCCATTGCCTACCACATAATCATATTTATATTGGAAAAAGTAATACTTTGCTTTTAAACGCAGGAATAATACAAATACTACTCTCCAAATATTTTGATAAAAGTAATCAAGTGACATGAGCAAGCGATAAATTTGCCTGGATATTGCAAGGTACTATAGTTGAATGCTTTAAACTGACCCAAGACCTCGGTTCTGAAAAATAACATCATTGTCCGGTAAGAGCAATGGTTCAAGATCCAAATGATTCATGCTTTACTGGATTGTGTGGTACTACTCCCTTATGCTATGATTGTTGTTTAGGTATTTGAATTTGAGTTGATATGGTAAGTTAAGTTCATTTAAGAATAATGGTTAATTATTTGAATAAATTCTAAAACCAATGGAAATTGATTTTTAGTGTTTTCTGGAATTCCTCATTTTTTAATTAATAAGGATTTAATGCATTTTCCAACTTTATTTAATTTTTTTCCAAGAAAATGGAATTTTAATTTATTTGTTATTTTAAAAGGTTTCTAATTTCTTATATCTTCTTTTAATATTAAATAATATTCTTTAATGAAAGTTATTTTAAATTAAGGAATTTTAATTTTAAATAATATTCAGAAAAATAACTTAAAATTTATTTCTAATACATAATACTTCAGTTTACAATTATCCTATTTTTATTTAATTTTTGGGCTTATATTTGGGGTTTTTAGGATTTATTTAGCTTTTAAGAATTTGGAAAAGTCCAAAATACCCTGGGTCCACTGTTAGACCAACCCAATAGGTTTGGTCCGACCGACCCGGTAGGTTTCTACCCGCCGGTCGCATCTCCCTAATCATAATTTCTCCCCTTCGCTCTCGCGACTCATGCGTCGCCTGCCCCTTCGCCGACGTCCCCCGGCGAACTCCAGCCACCTTTGCCGCCACCATGGGTCTCGTTCGGCGCACCTCACTCCATTGATTTGAATGCTCCACATCGATTTAACGCGCTCGTCCTCGCCTACGCGTGTGCATCGCCTTCCTGGCTATGGTCTTGGTGATGGTGGTGATCCTTTGCATCGACGAGTGTGCGGATGCGTTCCTGGATACCTTTGTTGGTGGCGGTGCCATGCCTCGGCCAATGGCCTGGTCGGGGCTTGGTGCACGCCGTGCCGTCGTGCCTACGCTGTAGCGCCGTGTGGTCGCCGTCCTCTGCTGCTCTAGGTGCTGCTCTTTCTCCTTCTCATTCCCTCCTTGTACTTGTCCTCTTGCTACCCTAGTGACTATTGGCTCGCCCCCCTCTAGCTATGCATGCTTGATCGTGGCTCTGCTAGGTTTCTAAGCCTTGGATTTGTTACACTTATGGTTAGTCTCCGGCTATGCCTAATTGATCCAGGGATGATTTCTGTTGGTTTAAGCTACTCTTGCTTAACTGATCTAAGTGCTATGCTGCTTCTAAATATCCCTAACCTCTTGTTACTATTGGTTCATGGAGGAATTGAATTCCTTAGTGGATTCTACTAAGTTCTATTAATTGAACTGTTGCATGCGTTTGGCTTGGGTTTAGTTGAGTTGATTTACTCAACTCAATGGTCCCAGTTTTGAGATGCAGATGCACAACCCTTGTAAATCTACCCCGCTTAACCCAAAACATGGGATGTTACAGTCGACATGGAGGTGACCCTGCCGGAGGAGAACCTAGTGATCCACATCATGTACGGCCGGCTGTCAATGGCGGAGATCCCAACAACATGAACACGATTGTCAACATCATCGCCAACATGCAGCAGCAACTTCGTTTGAAAAATCCATTAGTTATCCCGCCCCTCGTGGCTAGTCCTTGCGGCCACCATTTGGTTCCGGTGATGCAACCTGGCCACCAAACAAACTGCTGAAAGTGGTCTAAAAATTGTTTCCAACAGGCTATAAAACCCATCAAGTAGTGAAGCCTAAAAAAGATCCAGGCTACCAAACGCGGTCCGTAGAGTGATTCGACGGTTAAAATTTTGAGTGTCCCCGAACGACAAACAGTGTAGCCATTTGAGAGGAAAAGAAATATTCTCTTGGTCTCACCAAAAGTATCTTAACTTTATCAAAATTCAAAAGATACCTCTAAATTTTGATAGAGTAAAGTTGTTGTTGCTGTTTCCGTCATTTTAGGAACTAACGAACTGGTCCCACCAAGATCGGTCACCGCTGGTCTTGATCGTAATCTTGCTCGTTTCAGAGTTAGTTGCGCTGCGCACGGCAACCGCCCCGAATCACCTTGCGCCATCGCCTTCCAAAATCTCTACGCGCCCCGCCCGGCGCCCGCGCTAGTAGTATATACTCTTCGCCTCCGCCCCGCCCGGCCACCTCCGCTCCGCCGCACCAAATCAAACCAACCCTGCTCTGCGCCATAATCGCAAACACCTCGCGTGCGCCCGCCGCCGCCGCCGCCGCGCCGCCGCTGCGTTCCGGCCGTAAAAAGCGCCGCGATGGGTAAGAAGAGCGACCACAGGAAGGCGGAGGCGGCGCTGCGCGCGGAGGCGGAGGCGGCGCTGAAGCTCGAGTTCGACGGCCGCCACGAGGAGGCGATCGCGCGCGCCGACGATCTCGCGGCCAGGCACGCGGAATCCGCCCCCGTGCTCCACCTCGCGGCCAACGTCCACGAGGCCGCCGCCAATCGCGCCTACCGCGCGGGCGACGACGAAGCTTCGGCCCGACACTACCGCACGGCGCGGGACCACCTCATCAAGGCCAGGGAGCTGGTCCCCAACTGCATCTCCATCGCCAACTTCCTCGCCAAGGTGCTCTTCAGGTCCGGCGAGGTCGACGAGGCGGAGAGAGTCGCACGCGAAGCCGTCGGCATCGCCGACCCCGTCGACCCGGCGAAAAACAACGTCGCCTACGCCTCCCGCGCAGCCAACACCACCAGGGACCAGAGGGTGCTCAACTGCAGGAATCTGGCTCGCCAGACCCTCGCGGAAATCGATCGCTCCAGCTTGCCCGCCCGCGTCAGCGAGGTGCTCAGGCTCGACACCGGCGGCCACGACGGGTCGCGCGAGGCGCTCACCAAGGCCAAAGAACTCGCCAAGACCTACCCCTCCTCGTCGCGCGCGCAGTTACTGCTCGCGCACATGCAGCTTCAGCGCGTGCGCCTCCTTCGCCCCGACATGGACAGGCGAGGCTTTCTGGACCGTATCCGCGCAGACGTGAAACAGGCAATTGCGAGCTGCTTCGGTAACTCGCTCGTCTTCGCCATGTTCCACGCCAAGCTCTGTTTCGTCCTGGGTCTCTATGCGGATGCGCACTTCGAGTGCGTACGGGCATTCGACATACCGGACCCTGTTGACCCCAGGCTGGAGGACGTCCCTCCTCGTTCCGTCCGAGGACACACGCCTGAGCTTAGGCTACTGTCTGTGGACGAGGAGCTCGGACGCTTGGTCAACAAGCTCTTTTCGGTGGCCGATGCTTTCCGGTGCTCAATGACAGGCGACAGGCAGGCCGGCCTCCTGTCGCTGGGACTCCTTCAACTGCAAGACTACTATCATCAAAACTTTGGAAGCTACCAATGGGCTGTGGCACAAACCATATCTGATGCACTCACCTTTGTCAACCAAAACAGGTCATGGAGGTTTTGGATTTGCCCCTTTTGTGCTGGCAACAAGTTAACAAATACAGATTCCCTCCTGGAACACATCAACAGCAAGCACCTCCGGAAGCTTCGCTCAGTGTTTGGTTCAGTGCCCCCTCAATATTTCATTGAGGATGATTATTTGGATGACATAACCATCTACCAAGATTCAGAGGGCCACCACTTCTTCCGTTTCAATAACAAGGATTATGTATTTGCATGCTTGTCTGTTCCGACTAAAGAACTGTCAATTGCTGGAATACAAGACGAGATATGCCAACGAGCAAAGGAGATCCTGGAAGATATCGAGGTCAAGTTGAAGACCTTACCTGCAGACAAATTAAGCGCCGAGGTCCAGAAATTTTCGCTCTTGCATCTACTTGTTTCGACTTACTAGGTTCAGCCTTGCGCATTCTTGCTGACTATCATCTTAATTTATCAGGCTAACCTTCAACTTGTTTGTATATTGCAGTTTGATACCGCTCGTTCTGAAATCCAACACCTGTGGGATGCTTTTGTCAGGACCTCTTTTTTGGATTATCGCAATCTCATCAGGAGATTTGCAAGACCCTTCATATGGGTGCGTTTACAACTGCAGCTGCTTGTTCATAAACTATGCCTAGGTATATGTTTGTTTTCTCCTACTGTGCACTGACATATAAGCCTGTAACCATCTTGGCAGACTAAGTTGTTACAATCCTTGAGCGAAGACAAAGCTGCCAGTAAGATATCCAATGCTGATATTGATGTGATATTTCCTAATGTTGTTGATGTGCGGTATGTCAAAACCTATTTCTCTTTTTATCCTGCATTTACTTTTTTTAATTCACATTTTATGTAGTAAGCTTATTTTACTACCTGTGGTATTCACCCGCGTTTCTTTCTGAAACAAATTGTTTTTGTTCTTGATTCTACTACATAACATAATGGAAGGTTTTTTTTACAGTTGAAGAGAACTTTCTGTGTTTGCAACGTTGAAAAGATAAAAGCAGACCACAATTCTTTAATTATAAAATATTAGATAATTAAAGTTTTATATCGTATGGTATAATTATGTGTATGATCTAAATTCCATTAAAAATGCCAAAGCTAATTTTTAACCGAGGATTAATTTTCGAGAGTAGCAGATAGACATGTAGTATCCTCTGTACATGCCAGTATATATGCAGTATTGGAGTTATTGTCAATTTCTTAGGGAGGTGAATTTACAGTAAGCAGAACGGACATACGGAAAAACATTAACTAGGACAAAAGTTTAGTTCGTTATTATAAGATAGACTAACAAACAGAATACATAATTTTCTCATGCAAAGCAAGATATGCAGTATTGGAGTTATTGCCAATTTCTTTTTAAATAGCATTAGCCTTACAGTAAATCAAGATTATGTCCTGATGTTATAGACGGTTGAATATGCATTATTATTTAATGCATGTTCTGCCAAACGGTCAATGCATCAATATATTCTAGAAATTTCGTTCCGTATGAAGTTTTGATTTCAGATTGATTTGTCAAGATAGCTAGTTAGCTACCATGTGGTTCTAAATATTTATTTGAGTACTCTTCCGATAAAATGGTACCTGTATATTGCGAATTGATATGCATAAATGTAAAACACTTGAATAAACTCTGCATGATTCCCGCACACCCAACTTTTTTCATGGTCCTCTTGTGCTATCAATTTTTATTTATTATAAAAACCCAATGATAAACGAGAAAAATAATTATTGAAATAATAATTGTAGGCAATTAGTCCAATAAAATTTATTACTCCCTCCGATCCATAGCAAGTGTTGGTATTTAATACAAAGTATTAAATCCCAACACTATTACGGATCGGAGGGAGTAATTGACTTTCAGCAAATCAAGCAGAGCTTTTTTTTTCACATTTTCAATATTCATTTTCGGTGAACTTTATTCGAACACTTGCAATAAGTTTCTTCATCTTATGCGATTCTAGAAAGCCTTGGGTTATTTTTGCACTTGATCATATTGATTTCTGGCTACGAAGAAATAAACAGAGTGGTACTAACTATTTGATCACAAAAGGTGCAAAGTTTATCAGCTGCATAACTGGCCATTTTTGAAGTTTTCTTACTCTGGCTACTTGAAATGATTTCCTTTCTCTGTATATAGTATTATATTATTTCAAATATGCACCTTTTCTTCCTTTATCATATTTAGTTTTATAGGATTTATCCTACGTACAACTCACAAATTTAATTATTGTTTTAGTGAGGTTCATGCTGAAGATAATGTGGGAACATTGGAGATTCCAAATTCTGGCATTGCAGATGTTCAAAATGGTGCAGCAGGCCTGAATGTGCCCAGCATTGCAACTGAGAATAGTGCCTCAAACCTTTTAGGTATTCACCTGTAATTTAAACAGCCAAAGGAATTTTGTACTCCATATAGCAAGAATAAGTAGGATCGTAAGTATATTTCTATAAGTTATACCAATGCATGGCTCATAGATGGAGCTCCCTTTCTGGGTTATCAAGAATTTCTAGTAGCACTATGCAGTTCATATTCAATATGTCATACTCTGTGCAGCAAGCAAAAGGAAGGATCATAAGTTTTCATAAGTTATACTAATGCATCTCTCTTGGTGGAGCTCCATTTCTGGGTTTGTAAGAATTTCTAGCAGGAGCACTATGTAGTTGACATTCCATCAATATTTGCAGATATTGAAATGTATCATTGAACTCGTTAAATTACTCTTCCACTCCTATCCATAGAAAGTTAGGCACTAGATGCCTAAATTCTGGTTATCCCAGGTTTTTGATGGTACTATGTATTAACAAATCTTCTTGCATAAATTCAGCTGCGTGTCGTACTAGACCAACTCATTCCTCGGTCTGGATTTCAGGACCTGGAAAACCTTTCGAAAGGCTAGGCCCGAGCCTGTATCAGCCCAAAACCAAAAAGTTCAGCATTTTACATTTTTTTGCAATGTGTTGGCTTATTATTTTATTTCTTTTTTGGGTAATTGATCTGAAATTTGACTCACACCTCAGAAAACCGTATTGGTCAGGCCACCCATGAATAAGGCCTAGCCTGGGCAGAAGTTCTGCATTACCGAGAGGACCATGCTGTACAGGTTATCTTAGATTCTTAGGAGAAAGTTCTCTCTAGAACTGGCTTTGAACATCCTTTTTACTCGCCGGTCATTTACTTAGATAACTCTGTACTGAATTAACATTAGTTGATTGTAATAACTAGCAAATGGAATAAAACTAAGAAGCAGTTTCTACATTTATGGGGTTCTGTGGTGCAAAGGAGATCCCACAATAACTGGATGACTATGTTACAATCGATTGTAACTTAATCAAGTAAGTATGTATAGGCAAGTCAGGTGATAACTGGTCAGTGCTAAACAAACTCAAACTTCTCAGTGCTGTCATCTTTCAAATCTGTTTAGTAATGCAGAAAAATGTTATTTGTTCTGATCTTGCAATCTTATCCAGGGTCTTCTAGCCAATGTTCTCAGGAAACAAGCATTTCCCTTTATCGAAAGAGTATCGAAGTTCTCGGCAAAGATACTGACATCTTTGTCTTGAATTTCATCATTCAGGTAGCTGAAAGTTGGCGCATGGCTATGTGCTTTGACGCACACTTTCTTCTAATATTGTATAAATATGTGCAGATATTATGGAATTGGAGGGGTTTCAGAGATGAATTCCTAAAGAGACGACCTGTGTGCACCCTGCCGAGCCATCAAGGCCCCTGCATTAGTCAAATGTTATACACTATCTTCTCTGGCTGGCAGAAAGATGATCACCACAGAACTTATTCACTGATTTCTATCAGGGACACAGTATGCCAAGTTTTAAATGACAGAACTGTATTTCAAAATGTATGGTTACAATACCTCGTATATACTTGCACGCCCCTTATTTTCCTTGGTTTATTTACCCTTTTTCATTCCTTACTTAGTGAGAATGTTTCCAAGTAAAATATGGATGTCATATATTTTCACTTAAGAAAAAAAAGTTCCTAACATTGAAACGAAAGTCTCCAGTTTGAATTTCCATGTACCAGAATTAATCATGTTTGTTTCTCTGTATGCACATTGATATACTAGGCATGTCTGCATATGCACTATAATGAACACAACTGACATGTCCTTTTGTTTGTAATCTCTGTCAGATATTTTTCTTTTCCATATAACATTATCTGCCCCTTTCACTTATGTGTGAAATGTCAACTGATCCATCTGAAACTACTGACATCTAAATCTATCTGAACATGTCTGGAGAAGTGTAAAACTGGTGCTGACTTTTCATTCCTTTGCAGGTTAAAGTAAATACATCTTCTTACATTGTAACCACCATTCTTAACGCATTGCTAATGCCAGAAGTTTTTCGGGAAGTACACTATCCTCGAAGGGCCAGAGGCCGAACTTTTTATTAGAAGAAAAGAGAGCAGCGTACAAGGCATACGCATGGTACAAAAGGGTTACAAAAAGAACCCTATCAGTAGCTAGGAAAATACACCACCGGCACCACATCTACCACTATATGGTAGGGCACTCACTCCACTAGCTCCACATGAAACAAAGCTGCCACTACAAAGAAACTATACAGCCGGCTGCCCTCCAAGCATGGAGGTCTTCAATTATCAGCTCAAAAACACGATTCACCGGACTATATTCCTGCTGGAAAATTCTCGCGTTACGTTCTTTCCACAGTCTCCAGTGGACAAGAACGGTAAAAGTATCAAAATCGCGGCGAACTTTCTTTGGAGCCAACTTCCTAGCCGTCAGCCACCACTCTTCTGTACTCTGGAATCTTATTCCAGGGATCGGGAAATCAGCATTGGCCCAGTTGCGGAGGCGGAGCCAAACCTGGAGAGTGTAGCGGCAATGTACAAAAAGGTGAGTGCAATCTTCATTTGCAGATGAGCAGAGGGAGCAAACTGCAGAGTGAGGCCAGCCTCTCCTTTCGAGATTATCTGCAGTGAGGCACCTTCTGTGGACTGCTAACCACATGAAGAATTTGCATTTCATCGGTGCTTTTGACTTCCAAATTGGTTTGGCACAAGCAAAGTTATGATTGGCCATGAAATAGAGCTGGTAAGCTGTCTTGACAGAGAACGAACCGTCAGCAGTACAGCGCCAAACCGCTTTGTCCATCTGGTTCACGGATAGCTCAATCTCAGCCACCATGTCCCAAAGCTTTAGGTACTCCGCAAGAGCTTGAGTTGAGAGCCCACCTTGCACATCTCTAACCCACCTGTTGTTGTACAGAGCAGTTGCAACTGTGATGCCAGAGTTGCGGACGAAGGAGAATAAGATCGGCGTAACCTCATGCACAGCCCGCCCTCCTGGCAGCCACTTATCGGTCCAGAACTTTGCGCGTTTACCGTCCCCAAGTTTAATGTAGGCACCTGCTTTAAAGAGGTCCATAGCATCTTGATCATCATTAACAGGTATGAGAGCCCACGGCCGCTCCTCTGTAGCCCACCTCAGCCAAGGCCAACGACAACGAAGGGCAGCACCAAAAAGTCTAAGATTTAGGATGCCGAGACCTCCAGCGTGAGTTGGGCGACAAACCCTGGACCATGGGAGAAGGCAGTGGCCGCCGTTTATGTCTTCCTCACCTTTCCAAACAAAACCTCGACACCGTCTGTTAATAATATCAAGGGCCCATTGAGGAATAGGAAGAGCCGAGAGAAGATGTATGGGCAAAGCCATGAGCACTGAACGGGTGAGGGTCAATCTGCCACCAGTGTAAAGAAATTTTGGTTTCCAGCCTTTAAGTTTCCTAGAATATTTGTCAATCAAGGGCCATATATCTGCTCTGCGAAGACGACCAGTGGTAAGGGGAAGGCCCAGGTAAGTGATTGGGAAGTCCTTGCGGATGCAGTTGAAATGATTGGCCACAGTCAAAGCAAGGTCATCCTCACAACGGATGCACGTAACAGAGAAGTACACTATCCTAAGGATTCTGAGACGTCGAAACAGCCAGCCAATCCAGCAATGGTGCTGTGCAATAAAGAAATAATCTGTGAAGGGTTTGACATTAAAAATTCTACTACATGTGGCGATAAACCCAATGCAGAGCCACTTCAAATAGTAAAGGTGTGTAGCATATGCTGTAGATTTATTGTGTAGTCAACATTGTATAGGTGGATGTAGCTTTCCGGCAACTAGTAAATGTCGAGTTTTTATTTGTCCTGTGCAGGGTAAGTCAATTGCAGATGACAAATGCAGGCAAGTTGATCCGCTTTCTGTTAGCACGCCAGAGTTCTCAGGTAAATATGTTCCCCAGGAACAATACATTGCAATTTTAAACTCTCTGGTCACTTCACAGTTCTTGGGTAAATCTAATTTTCCCTCCATACTTAAACTACTCAAAAGGCTGCCGCAGGAAAAAAAAAATCACTTGCCACTAGTTCACGTCATAAAGGTAATTTGTTTTCTGTTGCTTATTATGTTGCAGTCACGCACTGTGCAATGGCTGAGAGGGAAAACCAGCGCACCCTCCGCGAAGTGATAAAGAGCCTGGCATTGGACCCTGATTACTTCTTCTTCCTTGATGATCCAAATATAAGTCCTGACACAATGAAATGTACATTTGTCTCAATGGTATGTACATAGAACCTTTGCTTCTACCAAATTAAATTGCAGATGGAACTGACTACTTAATGTTTGTCCTTAAATGATGATGTTAAGGTTTTCTGATGAAGGTGAACAATGAGGTAGTCTGTATTATTGGTTGATACAAATTGCGCTGAGTGTTTCACAACAAATTTACCAGTTCGTTGTGTTATTGTTTTGACTGGTGTTGGATGCTACGTTCCTTTTAAGGTGCACCCACATATGTTAAATCCCTCAATACATGCTGGAATAAAACAATGTATATGAGAAAGGTATTGTATTAAGAAAGCTGGAGTTGCTCTGGAGTCTGAATCGAGGTATTTTCTGAGATCGTTTATAGCAATGTTACAGGAGGTGGTTCAAGGTTCTTAAAGCTACCGTTGCCTGAGTTGGTCTCATATTACAATATATTTTGGGAAGTTTTCTGGCTGCGTTTTTTTTGTCAAGTTATAAAATCTTAGTGGGCTGCGAACTGTCAAATGGTTTGCATGTGACACTTAAGATGCACCTGTAATTCATATGTAATTACATTGTGGATGATTGCAAGACAAGAATTTGTGCGGTAATCAAGCATATGTATGGGCAGTAAAGGAAACAACGGAACTGAACGTAATTGAATGGTCATTGGAGAAGTACTGCGTGACTAGGTAATCTTGTCAGAACTTGCAACCTCGGATAGTCACAGTTCCTGGTTTTTGTATCTTTCATGAAATGGTTTCATACAATGGCATGTATTAGCTGCAGGAAATGTAAGCATTTCTTCTCTTGCCATGCACTGTTCGTCATTCATGAGTTTCTTGCATGCTCATAGGATCATCATAACACTAAGCGTACACTGATCCATATTATGTTTAAATCCTATTACAGATCTTTTATCATGAAGGGAAGCTTCTCGGTATTGTTCAAGAGTACCAGAATAAGTGGCTCGTATTCGTACATAACGATGCTGTGGTTACGGAGGTAACTTGCCCTCTTAATCAGTGTAGCAAGTTTGCCTTTTCATCCTGGACTGTTCTATTAGTTGATCTAAGGCCTAGATCGGACTGTGCGATTTTTCATGATTCTTAAGAACTACCTGGAATTTTGTAACTGTTCCACCCTCTTCTAATAGAAAAGGCAGAGCTCATTCCAGATTCCTCAAAAAATCTTGTGTAATTCCTGCGTTGCAAACAGGCTGAGATTTTTGGGCTGCTGTAGTTGTTGCCTTGTTGGATGGTGATCTGAATACCTTCCAATTGCCATGCAGTTTAATTCCTGGGAAGATTTGCTACATGGTTACGGAGACTATGAGATACAACATTGTGTTTACTTTTTCGAGATCATCAAGATCATCATCAAATAGACAGGTATGTTGCCATAACTCTGAGATCGGGAGTTGCAGAAAAATTGTTAGCTTCTGTTTATAATGCTCATATGTGGCCATAGCAAGGACAGTCGAAGCTTGAATAATGCTTCTGTTTCCAAACTCGAAAGATAAGCAATTAGGCATGCTTTGATTTGATATGCCCTGTTTGCACCCCACCAATTACAGTTTTACTTTTTTTTGTTTCTCCCTGAACCCTGTGTTCCAATGATCAGTAAATTGCTATTACATGAAGCAGGATTCCAAAGAGATTGTGTTTCTGCACAAAGACATGCTCCCCAACCTCTTAGCTCCAGTGGCGTGGGACCAACATCTGAGGAGAAAAGAGTTTAGATCCCACCTTTTCTTAGGAAGCTTATTACATACCACTTGGTGGTACCCGGTTTGGCTGGTAATGTGGGAATATGGCGTTGAACCTTAATTGGATGCTGATCATGGACGAGAAACGAGATAATTCTTGTTTTTTCGGTGTATATGATGATCTGGACTCTATTCGGTTGCTCTTGCTCGTATGTTTCGGTGAGAGATGTCGCATGTGATTTTTTTTTTGTTGAACAAACGCATGTGAATATGTGATGGTGTGGTTACCCTGGCCGGGACGTCTCGTCTCGTAAATGGGCGCTGCTTGCGCTCATGTCCTGGGCTTGCGTGGTTGACACCTTGGCTCGTTGCCAGGCTACGCTTCAAAGTAGTGATCCGTACGCACAGGTTGTCATTTTTCTCTTTCTAGCCTTTCTTTTGAACTGTTTTTTTTTGAACTGTTCTCTTTCTAGCGTCGAATATCAATTAATTATTACTGCATAATCCATATATACACACACGGGGGGGGGGGGGCGGGCGCAGATCCATAAAATCTGAACCGTCTAACAGGTATCCTACTGTTCGTCTCCCACCCATGTTTAGGGCTAGAACAGTGTCAGTCTGACCCTAATCAGAACCCGAACCAATCCCGTAAACCTCTCCCCAATCAGCCCTGCGAAGCCGCACGGCCACACCACCGCCATGTTGGATGATGGAGCCTTGACCGACACGGCCACACCGCCGTCCTGATCGCCGAGACCCTGCAAGCCACCCCCGCAACCCTGGACCGTTGCACGCCGCCGCTGCAGCCCTGCACAACCGCCACCGGTCCCTGCACGAGCGCCTCGCCGCCGGATACCTCCTTCATCCCGTGATTGACGCGCCGTCTCCCACGCCCTAGTCACGTCCATCTTCTCTCGCCTTCAGCCAAACGGCCAGCAGGACAGCCGTCGCGATCTCAAAGGTCGCGGCCAGCAGGACACCATGTCGCAGCTTACATCACACCGTCGTGGTTCCTCGACATCACCATCGTTAAATCACCCAGGTTAGGTGTTGTCCCTTGTTTATTAATTGGTTGGTGCTGACTGCTGACCATACTTCCTTGACGGCAATGTAATAGGCCAGCATGAGCAGATGCTGATTTAGCCTTAGTTTCTCTTCTTTAGTGGAGCTTTGGATTTCCATCATTTTCTCAACTGAATCATTTGCTACACTTCATGCAGAATATCGTTTGTACGTGGTTCCACAGACTGCTGAGTTTTTTCAAAGCATGAAGCACATGAACTTTTGATTCAGAATATTCACTTCTCAGCACTCAGCAGAGCAGGTAACTGACTATCTCCTTCCCATTGTCACTTATAGTAAAGCATGAACTGCGTGAGCACTCTGAACATATGCTGCATAATAAGATGTACACACGTTGATAAATAATGTAGATAGCACTATAGGAGAGGGTGCCCATAATATAAGGATTTCTATTTTCGTGCCCTCGGTTTCTTAGTTGTGCTCAGTTTTCCCCAGCTCCTTAGTTTTTCTCGCCTTTGAAACCATCACATGTGATGTAACGGCCGGTTGCCCGACGGTTGATCGTTATCTTCTGACTAGTGGGGCCACGTAGAGCCCGCAAAGACACGTCATACCATCCATCTTTGTTTGACCGTAAGCATCGCTGTACCCTGACCAAAACGCGAACGAGTGGGGCTTCGGTATATCGAATGACAAGTGGGGCCATGACGCTGATACAAGGGGCAATACACGGATAGGATTAGATTTTTAAACAAAGCTCTACAGCGATGGCACGGAGGAGGTGGCATGCGGGGTGCCGAGATGAGATCGACGTCCACAAAGAATTGCATGAGGCGAGACTAGGCGCATTAGATAGATATGAACTAGACGCGTTTAACCATGCAAAGAAGAGAAGAAATGGTCGACGACTACCTCAAAACTTTGACTGACCGTGTCAGACACGAACGCGAGCAATGTAGAGAAAACTAGTGTCTCTCCTTTCTGCGTGTATAGGTGGGTGCTAGGAGAGTGTGGTGGCGAAGGGAAGACCTCGCGGTGGTCGTGGCGTCCCATAGCGGGACGGCGTGGCCGTGGGCGGCGTGCATGCATGTTCGGCATTGGCATCAGCATGTACGTTCGGCATTGGCCTCGGCGGTATCTCTGGTGTGTCAATGATTGAATGAGGGGACGGGATTGAGGGTGCATCCCGACGTTGACCTAGCAGTGGCGGCGAGCATAGCCGTTCTGACCATGCCGATATCGGCATTGGCATCGTTTGGAGGCTGTGGTGCTCGAATCAAGGTGGGATTTGTTTCTTGTAGGCCAAAATGAATTTGAAACAAGTTTCATGTTGAAGGTTAGTTAACGAAAGTTTGTAACTATCCCAAAATTATACTAGCGCCATGGTGAGGTTCTTTTTGATAGAGCTATACGATTGGGCAAACTTTTTAGACACTTTTTAGATAGGGTTCCTTGTTGTTACACGTATGGCATCATGTATGGAAATTTTGGGGTCATTTGGAGATGTTCGAAAAAAATCACCTTGCTTAAGCGCATGCCGTTTCGTCTCACTTAAACCAGCTTTTCTAACAAGGTGATTTTTTCTACCTTCTCTAAATAATCTCAAATTTCATACAGCTGATCTTCTATACATAGATAGATAGATTGTTTCGTTTTACATTTTTCGAACTTTTTATTTCCCTTTATAATACCGAATTGATTTTCAGGTCAAAACCTCGAAAAACAGCATCATGTATGGCATCATTTTCACCCTAAATTTCAAATTTTGTGAAACTTTCCCTTTTAGGTATTCCTTGTTGTTATAGGTATGGCATCATGTATGCCAAACTTGGTTAGGTCTCACTGAAACCAGCTTTTGTAACAAATTAGGTTTTTTCTACCTTCTCTAAATGACCTCAAAAATCATACGTGACGATCTTCTATACAAAGTAATGGCTACAAGAAATCGGTGATGGTTTATCATTTTTGCGTGAAAAGTAATGGCTACAAGAAATCGGTGATGGTTTATCATTTTTTGCGTGAAAAGTAATGGCTACAAGAAATCGGTGATGGTTTATCATTTTTTGCGTGAAAATAATAGCTACAAGAAATCGGTGATGGTTTATCATTTTTTGCGTGAAAAGTAATGGCTACAACAAATCGGTGATGGTTTATCATTTTTTTGCGTGAAAAGTAATGGCTACAACAAATCGGTGATGGTTTATCATTTTTTGCGTGAACAGTAACGCCTAAAAGAGTTTATAATTTTTAACGCGTGAAAAATAATACAGAAAACTGCCCTTTAACATACTTAGAGGGTGGAAGCTAACCGCCGACAGAGAGAGAGAGGGTGGTGGCCCTGACCAGAGAGAGATAGGGGTTATCCTGCCCGTTAGATCATACGATCAACGGTCGGCGGGCACGATCCGCGTGACATGGGCTAGACCAATCAGGGCAACGTTGCACGTCTGCGAGAATTTGTGAAGAGAGAGGGCAAAACTGAGTAGTATCAAGAAACCAAGGACACCTGTGTAGTAAACAGACTAAGGGATTCAAATTTGAGATTTAAAAAATGGAAATGCGTGTTTTGTACAATGAAACCCATGTTGGCCTACCTCAAACTATTTGCAATACAAATATACATCAGTGTGAGAATTGTGGCCTCATTTTGACAAAGTATGTTTTGGGGAAAGCTGTTTTGGGAAGGGCTTATTGTGGAAAACCATGCACCTTCATAGCTACTAGGTGATTTGAGAAGTGGAAATTTGTGGTAAAACTTGATTTATCTATGATTTATCTATGATTTGAGAAGTGGCAATTTGTGGTAAAGACTCCATGAGTAAGTGCCACTCTTTTTTGGATTTTTTTGCACATTAAATGACTTATTTAACTAGTTAATCCCATTTGTTGACTCTCTGTTGACCAGCCACTTGAGGGTAAAACTGAGTATATTGCACTAGCCAGTATTAGCACTCTCAAGGGGAAAACTGAGCACACAAAAAAAATGCTAGTATAAGACTTGAGGGTACACCTGAGTATATCTAAATTTCCAGGTTAGACTCGAGGACACGTGCAATTGTTGACGCGTAGACGCGGGTCGCGGTGTAGAAGTCGAAGACGTGCAATCGTGGACGTGTGTCGCGTTGCAGAAGTCCAAGACGTGCAGACGTGCAACTGTGGACGCGTAGGACGCGGGTCGCATTAACCACCCTCGCCTTTATAGACGCCTCCTCGCACTATCTCTGTCACTCTCACTCGCTCATGTAACGCCAACTCTCTCACGTCCCATCATCTTCTCCCAAGCAAAAAAAACCCTCTCTCTCTCCCTCTGCCGGCGAGATGGACAAGGAGAATGCCAATCCCATCGTCCACGACGGCGTCGGCTCCAAGCGCGACGCCTCCCTCTTCGACGCCGTCCCCTCAACGGCCGTCGCCGCCGCCGGTGCATCGGAGGCTGCTGCCGCCGGTGGCGGTCAGATCCCGCCGAGATTTGACCCCTATGAGCCGGTGCCGTACGTCCCGCCCCGAACCCCTACGACACCTCCCTGGAGGACCCATGGAACGAGGTAACTACGGTTTGCTTCCTTTTTTGTTCCCCATTCCTTTTTGAACCCTATTTTTGCTGGTGTAGATGGATCTGTAGATGGATGAGTATTGGGCTAATATTTGCGCCGATTTTATTCCATTTTGTTTTGATCACTTCTTGATTTCGTTTAAGATTTGGGGTTCGGTCGTTCGGTTAATTTATGCAAGTAATAATTGGATCTCAACCAGTTAATTTATGCAAGTAATCATGGGATCTCAATCAGTTATTTTATGCACTAATCAAAAGATATCAATAGTTTAATTTTGCAAATAATCTGGAATGTGTTCAAGTTCAGATCTGGAATCTGTTTCTTTGCCTATGATGAATCGTTGGGCACAAATTTTTACAGGGAGGGTTCAGCGAACCATTGCTGTGTACAAATCTGTTGTGCATGAGCTTTGGTTCGCTAACACCTTCCCTATAGATATATAATCATGCTCACTCTAACTGAGGCTGACTATGTTTTTCCTAACTTTATTATCATGCACGTTAGTCATCGTTGCAACTCATTCACTCATAGTTTCTGTTTGATATGGATCAGCTGTCTGGCAGCGACGTCGGCAGCGACGAAGAGGAGGAGGACGTCAAGACTCGCCAGGTGCTGCGGAGGCTGCAGGTCGGCCAGTACATCACCTACTTCGCCAAGGGTATCTACAGGTGCCCCTTCTGCACTAGGAGACTCGACGGCACGGACTTCAACTGCCTCGTCACGCATGCCGAGAACATCAGCAACACCTTCCCCAAGGTCGGCACGATGGTGAACGTCTACTCCTTCCGCGCCAAGCACAGGCGCTCGGCATGCACCTCCGCAGCATGCAGCGGGTGGAGATCTCCGCCGGGCGCATGCCTCCGCTCAAGCCCAAGGCTCCCAAGGGGAGCAGCAGCAACAAGTGGAGGGAGAGATGGGGTAGGCGGAGTCTGACGTGTGCTGCTGCTGCCTCCCATTTTGTTGTTGGGATCCCTTTGTTGTTTGCTAGGGATCCCTTGTTGTTATGTTGTTAGTATGATGGTGCTGTGAAGAACCTCGAACCTGTTACTATGTTGGCTGCTGTGTATGCAGCTTATTATCTAGGGAGGGATCCCTATTATCTATCCCTATTCTACTATATTTTGTTGGCCCTACTTTGTTTCTCGATTTACTATGACTGTGAATTTATCGTACATTACCCTGGAGATTTGCTTCTAGATTTAACTACATACATATGGACCAGAGGAAGTACTAGATTTGCTGCCATATTGGGCAAACAACGAGGGCCAAAAGGCACAAATAATTGAAGAAAGACAAATGCAAGCTTCTCTAGATTTGATACTAATTTGGTGAAAAGGAGAGAGAAAGAGGGGAAAAAGGTGCTCTTAATAATGCCAATTTGAGAGAGATAGAACCCAGCTCCTGCTCACGTGCAACCAAACGCGGTCTCGTCCTGTCCCCACGCGGTCCCTTTCTGCCCCACGCGACGCCCCCACACGACGCGGCCCCACACGTGACAGTCAACTAACTAATCCCGTTTGAGCTGCTTCTGCGGGTTTCAAACAAGGGTTTGGGGAAAACTAAGGAGCTGGGGAAAACTGAGTACAACTAAGGACTTGAGGGCACGAAAATAGAAATCCCCATAATCTATGCTTCAACGCAGTTTAGAGCTGCTAGCCATGTATATAAATTTTCTATCAACCATAAAAAAACCTTTACTACTCCCTTCGTTCCTAAATATAAGCCATATAGTTTCTGGCACGGAAATTTAAGAATACAATTTTCAGAAAAATTACATCATGTTTGGGCGGGATTAACCCTACGCATTTAACATGACCCTAATAGAAAACTTTGCATAAGCTAAGAAAATGTAACCAAATTTCTAAAAATATTATCCACACAAGTGGTGCAATGCAATACACCTTATATTTCTAGACTTTTTTTCTCAAAAAAGTATATGGCTTATATCTAGGAACGGAGGGAGTATTATATTGCAGTTGGGGATGATGTCACTTTGATATCAAACAGAAGATCCGATCCGTCCATCATTCCAAAATCGCTTATCAAGTCACGTCAATCGTCAATCACACATTTATTGCAAACCACAATTCATGAGGAAATAAAATCAGCGCATCATAGATCTTCCCAGTATAACGCAAATCACGATTCAATCAAGGAAATGCATATAACGTCAATCAAGTAAAGACATCCACCTCAATCACGTTCAGAAGGAAATAAGGACGAACTTCCAAATACAATGCAAACCAGGATCAATCAAGAAAATCATAGTCGGGAATCCAACACACTCGTCTGGGGAAGTTCACAATGCTCCTGCTGCTCGCCGATCTAGACCTGCCCGACCGCGTCGCCCATCCCGTGCATCCGCCTCTCTGGGTGAGGGTCCGCTACGATGGCGTCGGCGCCACCGACGGCGAGCACCTCGACCAGCTTCTCATTGCGAGGATCAAGTTTTTGTGCCGCATCTTTCTCCTCGGCAACGGTGCCAGAAAATCAGCTTGATGAGCGCAGATTGCACACCGTTGGGAACCCCAAGAGGAAGGTATGATGAGCACAGCAGCAAGTTTTCCCTCAGTAAGAAACCAAGGTTTAATTTAAGTATGTCTATTTATCTATAATTTTTTATGCTCGATGCTTGTTTTACACTAATTCCTATATGTTTTGCACACTTTGTTGCACTTATATACATTTTCCAGCACTAACATATAAACAAGATGTCACAGTGCCAGTTCCCTGTTTTCTACTCTTTTGTATTTCAGAAAAGTTGTACAGGAAATATTTTCGGTATTGGACGAAACAAAAGCCAAAGTCAATATTTTACCGTAACGAAGACAGAGTCCAGAGGGGGGTCGAAGAGGCGCCACAGGGCGGCCAGACCACCCCATGGTGCGGCCAAGGGTGGGCCCGCGCCAAGGGGTGGTGTGGCCCCCCCAGGCGGCCACCGACCTCGCCCTTCCGCCTATTTATTCACGATCTCGGGAAAAACCTAAACACCCGAACCTCCATCCACGAAAAGTTCCGTCGCAGCCGTCATCGCCGATCCTAGCTTGGGTGGGTTCTGAAGCTCTTCCCGGCACCCTGCCGGAGAGAGAGATCATCACCAAAGGCCTCTACATCGCTATGCCCGCCTCCGAAGTGATGCGTGAGTAGTTCATCCCTGGACTACGGGTTCATAGCAGTAGCTAGATGGCTATCTTCTCCAATTTGTGCCTCATATTTAGATCTTGTGAGCTGCCTATCATAATCAAGATCATCTTTATGTAATATTACATGTTGTGTTTGCTGGGATCCGATGAATATTGAATACTATGTTGAGATCGATTATATACTTGTCATGTTTTATTTGTGATCTTGCATGCTCTTCGTTGCTAGTAGATACTGTGGCCAAGTAAATGCTTGTGACTCCAAGAGGGAGTATTTACGCTCGATAGTGGATTCATGCCTCTAGTTTTCTGGAAGAGTGACAATAACTTCTAAGATTGTAGATGTGTTGTTGCTACTAGGGAGAAAAACAATGTTTTATCTAAGGGTAATTCTATTGTTTACTTTACACAAATTGCTTGATGCGATAATCTGTTGCTTGCAACTTAATACTGGAAGAGGTTCGGACGATAACCTAAAGGTGGATTATTAATCATAGACGCAGTTGGATTACGGTCTATGTATTATGTTGTAATGCACAAACGAATCTCATAGTAATTATCTTGTCATGTATGGTCTTTATTTTGTCAATTGCCCAATTGTAATTTGTTCACCCAGCATGTTATTTATCTTTATGGAGAGACACCTCTAGTGAACTGTGGATCCCGGTTCTTTCTTTTACACTGATAAATATCATCTACTGCAATCATGTTCTGTTTACTTACTGCAAGCACTGTTCTCTTTAATTCCACTGCAAACATCACTTTTCACACGATACATTTAATCCTTTGTGTTCAGCAAAACCGATGTGATCGACAACCTTACTGTAAGTTGGGACAAAATATTTTGGTTGTGTTGTGTGCAGGTTCCACGTTGTTGCTGATGTCGGTAGTGCGCCCTGCCAATAGTCAGCTAGCAACACCTTCAGAAGTCACGCATTTCTCCTACTAGTCGATTAAACCTTGGTTTCTTACTGAGGGAAAACTTGCTGATGTGTTCATCATACCTTCCTCTTGGGGTTCCCCAACGGTGTGCAATCTGCGTTCATCAGCGGTCAAGCTGCTTTCCCTCTCCTTAGATTAATGGCACTTTAATGAGAAGTACGATGACGGCCACAACGATGATGTTGTCATGAATGAACGGATTTCTCTTTTAATGGTCGACGATGCAACACGCAAGGATCCTGCCTCTGGCCTTTATTCAAATGATGGTCAATGTCTTTACCAACATGAGTTTGGGAAAGATAGCTGTCTCCTTCAGTAACACCATCGAAAACACATGCACTATGAATGGTTTGTTCATGCAGATCCTGGGTAAAGAAAATGTATCAAGTGAACGAATGTTATAGCATGCTTAGGGAGAAATGTGATCAAGTTCCAATAAATTCTGAACCCACAAATTGGCTCCCTTCAGTAAAAATTGATATAGGTGGTGAAACTTTTTATGCTCGTTGTGATATTATGTCTGAATTTTGCCTTATGCCTAGAGATATTTACAAGTCTTTAAATCTTTGGGGACTTTCTAAGGGAGGAGAAGAAATATCTCTTACCAATAATATTGTTATATTACCCCTTGGAATTGCTGAAGGAGTGCATATAATTTTTTTAGAAATGATGGTATGTACTGATTATCTTGTCATTGAATGTGTAGGAAAATGACAAGTCACTCTTGGGCGATCACTTCTAAAACTCCTGGGAGCAAGGATTGATTTTGGGGAATGCATCATGATCTTCACCACCCCACAAGGTGGTTCTCATCGTTTTCCTATGAAAAAGCTTAAGAAGAAGAGAGGTATGCGCAAGGCTTCCATCATTTATAATGTTGATGCTTATTCGCTTGATAATACTTGATGCTCGCATTTTTACTGCGCCTAGCTGAACGTTAAAGCAAAGCGCTTATGGGAGACAACCCATGTTTTATTTACAGTAATTTTTCTTTTTGTTGAGTCTTGGAAGTTATTACTACTGTAATGACCGCCCCTTATCATTTTTATTTCATGCTTGTCCCCAGAATAGCCTCTAATCGGAAGAAAGTAATGTTTGGGGAAGTTGCTGTCCTGAAAACAGATTATATGTTGTTACCATAAAAATTCGTAAAAATAGTCAGAGCGCAATTTTGAGCTGTCATTTTTTATGCATATGCCCCAGATTATTATCTAACTTTCGTTAGTTTACCACTTTTCGAAATAAGCAATATATGATTTTCAAAAATTACGATTTGTACTTGTTGTTCTGTTTTGACAGATTTCTGCACTATTTGCATTTGCCTCTTAAATCTCTTTCTTTTTTAGTTCTATTGATCAAAGAGATTTTTAAAAGGTTGCTACAGTATCTAATGCTTTAATAGATATTTCATATATGTTAGTACTGAACACAAGTGGATTTGTTTATTTTGAATGTACTAATGCTGCTAATGAAGAATTATGCGAAGGTTTTGTATGAAAGAAGTTTTCAAGTGTAGTGAGAGAAGAATGATGTGATGGGATGAAGAATGGACAAAAGCTCAAGCTTGGGAATTCCCCTGCACCCAAAGATATATTCAAGAGGTACAAGCGTCAAAGCTTGGGGATGCCCAAGGCATCCCCTCTTCATCAACAAAGCAACATGTCATCTCTTTATACGCTATATTTTTATTGCTTCATGCGCTATGTGTTGTTTTTGGAGCATCTTTATTTTTGTTTTTTTGTTTTGTTTTATTTTGTTTGCTGTAGCATATGTTGGATCCCGGCACATTTGTTTTGTATAAATACACGCTCCTTTTTAATTGCATAGAACGGTCTAGTTTTCGCTATTATTGTTCTGCGAGTGTTCTAGTTTTCTGGTACTGCGTTTAGCTCTTATTCGTATTTTGTTTAGAGCACGTTAGTATTCTTTATTTGTATATTATTAGCTCTTTAGTTCATATTGTATTGCATCTCTAAGAGTTATTTCAAATAAGTTGATTGGTGTTGGATACGAGTAAAATATTTCATAACTATAGTGATGCAAATGGAAGCTTGTCTAGACTGTGGCATAGACTTTAGCATGCCATGTTGGATGTTATTCTTGTCATATACTTAGTATTTGTTGTTTTAGCATGACTTGCTTCAAATGGATGAGAGTGCATAATCTGTCATTGAAAGAATTATGTGTTGTTTCTATCATAAAAGTATAGTATTGTGATATTCTCCTTTGATCCTTTATTGGGTTGATTTAGCGCATACTTATACCATGTTATGACTATAACCAGTCAACTAAATCCTCTATGATCATTTAGTTTTTTATTTGAAATATCACTTTATGCTTTGATTGATAGTGTTTTGTCGCTATGCATAATTATGGCTATTATTGCTCTTTTAGGTGGTCGCTTCCAGTCTTTTGCTAGCCTTCACATGTACTGAGTATGAGCTCTACTCGTGCATCCAACCACCAAAAACCAAAGTTGCCAATTGTGTCCACCATATCTATCTATATGTGGTATTTTACCGCTACTCCAAAGTAAATTGCTTGTGTGCTACCTTTAAACCTTCAAAAATAATCACTTGTTTTGTGTAATTTATAGCTCATGGGAAAGTATTCTAAAAACTATTGTGGTAGGTATTATGTCCTATGTATTTTTAGTTCTTATAAGTTGCTTGTTGTGTGATAACCATGTTGTCATGGGGAACACCATCAATAGGCTTTTGTTGAATATCATGTGAATTACTATGCATGCTCATCTTGTTTGAAGTAAGAAAGATTTACCATGAGTTGCAAAGATTGGAGTATGCATATTGTTAGAGAGAAACATTGGGCCGCCAACTAAAGCCATGTTCACATGGTGAAAGTTTAAGTTGGGCAAAACTCCAAATATCTGTTGTCCTTGCTTTCCTGGTATGGATGTCCAAAAAAATTGAGATTCATCAAAATTGAGAAATCAAATGAGATCCATCTCCTAAGGACCTTTGTACAGGAGGCAAGGAGGTACCCTTTGTGACACTTGGTTAAAACATATGTATGCGATGAAAATATATGGAAGTCCGAGCTAATTAGGATCCTTTGTTTGAGTTACTCTTCATGTTATAACATAGTTGTTAAGTTCAATTGAATTATATCTATCATGCCTATGTTAGAGTACTTAGATCCAACCTTACAATGCTTTACATGCTTGATCAAGATTGTGTTGGCTTCATGTCACCTCAAAAACTATTTTGTTATCACTTACCTACTTGAGGACGAGCAGGAGTTAAGCTTGGGGATGCTGATAAGTCTCAAACGTATCTATAATATTTGATGCTCCATGCTTGTTTTACACCAATTCATATGTGTTTTGTTTACACTTCGTTGCACTTTTACATGATTTCGGCACTAACCTATTAAAAAGATGCCACAGTGTTAGTTCCCCGTTTTCTGCTTTTGTATTTCGAAAAGTTGTACAGAAATATTCTCGGAATTGGACGAAACAAAAGCCGAAGTCAATATTTTACCGAAACGAAGACGAAGTCCGGAGGGGGACAAAGTGGTGCCACAGGGCGGCCACTGCCGGCCTAGGGCTCGCGCCAAGGCATGGTGTGGGCCCCTGGGCACCCCACCGACCTGAATCCTCCGCCTATTTTATACATCTTCTCGGGAAAACCTTGGATAACCGAGCAAAAATCCACGAAAAGTTCCGTCGCGCCCGCCATCGCCGAACCCATCTTGGGGGGTTCTGAAGCTCTTCCCGCCGGAGGGGGAAATCATCGCCGGAGGCATCTACATCGCCATGCCCGCCTCCGAAGTGATGCGTGAGTAGTTAATTCCTGGACTATGGTCCATAGCAGTAGCTAGATGGTTGTCTTCTCCACCATGTGCTTCATGTATACCTGGGCATAGTTCGGGCCGGGCCGAGCTTCAGGCCGGGCCTAACAAAGCCCGATGCAAAAAAAAAACCCAGGCCCAAGCCCAGCCCAGCCCGATCATCGGGCCTAGAATTTCGGCCCAAGCCCATCACAACAAATACCCATCGGGCTTTAGGCCTCGGGTCGGGCCTCTTCCTTATTTGGCACATTTCTCAAGCCCAGGCCCAACCCATCACAACCATTGGGCCTAAATCTTCAGCCTAGGCCCGACCCACATGCATGCTCAGGCTGGCCCAAGCCCGGGAATTTTGGGTCGGGCCGGGCCGGGCTGACCGGGCCAGGCTTCCCATGGCCATGTATAGCTTCATGTATCGATCTTGTGAGCTGCCCTACATGATCAAGATCATCTTTATGTAATCCTATGTTTGGTTTGCTGGGATCCGATGAATATTGTGTACTATGCTGAGATTGATTATATATTCATGTCATATGTATTGTGATCTTGCATGCTCTCCGTTTCTAGTAGAAACTGTGGCCAAGTGGATACTTGTGATCCCAAGAGGGGGTATTTATGCTCGATAGTAGGTTCATGCCTCTAGTTTTCTGGGAGAGTGACTTTATAACTTCTAAGATTGTAGATGTGTCGTTGCTACTAGGGATAACACAACAATGTTTTATCCAGGGGTAATTCTATTGTTTACTTTATATAAATTGCTTGCGATAGTCTGTTGCTTACAACTTTATACAGAAAGGGGTGCGGACGCTAACCTGAAGGTGGATTATTAGTCATAGACGCAGTTGGATTACGGTCTATGTATTATGTTGTAATGCCCAATACCAAATTATCATAGTAATCATCTTGTCATGTATCGATCGATATTCTGTCGATTGCCTCCAGCTGTAATTTGTTTATCCAACATGCTATTTCTTTATGGAGAGACACCTCTAGTGAACTGTGGACCCGTTCCTATTTTCTTTACTGATAAATTCAACTGCAATCTTGTTCTGTTTATTTTCTGCAAACATCTCCTTCCATTCGATACGTCTAATCCTTTGTGTTTAGCAAACCGGTGAGATTGACAGCCTCAATGTAAGTTGTGGCAAAGTACTTTGGTTGTGTTGTGCGCAGGTTCCACGTTGTCGCTGACGCTGGTAGTGCGCCCTGCCACTAGTCAGCCAGCAACACCTTCAGAAGTCACGCATTTCTCCTACTGGTCGATTAAACCTTTGTTTTGTACTGAGGAAAAACTTGTTGTTGTGCTCATCACACCTTCCTCTTGGGATTCCCCAACAACGTGTCCGCATACGTCGAGTACACGCCATCAGATGTGTTCGTGGAAATGCCGCAAAGGAGTAGAGGTTGGCGGTGGGTGGAATGGTAGAGGAGGGCTAGGGCTTGGGCAGAAACGGGAGATTGTGGTTGCCGATTGAGGAGGAAGAAGAGACAAGTCGGTGATCCTTGGGGGCAAATGAGGCGAGTCCAAAGTCCTTCGGATGACACGACGACTATGCCAATATCATTTCCACTTTGAATCGAGGCATCTACTACACAGTGGGCGCATAATGTGATGGCCTAATAGGCGAGGAGTATGGATGGAAAACTGCCCTAGTGTGGTTATGGCAACAAATTGACCCCATGACATATGGGGCATATGAATAATACAATATGGCAGCCGAAAAATGTGGCAAGATGCCAAGAACCAAACACATGCTAAATTAATAAATTTTGGCTTGGAAAAGTGTGCTAGAAACCAAAACACCCCTTCAACTAACAATTTGCAACAAATTTGTTGAATCAGTGCAACAAGATCAGAAATAAGTTGTCACTAAATATTATACACTTAAAAAGATTATAGCCTGATTACAACATTACGGCTGCATGCGTGCAACCATTATTTTAAAAGACAATGGAAAATGTCTGCAGTTAACACCATATAATACAGTTTAAAATGCAATGGTGATAAGAAAGATAGTACTCAGTCTGTTCCAAAAAGAGGATGTTGCAGATTTGTCTAAATTTAAATGTATCTAGATGCATAATTTACAAGATGTCGACGAAATTGCACTCATCTATGGCCAGCGTCGTAATGTCATGAAGGACATATTGGAAAAGGACAATACGGAGTATATGTTTTACATGACAGGGAATGGCGGGATGAACTTGGTCTCATGGATCTTGGCTAAGTAAGCAAGAAACATCAGCCACACACTGTGTGAAATTGTGAGTGTCCAAGATACACGTAACTTCTGTCTAGAGCTACTAGTACAATCCGGAACTGTGACATGTGAAAATGATGTGAAACTTGTACCGACTCCCATTGCACAACGTCAGGCAACGGAAATAACGAAGTCAACATAGAGGACGGACACACCCATCCAACTGTTTCCTCCGCGACCACTTCGGCAACGTTGTCAATATCCCGATACGTATCACCGTTAGAGCAACTCTAGCAGATCCTTTAAATCTTGGCCTGTAAAATCGCGAGTACATGGCATCGAAAACTCACTTCGTTCGCGTTTTCAGCTCGCCCAGATCAGATCTCGTGAATATAAACCGATAAACTTGAAATTAAATTTCACCGAAGAATTAAACTACAAGTTCATCATCTGTTCGAGTTTGTCCGTGCAATTCAAGTATATACATCATAGATTTTACAAAAGCAACACAATAAAACCTAATTGTACGGCAGTCGCTAGCCTAGTTTTACCAAAAATCTGTCCCGGGATACCTCACCGGGGCCTGTAGGCGCGGCATCGGCGGCGGACAACGAGCTCTAGTCATCATCGAGGATGACGCGCTGGATCTTGACGCAACAGACGGCGGCCTCCTTCTGGGCGGGCTTGAAGGCGCGTACCTGGCGGACGGCAGCGACCTCCTTGCGCCTCCACGATGCGCCCGCCTCCTCCTCGCTGATGATGCCGGGCACCTCGGTAGCGGCCGCCTCCTCGTCGTCGTTGTCGACGTACTCGCCATCCTCGAACCGCTTCGCGTGCGCCATCTCCTCGTCCGAAGTTGCCTGGTCCTCGGATGTTGAGGGAGAGCGGCGACCAGCGAAGGACGACCCCTCGCCAGAAATGGCGTAAGGGGCGAGCTTCCCGGCGGCACGAGAGCCCAGTTGGTCTAGCGTCATGCGATGCGCTTCCGCGCAGCCACGGAACACACCCATTGCGCGCACTGCTGAAGACCAGCCCCCAATCCGGTCACCCCCTGCCAGAACTCCCACAGCGAGGCATATAGGGGCCGGGGTGGGTGGTACGGCGGATGCAACGAAAATTGCCGCTGGAGTGTGGGCACGGCTACGGTGGAGTGACGGAGGGGAAGTAGGGTTTCAACCCATACCCGCCGCTTTGGCCTCTATATATACCCCCCCCCCCCCCCCCCCCCCACGAGTCGGGCCGCGAATACAGAATCTGATCAGCGGGGGAAACCGAGGAAAGCTGTAAAGCTGCCAAAAATTACGGGTTTGGACCGTTTTTGGGGACATGCTAGAGTTTCTCTTATACTCATTCATAAGTCATCAATCTTTAGTCAAGATATAAATGCAATGTTTCCCTAATCGGCCTCTAGGATGGACATAAAATATGCTTAAAATTTAAAATGATAATAAATTCTAAATGCATTGATGTATTTTTAAATTATGTACATAGATAATATAAAAAATGAAAATCTCATAGTATTATGATATTATGATAGATTTTTACGGTTCGATGTTACCGCTAAGAAAACGATACTGACAATCATGCTTGCGCCCGGCCGTTTTCAGGCTCGTGCGGTGGCCGCTTCACCTGTCACGATGGACTAGGGAAACCGTCTAGAGTTGGTGACGATCTCGTGACAGCATGCCAGGTCTGTGGTTCAAGTTTTATTTATATATATATGTATATATATAGGTGTTTACTTTTTTGGAAAAGATTGTAGATCCATACGAAAGAATCACATTTTGTTGACAAGGACATTTTGAGACCACGTACGCAAATGCACTATAGTACTGCCAGTGCCCAGTAGGTAGGATCGGCATAGCACCATGTTTTTATTTATACTAGACTAGAAGGAATCCTGTCTGGCCGTACATCCGTCCTTTTGTTGATCTGAGCTAAACAACTTGGTTGGGAAGATTTGTGGGAATAAAACAAGAGAATAAAATTAGGAGATTGGGTCTGTCTCGATAAATTTTATTTGTTCCATGTCTGGGCATCCATGGTATGGGTGGAAGGAGTTGGTGGAAGAGACTGGAAGTGTCTGTGGCACACAACTCAACAAGTCGATCGTTTCACAGGTGGACGACGGATGAGACAATTGTCGAAACAACTCTGAAAATCTGTGCAGATTTTTCGATAAAGAACCCATTGTTTAACTTCACCAGATGAGATCGCCTGAATCAGTCAGTATATTCCCATTCCGACAATGGCATGCATACGTAGCTCTGGTTGCTAAGAGCATCTGCGTCTCCTAAAGCGTCCCCCAAAACAGCGCCGGATCGAGAGTTTTAGGGATGTGTTTTGTTCGTGCTGCGGTTGGCGGACATCGCTCTCCAGCCGCGTTCCGCAAACGTCGTCTCCAAACAGAAATTCAAATAGTTTGCATTCAAAAGAGATTGTTCCCGCCGAAATCGTCGCGATCAGAGTAGCTGTGATCAAAGTACTTGGTGCGCGATCATATTACAGGCCGACGTAAAAAAATAGAATAAGGGGAAGTGGTTGGGCGATGACGACGCCGACGGCGCATCCTGAGTCACCGTAGGCCCGTCGATCACGACGAACTCGTCGTGATCTGCCCGATGTGCATGCTCCGTCGCCGACGCGGACTGTCGCAGACGCGTCTGCCGGCTCTTGCTCTGGGGTTGGGATTGCTGCCGCTGCCTCGGCCGCCACCATTTTGACTTCGATGCCATCGAGGATCTGGCCTTTGAAGAAATTGTGCGCCGCCCGCATCCGGGGAGACATTCCTTCTGTCGACGCTATCAGCAGGGACATGTCATCCTTGCGTTTCTTGAGATCCATCTTCTCCTCTTGCCTCTTGAGCAGCGCCGCCCATCTTTCGTCGGTCCTTTTGTCGCGGATGAGCAGGGTCGAGGAGACCTCGGAGAGGCACTGCGTGATCGACGCCTGCGTCTTCTCTGTCGACGCAGCGTCGGCCAAGGGGGCCTTGGCTGCCTTGTTGCCGATATGACGCCCTGCCGATGTTGCCAGCGGCGCATCCAGATCAATGACGTCTTTCCCCTTCGACAACGAAAGGCGCGTCAGCCGCCATTTCTCGTTCTTTTTGAGCTTGCTATAGCAATGCATCAGTGCGAACGACTTATGCCCTTCCGAGTGCCTCCGGTACATATCAATAGCCTTGTCGAACTAACCAAAGGAAACACAATCAGATCGTCGAACAAAATGTAGGCGCTACAGATTATCTAAGAAAGAGTCGTACCACGCCGCTGACGTCGATGCCGATGTCGCCTCTGGTCTCGACCTCGCTATGGAACCTATGGAACATGTTCACCGACGCCTAGATGATGGCCCATCGCGTCGACATTGCCTTTTGGCTCCTCTTCTTCTTCCTCTTCTTCCTCACGCCGGTCGCGTCAACCTCCACGAGATCATCTGCATCCTCCGCGGCACCCGCGTCCTCGTCGTCCTCTTCGTTGCCGCCCTCTTCGTCCTCATCATCGTCGTCCTCCACCCCCTCCTCCTCCTCCTCCTCAGCACCGGCGCCCTCGAATTCGAGCGGGCCCCTGCGGCTAGTGAACGGGGCGCCGTTCGCACCGGGCCCTGGCTCGCGCTGGGGCGCTTGATCGTACGCCGGGGAGTAGAAGACGTCGTTGGGGTTGAAGCCGCCATGCGGCAGCGTATCATGGTACTGCGGCGACAAGTTTTGTGTCACGCACCCGATAGTGGCGGAGAGGACGTCGTTGTAGAACCCGGATGTCGACGAGGACAACACTCCCGAAATGTACACTGGCCCCGACGTACTCCATGGGCTCGCGTTGGTGGTGGCGATACATGCGGCTAACGCGTGCTGCTGCGCACGCCGTCACCATCTTCTTTTCCTGCTGCACCGCCCTCCGTCCCCTCCGCTCCGCCGTCGACATCTTACGACGCAGGCAGTCTTGCTGCCATTGATCGTCGGTCCAGCCTTCCGACTTCTTCTTCGGAGCCGGCGCCTTCCGTGACTTCGCGAAGGGCGCCTTCGCCCCTTTCGTCTCATTGCACGGCGGCTTGGTGGCCGCTTTCTTTGGCATTTTTTTTGGGCCTGTCAGCGGCGCCATGGATGGGGAGAGGTAGCGGCGACGATGGCGGGAGGGGGAAAAGTGAATCGGCGGGATAGGAGGTAAAATGTGTTAGGAGGGCAGAAATGCGCGGAGGGAGAGGCGCGATTTGGCGGGAGAGGCGCGATTTGGTGGGAGAGGGGGACGAATTTTTCCTGTAACGCTGACGCGTCGGGCCCGCGTCTCCTCGACTCGCATTTCGTTGTGTCCGGCGCGCCCGGAGCGTCCCCTGTGTAGCGGGGACGGGCTCGGGACGCCGGACACCGTATTGAGCCGCGTCGAACAAAAAGAGGCTTAGAAACGCGCGACTGAGATCGTTTTTTTTTGTCCGGCGCGCCCAAATACCTTTGTGGGACGCTTTGGGAGACGCGGCTCCAACTAATATGCATTCTTTCAAGTTGCAAATTTGAAATCAGAATGATATTTCTCTTCATTCGTGGGACACGGCAACTACCTTCCAAATAAAATATGGGGTTGAACAGTTTCGGCTCGCAGTGATGATGAAAACACAATCAGAAGCTATTGACAAGTGTGCAGACCGACGCCTAGTTCTCGCCGCCCTCTATATATGTGGGGTTTGGTGGAATAATGTGGGGTTTCAATAGTTGCAGCTGACGATAATAATGATGAAAACACAATGAGAAACTATTGACAAGTGTGCGCCGATGGACACCTAGTTCTCCCCGCCGTCTATATCCACCTGCGCACCACCTCGTCCAGCGCGACCGTGGCGGCTCCTCCCTCGGCGAGACCTTCCTCCGCCGCCTTCTGCAGCTCCAACACCTTGGCTCGTACCTCTGCGCCTTTGCCTTTGCCGACCATGATTTCCCTGACCGTGGCGGCGATCTCGTCCTTCTTCTTGGTCTCCGGCATCCGTATGGCGGCCCCGATCCCGTCGGCCAGCATGACGGCGTTCTGCCGCTGCTCGGCGAAGAGCGGCCATGCGAGCATGGGTACGCCGTGCAGCAGGCCCTCCAGCACCGAGTTCCAGCCGCAGTGCACCAGGAAGCCTCCCGTGGCTTGGTGGGCCAGGACCTTTATCTGCGGGGCCCACGATGGCACGAGGAGGCCCACGTCCTTTGTCCTCTCCACGAAGCCGTCGGGGAGGTAGGCCAGCGGGTCCTTCTTGCTCTCGGCGTCGTAGTAGTTGGCGTTGAGCGCCCCCTCGTCGCTCGGGCTCCGCACCACCCACAGGAACCGCTGCCCGCTGAGCTCCAGCCCCAGCGCCAGCTCGTGCATCTGCTCCCTCGGCAGCGAGCCCCCGGAGCCGAAGGAGACGAAGATGACCGACTTGGGAGGCTGCCGGTCCAGCCAGTCCAGGCACGCCGCGCGCGGAGCGGGGCTGGCGGCGTTGGTCTGGATGAGGGGACCGATGTTGTACACTGGAGGCCGCCCGGGCTTCGGGACGCGGAGCGCCGCGATGGCGTCCGGCTCGACGGCGTCGAAGGAGTTGACGAGGATGGCGTCGGCGTCGAGGTAGCGCTTGCCGTGGTGCACCATCCACCGGTAGCTCGGGTTTGACTTGTCCTGGAGCGGCGCGAGGATGTCCTTCCCCGGGACAGGCACGCAGCCGGGGAGCCTGATGGGCTCGGCGAGGTCCCGGAACTCGCCGGGCACGGTGGCGTCGAGCTCCGGGAGGTGCATGATGAGCGTGAGCCCGAGGAGGTTGGTCGGGAAGAAGAGGTACCTCCTGGGCACCCCGGCGGCCACTGCGGCTTCGAAGGAGTCCGCGCCGAAGAGGTCGGCGACGAAGGCCACCAGGCGCGTGGTCTCCCTGAGCTCCGACAGGACCGCCGTCAGCGCCGGCACCAGGCGGACGCACTCCTCGGACATGAGCGTCTCGATGGCGGCGTCGGGGGCGAGGTCGGAGAGGTCGACGGGCGGGAGGGACAGCGCGGAGATGGAGGGCGGGAGGGAGGCGAGGAAGGCGCGCTGCGTGGCGGACGCCGTGGAGGCGAAGGTGAGGAGCGTGGCCGTGACGCCGTGCCGCGCGGCCAGGCGCTTCGCCAGCTCGGCCAGCGGGATCAGGTGGCCCATCCCGGGCGTCACAAGCATCGCCACGTGCGGTGGGCGGCGAGACTCCGCCGTGCCGACGCAGACGCCGTTGGCCTCCACCATGGTTTCTACCCTGAGTCTGAGTGAGTCGGGGCCGATTTCCGTGGCGCGGGTGCCTGTGCCGTGCGGCGATTTGGTTGGAATTGTGTGGAGGTTTGGTTGGTTGTGTTCCGTTGTGTACTGAGGGTGTGGGCGTGGTGGGGTTTATAAGGAGGGAAGTGGTCAGTGTCGTCTGTACTGTCTCCGTGGTGGGGTGAGTAGGGAGGATGGCAAGACGAGGCAGGCACCAATAATAATGGATTCATCATGGTGAGGTCATGAGTATGTCATGATTACGTGCATGGAAAATGGGTAACCTCGTTTAGAGCAATTCCAATAGTATAGCCAACTGTTGGCTATAACAAGATGCCATGTCATTTGTAGTCATCATATAGCTAACATGTATAATAGTTGGTTAAAAATGACTTTACTAACTGGCCTTTCACTCTCACAAAGTCTTGCAAGCGCGTCAGAAGTGCCAATGCATAGTAGCACCTCTCTTCTCTCTCCCTTCTCTCTCCTCCAACTCATCTAAGATATATTATTTAATGTCTTATAGCCAGCTGACTGGACTCTATTGTACTTGCTCTTAGAGTGGATATCAAAGGGAAATGAAGAAGAATATATATGCCAAGTTCATCTTTCAATCTATTTTTTCAAAACCTTTTGGAGTAATCTATGTAAATTTTGGTTGCGTCTTTCGTTCCAAAACTATGGATACGCGAAACTCGTATGAAACTCTTCCAATCCAAAAAAGGTCTAACTCCATGAAACTAGAGTGGAAGGTGCAATCCATATAACCACGTGACTACTCGCCAAGGTTTTGCGAGAGAGAGGAGCCGCTACCGCCACCACAATCCGGTCGGTACCCCTCGGCTCCGGTCACCGCCTTGGCATCTCAACGTGAGTGGTTCTCATGTTCTTCAACTTGTTGCTAAAAGATTACAATGCAGTGATTTTTGTGGCATTGAGCCTTTCACAATGGGATGTATCTTAGCTTGTTATCATAGGTAGTGGTGTGTGTTAAGAGATAATAGCTCCAATGCATTGTATCTTAAGGATTGTTTCTACATTTAATGATTTTGGTGATGTGTATGCATGTGATTAGGCTAGCAACTCTTTTTTGCCTATGACTTTGTGCAAGGGTTGTATCTTAGACTAATCACAATAGGGAGTATCACATAGTAGTATCATGCATACTAGTGTACGATAATATCTTCATAATGCATATTATCATGTAGTAGTATCATATGTTACATGTATTTAATGATTTGTAAAATCTCAATACAAAAGTGTGTACAAGATTTATTTGGCATTTATTTTTCTAGTTCTACGTGCTATGATACGGTATCTACATATGATACCACTATCATCTCTTTCATCATTAATTGATGTGATACATCAGCTTTTTGCATACTTATAGTGCATGATACTAGCTATGATACTCACATTGTAGGCCTTTCACAATGCATCGTCTCTTAGCGCGTTATCCTAGGCAATAGAGATGTCTAACAAACAACCACCACAATGCATTGTTTTTTGGGTTGTATCTTAATTTAATGATTTTAGTCTCATGCATGCATTATGATTGGTCTAGAAATTGATTTTGCCTATAACTCCGTGCAAGGGTTGTATCTTTGCTAAGATACAACATCGGTCTCTCACATCCAGCTCAGTCTTCCGGAGGTGCTCATAGGGATAGGGTGTGCGTGTGTGCGTTCATAGGGGTGAGTGTATGCGCGTGTATGTGAGCGGCTACGTTTGTACTCAGTTTCTCAAAAAAAAAAAAAAACTTTAGTGCCGTCTAGACATTTTGCCTATGATACCGTGCTAAAGAGATTACCATTGTGAAAGGCCTAGCTAGTAAGATACAACACCAGTATTTTCCCTCATTAACTATGGTGCCACATAAATATTTTACCTATAATACCGCACTAAGAACCCCCATTATGAAAGGCCTTAATTTGTTGGCAACATTCTGGTGGTGGGTACGATGCCACCAAAAATATATTTAGTCTGGATCTTTCCCTACCACAACGGTACATTACGGGGTTGTGTCATGGAGCTAGAGAGTTCCTCTTTCTGCGTATTGTGTCTGCTATTGTGGATTTTGAGTTTATGTCCTCGTAGAAGCAATACCGATTGTGTTAGTGTATCATGTTGCTTTGCTTGGTATGGTCTGTTGTGGCGTTGGAGTATTCCTCTGGCGTTATGGTGAAGGTATTCCGGTCTAACTCCTTGTACTTATAGGGGACTATCCTGGCATAAGCACGTTCAACGTTCAAGACTTATCATCTTGTTGATCGTACAAGTGCGCAAGTGGCAATGTCATTGCTACATTCTACTTCCAATGCTTTTACCGAAACCTTGGGAGACATTTTTTGTTAAAGAGATCGTTATCACGAAGAGGGATTACTTTTATTTTTCCGAAAATGGGCTCTTTATTACTTGCGCAATAGACCCGGCCTCTGCATAACTAAGATGCACACAGCCGCACACGAATCCGTTACAAAACCACACAAAGGTGTTCAAAGATAAAACATAGTCGAACGAACGGTAACAACAACTAGCTAGGAGGGTCTAGCCGAAGGTCACGCTACCACCCATGTTGGGAGAAAATATCCCTCGCCGTATCCTCCAACCGTGAAGACACCTCCGTAAATAGGTCTCGGTGCTCCACACGCTGCAGTGGTATCCATGAGCGAAGCAAAGCTGTGCACCGGTAGATGACCTGCAAAAAGGAAGAATAAATATTATTGAAAATCATGTCATTTCTACATAGCCACAGCGACCAAATAATTGCAATCGCTCTCATCCTAATAAGACTTTAAACCTAACATCCACACCATTAAGCCAGTTACCAAATAAATCGGGAACACTACGTGGTGGGTATAAGGTAGACCCAATTTGGACGGTTGCCCATATAGACCTAGCAAACTTACATTGGAAAAATAAGTGTTTAATAGTCTCGTCCTGATGACAGAAGACACACTTTTTACTTCCATGCCAGTTGCGTTTGGCAAGATTATCTTTCGTAAGAATAACCCCCCGACGAAGATACCAGGCAAAGATTTTTGTTCTCAGAGGTATCTTCATCTTCCAAATCTTGGAGTTATTATCGACCGAGATATTAGGATGAATTAGAGCATTGTACATGGAAGCCACTGAGAACGAACCATTCCCGGTAAGATTCCAACGAAATTCATCCGGTCCCATGCGTCAACTGAACTAACTCAAGACGCTGTAACAAATCCTGCCAAGAGGCTTGTCCGGGACCGATGAGACTTCTTCTGAACTCCACATTTGGTGGGAAATTTTCCAACACCTTGGCGATAGTATCGCCTTTGTGGCACACGATATTGTACAAGGCCGGATAGTGTTCTCGGAGTATGGTATTACCCAACCATTTATCCTCCCAGAAACGAATTTTCGATCCATCCTTTATACAGAAAGAACCATATGGAAACAAAAACTTCTTTGTTTCCATAAGACTAGCCCAAATTTTTTGTAGTTCTTAGTTATAGGAGTTACTTTACAGTTTCTTTGGTCTATAATCCAAAGCATGTATCTGTAATGGTTGTCAAGTTTTGAGTAAATTACAGGTGTTTCTAAAAAGAAGAGAGTAATCCATGTAAATTTTTGCAATGTGGTTACCTTGATACTAACTCATAAGATTTTGTCAATCCAAAACTAAGGAAACCTTTTTTTTTAGCTAACTAGCTTCTCCGCTGGCACGACAGACCACTAGGTAAGGCTAGAGACAGTGGCAAACAATGACAGAGATAATAAAATGGGTGTATCCGAAGGTTTGTTGTGGCAATGGTGGCACGAAAAGGGATGGAAAAAAAGGATCGTTGGTTGTAGGTGGTGAAGTGAAAGAGATATATTGGAATATAAAACTTTACTTGATCAAATCTAATGCAACCTGGGTCCTTCTAGACCTTCTGCATTGCTCGGGGAGAAAAGCAAAAAAGAGAAAGAAGACATCGATATGGCCACTCCGATGTCGGTGAGAAGAAAAGTTAATTCAACGGAGAATAAAGTGCAGAATTACGGATAGAACAAGAAGACCGAAAAGAAATAAAAATATAAGAGGTAGGGTATGTGCGCCTGCGTTCATAGAGGTGAGTGTATGTACGTACGTATGAGCGTCTGCGTCTGTAGTGAGTTTCGCAAAAAAATAGAAATATGGGGAAGTATGAAATGTCCTGAACTTGACATTTTTTTGTTTTGCAAAATTTAACCCTGAATTACGCATAGGGCGCGTTTGGTAGCTTCGATGCCCCTTGACTCGCATCGGCCGCACAATTTTCAGTCTGTTTGGTTGCCCGGGCTCACTCGTCTTTTTGCATGAACCGGTTCTCAAAACACCCCTGGGACAGACGCTGAAGGAACGCCCGGTTCAGCAGTTCCTAGCGGGTCTGTCCCATTCTCGCATCTCCTTGGCTCCACCGATGCAACTGATGCACGTGCTCTTGCTTAGGCTCACTCTCCCTTACACTACTTCACACAACCTCTTTTCAAATCAACACAAACATAGTCCGAATCAAAATAAGTTGTACATGAAAAAGATGTGTGTCGATGATATGAATCAATAAGTTGTACACAATTAGTTTCGAGTTTCGTCGGTCGTAAATCGTCAATTTCGTGTATGAAGTTTTAAGTGAATTTTGCCAAATTCGTCGCACACGCTCAACCGGATGAATTTCCTTTGAGGAGTAGGTTCACTTCACCATTCCACATGACTTTCATGTTAACAGGTTTTTGTTTCGGTCTACATATAAATGACTCGCTAGTATATTGTAATGTGTACGTATATGTGAGTATGGTTTGGAGTACTCTTGCTCAACTTCTCGCTTGCCATCTTCATGGACGACGAAGTGGTGATGATGTGTGAGAAGTGAGAGGTGATAATCCATGGTGGTGGCGGCTTGGTGATGTTCGTCTTCGTGGTCGGCGACGTGGTGATGCTTGTGACCGGCGTGATCGACGGTGCCATGGTGGTATTCAACTTCGTGATCGGCGACGTGCACATGCTTGTGACCAGCGTGACCGCTTGTGTCCTGGTGGTCTTCGTCTTCGTGGTCGACGACATGGTGATGGTTGTGACGGGCGTGAACAGCAGTGTCGTGCTGGTGTTGGTCTTCGTGGTCGGCGACGTGGTGATGCTTGTGACCGGCGTCAACGACGGTGCCTTGGTGGTCTTCATCTTCGTAGTCGGCGACGTGCCCATGCTTGTGATCGGCGTGAACGACGGTGTCATGTTGGTCTTCGTCTTCGTGGTCGGCGACGTGCCCATGCTTGTGACCGGCGTGACCGATGACGTCATGGTAATTTTCGTCTTTGTGATCGGCGACGTGGTGGTGCTTTTGACCGGCGTGACCGGCGGTGCCATCGCCAATGTGCCGAAGCTTGTGAACAGCGGTGCAATGGTGATCTTGTGATAGGTGAGATAAGGTCACCATGTTGGCATATAGGTGAGGCTAGGAAAACCAACCAACCAATTAAAATGTTACTTGGGTACTCTCTGATGCAACCCAAGTTATTGAACAAAATGCGTTTTATGTACCGAAGCTTGTTCGGAATGAGATAGAAGTCCCATCTCGCTAGCGTGGTGAGCCAGGAGGATAGGATCCTATAAAAAAAAGAACCGCGCATGCCTCGCAGCTATCGAATACATTATCAGGATGTTTCCATTTTTCTTGTTCCTCCTTTCAGACTACGACACGAAACAACCTGTGTCGCATCGTTTAGTTTAATGTTGGATTCCCGATCGATCAGGAAAAGGGAGATACCGACGGCTGTTTTCCTAACTATTCCACCAAACTAAAGCTGTTTTTCCTTCAATCACAGAGTTTCGCTGCTGCAGAAAGATTTTTCCTTGTGATACGTCGACAGGTACAGGACATACATACGTACTTCACCACGTCAACAGCAGCAACGGGAATGATTGGGTAAGCAGGAGTCAATCGTCAGGCATGTCGTCATAGCTTTTTTTTTTGAGATAAAGGCATGTCGTCATAGCTAGTATAGTAGCTACACGTACTATTCGATTTGGTCTCTACGGTTTGACCCAGCTAAGAAAATGTAGCTAGGGAAACTAGGCAAAAGTAGTATGCACGATTATAAACAGTGGGAGTTCCGTTCAAAAAAATAAACAGTGGGAGTACTTTTCTTAGCTGGGAGTACAATGCATGATTATATGGATGGCTGCGCGTGTGCGGGGGGCTTCGACGTCAACGACCCAACAAAGCGTCCACCATGACGACCTGACGACGCCACGCAGATGATTGCCGTACATAAGGCCGTCCAAAGTTCCAACATAACAGCCGTTCTACCTTCCTTTTTTCCCACATATGTTTTTTTTTTGCGAAAATTCCAACGATCTATTAATAATCATCAACATAAGCAAAAGTAATAAAAATTACAAACAGGTTTCGGACCACCTAGAGACGAATACAGACACTGACGTGAGGCGAAGGCACGCCGCCGTCCACGCCCCTCCATCACGGGAGCCAGGTAAATGTTGTTGTAGTAGAACTTGTTGTAGTAGATAAACGGGAAGTCGTCGTGTTAAGGCCCCAAAGAACCAGTGCACCAGAGCAGCAACCATCGTCAAAGATAACAACCGTAGATCGGAAGAGACTGACCTGAAACCACACCAACAAACACGAAAACCGACCAGATCCTATGAGATCCGCCGGACACACGACTCTACGCGCCCTCCACCGATGCAAGACGCACCACTGGAGCAAGGATAGAGCGAGGAGGACCTTATTTTGACTTCAAGATGTAGCCGCCTACTCAGGTGAGTTTGGGTCTCTTGCTGCAAGGGAGATGAAATGGAGCCAACACTTTTCAGTGAAAAGCGAAAATGGAATAATATCTTGGGGAACACACAAGGCGTCTTATGGCGGAACTATAGGATGATGTTAGACTAGTCTGCATATGATACTATTGTGTATTACCTCCAACCTAAAACTTAAGTCTTATATTTTTTGAAAATTAAACCAAATAAAATTTGACTAAATCTTTAGAAGAAAATCTATCAATATACCATATGAAAAAATATTTTATTATCTATCTAGTGATATTGAATTTGTATTTTACATATTAATTATTTTTTAGTAAATACTTAGTCAAACTTGGCATAGTTTGACTTTCTGAAAATAATATAAACCTTAAACTTTGGAGTGGAGATAGTGTTTTTACCATATATCATGATACTATTATATGATACTATCTCCATAATACATTGGTATCATGTAGCAGTATTATTTTCTTACTGAATTGTAAAATCTTAAAGTAAAGTGTGTACTACAAGATTTGTTTGATATTTTTTTAGTTATGCATGTATGATATGGTATCTAACTATGATATCACTATGCTCTCTCTAGCTCATCATTGATTATAGTGATATGTCATCTTTTTTGTATGCATGACTCATCTTTTTTGTATGCATGATACTAGTACCTACGATAACCTCATTGTCGGGGGGGATGGCCCCCGGTAAGCCAAAGGTATGGCAAAGTTGCCGTGTTTCTCTTAAGATACCGGATTAAAGGTTAATCCGGGTGGTTCAGTTAAGTGGTTAGATACTTAAGGCATACCGGTATCCCAGGAGGGGTATAGCGGGGTTTGGTAAACATAAGAGGTACCGGAGTACCGGCATGAGTTTCACAGTAGTCTGTCGGCATTCTGGTCAAAGATTCTCCCAAGGACTAGAGGACAAGGATGAGCTAAGCAAAGAAGCTTTAATCGAAGCCCTAACGCCAAAGGATCAAGATGACGTAAAAGGTGCCGGAGGAGGTCATCTCTTCATGTTTAAAGTCAGGACCGGAGTCTTCTGGGCCAAAGTAGCTTTATAAAGTAGCTTACCTCATACTAGATGCCATTAGGGTTCCTTCCCTTGTAAGCCACCCTCTCCCCTCTATAAGGAGAGGAGGGACACCCCTGCGCGAGAGAGACTCAACCCTAGCTGATAGAGAGATCCTAGAGCTTGTACTGTTCATCTTCAACCTCTGGTCAAGGCCAAGTTCATCAATAAAGATACCGGTTTCCACCCAAAATCCATCCTTGTGTTACCAAAACCCTTCCCTGAATCCTCTAGCGCACATTCGGCCCCAACTTAAGCCATCCCATGGCATCTGTCTGTTCACCACAATGACAGTTGGCACCCACCGTGGGCCAGCTTGCGCTTGCTGGAGTTCATATTCGGGCGGGACTCCTCACCGTCTCCGGCGAGCGGGTGGTGTCTGGACTAGTTCAGCGCCTCTACTCGCTGGACTTCATCAACGACAATGCGGGCTGCTTCGCCAACGGCGGTAAGATCCCCAAGAACGGCCGCATCATCGAGTTCGGCTCCATCCGCGTCTACTACGGCACCGTACCGGAGCGCCAGTGCCCCTCGCCGGTGCTGGTGGCGCCAGACCCGCCAAGGTCTTCAGCTGCTCGCGGGCTGTGCGCCGGTCGCGTTGCCAGCAGCGTGGAGGTGAAGATGGCTGGCGTAGGAGGCACCGACAAAGAAGCTGCTGGAGAGGGCGCTGGCAGACAACATCCACGCGCGCGGCCAAGCAACCGCTCGAGCGCGGCGAAGGCGTCGCCGGAGCATCTTCCGCAGCACTGGAGGCAACCCCGCTGCAAACGGCCATGAACATGCTGGCCACGCCCGTCGCGCAAAACGCCGATGCGGCGGCGACCCAAGCTGAGCTGGAGGCACAGCGGCAGAAGCTGCTCTCCAGGGGCGCGGACATCCTCAAGGCACATCGCGAGCTGAACCTAACCCTACGTGAGTACAACGCTGCCCATGGCTTTGCTTCTGTTAGCGCGCAACCGGTTAGAACTGCGGAACACCGGCTTAAAGCGCGCAACCTAGACCAGGACTTGCGCAAAGAGGTTCTTGCCGGAAAGAGTGCGTCGGTATCTCTGAGCGTAGTGAAAAAACCTAAGTATAGCAGTCCGGATAAGACGATAAAAGCTGCTAGGGCTACTGCACAGATGTGTGAGTCGCTCTCAGGCGAGGCTTTGGCAAAACAGCAAGATAGAGTAAGAGAGTTGCTTGACATGATAGAGGCATAAAACGCTGAGCTTGCTGATACGCGTAGATGCACACGTCCGTTGGGAACCCCAAGTGGAAGGTATGATGCGTATAGAAGCAAGTTTCCCTCAGTATGAAACCAAGGTTTAATCGAACCAGTAGGAGCCAAGAAGCACGTTGAAGGTTGATGGTCGCGAAATGTGATGCGGCGCAACACCGGGATTCCGGCGCCAACGTGGAACCTGCACAACACAACCAAAGTATTTTGCCCCAACGAACAGTGAGGTTGTCAATCTCACCGGCTTGCTGTAACAAAGGATTAAACGTATCGAGTGGAAGATGTTTGCAAAGAAAACAGTAAACACAATTGCAGTAGATTGTATGCTATGTAAAGAATAGGACCGGGGTCCACAGTTCACTAGAGGTGTCTCTCCCATAAGATAAAAGCATGTTGGGTAAACAAATTACAGTCGGGCAATTGACAAATAGAGAAGGGCATAACAATGCATATACATGATATGATAAATATAGTGAGATTTAATTGGGCATTACGACAAAGTACATAGACCGCCATCCAACTGCATCTATGCCTAAAAAGTCCACCTTCAGGTTATCATCCGAACCCATTCGTATTAAGTTGCTAAGCAACAGACAATTGCATTAAGTATTGTGCGTAATGTAATCGACAACTACATCCTTAGACATAGGATCAATGTTTTATCCCTAGTGGCAACAGCACATCACAACCTTAGAACTTTCTCACTGTCCCATGTGTCAATGAAGGCATGAACCCACTATCGAGCATAAATACTCCCTCTTGGAGTTAAGAGCAAAAACTTGGCCAGAGCCTCTACTAATAACAGAGAGCATGCAAGATCATAAACAACACATAAACAATAGATTGATAATCACCATAATCATAGTATTCTCTATCCATCGGATCCCGACAAACACAACATATAGTATTACAGATAGATGATCTTGATCATGTTAGGCAGCTCACAAGATCCAACAATGAAGCACAACAAGGAGAAGACGACCATCTAGCTACTGCTATGGACCCATGGTCCAGGGGTGAACTACTCACTCATCACTCCGGAGGCGACCATGGCGGTGTAGAGTCCTCCGGGAGATGAATCCCCTCTCCGGCGGGTGCCGGAGGCGATCTCTGAATCCCCGAGATGGGATTCGCGGCGGCGCGTCTCGGAAGGTTTTCCGTATCGTGGCTCTCGGTGGGGTTTCGCGACGGAGGCTTTAAGTAGGCGAAGGGCAACGTGGGGGCCACACGAGGGCCCCACACCCTAGGTCGGCGCGGCCAGGGCCGGGCCGCGCCGGCCTATGGTGTCGGCACCTCGTGGCCCCACTTCCTTCCCTCTTCGGTCTTCGGAAGCTTCGTGCAAAAATAGGACCCTGGGCGAAGATTTCGTCCAATTCCGAGAATATTTCCTTACTAGGATTTCTGAAACCAAAAAAAACAGCAGCTGGCTCTTCGGCATCTTGTTAATAGGTTAGTTCCGGAAAATGCGTAAATACGACATATAATGTGCATAAAACATGTAGGTATCATCAATAAAGTAGCATGGAACATAAGAAATTATCGATACGTTGGAGACGTATCAGCATCCCCAAGCTTAGTTCTGCTCGTCCCGAGCAGGTAAAACGATAACAAAGATAATTTCTGAAGTGACATGCCATTATAATCTTGATCATACTATTTGTAAACATATGTAATGAATGCAGCGATCAAAACAAAGGTAATGACATGAGTAAACAAGTGAATCATATAGCAAAGACTTTTCATGAATAGTACTTCAAGACAAGCATCAATAAGTCTTGCATAAGAGTTAACTCATAAAGCAATAAATCAAAGTAAAGGTGTTGAAGCAACACATAGGAAGATTAAGTTTCAGCGGTTGCTTTCAACTTATAACATGTATATCTCATGGATATTGTCAACATAAAGTAATATAACAAGTGCAATATGCAAGTATGTAGGAATCAATGCACAGTTCACACAAGTGTTTGCTTCTTAAGGTGGAAGGAGATAGGTAAACTGACTCAACAATAAAAATAAAAGAAAGGTCCTTCAAGAGGAAAGCATCGATTGCTGTATTTGTGCTAGAGCTTTTATTTTGAAAACATGAAACAATTTTGTCAACGGTAGTAATAAAGCATATGAGTTATGTAAATTATATCTTACAAGTTGCAAGCCTCATGCATAGTATACTAATAGTGCCCGCACCTCGTCCTACTTAGCTTGGACTACCGGATCTTTGCATGCCATGTTTCAACCAAGTGTCACAAAGGGGTACCTCCATGCCGCCTGTACAAAGGTCTAAGGAGAATGCTCGCATTTTGGATTTCTCGCTTTTGATTATTCTCAACTTAGACATCCATACCGGGACAACATGGACAACAGATAATGGACTCCTCTTAAATGCATAAGCATGTAGCAATGATTATTATTCTCATATGAGATTGAGGATGTATGTCCAAAACTGAAACTTCAACCATGATTCATGGCTTTAGTTAGCGGCCCAATGTTCTTCTCTAACAATTTTGCATGCTCCAACCACTAAAATGATAGATCCTTCAGACAAGACGGACATGCATAGCAACTCACATGATATTCAACAATAGTTGATGGCGTTCCCCAGAAGCATGGTTATCGCACAACAAGCAACTTAATAAAAGATAAAGTGCATAAGTACATATTCAATACTACGATAGTTTTTAAGGCTATTTTGTCCCATGAGCTATATATTGCAAAGGCGAATGATGGAATTTTAAAGGTAGCACTCAAGCAATTTACTTTGGAATGGCGGAGAAATACCATGTAGTAGGTAGGTATGGTGGACACAAATGGCATAGTGGTTGGCTCAAGGATTTTGGATGCATGAGAAGTATTCCCTCTCGATACAAGGTTTAGGCTAGCAAGGTTATTTGAAGCAAACTCAAGGATGAACAGGTGCAGCAAAACTCACATAAAAGACATATTGTAAACATTATAAGACTCTACACCGTCTTCCTTGTTGTTCAAAACTCAATACTAGATATTATCTAGACCTTAGAGAGACCAAATATGCAAATCAAATTTTAGCAAGCTCTATGTATTTCTTCATTAATGGGTGCAAAGCATATGATGCAAGAGCTTAAACATGAGCACAACATTTGCCAAGTATCACATTATCCAAGACATTTTAGAATTACTACATGTAGCATTTTCCAATTCCAACCATATAACAATTTAACGAAGAAGAAACTTCGCCTTGAACATTATGAGTAAAGCCTAAGGACATATGTGTCCATATGCAACAGCGGAGCGTGTCTCTCTCCACAAAGTGAATGCTAGGATCCATTTTATTCAAACAAAAACAAAAACAAAAACAAACCGACGCTCCAAGTAAAGAACACAAGATGTGATTGAATAAAAATATAGTTTCAGGGGAGGAACCTGATGATGTTGTCGATGAAGAAGGGGATGCCTTGGGCATCCCCAAGCTTAGACGCTTGAGTCTTCTTAAAATATGCAGGGGTGAACCACGGGGGCATCCCCAAGCTTAGAGCTTTCACTCCTCTTGATCATAGTATATCATTCTCCTCTCTTGACCCTTGAAAACTTCCTTCACACCAAACTTCAAGCAAACTCATTAGAGGGTTAGTACACAATTAATAATTCACATGTTCAGAGGTGGCACAATCATTATTTACACTTCTGGACATTGCATAAAGCTACTGGACATTTATGGATCAAAGAAATAAATCCAACATAGCAAAAGAGGCAATGCGAAATAAAAGGCAGAATCTGTCAAAAACAGAACAGTCCGTAAAGACGAATTTAAAGCTGGCACCAGACTTGCTCAAATGGAAAAACTCAAAACTAATGAAAGTTGCGTACATATCTGAGGATCACGCTCGTAAATTGGCAGATTTTTTCGAATTTTCTACAGAGGACTGTGCCCAGATTCGTGACAGACAGCAATGCTGTTTCTGCGCAGCGATCCCAAATATAACATCAACTTTGACATAGAAACTTTACTTGGCACAAAAACATGATAAGGAGAGGTTGCTACAGTAGTAAACAACTTCCAAGACTCAACAAAACAAAAAGATTGCTGTAGTAAAAACATGGGTTGTCTCCCATAAGCGCTTTTCTTTAACGCCTTTCAGCTAGGCGCAGAAAGTGCAAATCAAGTATTTTCAAACGAAGAAGCATCACCATCATAACCAGAGGTATTGGGAGTTTTCTCAACCAAGCATAGTATATTGGATACATAAGTTTTAGCGTCTCCCTTTTCATTAGTCTTGGGCTTGCTACTCTCATCGAACAAATTTTGGGAACAAGCCAAGCATAGTTATTTTCTAGTGCATCATTCATAGCTAGGAGTTTACATGGTATTGGTGCTTTGATTTCCCCACCATCATTAATGTTATTAGTGTACCTTATTCTATCCATGTCCATTTTTCAAGGAGACCAATAAAATTGGTATGAGAACCTAGCATATTAAATTTAGCAAAAACCTTTCTAGCCTCTCTTGCTAATCCCCCAAATTCTCTAAGAAGAGTTTCTAGAACAAAATCTTTCTTTTCCCCTTCTTCCATATCACCAAGTGTGAGAAACATGTGTTGGATTATAGGATTGAGATTAACAAATTTAGTTTCCAACGTGCGAACTAAAGCAGCAGCAGCAATTTCGTAGGTAGGTGCAAGTTCTACCAAGTGTTTATCTTCAAAATTTTCAGTAATACTAACATGATTGAAAAATTCTTCTATATTATTTCTCCCAACTATGGACCCACGTCCTACCGGTATGTCTTTTGTGGTGAAATTAAAAGGAAACATGATGCAATAAGCAAAAAGTAGACTAGGCAAACAAAGTAAAGACGAGTAACTAATTTTTTTGTGTTTTTGATATAGAGAGCAAGACAGTAAATAAAGTAAAACTAGCAACTAATTTTTTGTGTTTTGATTTAGTGCAGCAAACAAAGTAGTAAATAAAATAAAGCAAGACAAAAACAAAGTAAAGAGATTGAGAAGTGGAGACTCCCCTTGCAGCGTGTCTTGATCTCCCCGGCAACGGCGCCAGAAATTTAGCTTGATACGCGTAGATGCACACGTCCGTTGGGAACCCCAAGTGGAAGGTATGATGCGTATAGAAGCAAGTTTCCCTCAGTATGAAACCAAGGTTTAATCGAACCAGTAGGAGCCAAGAAGCACGTTGAAGGTTGATGGTCGCGAAATGTGATGCGGCGCAACACCAGGGATTCCGGCGCCAACGTGGAACCTGCACAACACAACCAAAGTACTTTGCCCCAACGAAACAGTGAGGTTGTCAATCTCACCGGCTTGCTGTAACAAAGGATTAAACGTATCGAGTGGAAGATGTTTGCAAAGAAAACAGAATTGCATAGATTGTATGCTATGTAAAGAATAGGACCGGTCCACAGTTCACTAGAGGTGTCTCTCCCATAAGATAAAAGCATGTTGGGTAAACAAATTACAGTCGGGCAATTGACAAATAGAGAAGGGCATAACAATGCATATACATGATATGATAAATATAGTGAGATTTAATTGGGCATTACGACAAAGTACATAGACCGCCATCCATGCATCTATGCCTAAAAAGTCCACCTTCAGGTTATCATCCGAACCCCATTCAGTATTAAGTTGCTAAGCAACAGACAATTGCATTAAGTATTGTGCGTAATGTAATCGACAACTACATCCTTAGACATAGAATCAATGTTTTATCCCTAGTGGCAACAGCACATCACAACCTTAGAACTTTCTGTCACTGTCCCAGGTGTCAATGAAGGCATGAACCCACTATCGAGCATAAATACTCCCTCTTGGAGTTAAGAGCAAAAACTTGGCCAGAGCCTCTACTAATAACGGAGAGCATGCAAGATCATAAACAACACATAAACAATAGATTGATAATCACCATAATCATAGTATTCTCTATCCATCGGATCCCGACAAACACAACATATAGTATTACAGATAGATGATCTTGATCATGTTAGGCAGCTCACAAGATCCAACAATGAAGCACAACAAGGAGAAGACGACCATCTAGCTACGCTATGGACCCATGGTCCAGGGTGAACTACTCACTCATCACTCCGGAGGCGACCATGGCGGTGTAGAGTCCTCCGGGAGATGAATCCCCTCTCCGCCGGAGGCGATCTCCTGAATCCCCCGAGATGGGATTCGCGGCGGCCTGGAAGGTTTTCCGTATCGTGGCTCTCGGTACTGGGGTTTCGCGACGGAGGCTTTAAGTAGGCGGAAGGGCAACGTGGGGGGCCACACGAGGGCCCCACACCCTAGGTCGGCGCGGCCAGGGCCTGGGCCGCGCGGCCTATGGTGTCGGCGCCTCGTGGCCCCACTTCCTTCCTCTTCGGTCTTCTGGAAGCTTCGTGCAAAAATAGGACCCTGGCGAAGATTTCGTCCAATTCCGAGAATATTTCCTTACTAGGATTTCTAAAACCAAAAACAGCAGAAAACAGCAACTGGCTCTTCGGCATCTTGTTAATAGGTTAGTTCCAGAAAATGCGTAAATACGACATATAATGTGCATAAAACATGTAGGTATCATCAATAAAGTAGCATGGAACATAAGAAATTATCGATACGTTGGAGACGTATCACTTGCTAGGATCAACAAAGCTGCAGTAGCGTCAAAATCGGTCCGGTCGGCAAAGAATGCCGGTAGCAAGTCCCATGGGCAGGCATCGTCCCCCCATCCGGACAGAAGAAGAGAAAAAGAAGGAAATGCACGGCAGATGACCGTGTATGATCCGGTTCTTGCCGGAAAACAACAAGCCGGGCAATACGAGGCCGGTAGAAAAAACCAAGGAGCAGGTCATGGCTATGCCGGAGATGACTATGCCGGAAACGCTTATGCTGGGAACGCTTATGCCGGTAAAGGTGAAACCGGGCAAAATTATCGAGCGCCCAGAGAAGCTTATGTTGAGGAGATACCACCACCAAGGTACCGGCAGGCAAGAGCCACGGTACCGGAAATATACGATGAGGCCGATTCTGGAATGGAACGGACCGGACCATACCGGAACCCATTGGGGGAACGTGTGGGAGAAAGATGCTTGCCAGGCGAGGATGCGAGGCACAGGCTGGACAAAGTGCATCTTTCTGAGATAATCGAAGCTGAGGGTCCACCCGGTCCACAATGCTTTGGCCCGCGGATCATGAGAGAAGAACCACCGGTACGCAACTTCCATTGCCCCGGGATACAAAAACATACGATGGCACGACTAAGCCGGAAGATTGGCTGGGTGATTATGTCACAGCTGTGTATGTTGCTGGTGGCGGAGGAACAGCTAACGGTGGAGGAAACCGGCGTTGGGCAGTGAGAATCATACCGTCCTTCCTAGTGGGACTGGCACGAATTTGGCTTAACAATTCGTCAAAGGGAAGTATCAATGGCTGGTTGGATTTTGAAGAGGCCTTTGTGAGCAACTTCAGCAGTACATACCGTAGACCAAACAGACCGCAGCAGCTGGCAATGTGCCAGCAGCGTCAAGATGAAACAGACCAGGATTTCTTGACCCGGTGGAATTCCGTGAGAAATTCTTGTGAGGGTGTGATAGAGGCACAGACAATAGCTTGGTTCTGCAATGGGTGCTGGAGAGCGTCCCCACTTTGGCAAAAGCTACAAAGAAGCATGCCAACCACTTTGGCTGAGATGATCCGGATAGCAGACAGTTATGCATTGGGAGACCCAATGCAACCGGCAATTGCGGGCGATCCTTTGGCAAAGGGCCGCCAACGTCCGGATCAGTACCGAGATAATCGACATAACAAGAGAAGAGATGACTTTCCGGATCGGAGGTACGGTCCGCAGCAAGTGGCCGCGGTGCAGGATAATTCCGGCGCCAGCGGAAGCCAGAGGCAAAAAACCGGAACGCCACCTTGGGCCGGTCCAAAGAAACAATGGGTTGAGAAAAGGCCGTGGCAAGATCAGGAGAAATACACCATGCAATCCGCAATGGATCAACCATGCCGGTGGCACACACCTAATCCGGCAAGACCGGCGAACCACCTGACAAAATATTGCTCCTGGACCAAGAGGTTGTTGGAGAGAGGCATGATGAAGGATGCTAGCGACCAAATTTGCGTGAAGCTACCTCCACCACCGCCACTAACCAGCGCAAATGCGCAGCCTGTTTTTGCTCAGCAGAACCGGCCGCAGCAGCAGCAAGAGGTTCACCAGGTGGCATACAATAACAATCAACCGCCACCACCGGCACCTTTGGGTCGGAACGTTTATAAGGATCCGGATATGTGTTGTGTTGTGTTTGTCACTGAGCCAATAGATAGGCAAAGTGTCCATCGCCGTTCCATGGAAGTGAACACGGTGATGCCGGCAGTAACGAAATACATGCTGTGGTCGGATCAGGAACTCACCTGGTCGTTCAAGGATCACCCAAAGATCATGCCGAATCCGGGCGGATATGCCTTGGTTGTGGACCCAATCATGCATGGACCAACAACACGGGTCAACTTCAGCAAGGTGCTGATAGATAACGGTATCACGTACCGGCACACCGCGATAACGCTTGGCATAAAGGAAAATATGCTGCAGCCAACCCACACTACTTTCCACGTCATCGTTCCGGGGCTATCTTGCTCGCCCATGGGAAAAGTACGGGTGGATGTGTCTTTCGAAGGACGTGACAATTGCCGGGTGGAAAACATTCTGTTCGAGGTGGTTGATCTGGACAGCCCATACCACACACTGCTGGGGAGACCGGCGTTGGCGGCCTTCATGGCCTCAACTCATACCGCATATCTCAAGATGAAGATGCCGGCACCCAATGGTCCACTGACTGTGGTGGGAAACTACAAAGTGTCGCTGGAAACAGCTTCCGCCGGATCAAACCTTGCTGAATCACTGGTGATAGCTGAGGAAAAGAAGAGGATGCAAACTGCTGTAGCACTCCCAGTTGAACTTAGCAGCTATGAGCGGCAACTTGGGCACACCGGCATTTCAGCCAACAAAGGAGACCAAAGACATTGTGCTGGATCCGGCTTGCCCAGAGCGCACCGTTCGTATCATTGCCGGTCTGAGCCAGGCATAGGAAAGCGCGCTCGTCAGCTTCCTCCGTGAGAATCGGAACATCTTCGCCTAGTCTAATGATGACTTGGTGGGTGTGCCGAGGGAGCTGGCTGAGCACTCTTTGAATGAACGGAAGGATGCAAAACCGGTACGGCAACCTTTACGCCGGTTCGCTGAAGATAGGAGAAAGATTATCGGAGAAGAAGTTACCAAGTTACTGGTTTCCGGTTTCATCGTGGAGGTACTGCACACCGAGTGGCTGGCCAATCCGGTGCTGGTCGAGAAGAAAAAAGAAGAAGACCCCAAAGCTCCAAAGGTGTGGAGCATGTCCATCGACTACACCAACCTGAACAAGGCGTGCCCGAAAGATTCTTTCCCTTTACCTCGGATCGATCAAGTGATCGATTCTACTGCTGGTTGTGAACTATTGTCTTTTCTGGATGCTTATTCCGGATTCCACCAAATTCCCTTGAAAAAGGAAGATCAAATAAAGACTGCGTTCATTACCCCGCACGAGGCTTATTGCTATGTCACTATGCCTTTTGGTTTGAGAAATGCCGGCGCAACATACCAGCGCTGTATGCAAAAATGCTTGTTTGATCAGATCGGCAAAAACGTGCAGGTCTATGTGGACGATGTTGTGATAAAAACAAAGGTAAAAGATACCTTGATCGATGATCTGAGGCAAACGTTTGACAACCTGAGAAGGTTCCGGATGAAACTCAATCCGGCAAAATGCACCTTCGGTGTGCCAGCCGGGAAACTTCTCGGTTTCTTAGTATCCAGCCGCGGTATAGAAGTTAACCCGGTAAAGATTCGAGCCATTGAGAGGATGACCATACCTCAAGACCTAAAGAACGTCCAAAAGTTTACCGGTAGCTTGGCATCGTTGAGCCGGTTCATCAGCCGGTTGGGGGAGAATGCCTTGCCTCTCTATGCCCTAATGAGAAAATCGGACACTTTTGTCTGGACCCCGCAGGCAGACGCCGCTTTCAAGGAGCTAAAAAACATGCTGGCCACAGCTCCAATACTAGCTTCACCTTTGGAAAGGGAACCCATGTTGCTCTACGTAGCGGCAACAAACCGGGTAGTAAGTGTTGTGGTTGTGGTAGAAAGAGATGAGGAAGGAAAAACCGTGCAGAGGCCGGTATACTACCTGAGCGAGGTGCTCTCCTCTTCAAAGCAAAACTACCCGCACTTCCAGAAAATGACCTACGGCGTGTTCATGGCCGCCACAAAACTCAAGCACTACTTTGAGGAACACCTGATGAAAGTGGTGAGCGAGGCACTGCTGCTTGCGTGGAGGCAGCTCCTTGTGACGGTAAAGCACACATCCGTTGGGAACCCCAAGAGGAAGGTATGATGAGTACAGCAGCAAGTTTTCCCTCAGTAAGAAACCAAGGTTTATCGAACAAGTAGGAGATGAAGGCCACGTGAAGGTTGTTGGTGAAGGAGTGTAGTGCGGCGCAACACCAGTGATTCCGGCGCCAACGTGGAACCTGCACAACACAATCAAACTACTTTGTCCCAACTTAACAGTGAGGTTGTCAATCTCACCGGCTTTCTGAAAACAAAGGATTAAACGTATGGTGTGGAGAATTATGTTTGCTTGCAGAAAACAACAGAGAACAATGATTGCAGTAGATTGTATTTCAGATGTAAAATAATGGACCGGGGTCCACAGTTCACTAGTGGTGTCTCTCCAATAAGATAAATAGCATGTTGGGTGAACAAATTACAGTTGGGCAATTGACAAAATAGAGATGCATATACATATCATGATGACTACTATGAGATTTACTTAGGGCATTACGACAAAGAACATAGACCGCCATCCAACATGCATCTATGCCTAAAAAGTCCACCTTCGGGTTAGCATCCGCCCCTTCCAGTATTAAGTTGCAAACAACAGACAATTGCATTAAGTACTGTGCGTAATGTAAACAATACAAATATCCTTAGACAAAGCATTGATGTTTTATCCCTAGTGGCAACATCACATCCACAACCTTAGGGGTTGCTGTCACTCCCCCAGATTCAATGGAGACATGAACCCACTATCTAGCATAAATACTCCCTCTTGGAGTCACAAGTATCAACTTGGCCAGAGCCTCTACTAGCAACGGAGAGCATGCAAGAACATAAATAACACATATGATAGATCAATAATCAACTTGACATAGTATTCCATATTCATCGGATCCCAACAAACACAACATGTAGCATTACAAATAGATGATCTCGATCATGATAGGCAGCTCACAAGATCTAAACATGATAGCACAAGAGGAGAAGACAACCATCTAGCTACTATGGACCCGTAGTCCAAGGATGAACTACTCACGCATCAGTCCGGAGGCGGGCATGGTGATGTAGAGCCCTCCGGTGATGATTCCCCTCTCCGGCAGGTGAGGCGATCTTCTGAACCCCCGAGATGGGGTTGACGGCGGCGGCGTCTCTGGAACTTTTCTCGTATCGTGGCTCTCGGTAATAGGGTTTTCGCGACGGAAGGAATAAATAGGCGAAGGGGCAGCGTCGGGGGGTGCCCGAGGGGCCCACCCCATAGGCCGGCGCGGCCAGGGGTGGGGCCGCGCCGCCCTATGGTGTGGCCGCCTCGTGGCCCCTCTTCGTCTCCTCTTCGGTGTTCTGGAAGGCTCCGTGGAAAATAAGACCGTGGGCTTTTGTTTCGTCCAATTCCGAGAATATTCGTAAACTAACTTTTCTGAAATCAAAAACAGCAGAAAACAGGAACTGGCACTGCGGCATCTTGTTAATAAGTTAGTCCGGAAAATGCATAAAAACATTATAAAGTATGACTAAAACATGTTGGTATTGTCATAAAACTAGCATGGAACATAAGAAATTATAGATACGTTGGAGACGTATCAAGCATCCCCAAGCTTAGTTCCTACTCGCCCTCGAGTAGGTAAACGATAAAAACAATAATTTCTGAAGTGACATGCTACCAACATAATCTTGATCAATACTATTGTAAAGCATATGAGATGAATGAAGTGACTCAAAGCAATGGTATATAGTTTGCTAACAAAAAGATAATGACTAAACAACTGAATCATATAGCAAAAACTTTTCATGAATAGTACTTTCAAGACAAGTATCAAAAAGTCTTGCATAAGAGTTAACTCATAAAGCAATAGATTCAAAGTAAGAGGTTTTGAAGCAACACAAAGGAAGATTTAAGTTTCAACAATTGCTTTCAACTTTCAACATGTATATCTCATGGATAATTGTCAACACAAAGTAATATAATAAGTGCAATAAGTAAACATGTAAGAATCAACGCACACAGTTGACACAAGTGTTTGCTTCTAAGATAGAAAGAAGTAGGTAAACTGACTCAACATAAAGTAAAAGAAAGGCCCTTCGTAGAGGGAAGCAGGGATTACTCATGTGCTAGAGCTTTTTATTTTGAAAACATGGAAACAATTGTGTCAACGGTAGTAATAATTCATATGGGTTATGCATAAAACTTCCTATAAGTTGCAAGCCTCATGCATCGAATACTAATAGTGCCCGCACCTTGTCCTAATTAGCTCGGATTTCCATGGATTATCATTGCATTACATATGTTTTAACCAAGTGTCACAAAGGGGTACCTCTATGCCACCTGTACAAAGGTCCAAGGAGATAAATCGCATTTGATTTCTCGATTTTGATAGATCTCAACTTGAGGACATTGATACGTCCAAAACGTATCTACTTTCCCGAACACTTTTGCTATTGTTTTGCCTCTAATTTGTGTATTTTGGATACAACTAACACGGACTAACGCTGTTTTCAGCAGAATTGCTCTGGTGTCTCGTTTTTGTGCAGAAATCCAACTTTCGGGAAAATCCTCGGAATTCTTGCAGAAGGCCCTATTTCACCAAAATATTGACGGAGCCAGAAGGGCAAAGGAGGTGGAGGCCCGAGGGCCCCACACCACATGGCGGCGCGGCCCAGGGGGGGCCGCGCGGCCATGTGGTGTGGCCCCCTCGGCCGGCCTCCGACGCCCCCCTTCGGACTACTTATTGGTTTCGACCTGAAAACGCACGGAGAGAAGTCGAAGTCGCCGAAACCCTCCAGAGAGCCGCCACATCGCGAAACTCCGTCGCGGGAGCCAGAAGTCTCCGTTCTGGCACTCCGCCGGACGGGGAATTGGAGGAGATCTTCACCGCCATCACCGCCAACGCCTCTCCATCGACCAGCCATGTTTCCCCCATCCATGTGTGAGTAATTCCCCCGCTGTAGGCTGAAGGGGATGGTAGGGATTGGATGAGATTGGTCATGTAATAGTCATAAGATTGTTAGGGCATAGTGCCTAGTATCCGTAGATGTCACTTTTATGATATTGTTGCAACTTGTTATGCTTAATGCTTGTCACTAGGGCCCGAGTGCCATGATCTCAGATCTGAACATGTTATTGATTCATGAAGATATTCGTTGTTTATGATCTTACCTGCAAGTTGTATACACATGTCGCTGTCCGGAACCAATGGCCCCGAAGTGACAGAAATCGGGACAACCGGAGGGGATGGTAGTGATGTGAGGATCACATGTGTTCACGGAGTGTTAATGCTTTGCTCCGGTACTCTATTAAAAGGAGTACCTTAATATCCAGTAGTTTCCCTAGAGGCCCGGCTGCCACCGGCTGGTAGGACAGAAGATGTTGTGCAAGTTTCTCATTGCGAGCACGTACGACTATATATGGAACACATGCCTATTGATTGATTAGTACTTGGATACCGTTTTATTATTATCTGCAAATGCCCATGCTTTGATTGTTATATGAGTTTCTCTCATCCATGCAACGCCCGTTAAATCCGTCCCTGTGCCTACAGTATTTTAATCCTGCTGTTTACTATAATCACTACTGCTGTCTTTATTCCACTGCTGCTGTTATTTCACTATTTCCACTGCCATAAAACTGTTGCTACTGATAAACTCTTGCGAGCAAGTCTGTTTCCAGGTGCAGCTGAATTGACAACTCCGCTGTTAAGGCTTACAAGTATTCTTTGTCTCCCCTTGTGTCGAATCAATAAATTGGGTAATACTTCCCTCGAAGACTGTTGCGATCCCCTATACTTGTGGGTCATCAAGACTATTTTCTGGCGCCGTTGCCGGGGAGCATAGCTTTATTTGGAAGTTCACTTGGATTGATATTGTTCGCTGCAAATTCTCCATCATGGGTAAACCTCGCGATACTAAGATCGCCATATTACCATCCACTACAAGAAAAGGTACAACTCTGAGTACCTCTGCTGCTCTTGATTCACCATCTGTGATTGATAAACTTGTTTCACCGCCACATGCTTCACGTGCTGGTACTTCTGCTGAATCTGAAAATTCTCATAATATTGATAATGTTTCTGCTGTGCTTGATGATAGTGGTTCATTGGGATCTTTTCTAGATGCTACAATTGCTAAGTCTAGACAAATTGAAAATACTGAAACTCCTAATGAAAATGCTGCTACACCTGTTAATTCACCTGAGTCTGTTGAATATTCTAGTGATGATCTTGATGAAGATTATGTAGAGCTTGATGATGATTTTATTGAAAAATGCAATGCTACTACTGATGCAAGAAAAATTAAAAAGTTGCTTGCAGAACATGCTGTTAGATATAAACCATCTCCTGATCCTAAATTTGCCACATCTCCTATAAATATTAGGGATAAAGATTATGATTTTCTCTTGATCTATCTCATATAGCTATTGTTGAGAAAACACCCTTTTGTGGTACTGAAAAAGAAAGTGTTGTTGAACACTTGACTGAGTTATCTACTCTTAGTGGCGTGTTTTCTGATGATGTCAAGATGCGTACTTATTTTGTCGCTAAAATTTTTCCTTTCTCATTAAAGGATGATGCTAAAACTTGGTATAATAATTTGCCTCCTGGTTCTATTAAAAGTCCAATTGACTTGCGTGATGTTTTCTTTCGAAAATACTTTCCTGCTAGTGCTCAACATGCTGCTTTGCAGAGAATTTATAATTTTGACCAGGAAGATGGAGAGAAATTGCCTGAGGCTTGGGCTAGATTTTGTTCTCTTATTAGAGCTCAGCCTGACCATGATTTGGAAAAGCATGATTTACTTGATATATTTTATAGTGGACTAACCATTGAGTCTAGGGCATACCTGGATAGTTGTGCTGGTTGTGTTTTCAGGAAAAGAACTCCAGACGACGCTGAAGAATTATTGGCTAAAATAGGCCGGAATCATGATGATTGGTCTACACCTGAACCAACCCCGACACCGATAGTGAAGAAGAGGGGTATGATTAAATTGAATGATGAAGATATGAGGGAAGCCAAGAAGTCTCTTAAAGAGAAGGGTATTAAACCTGAAGATGTGAAGAATTTACCTCCTATAGAAGATATATGTGAGACAATTCCCCCTTCATCCATGATTGAGGTACACTCGCTTCAACACTTTACTAGGGAAGATATTCCGTATTCAAAATCTCCTGCTCAATGCTTAGATGAGTTTGATAATTATATTGTTAAGCAAGAAAACTTTAATATGAGAGTAGAGAATCATTTAATGGAAAATTCTCGAGCTATTAGTGAATTGCATGATATTGTGGAGAGAACCTCCAATGATGTTAAGATACTTGTTAAACATTTTCAAATGGTTCAAACTCAAATTGATCAACTTACTAAAGTGCAAAATGACTTGTTGGGAAATAATTCTAAAGAAAAACATGCTTGTGAAGTAACAACTAGAGGTGGTGCTTCTACCCAGGATCCTCTATATCCTGAAGGGCATCCCAAAAGAGTTGAACAAGATTCTCAACTAACTAAAACTAGTGCTCCATCTAAGAAAAAGAAAAAGAAACATAAGAATGTTGTAGAATCCTCTGAACCTGTTAATGATCCTAATAGTATTTCTATTTCTGATGCTGAAACTGAAAGTGGTAATGAACATGAGGAAGATAATGATAAGAATGATACTCCTGATAAAGAAGAGGTTGAAAAAGAACCTGAAAAGCATGCTAAAAATAAAAAGTACACTAAAGAAGATTTTATTACTGAGAAACATGGTAATGAAAGAGAACCTTGGGTTCAAAAGCAAATGCCTTTTCCTGCTAAGAAACTAAAATCAAAGGAGGAAGAACATTATAATAAATTTTGTGATTGGATGAAACCTTTATTTTTGCAAATCCCTTTGACTGATGCTATTAAATTGCCTCCTTATTCAAAGTATATGAAAGATATTGTTACTAACAAAAGGAAAATCCCCAATGAGGAAATTTCTACTATGCTCGCTAATTACTCCTTCAATGGTAAGATTCCAAAGAAGTTGGGCGATCCAGGTATACCGACTATTCCTTGTTCCATCAAGAATAATTATGTTAGAACTGCTCTATGTGATTTGGGAGCAGGTGTGAGTGTGATGCCTTTTTCTCTTTATAAGAGACTTGATTTAGATAAATTGATACCTACTGATATATCTTTGCAAATGGCTGATAAATCTACTGCTATTCCTGTTGGTTTATGTGAAAATGTTCCTGTTCAAGTTACTCAGCATTGCTTGATATTAACTGATTTCGTTGTGTTGGAAATGCCTGAAGATGATAATATGTCCATTATTCTTGGAAGACCCTTTCTTAATACTGCAGGGGCTGTTATTGATTGCAATAAAGGCATGGTTACTTTCAATGTTGATGATAAGGAACACACTGTCTATTTTCCCAAGAGGATTGATAAAGTATGTGGAGTCAATACAATTTTTAATGTGAAAACTATCAAAGTGGGATCCATTGATTGCCCTATATATGAGCCTAAAGAAGAATATCAAACTCTTGTGATTGGATCCATATCAATTCAATATAAGGTAACATGATTGATTTGAGGTTTATTTCTTCTTATGACATATAAAATTTATTTGGTAGCAAGACTTGATCAACCTTGTTAACAAGTATATTTTATTGCATAGGAGAGCTAAACAACATTTCTTTCTTTCTTTCTCCCTTCACCTATTTTACTTGCTGTAGCACTTTTGTTTTGCAATATGCTTTAGTCATTTAAGATTTTAGAAATCATTTTCCTGCGCAGTAATCATTAATTTAATACCCAGAAATGTGCATTTTTCGAAGTTCTCTAAAAATTACAAAAATTACACCGTTGGTCCTATTTTTCGACGAGGCACCTGGGAGCACCAGAGGATGACCTGTGGGGCACCAGGGGGTGCCACACCATAGGCCGGCGCGGCCAGCAAGGGGGCCGCGCCACCTTGTGGTGTGGGCCACCCTTTGCCCCACTTCAGCATCTCTTCCTCCCAGCATCTTCTCTCTCCCGAAAAAACTCGCACCAAGTTCCTCTCACTCGTGTTTCTGCTCAAGAACTCGCGATTTTTCGATCTCCTTGCTCAGCCCAGATTTCTGTTTGAAATTTGGCACATTTACTCCTTGGTATGTGACTCCTTTGATTGTCCAATTAGAATTTCATTTGGTTGAGTATATCTTGAATATTTTGCTGCTGTAGATAACATGTTTAGTGAGCTTGCATGCTTGTTCTAAGTGGAAGAAATTAGTTTTGATGCATGTTTAGTACTCTAGCAAGTTCCTATAGTAGTTCCCTTCAATTACATACCTTGAAATCAAATTTTATAATGATTGTTGAAAATTTCAGAAGGGGAAGATGAAGAAATTCAAATTTGGAGAATTGTTCAAGAAAGCAACAACCAGCACCGGTAGGCCCTCGAGGGCGTCTACTCAGATTAGGCGATCCTACAATGAGGATGTCATCGCGCCTAGCTTCGCGCCCGAGGAGGACAATGGGGCTCCTAATGCTTCATCCTTCCCATGTTATGATTTTCTGACAAATGCAGGGATATTGGATGATTTCTTCACCCTTGTCAACAGGGCAGGCTTAGCCACCTACGTGGGAGATGAAAGGGAACAATACTACAGGCTCACCAAAGTTTTCGTTGAGAGCTTCAAGTTCCACAACGCGCAATTTGAGCCGACAGTTGCATTCAAGATCTATGATATTCCTGTTACTATGAAATTGGAAGAATTTTGTCGTGCATTGGATATTGCCCCTGTAGGTACAGCAAGGAGGATTGATGACAACCCCCGGGACTTGTTGGAGCTCTACCGAGGGATCACCGAGGATGATTGCCGCACCATCCAGCGAGGGAAGATAAGAAACATTCAACTCCCCGCTATTAAATATTTCGCATATTACATTGCTACTAGCATTTTGGGTAGAGAAAATACTAGCAACATCTCTAGCTACCATCTTGCTTTCTTGAATGTTGCACTTACTGGAGAGACATCTTATCATCTTGGTTCTCTTATTGCTCGCCGCCTGTCTAGCAGGGGGCCTATTTTTGGAGGAACTATTGCACTGCGCATTTTAACACATCTAGAGATTCCTCTTGATTCTAATGATGTACCATTAACCCCTAGGAGACTAGATATTGCTGCTATGAAGAGCCATCATTTTGTTACTACTGACTCCACTATAGATAATATGGTCTATAGAATGTTGTTTGCTGATGGGAATGAGAAGGAAATCCCTCTTCCCCAGCCAGGTTTGTTCAATATTGACAGGCAATCATGGTCGCTCACTAAGGAGGCGGTGGAGGAACATATGAAGATACAAGAATTCCACCAGCAACATGACTCCGAGAACGCCGAGCCCTCCTACGACTACACCGTCACGTACCCCGACGTTTCCTCCAGCACATACCTGGAACCGGGTCGTTCTTCGTCATACTACGGAGACACCACTTCATGGGGACCGTGGGAATGAACTCCACTTAGGCCAAAAGCCTAAGCTTGGGGGGAGGTATACCGGCATCACTCATTCTTTGCATATTATGGTTGCTGGATACTTGTACATACTTGTTTAGTCTCTAGAGTGGTTTTCTAATGAGAGGGAGATGATATTTGGGGAAGTGCTGTCCAAAAACAGATTCTGTGCTGTTACCAAAAAAATTCGTACGCACAGCCAGAACGTTATTTTGAGTTGCCAATTTTTGAGCATGTTCCCCAGGTTGTTATCTAACTTTCATTAGTTGAACACTTTTTGGTCTGAGCAATGGAAGATTTTTGTTAATTTCGATTTCTGTACTGCTGTCAGGATTTGGCAGATTTCTGTCATCCTGCTTTTCTGTGTTTCTGTTAGTTTGCATTCTTTTGTTTTCGCTTTGTTTCTTTCCTAAAACACAAAAAGACCAAAAATATTTCTGTTGTTTCTCTTCACCATTTGGTTATTTGGTTCTTTGCTCTTAGTTTATTTCGTTTGCTATCGTTGGTTTGCTACAAGAAAACCCAAAAAGATTTTGCTTTGTTTGCTTGTTTTCTTTCGTTCTTGTTTCCAATTCGAAAACACCAAAAATATTTGCTGTTCTTCTTTGGTTTGTAAAGTTCATCATGAGTTCAATGGTCTTCGGTGGCTGGAGCGTGGTTTTCATTTCATATTATCCAAGCTACACAAGTGAAAAGGCAATAATGACGATCTACGACAATCTGATTGTGGTGAGAGGCTGGTATGAACTCTATTTGCTTTCATTTTTGTACATATACTCATCCATATGATCATGCTTAGTTGGTTCATGTGAGGTATATGTTATTTGAGAAAGTCTAGTAGTTCATGATCTCTCATGTTTAGTTCCAATTTATTAATATGAGTAGCATGTCATGGATGTTTGCTTGCATTGTTTTATTCATAAGTAAGTATGGCATTGTGGTATCCTCCTCTGAATAATTCATTTATATCGACTTGGCACATGCTCACGCATGCATATGACTGAACAAAAAGTCAATTAAGCCTCGATGATTTATATTGCTTCAGAGTTCTTGTATCACTTTTATGCCTCCGTTAATTTATTTTGCCGCAAGCATGATTATGACAGTTACTGCTCTCTTGATTTGTCGCTCCCTAGTCTTTTGCTAGCCTTCACTTGTACTGAGCGGGATCGCCGCTCGTGCTTCCAAACACCTGAAAACCAAGTTGTTCCAAAAGTGTCCACCATAAATACCTATGCATGGCATTTCAAACCATTCCAAGTAAATTCTCATGTGCTACCTTTAAAACTTTCAAAATGCTTCTCAATTTGTGTTAATGTTTCATAGCTCATGAGGAAGTATGTGGTGTTTAACTTTCAACCTTGTCATTTACTTTTGACGGACTCTCATATGGACTAGTGGCACATCCGCTTATCCAATAATTTTGCAAAAAGAGCTGGCAATGGGATTCCCAGTCCCGAATTAATTAACTTAAATAGACACTCCTCCATGGTTTGTGATTGTTGGACGGCACCCGAAGGATTCGGTTAGCCATGGCTTGTGTAAGCAAAGGTTGGGGGGAGTGTCATCATCATAATAAAACTTAAATAAAAAGGCACTCCTTCATGGTATGTGATTGTTGGCAGGCACCCGAGGATTCGGTTAGCCATGGTTTGTGAAAGAAAGGTTGGAAGGAGTGCCACCCAAAAATAAATAAAATGGGAGCCGCTCTTGTGAGTCCGGTTGATGAGGTAGTTAGTGTACCCATTACCATTCGTTGACAACAACAAACACCTCTCAAAATAATTTTACTCCTGCTTTACAAATAAAAAGCTCTAGCGCATGTTAATCCCTGCTTCCCTCTGCGAAGGGTCAATCTTTTACTTTTATGTTGTGTCTCCATTCTTTCTTTGAGCACTATCTTGAGAGCACAACTGTCATTCTTAGTATAATATGCTTGTCTCAAAATATGATTGATTGTGGTATAACTTTGATGCTTTTATCTTTGACAATCACTACTTCTAGTCTTTCTATGAACTCAAGAGGTGCCTCGGCATTTATGTTTTGCCGATCAAATACAGGCAAGCGAGATACCACTTTACCATATTCTCTTATGAACATTGCAATCTTGCTTACATACATGATTCATGATGCTTATTATTAATTGTTGGTACCTCTCCATGATTGACATAGCTGTTGGATGATCTTATTTGCATGTATCTTATTATGAACTGCTTAAGTATTAGCCATAGCATGAGAATATATACATCATATGAGCAAATGTGTTCGTGAAAGTTCTTTTATCGCTCAGTTGTTAACTGAATTGCTTGAGGACAAGCAATAAGCTAAGCTTGGGGGAGTTGATACGTCCAAAACGTATCTACTTTCCCGAACACTTTTGCTATTGTTTTGCCTCTAATTTGTGTATTTTGGATACAACTAACACGGACTAACGCTGTTTTCAGCAGAACTGCTCTGGTGTCTCGTTTTTGTGCAGAAATCCAACTTTCGGGAAAATCCTCGGAATTCTTGCAGAAGGCCCTATTTCACCAAAATATTGACGGAGCCAGAAGGGCAAAGGAGGTGGAGGCCCGAGGGCCCCACACCACATGGCGGCGCGGCCCAGGGGGGCCCGCGCGGCCATGTGGTGTGGCCCCCTCGGCCGGCCTCCGACGCCCCCCTTCGGACTACTTATTGGTTTCGACCTGAAAACGCACGGAGAGAAGTCGAAGTCGCCAGAAACCCTCCAGAGAGCCGCCACATCGCGAAACTCCGTCGCGGGAGCCAGAAGTCTCCGTTCTGGCACTCCGCCGGGACGGGGAATTGGAGGAGATCTTCACCGCCATCACCGCCAACGCCTCTCCATCGACCAGCCATGTTTCCCCCATCCATGTGTGAGTAATTCCCCCGCTGTAGGCTGAAGGGGATGGTAGGGATTGGATGAGATTGGTCATGTAATAGTCATAAGATTGTTAGGGCATAGTGCCTAGTATCCGTAGATGTCACTTTTATGATATTGTTGCAACTTGTTATGCTTAATGCTTGTCACTAGGGCCCGAGTGCCATGATCTCAGATCTGAACATGTTATTGATTCATGAAGATATTCGTTGTTTATGATCTTACCTGCAAGTTGTATACACATGTCGCTGTCCGGAACCAATGGCCCCGAAGTGACAGAAATCGGGACAACCGGAGGGGATGGTAGTGATGTGAGGATCACATGTGTTCACGGAGTGTTAATGCTTTGCTCCGGTACTCTATTAAAAGGAGTACCTTAATATCCAGTAGTTTCCCTAGAGGCCCGGCTGCCACCGGCTGGTAGGACAGAAGATGTTGTGCAAGTTTCTCATTGCGAGCACGTACGACTATATATGGAACACATGCCTATTGATTGATTAGTACTTGGATACCGTTTTATTATTATCTGCAAATGCCCATGCTTTGATTGTTATATGAGTTTCTCTCATCCATGCAACGCCCGTTAAATCCGTCCCTGTGCCTACAGTATTTTAATCCTGCTGTTTACTATAATCACTACTGCTGTCTTTATTCCACTGCTGCTGTTATTTCACTATTTCCACTGCCATAAAACTGTTACTACTGATAAACTCTTGCGAGCAAGTCTGTTTCCAGGTGCAGCTGAATTGACAACTCCGTTGTTAAGGCTTACAAGTATTCTTTGTCTCCCCTTGTGTCGAATCAATAAATTGGGTAATACTTCCCTCGAAGACTGTTGCGATCCCCTATACTTGTGGGTCATCAGACATCCATACCGGGACAACATAGAAAACAGATAATGGACTCCTCTTTTTAATGCTTTAAGCATTCAACAACAAATAATATTCTCATAAGAGATTCTGAGGATTAATGTCCAAGCTGAAACTTCCACCATGATACATGGCTTTGGTTGGCGGCCCAATGTTCTTCTCTAACAACATGCATACTCAAACCATTCAACTCATGGCAAATCTCCCTTACTTCAGACAAGACGAACATGCATAGCAACTCACATGATATTCAACAAAGGTGTGACAGGTTGATGGCGTCCCCAGAAACATGGTTACCGCTCAACAAGCAACTTATAAGAACTAAGATACATAAGCAACATATTCATTACCACAATAGTTTTTAGGCTACTTTCCCATGAGCTATGTATTGCAAAGACAAGGAATGAATTTTTAAAGGTAGCACGCAAGCAATTTACTTTGGAATGGCAGAAAAATACCACATATAGGTAGTTATGGTGGACACAAATGGCATAGGTTTTGGCTCAAGGTTTTTGGATGCACGAGAAGCATTCCCTCTCAGTACAAGGTTTTGGCTAGCAAGGTTGTTTGAAGCAAACACAAGTATGAACCGGTACAGCAAAAACTTACACAAGAACATATTGCAAGCATTATAAGACTCTACACTGTCTTCCTTGTTGTTCAAACACTTTTACCAGAAAATATCTAGACCTTAGAGAGACCAATCATGCAAACCAAATTTCAACAAGCTCTACGGTAGTTCTCCACTAATAGATTTAAACTACATGATGCAAGAGCTTAAACATGATCTACTTGAGAGCTCAAAACAATTGCCAAGTATCAAATTATTCAAAACAATATGAGGCATTTTCTGTTTCCAACCAAATAACAACAAGTATAAGTGCTGCGGCTTTCAGCTTTCGCCATGAATATTAAAGTAAAACGAAGAACACAAGTGTTCAAATGAAAAAGCGGAGCGTGTCTCTCTCCAACACAAGGATTGCTAGGATCCGAATTTATTCAAACATAAACAAAAATAAAAGCAAACAGACGCTCCAAGTAAAGCACATAAGATGTGACGGAATTAAAATATAGTTTCACTAGAGGTGACCTGATAAGTTTGTTGATGAAGAAGGGGATGCCTTGGGCATCCCCAAGCTTAGACGCTTGAGTCTTCTTGAAATATGCAGGGATGAACCACGGGGGCATCCCCAAGCTTAGACTTTTCACTCTTCTTGATCATATCATATCATCCTCCTCTCTTGATCCTTGAAAACTTCCTCCACACCAAACTCAAAACAATCTCATTAGAGGGTTAGTGCATAATAAAAAATTCACATGTTCAGCAAGGACACAATCATTACCAACACTTCTGGACATTACCCAAGGCTACTGAAATTTAATGGAGCAAAGAAATCCACTCAAACACAGTAAAAGAGGCAATGCGAAATAAAAGGCAGAATCTGTCAAAACAGAACAGTCTGTAAAGACAAAATTTTTCGAGGCACTTAACTTGCTCAAATAAGAAAACTCAAAACTAATGAAATTTGCGTACATATCTGAGGATCACGCATGAATTGTTTCAGAATTTTTAGATTCTTCTACAGAGAGAAAAACGCAGAAATCTGTTTCTGCGCAGAAATCCAAATCTAGTATCAACCTTCTATTAGAGACTTTACTTGGCACAACAATACATGAAAATAAAGATACAAAGGTATTGCTACAGTAGTAACAAGCACCTTGACTCAAATATAAAACAAAAATTGCAGAAATAAAATAATGGGTTGTCTCCCATAAGCGCTTTTCTTTAACGCCTTTCAGCTAGGCGCAGAAAGTGCAAATCAAGTATTATCAAGAGAAGAAGCATCAACATCATAATTTGTTCTAATAATAGAATCAAAAGGCATCTTCATTCTCTTTCTAGGGAAGTGTTCCATACCTTTCTTAAGAGGGAATTGATACTTAATATTTCCTTCTTTCATATCAATAATAGCACCAACGGTTCGAAGAAAGGGTCTTCCCAAAACAATAGGACAAGATGCATTGCATTCAATATCCAAGACAACAAAATCAACGGGGACAAGGTTATTGTTAACCGTAATGTGAACATTGTCAATTCTCCCCAAAGGTCTCTTTATAGAATTATCAGCAAGATTAACATCCAAATAACAATTTTCCAAAGGTGGCAAGTCAAGCATATCATAAAGTTTCTTAGGCATAACAGAAATACTTGCACCAAGATCACATAAAGCATTACAATCAAAATCATTGACCTTCATTTTAATGATGGGCTCCCAACCATCTTCCAACTTCCTAGGGATAGAAGCTTCAAGTTTTAATTTCTCTTCCCTAGCTTTAATGAGAGCATTTGTAATATGTTTTGTAAAGGCTAAGTTTATAGCACTAGCATTAGGACTTCTAGCAAGTTTTTGTAAGAACTTAATAACTTCAGAAATATGACAATTATCAAAATCTAAACCATTATGATCTACAGCATTCTGAAAAATTTCAGCACTTTTATCACAAACAGTTTCAGCAGTTTCAGGCAATTTTGCACGCTTTGTAGTAGAAGTAGAAACATTGCCAACACCAATTATTTTACCATTGATAGTAGGAGGTTTAGCAACATGTGAAGCATCAACATTACTAGTGGTGGTAATAGTCCAAACTTTAGCTATATTATTCTCTTTAGCAAGTTTTTCTTCTCTTTCTTCTCTTTCCCATCTAGCATGCAATTCAGCCATCATTCTAATATTGTCATTAATTCGAACTTGGATAGCATTTGTTTTAGCAAATGACTTAGTATCTTTAACTTCATCAGGCATAACTTTCAGTTTCAAAAGATCAACATCAAGAGCAAGACTATCAACCTTAGAAGCAAGAACATCAATTTTACCAAACTTTTCCTCAACAGATTTGTTAAAAGCAGTTTGTGTACTAATAAATTCTTTAAGCATGACTTCAAGATCAGAGGGTACACTTCTACTATTGTTGTAAGAATTACCATAAGAATTACCATAACCATTACCACTATTAGAAGGATATGGCCTATAGTTGTTGTTACCAAAATTATTCCTATAAGCATTGTTGTTGAAATTATTATTTTTAATGAAATTCACATCAACATGCTCTTCTTGAGCAACCAATGAAGCTAAAGGAACATTATTAGGATCAACATGAGATCTACCATTAACAAGCATAGACATAATAACATCAATCTTATCACTCAAGGAAGAGGTTTCTTCAACAGAATTTACCTTCTTACCTTGAGGAGTTCTTTCAGTGTGCCATTCAGAGTAGTTGATCATCATATCATCAAGAAGTTTTGTTGCAGCACCCAAAGTGATGGACATAAAAGTACCTCCAGCAGCTGAATCCAATAGGTTCCTTGAAGAAAAATTCAATCCTGCATAAAAGGTTTGGATGATCATCCAAGTAGTTAGTCCATGGGTAGGGCAATTCTTTACCAAAGATTTCATTCTCTCCCATGCTTGGGCAACATGTTCATTATCCAATTGCTTAAAATTCATAATGCTACTTCTCAAAGATATAATTTTAGCAGGAGGATAATATTTTCCAATAAAAGCATCTTTACATTTAGTCCATGAATCAATACTATTTTTAGGCAAAGATAGCAACCAATCTTTAGCTCTTCCTCTTAAGGAGAAAGGAAACAATTTCAGTTTTATAATATCCCCATCTATATCCTTATACTTTTGCATTTCACAAAGTTCAACAAAATTATTAAGATGGGCAGCAGCATCATCAGTACTAACACCAGAAAATTGCTCTCTCATAACAAGATTTAGTAAAGCAGGTTTAATTTCATAAAATTCTGCTGTAGTAGCAGGTGGAGCAATAGGAGTGCATATAAAATCATTATTATTTGTGCTAGTGAAATCACACAACTTAGTATTCTCAGGAGTACCCATTTTAGCAATAATAAAGCAAACCGAATTAAATAAAGTAAAACAAGTAACTAATTTTTGTGTGTTTTTGATATAAAGAAAGCAAACAAGACAGAAAATAAAATAAAGCAAGACAATAAACAAAGTAAAGAGATTGGGTGTGAGAGACTCCCCTTGCAGCGTGTCTTGATCTCCCCGGCAACGGCGCCAGAAAAGCTTGCGCTTGCGTGGAGGCAGCTCCTTATGACGGTAAAGCACACGTCCGTTGGGAACCCCAAGAGGAAGGTATGATGAGTACAGCAGCGAGTTTTCCCTCAGTAAGAAACCAAGGTTTATCGAACCAGTAGGAGATGAAGGCCACGTGAAGGTTGTTGGTGAAGGAGTGTAGTGCGGCGCAACATCAGTGATTCCGGCGCCAACGTGGAACCTGCACAACACAATCAAACTACTTTGTCCCAACTTAACAATGAGGTTGTCAATCTCACCGGCTTGCTGAAAACAAAGGATTAAACGTATGGTGTGGAGAATTATGTTTGCTTGCAGAAAACAACAGAGAACAATGATTGCAGTAGATTGTATTTCAGATGTAAAATAATGGACCGGGGTCCACAGTTCACTAGTGGTGTCTCTCCAATAAGATAAATAGCATGTTGGGTGAACAAATTACAGTTGGGCAATTGACAAAATAGAGATGCATATACATATCATGATGACTACTATGAGATTTACTTAGGGCATTACGACAAAGAACATAGACCGCCATCCAGCATGCATCTATGCCTAAAAAGTCCACCTTCAGGTTAGCATCCGCACCCCTTCCAGTATTAAGTTGCAAACAACAGACAATTGCATTAAGTATGTGCGTAATGTAAACAATACAAATATCCTTAGACAAAGCATTGATGTTTTATCCCTAGTGGCAACATCACATCCATAACCTTAGGGGTTGCTGTCACTCCCCCAGATTCAATGGAGACATGAACCCACTATCTAGCATAAATACTCCCTCTTGGAGTCACAAGTATCAACTTGGCCAGAGCCTCTACTAGCAACAAAGAGCATGCAAGAACATAAATAACACATATGATAGATCAATAATCAACTTGACATAGTATTCCATATTCATCGGATCCCAACAAACACAACATGTAGCATTACAAATAGATGATCTCGATCATGATAGGCAGCTCACAAGATCTAAACATGATAGCACAAGAGGAGAAGACTGATACGTCTCAAACGTATCTATAATTTATTATGTTCCATGCTACTTTTATGACAATACTTGAATGTTTTATACATACTTTACAACATTATTATACATTTTCCGGCACTAACCTATTAACAAGATGCCGAAGCGCCAGTTGCTGTTTTCTGCTGTTTTTGGTTTCAGAAATCCTAGTAAGGAAATATTCTCGGAATTGGACGAAATCAACGCCCGGGTCCTATTTTACAGAAGCTTCCAGAAGACCGAGGGGAAAGGAAGTGGGGCCACGAGGCGCCGACACACTAGGGCGGCGCGGCCCGGCCCCGGCCGCGCGGCCCTAGCGTGTGGGGCCCTCGTGTGGCCCCCTGTGTTGCCCTTCCGCCTACTTAAAGCCTTCGTCGCGAATACCCCTGTACCGAGAGCCACGATACGGAAAACCTTCCAGAGACGCCGCCGCCGCCAATCCCATCTCGGGGGATTCGGGAGATCGCCTCCGGCACCCTGCCGGAGAGGGGAATCATCACCGGAGGGGCTCTACATCATCATGCCCGCCTCCGGATTGATGCGTGAGTAGTTCATCCTTGGACTATGGGTCCATAGCAGTAGCTAGATGGTTGTCTTCTCCGCATGTGCTATCATTGTTTAGATCTTGTGAGCTGCCTAACATGATCAAGATCATCTATTTGTAATGCTACATGTTATGTTTGGTGGGATCCGATGAATCTAGAATATTATGTCAAGTTGATTATCAATCTATCATATATGTGTTGTTTATGTTCTTGCATGCTCTCCGTTGCTAGTAGAGGCTCTGGCCAAGTTGATACTTGTAACTCCAAGAGGGAGTATTTATGCTCGATAGTGGGTTCATGCCTCCATTGAATCTGGGACAGTGACAGAAAGTTCTAAGGTTGTGGATGTGTTGTTGCTACTAGGGATAAAACATCGATGCTTTGTCTAAGGATATTTGTGTTGATTACATTACGCACCATACTTAATGCAATTATCTGTTGTTTACAACTTAATACTGGAAGGGGTTCGGATGATAACCTGAAGGTGGATTATTTAGGCATAGATGCATGCTGGATAGCGGTCTATGTACTTTGTCGTAATGCCTGATTAATTCACATAGTAATCATCATTGGTATGTATTGAATCTTTATTTGTCAATTTCCCACCTGTAATTTGTTCACCCAGCATGCTAGTTATCTTATTGGAGAGACACCACTAGTGAACTGTGGACCCCGGTCCATTCTTTTACATCTGAATACATTCTACTGCAATCATTGTTCTTATTGTTCTTTGCAAACAAACACCATCTTCCACTCGATACGTTTAATCCTTTGTTTTCAGCAAGCCGGTGAGATTGACAACCTCACTGTTACGTTGGGGCAAAGTATCTTGATTGTGTTGTGCAGGTTCCACGTTGGCACCGGTTTCACTGGTGTTGCGCCGCACTACACTCCTCCACCAACAACCTTCACGTGCTTCTTGGCTCCTACTGGTTCGATAACCTTGGTTTCATACTGAGGGAAACTTGCTTCTATACGCATCATACCTTCCACTTGGGGTTCCCAACGGACGTGTGCTTTGCGCGTATCAAGCTAAATTTCTGGCGCCGTTGCCGGGGACCTGAAGAAAAGTTACACCACAAAGATTTCTATCTCCCACGTCAACTGCACTCCGGCAGCTAAATTTCTGGCGCCGTTGCCGGGGAGGAATCAACACTCCATCAAGCCCCGTCACGCGCCAGAAGACAACCATCTAGCTACTGCTATGGACCCGTAGTCCAAGGATGAACTACTCACGCATCAGTCCGGAGGCGGGCATGGTGATGTAGAGCCCTCTGGTGATGATTCCCCTCTCCGGCAGGGTGCCGGAGGCGATCTCCTGAATCCCCCGAGATGGGGTTGACGGCGGCGGCGTCTCTGGAAGTTTTCTCGTATCGTGGCTCTCGGTACTAGGGTTTTCGCGATGGAAGGAATAAATAGGCGAAGGGGCAGCGTCGGGGGGCGCCCGAGGGGCCCACCCCATAGGGCGCGGCCAGAGGTGGGGCCGCACCGCCCTATGGTGTGGCCGCCTCGTGGCCCCTCTTCGTCTCCTCTTCGGTGTTCTGGAAGGCTCCGTGGAAAATAAGACCGTGGGCTTTTGTTTCGTCCAATTCCGAGAATATTCGTAAACTAACTTTTCTGAAATCAAAAACAGCAGAAAACAGGAACTGGCACTACGGCATCTTGTTAATAGGTTAGTCCGGAAAATGCATAAAAACATTATAAAGTATGACTAAAACATGTTGGTATTGTCATAAAACTAGCATGGAACATAAGAAATTATAGATACGTTGGAGACGTATCAGGCACCCATCTCGGAGATCATGGGCAACAAAGATGCCAGTGGCCGGATCGCCAAATGGGCAATTCAGCTATCACCGTACGTACCGGCGTACGAGAGAAGAGATGCCATAAAATCACAAGCTTTAGCTGATTTCTTGGTCGATTGGGCGGAGATACAGTACAAGCCGCCAGAACACAAAATAGATACTGGAAGATGCACTTTGACGGATCCAAACTCAAAGAGGGTCTAGGTGCCGGTGTGGTTCTCACCTCACCAAAAGGGGATCACCTTGGATACACAAGTGCACTTCAGGGCATCAAACAATGTCGCTGAATACGAGGCTTTGATCCATGGGCTAAGGTCGCAAAAGAAATCGGTGGTGCACCGGATCATTTGCTATGGTGATTCAGATCTTGTGGTGCAGCAGTGTTCCGGAGATTGGGATGCAAAAGATGCCAACATGGCCGCATACCGGTTCCATGTGCAATAGATTGCCGGATTCTTCGACGGATGTGAGTTTCACCATGTACCGCGTGCAGAAAACGAAGCCGCAGATACTCTGTCCAACCTGGGCTCATCCAGGCAAGAAATTGCTCCCGGAATAGCCTTGGCTCACCTGAGAAAACCATCAATCAAGCCAAGTCCGGAATCTGAATCAATTTTCGTACCGGAATCTCACATCGTACCCATAGATGTTGACGAAGGAAACCCGGGGACTGTTCCAGCAAACTCAGGGACTTCGGGGTCAAAGCCAGAAGAAACTATGATGGTGGATGGCATGGAGATAGACGTACCGGTGTTTACGGTTCGAGAAGCACCAACTTGGGTTAAACCTATTAAGGAATTCCTGATCAACGACACCTTGCCGGTTGACGAAAATGAATCAAGAAGGATACAGAGAAGGTCCAAAGCTTACACCATCATCAATGGTGAGGTGTACAAGAGAAGTGTTACCGGCGTCCTACAAAGTTGTGTGGAACCGGAAGAAGGAAGGGAAATGCTCGTGGAAGTTCACCAAGGAGAATGTGGGCATGATACGTCTCCAACGTATCGATAATTTCTTATGTTCCATGCTACTTTATTGATGATACCTACATGTTTTATGCATATTATATGTCATATTTATGCATTTTCTGGAACTAACCTATTAACAAGATGCCGAAGAGCCAGTCTGTTTTTTCTGCTGTTTTTGGTTTCAGAAATCCTAGTAAAGAAATATTCTCGGAATTGGACGAAACTTTCGCCCAGGGTCCTATTTTTGCACGAAGCTTCCGAGAAGACCGAAGAGATAACGAAGTGGGGCCACGAGGCGGCCAGAGGGGAGGCCGGCGCGGCCCAAGCCCTGCCGCGCCGACCTACCCCTGGGCCCCTCGTGTGCCCCCCGCGTTGACCCTCCGCCTACTTAAAGCTTCCGTCGCGAAACCCCCAGTACCGAGAGCCACGATACGGAAAACCTTCCTGAGACGCCGCCGCCGAGAATCCTACAATGAGTTGCTAGTTTTACTTTATTTACTGTCTTGCTCTCTATATCGAAAACACAAAAAAATTAGTTACTTGCATTTACTTTATCTAGTTTGTTTTATTTACCGTTGCTAAAATGAATACTCCTGAAAATACTAAGTTGTGTGACTTCACAAATGCAAATAATAATGATTTCCTATGCACACCTATTGCTCCACCTACTACTACAGCAGAATTCTTTGAAATTAAACCTGCTTTACTAAATCTTGTTATGAGAGATCAATTTTCTGGTGTTAGTTCTGATGATGCTGCTGCCCATCTCAATAATTTTGTTGAACTTTGTGAAATGCAAAAGTATAAAGATGTAGATGGTGATATTATTAAATTGAAAGTGTTTCCTTTCTCATTAAGAGGAAGAGCTAAAGATTGGTTGCTATCTTTGCCTAAGAATAGTATTGATTCATGGACTAAATGCAAGGATGCTTTTATTGGTAGATATTATCCTCCCGCTAAAATTATATCTTTGAGAAGTAGCATAATGAATTTTAAGCAATTAGATACTGAACATGTTGCTCAAGCATGGGAGAGAATGAAAACTTTGGTAAAGAATTGCCCAACCCATGGACTGACTACTTGGATGATCATCCAAACCTTCTATGCAGGACTAAATTTTTCTTCGCGGAATTTATTGGATTCAGCTGCTGGAGGTACCTTTATGTCCATCACTTTGGGGGCGGCTACAAAACTTCTTGATGATATGATGATAAATTACTCTGAATGGCACACGGAAAGAGCTCCACAAGGTAAGAAGGTAAATTCTGTTGAAGAAACCTCTTCCTTGAGTGATAAGATTGATGTGATTATGTCTATGCTTGTGAATGGTAGATCTAATGTTGATCCAAATAATGTTCCTTTAGCTTCATTGGTTGCTCAAGAAGAAAATGTTGATGTGAATTTCATTAAAAATAATAATTTCAACAACAATGCTTATAGGAACAACTCTGGTAATAACTATAGGCCATATCCTTCTGCTAATGGTAATGGTTATGGTAATTCTTATGGGAATTCTTACAAAAATAATAGGAGTGTACCCCCTGGTCTTGAATCTATGCTTAAAGAATTTATTAGTACACAAACTGCTTTTAACAAATCTGTTGAGGAAAAGCTTGATAAAATTGATATTCTTGCTTCTAGAGTTGATAGGCTTGCCTCTGATGTTAATCTTTTAAAATTGAAAGTTATGCCTAATAATGATATTGATAATAAGATTACTACTACAGCAAATGCCATCCAAGTTAGAATTAATGAGAATATAAGATTAATGGCTGAGTTGCGTGCTAGGTGGGATAGAGAAGAAAATGAAAAACTAGCTAAAGAGAATAATATAGCTAAAGTTTGGACTATTACCACCACTAGTAATGCTAATTCTCCACATGTTGCTGCACCTCCTACTATCAATGGTAAAATAATTGGTGTTGGCAATGTTTCTACTCCTAGTGCAAAGCGAACAAAACTGCCTGAAATTGCTAAAACTGCTGAAACTGCTTGTGATAAAACTGCTGAAATTTTTTCCAACCTTGGGAACAATGATCCCATTGCTGTAGCTCATAATGATTTAGATTTTGATGATTGCCACATCTCTGAAGTTATAAAGTTCTTGCAAAAACTTGCTAAAAGTCCTAATGCTAGTGCTATAAATTTAGCCTTTACAAAACATATTACAAATGCTCTCATAAAAGCTAGAGAAGAGAAACTAAAACTTGAAACTTCTATTCCTAGAAAGTTAGAAGATGGTTGGGAGCCCATCATTAAAATGAAATTCAATGACTTTGAATGTAATGCTTTATGTGATCTTGGTGCAAGTATTTCTGTTATGCCTAAAAAGATTTATGATATGCTTGACTTGCCACCATTGAAGAATTGTTATTTGGATGTTAATCTTGCCGATAATGTTAAAAAGAAACCTTTGGGGAGGATTGATAATGTGCATATTACGGTTAACAATAACCTTGTCCCCGTTGATTTTGTTGTCTTGGATATCGAATGCAATGCATCTTGTCCAATTGTGTTGGGAAGACCTTTTCTTCGAACTGTTGGTGCTGTTATTGATATGAGGGAAGGTAATATTAAATATCAATTTCCTCTTAAGAAAGGTATGGAACACTTCCCTAGAAAGAGAATGAAGTTGCCTTTTGATTCTATTATTAGAACAAGCTATAATGTTGATGCTTCTACTCTCGATGTTACTTGATTTGCACTTTCTGCGCCTAGCTGAAAGGCGTTAAAGAAAAGCGCTTATGGGAGACAACCCATGTTTTTACCTACAGCAATTTTTGTTTTGTTGAGTCTTGGAAGTTTTTACTACTGTAGCAACCTCTCCTTATCATGTTTTTGTGCCAAGTAAAGTTTCTATGTCAAAGTTGATGTTATATTTGGGATCGCTGCGCAGAAACAGCATTGCTGTCTGTCACGAATCTGGGCACAGTTCTCTGTAGAAAATTCGAAAAAATCTGCCAATTTACGAGCGTGATCCTCAGATATGTACGCAACTTTCATTAGTTTTGAGTTTTTCCATTTGAGCAAGTCTAGTGCCAGCTTTAAATTCGTCTTTACGGACTGTTCTGTTTTTGACAGATTCTGCCTTTTATTTCGCATTGCCTCTTTTGCTATGTTGGATTTATTTCTTTGATCCACTAATGTCCAGTAGCATTATGCAATGTCCAGAAGTGAAAATAATGATTGTGTCACCTCTGAATGAGTGAATTATTAATGATGCACTAACCCTCTAATGAGTTTGCTTGAAGTTTGGTGTGAAGGAAGTTTTCAAGGGTCAAGAGAGGAGAATGATATACTATGATCAAGAGGAGTGAAAGCTCTAAGCTTGGGGATGCCCCGTGGTTCACCCCTGCATATTATAAGAAGACTCAAGCGTCTAAGCTTGGGGATGCCCAAGGCATCCCCTTCTTCATCGACAACATCATCAGGTTCCTCCCCTGAAACTATATTTTTATTCAATCACATCTTGTGTTCTTTACTTGGAGCGTCGGTTTGTTTTCGTTTTTGTTTTTGTTTGAATAAGATGGATCCTAGCATTCACTTTGTGGGAGAGAGACACGCTCCGCTGTTGCATATGGACACATGTGTCCTTAGGCTTTACTCATAATGTTCAAGGCGAAGTTTCTTCTTCGTTAAATTGTTATATGGTTGGAATTGGAAAATGCTACATGTAGTAATTCTAAAAATGTCTTGGATAATGTGATACTTGGCAATTGTTGTGCTCATGTTTAAGCTCTTGCATCATATGCTTTGCACCCATTAATGAAGAAATACATAGAGCTTGCTAAAATTTGATTTGCATATTTGGTCTCTCTAAGGTCTAGATAATATCTAGTATTGAGTTTTGAACAACAAGGAAGACGGTGTAGAGTCTTATAATGTTTACAATATGTATTTTATGTGAGTTTTGCTGCACCGGTTCATCCTTGAGTTTGCTTCAAATAACCTTGCTAGCCTAAACCTTGTATCGAGAGGGAATACTTCTCATGCATCCAAAATCCTTGAGCCAACTACTATGCCATTTGTGTCCACCATACCTACCTACTACATGGTATTTCTCCGCCATTCCAAAGTAAATTGCTTGAGTGCTACCTTTAAAATTCCATCATTCACCTTTGCAATATATAGCTCATGGGACAAAATAGCCTTAAAAACTATCGTAGTATTGAATATGTACTTATGCACTTTATATTTTATTAAGTTGCTTGTTGTGCGATAACCATGCTTCTGGGGAACGCCATCAACTATTGTTGAATATCATGTGAGTTGCTATGCATGTCCGTCTTGTCTGAAGGATCTATCATTTTAGTGGTTGGAGCATGCAAAATTGTTAGAGAAGAACATTGGGCCGCTAACTAAAGCCATGAACCATGGTGGAAGTTTCAGTTTTGGACATATATCCTCAATCTCATATGAGAATAATAATCATTGCTACATGCTTATGCATTTAAGAGGAGTCCATTATCTGTTGTCCATGTTGTCCGGTATGGATGTCTAAGTTGAGAATAATCAAAAGCGAGAAATCCAAAATGCGAGCATTCTCCTTAGACCTTTGTACAGGCGGCATGGAGGTACCCCTTTGTGACACTTGGTTGAAACATGGCATGCAAAGATCCGGTAGTCCAAGCTAAGTAGGACGAGGTGCGGGCACTATTAGTATACTATGCATGAGGCTTGCAACTTGTAAGATATAACTTTCATAACTCATATGCTTTATTACTACCGTTGACAAAATTGTTTCATGTTTTCAAAATAAAAGCTCTAGCACAAATACAGCAATCGATGCTTTCCTCATTGAAGGACCATTCTTTTACTTTTATTGTTGAGTCAGTTTACCTATCTCCTTCCACCTAAGAAGCAAACACTTGTGTGAACTGTGCATTGATTCCTACATACTTGCATATTGCACTTGTTATATTACTTTATGTTGACAATATCCATGGGATATACATGTTATAAGTTGAAAGCAACCGCTGAAACTTAATCTTCCTATGTGTTGCTTCAACACCTTTACTTTGATTTATTGCTTTATGAGTTAACTCTTATGCAAGACTTATTGATGCTTGTCTTGAAGTACTATTCATGAAAAGTCTTTGCTTTATGATTCAGTTGTTTACTCATGTCATTACTTTTGTTTTGATCGCTGCATTCATTACATATGTTTACAAATAGTATGATCAAGATTATGATGGCATGTCACTTCAGAAATTATCTTTGTTATCGTTTTACCTGCTCGGGACGAGCAGAACTAAGCTTGGGGATGCTGATACGTCTCCAACGTATCGATAATTTCTTATGTTCCATGCTACTTTATTGATGATACCTACATGTTTTATGCATATTATATGTCATATTTATGCATTTTGGAACTAACCTATTAACAAGATGCCGAAGAGCCAGTTGTTGTTTTCTGCTGTTTTTGGTTTCAGAAATCCTAGTAAAGAAATATTCTCGGAATTGGACGAAACTTTCGCCCAGGGTCCTATTTTTGCACGAAGCTTCCAGAAGACCGAAGAGATAACGAAGTGGGGCCACGAGGCGGCCAGAGGGGAGGCCGGCGCGGCCCAAGCCCTGGCCGCGCCGACCTACCCCTGGGCCCCTCGTGTGGCCCCCCGTGTTGACCCTCCGCCTACTTAAAGCAGTCGCGAAACCCCCGGTCCGAGAGCCACGATACGGAAAACCTTCTGAGACGCCGCCGCCGTGAATCCCATCTCGGGGGATTCGGGAGATCGCCTCCGGCACCCTGCCGGAGAGGGGATTCATCTCCCGGAGGACTCTTCATCGCCATGATCGCCTCCGGAGTGATGAGTGAGTAGTTCACCCCTGGACCATGGGTCCATAGCAGTAGCTAGATGGTCGTCTTCTCCTTGTTGTGCTTCATTGTTGGATCTTGTGAGCTGCCTAACATGATCAAGATCATCTATCTGTAATACTATATGTTGTGTTTGTCGGGATCCGATGGATAGAGAGTACTATGATTATGGTGATTATCAATCTATTGTTCATGTGTTGTTTATGATCTTGCATGCTCTCCGTTATTAGTAGAGGCTCTGGCCAAGTTTGTACTCTTAACTCCAAGAGGGAGTATTTATGCTCGATAGTGGGTTCATGCCTTCATTGACACCTGGGACAGTGACAGAAAGTTCTAAGGTTGTGATGTGTTTGCCACTAGGGATAAAACATTGATGCTATGTCTAAGGATGTAGTTGTTGATTACATTACGCACCATACTTAATGCAATTGTCTGTTGCTTTGCAACAACTTGAGGGGTTCGGATGATAACCTGAAGGTGGACTTTTTAGGCATAGATGCAGTTGGATGGTGGTCTATGTACTTTGTCGTAATGCCCAATTAAATCTCACTATATTTATCATATCATGTATATGCATTGTTATGCCTTTCTCTATTTGTCAATTGCCCACTGTAATTTGTTCACCCAACATGCTTTTATCTTATGGGAGAGACACCTCTAGTGAACTGTGGACCCCGGTCCTATTCTTTACATAGCATACAATCTACTGCAATTGTGTTTACTGTTTTCTTTGCAAACATCTTCCACTCGATACGTTTAATCCTTTGTTACAGCAAGCCGGTGAGATTGACAACTGATACGTCTCCAACGTATCGATAATTTCTGTCATTCCATGCTTGTTTTATGACAATACTTACATGTTTTGCTTGCACTTTATGATGTTTTTATGCGTTTTCCGGAACTAACCTATTAACAAGATGCCACAGTGCCAGTTCTGTTTGCTGTTTTTGGTTCCAGAAAGGCTGTTCGGGCAATATTCTCGGAATTGGACGAAATCAACGCCAAAGATCTTATTTTTCCCGGGAGGCTCCAGAACACCGAAGGGGAGTCGGAGGGGAGGCCTGGGGCCCCCACACCATAGGGCCGCGCGGGCAGGCCCCTGGCCGCGCCGGCCTATGAGGAGGGCGCCCTGGTGCCCCTCTGCGCCGCCTCTTCGCCTATAAAAGCCCTTTCGACCTAAAAACACCGTACCACTTGACGAAACTCCAGAAAGACTCCAGGGGCGCCGCCGCCATCGCGAAACTCCAATTCGGGGGACAGAAGTCTCTGTCCCGGCACCCTGCCGGGACGGAAGTGCCCCCGGAAGCCATCTCCATCAACGCCATCGCCTCCATCATGCTCCGTGAGTAGTTCCCCCATGGACTACGGGTTCTAGCTGTAGCTAGTTGGTATTCTCTCCCCATGTACTTCAATACAATGATCTCATGAGCTGCCTTACATGATTGAGATTCATCTGATGTAATCGGTGTTGTGTTTGTCGGGATCCGATGGATTGTTACGTTATGATGGTCTATCTACAAAGTTTATGAAGTTATTGTTGCTGCAATCTTGTTGTGTTTAATGCTTGTCACTAGGGCCCGAGTGGCATGATCTTAGATTTGAGCTCTATAATTATTGCTTAGATTGTATCTACAAGTTGTATGCACATGTCACTGTCCGGAACCAAAGGCCCCGAAGTGACAGAAATCGGGACAACCGGAGGGGATGGCGGTGATGTGAGGGACACATGTTTTCACGGAGTGTTAATGCTTTGCTCCGGTGCTCTATTAAAAGGAGTACCTTAATATCCAGTAGATTCCCTTGAGGCCCGGCTGCCACCGGCTGGTAGGACAATAGATGTTGTGCAAGTTTCTCATTGCGAGCACGTACGACTAAATATGGAAAACATGCCTACATGATTAATGAATTGATGTTCTTTCTTAATGCCTTATCAATCCTATCAATTGCCCAACTGTAATTTGTTCACCCAACACTTGTTATTGGAGAGTTACCACTAGTGTAGATAGCTGGGAACCCCGGTCCATCTTTCATCATCATATACTCGTTCTACATGTCAACTATTTTCTGGTACCATTGCTCTCATATTACTACTACTGCTGCTGTGTTACTGTTACTATTGCTCTCATATCACTGCTACTTTCACATCACCCCTGTTGCTAGTGCTTTTCCAGGTGCAGCTGAATTGACAACTCAGTTGTTAAGGCTTATAAGTATTCTTTACCTCCCCTTGTGTCGAATCAATAAATTGGGTAATACTTCCCTCGAAGACTGTTGCGATCCCCTATACTTGTGGGTCATCAAGACTATTTTCTGGCGCCGTTGCCGGGGAGGCATAGCTCTACTCATAAGTTCACCTGGGGAGTACACTCTACATCTCTCTCTGCTTTTATTTTATTTTGTCTTGCTAGTTTACTTCTGTCTAGTTTATTTGTGCTTAGTTTATTTCTGTCTAGTTTTACTTTGCTTAGTTTACTTTTGTCTAGTTTATTTTTGTCTTGTTTTATTTTCCCTATATACCCGAAAATCCATAAAAATTTGAAAAAACTAAAAATTAAAAACTGCTGTTATGGGAGAACCAATAACCTACTTGGAGCTTATAGAATGTTATAATAATTATAGAGAATCAAGAGCTGGTAAAATAATGAGTGCTATGATAGAAAAATTGAATACAATGGCTAGAATCTTGCTTAGACGCCATGATATAAACTGTTGCTCTCAACATGATACTAAACATCTTAAATTTCAATGTGGCTTTAGTGAGGAATTTTTAATTAAGAACTATAATCGGAATTGCTATATTCATTATGGGTTCGAAGAGGTAGAACAATTTGTCTTATTTATGGGAGCCTCCGAGATAGAATCCTTCATGGTTGAGAATTATGAAACTTGTGCTATTTGTAAGGACCTTAAAGATTATGTCTCTACTATCCTTAATTCTTGTATAGAATGCTACAGTAGGAATCCGTATATCCTTGATTATAAAGAGAGACACATTAATGCACAAGAATGCACTCACAATTTGCAGGAACCGGTGGAAGAAGAAATTGATGAACCTGAAAGCTCATTGGATGAAAAAGAGGAGGAAATTGATGAACCTGAAAGCTCATTGGATGAAAAAGAAGAGGAGAGTGACGAACAAAAGGAGGAAGAATGGATTAGCTACCCATGCCAACCTTCTAATGAGAGTAACTCTTTATCTCTTACATTATTTGATTGTCCTCCATGCTTACCGAAAGAGGTTGAATGTTATGTTCCTGTGGATTCTCTTGAAATAGTACCTATGAGTAATACTTGTGAGAATGATTATGCTACTGTTATATATGATAATCCATGCTACTTTGATAAATCTTATGATAATGCTTTGTTTGTGCCTGATGTCGAAATGCATGGTACTAAAGAATTTTGCTTGGCAAATGTTTATGATAAAGCTCTAGATGATGGTCCTATGTTACTTGATAATATTAATTGTACTACTAATGAAAATGGGATTGGAGAGTTCTTGACTTATTCTATGAGTCCCATATCTATTGAGATTGATCACCTACCTTGTTATATTATTAATAAAAGTAAGTTTGAAAGTTTTAATTCCACTATTCTTGAGATTGATAAAAATTATGTGTTTGGAAATCATGAAAAGTATGCTGCATGTGATAGTTATATTGTTGAGTTTGTTCATGAAGCTACTGAAAATTATTATGAGAGAGGAAAATATGGTTGTAGAAATTTTCATGGTACTAATACACCTCTCTATATGCTGAAATTGCTGAAGTTACACTTGTTCTATCTACTTATGCTTGTCACTTTGTTCTTCATGAACTTATTCGTGTACAAGATTCCTTTCCATAGGAAGCATGTGAGACTTAAATGTGTTTTGAATTTGCTTTTTGATGCTCTCTTTTGCTTCAAATACTATTTCTTGCGAGTGCATCATTAAAACTGCTGAGCCCATCTTGATGGCTATAAAGAAAGAACTTCTTGGGAGATAACCCATGTGTTATTTTGCTACAGTAATTTGTTTTATATTTGTGTCTTGGAAGTTGTTTACTACTGTAGCAACCTCTCCTTATCTTAGTTTTGTGTTTTGTTGTACCAAGTGAAGCCTCTAATCGAAGGTTGATGCTAGATTTGGATTTCTGCGCAGAAACAGATTTCTATCTGTCACGAATCTGGGCTGTTTTCTCTGTAGAAAAATCAGAAAAATATGCCAATTTACGTGCGTGTTCCTCAGATATGTACGCAACTTTCATTAGTTTTGAGTTTTCTGATTTGAGCAACGGAAGTATTTTATTAAAATTCGTCTTTACTGGCTGTTCTGTTTTGGCAGATTCTGTCTCTGTTTTTTGCATTGTCTCTTGTGGACTTTAAGCGAGCTTTTCTAGACATAGAGAGCTGTAGCTAATGTTTTATTGAGTTCTTGCAATGTGCCACTACAGGACCAAGGTGGATTCAAATTTTTTGAGTACTAACCCCTCTAATGAAGTTTATGAGAAGTTTGGTGTGAAGGAAGTTTTCAAGGGTCAAGAGAGGAGGATGATATATGATCAAGAAGAGTGAAAAGTCTAAGCTTGGGGATGTCCCCGTGGTTCATCCCTGCATATTTCAAGGAGACTCAAGCGTCTAAGCTTGGGGATGCCCAAGGCATCCCCTTCTTCATCAACTTATCAGGTTTCTTCTATTGAAACTATATTTTTATTCGGTCACATCTTATGTGCTTTACTTGGAGCGTCTGTGTGTTTTTATTTTTGTTTGTGTTTGAATAAATTCGGATCCTAGCAATCCTTGTTTGGGAGAGAGACACGCTCCGCTTTTTCATATGAACACTTGTTCTTCGTTTTACTTTTAATGTTCAATGAATAAAAGTTGGAAGCTACAATATTTATCTTTATTTGGTTGGGAAAAGAAAATGCCTCATATGTCTTGGATAATTTGATACTTGGCAATTGTTTTGAGCTCTCAAGTAGATCATAAGTTTTTGCATGTAGTTTAAACCTATTAGTGGAGAACTACCGTAAAGCTTGTTAAAATTGGTTTGCATAATTGATCTCTCTTAAGGTCTAGATATTTTCTGGTAAAAGTGTTTGAGCAACAAGGAAGACAGTGTAGAGTATTATAATGCTTGCAATATGTTCTTATGTAAGTTTTGCTGTACCGGTTCATACTTGTGTTTGCTTCAAATAACCTTGCTAGCCTAAGCCTTGTATCGAGAGGGAATACTTCTCATGCATCCAAAATCCTTGAACCAACCACTATGCCATTTGTGTCCACCATATCTACCTACTATGTGGTATTTCCTGCCATTCCAAAGTAAATTGCTTGAGTGCTACCTTTAAACAATTCAAAATTTATCACCTCTGATTTGTGTCAATGTTTTATAGCTCATGAGGAAGTATGTGGTGTTTATCTTTCAATCTTGTTGGGCAACTTTCACCAATGGACTAGTGGCTTCATCCGCTTATCCAATAATTTTGCAAAAAGAGCTGGCAATGGGATTCCCAGTCCCAAATTAATTAACAAAAATAGACACTCCTCCATGGTATGTGATTGTTGGACGGCACCCGAAGGATTCGGTTAGCCATGGCTTGAGAAAGCAAAGGTGGGGAGGAGTGTCATCATAATAAAACTAAAATAAAAGGCACTCCTTCATGGTATGAGATTGTTGGCAGGCACCCGAGGATTCGGTTAGCCATGGTTTGTGAAAGAAAGGTTGGAAGGAGTGCCACCCAAAAATAAAAATAATTCATGGGAGCCGCTCTTGAAGGTTTGTCTAGCAAGGGGGTTAGAGTGCCCACTACCATTCGTTGACAACAACAAACACCTCTCAAAACTTTACTTTTATGCTCTCTTTATGTTTTCAAAACCAAAGCTCTAGCACAAATATAGCAATCGATGCTTCCCTCGTAGAAGGGCCATTCTTTTACTTTATGTTGAGTCAGTTACCTAATTCCTTCCACCTTAGAAGCAAACACTTGTGTCAACTGTGCATTGATTCTTACATACTTGCATATTTGCATTCATCATATTACTCTATGTTGACAATATCCATGAGATATACATGTTGAAAGTTGAAAGCAACCGCTGAAACTTATATCCTCCTTTGTGTTGCTTCGATGCCTTTACTATGAACTTATTGCTTTATGAGTTAACTCTTGTGCAAGACTTTTGATGCTTGTCTTGAAAGTACTCTCCATGAAAAGTTTTGCTATATGTTATCTACTTGTTAGCAACTATAGATCATTGCCTTGAGTCACTTCATTCATTTCATATGCTTTGTAATAGTATGATCAAGGTTATGTAAGTAGCATGTCACTTCAGAAATTATCTTTGTTATCGTTTTACCTGCTCGGGACGAGCAGAACTAAGCTTGGGGATGCTGATACGTCTCCAACGTATCGATAATTTCTGTCGTTCCATGCTTGTTTTATGACAATACTTACATGTTTTGCTTGCACTTTATGATGTTTTTATGCGTTTTCCGGAACTAACCTATTAACAAGATGCCACAGTGCCAGTTCCTGTTTTCTGCTGTTTTTGGTTCCAGAAAGGCTGTTCGGGCAATATTCTCGGAATTGGACGAAATCAACGCCAAAGATCTTATTTTTCCCGGGAGGCTCCAGAACACCGAAGGGGAGTCGGAGGAGAGCCAGGGGGCCCCCACACCATAGGGCCGCGCGGGCAGGCCCCTGGCCGCGCCGGCCTATGAGGAGGGCGCCCCAGGCACCCTCCTGCGCCGCCTCTTCGCCTATAAAAGCCCTTTCGACCTAAAAACACCGTACCACTTGACGAAACTCCAGAAAGACTGCGGGGGCGCCGCCGCCATCGCGAAACTCCAATTCGGGGGACAGAAGTCTCCCGGCACCTGCCGGGACGGGGAAGTGCCCGGAAGCCATCTCCATCAACGCCATCGCCTCCATCATGCTCCGTGAGTAGTTCCCCCATGGACTACGGGTTCTAGCTGTAGCTAGTTGGTATTCTCTCCCCCATGTACTTCAATACAATGATCTCATGAGCTGCCTTACATGATTGAGATTCATCTGATGTAATCGGTGTTGTGTTTGTCGGGATCCGATGGATTGTTACGTTATGATGGTCTATCTACAAAGTTTATGAAGTTATTGTTGCTGCAATCTTGTTGTGTTTAATGCTTGTCACTAGGGCCCGAGTGGCATGATCTTAGATTTGAGCTCTATAATTATTGCTTAGATTGTATCTACAAGTTGTATGCACATGTCACTGTCCGGAACCAAGAAATCGGGACAACCGGAGGGGATGGCGGTGATGTGAGGGACACATGTTTTCACGGAGTGTTAATGCTTTGCTCCGGTGCTCTATTAAAAGGAGTACCTTAATATCCAGTAGATTCCCTTGAGGCCCGGCTGCCACCGGCTGGTAGGACAATAGATGTTGTGCAAGTTTCTCATTGCGAGCACGTACGACTAAATATGGAAAACATGCCTACATGATTAATGAATTGATGTTCTTTCTTAATGCCTTATCAATCCTATCAATTGCCCAACTGTAATTTGTTCACCCAACACTTGTTATTGGAGAGTTACCACTAGTGTAGATAGCTGGGAACCCCGGTCCATCTTTCATCATCATATACTCGTTCTACATGTCAACTATTTTTTGGTACCATTGCTCTCATATTACTACTACTGCTGCTGTGTTACTGTTACTATTGCTCTCATATCACTGCTACTTTCACATCACCCCTGTTGCTAGTGCTTTTCCAGGTGCAGCTGAATTGACAACTCAGTTGTTAAGGCTTATAAGTATTCTTTACCTCCCCTTGTGTCGAATCAATAAATTGGGTAATACTTCCCTCGAAGACTGTTGCGATCCCCTATACTTGTGGGTCATCAACAACCTCACTGTTTCGTTGGGGCAAAGTACTTGGGTTGTGTTGTGCAGGTTCCACGTTGGCGCCGGAATCCTTGGTGTTGTGCCGCATCACATTTCGCGACCATCAACCTTCAACGTGCTTCTTGGCTCCTACTGGTTCGATTAAACCTTGGTTTCATACTGAGGGAAACTTGCTTCTATACGCATCATACCTTCCACTTGGGGTTCCCAACGGACGTGTGCATCAACGCGTATCAGGGCACCATGCCTCATCCAGAGCGTTGGTGGCAAAAGTGTTCCGACACGGGTTCTATTGGCCCACTGCTTTGGAGGACGCTGAGGACTTGGTCCGAAAATGCAATGGGTGCCAGAGGTACGCCAAGCAAAATCATACCCCAGCATCCGGTTTAAAAACTATACCGATAACTTGGCCCTTTGCGGTTTGGTGCCTGGATATGGTCGGACCGTTCAAAACTGCAAGAGGAAGCATGACTCACATCTTGGTGATGGTCGACAAATTCACTAAGTGGCTAGAGGTAAAGCCAATTGCAAAGTGTGATGGGCATACAGCCGTGAAATTCTTGAAAGATGTCATCTTGCGGTATGGATACCCGCACAACATCATCACAGATAACGGAACAAACTTTGCTCAAGGAGAGTTTAAGTGGTTCTGTGATGATCACAATATCCGGTTGGATCTGTGCTCTGTGGCGCACCCACAAGGTAATGGGCAAGTTGAGAGAACAAACGCACTTGTGCTTTCCGGTATCAAACCGAGGCTTATTGAGCCACTCGAAAAAACGCCGGGATGTTGGCTTGATGAGTTACCATCAGTGCTGTGGAGCATAAGAACCACACCAAACCGGTCTACCGGATATACGCCATTTTTCATGGTATACGGAGCAGAAGCGGTCATACCAACCGACATTCTCCATGATTCACCAAGGGTGCAGCTCTATATCGAAGAAGAGGTAAAAGAGGCCCGAGAAAACAATGTGGATTTTCTTGAGGAGCAAAGAGAAATGGCTCTGGCAAGGTCAACCATATACCAGCAAAACCTCAGACGCTATCATAGCCGGAAGGTAAACCCGAGGTATTCCGGGAAGGAGACCTGGTGTTACGTCTAGTGCAGCGCACTGAAGGACGGCACAAACTCTCACCTCCGTGGGAGGGGCCATTCATTGTGAGCAAGGTTCTGCACAATGATGCCTACTATTTGATCGATGCACAGGAATCAAGAAGGGAAGAAGGACAGGTCAGGAGAGGAGACCAAGCGCCCATGGAACATAGCACTACTCCGTCCTTTCTATTCCTGAAGATGTGGTGTAAGAAGTTCCTTTTTGTACCTTATATGCTATGAATAAAATGCCGGCACCTCGAATGTATCTCGGGGACTGCCTATACCGGAATTGCATGCAATGTGTTTATTTTTTCTGTATACCGGTTTGATTGTTGGAAGTTTTCTTTTCCGGTTTAGTAACGTGCTAAACCTAAAGGAGTCTTCGACTTGCTACTGTCCGCAACCCGGCTTCATGGCAAGAAAGATAAACTGGAAGGACTTTGGCACGCGAACAACGCAAAAAGGAACCGAAAACAAACAACCCGAACAAAGTTTAACTAACCCGGATATGCCGGTTTTTTGTGAAAAAATTCGAATTTTTTCTAAGTTCAAGAAAATGCTTGCTTGGCAAAAGAACTTTGTGTCTCATACGCCAAAACACCCAGAGAGGTAGGCAGAGCCAAAGCAAAAGAACCAAGTGTGCATCAGATTGAATTCGGAAACGAATCCGGAAGATTCACCATGCAAGAGCAAAGCAAACGAAACGAACCGACACTGAACAAGTTAAGTTACTGGATAAGCATATAAGCTTTTAAATCAAACATACCGGTTAAGCTGAAAGTAGCACAACCAAAAGAACTTAGGAGTATCATACATCTTTCGACCCCGGCATACCGGGGGCGAATTTAACGAGCATTGTTTCATGTGAGGCAAGACAGGATCAAGGACTGTGGTACATAGGAGACGAGGAATCTTGGCCCGACACAACAGGTGGCTTGGGGGCAGTTTCTGGGGCATCTGGGGCTCCTAGGGCTTGCTCTGGAGGGACCGCACCTTCCTCTTCCGGGATCTCCTCGGCGTCGCCTTCATCTTCCTCGGCATCCTCTTCCTCCTCATCCTAAGAGATTTCATCGGCAATGTCAGCCGGAGGAGGGATGAAGGTGCTGGTGGAGATGAAGTGGGCGATCCGGTAGGCTTGGTCGCGGCGCTTGGCAGCTTTGGCCGGATCGGTGTTGGTGGGTGCGTCCGCACGCATGCTATGGAGGGCGTTCAGGTCCAGATCGTCGTACCAGGAGCAGGCAACACGAAGTGCTGCATCCACTCCGGCACGGGCTGAGGAGTGTTTCCACTCGCTGAACCTTTGGCCAGCATCCCTTAGCCGCTGAGCAAGCCCGGTCAGGTCTTCCGGCGCAGCTTCTCCAGGCCACAGAAATTTGAACACCTGAAGGGCGACTTCCGGCACATCGCCAAGATGCCGGTCGACGACCTTCATATGGGTGATCCGGGCATAGAGCGCAACAAGGTGGTCGTAGGCATTCCATGCGGCTTCCGGATCGGCGACGCCATGCTCAGTGCGCAACTCCATTACCCTCTTGTAAGCAAGCGGCTGGGAGTCCGGGAAAAGCTCTGGAAAGAGACAGAAAATGGTATAAGGATATATGCCGGAAAGTATAAACTAACGAGCATAAGAAAAGAGCTTACTGAGTGCCTGGTTGTCAGCTTGGGCAATCAACCGGTCGAACTCAGCTTGATCCGCGAGCAACGTGGCGTTCCGGTCCTGCACCTCCTTGAGCTGCTTGGCCTTGTCCTCCAGCTCCTTCTGCAACTTCTCCGTGGCCTCGGCAAGCTCCTTCAGCACCTCCTTCACCTTGGCCGCACCGGCAGCTTGGGCCTCCTTAAGCGCCTCAGCGTGCCGTACCTCAGACTAGATCAGCTTTTCCTTTAGCTCACCGAAGCTGGTCCGCTGAGCATCCAGAGCATTGATGTGCTCGAGGGCGAGCTTCTCCTTCTCAGCTGTGATCCGGAAAAGCAAAGATTTAGTAAAAGAGGCCAGTAGGCTCAAGTAAAAAGATAAACGAACAAGTGAAGTTTACCCTGGAGCGCCGAGATTTGGCCGGTAAGCTCCTCAAGCGAGGTTTCCGGGAGGGCAGCTGCACAAAAGAGAAAATATTAAGTAATATGATAGGAGGAAAAACCGGTACGAAAAAAGGGACGGAAGGATGAGACTTACCTTGGCACTGGCCGTGGGCCTGCTCGAGGGTGCTGAAGGCCTAGCTGAGGTCCCGGTACTCCCACAGCAGCCCCTCGAAGAGTTGCTTCCGGGCGTCGAGGGTGCCTGCACAAGTTCAAAGTTACAGTGAGCTATGCCGGTTTTTCGCAGTTTCGCGCTAAGTACTGCGTGCTTAACCCGAAACTCGGGGACTAGCTATGCAGGTTTTTCGCAATTTCGCGCTAAGTACTGCGTGCTTAACCCAAAACTCGGGGACTAGCTATGCCGGTTTTTTGCGTTTCGCGCTAAGTACTTCGTGCTTAACCCGAAACTCGGGGACTAGCTATGCCGGTTTTTTGCAGTTTCGCGTATTGCGTGCTTAACCCGAAACTCGGGGACTAGCTATGCCGGTTTTTCGCAGTTTCGCGCTAAGTACTGCGTGCTTAACCCGAAACTCGGGGACTAGCTATGCCGGTTTATTGCAGTTTCGCGCTAAGTACTTTGTGCTTAACCCGAAACTCGGGGACTAGCTATGCCGGTTTTTTGCAGTTTTGCGCTAAGTACTTTGTGCTTAACCCAAAACTCGGGGACTAGCTATGCCGTTTTTTTGCTTCAAAAAAGTTTTGCGCTAAGTACTGCGTGCTTAACCCGAAACTCGGGGACTATGATGATATAGCTATAAGCTGGAAAATCAAAAACCGGCATCGTACAAAAGAAAAGAGTAGGTTTTCAGTGTTGAGCTTACCACCACATTGGCGCTAGCATCGTGCCAGGCCGTGTCAAACTCCTTGACCGCGCGCTTGAGCCGGTTGAGGTGCTGCGCCGTGCTCCGCGGGCCGGAGTTATCCACAACCGGCAATTTGTCTTTGCCCAGGCCGCAAGTGGCGGGGGAGAGATCCGCCCGGTTCCATTTGTCCACGTACTCCCGGAGGCCGCCCAGATCGACCTCACCGCGGGTCACTTGAACGATCCGGCCCAGCTGAGCTAAGGCCTTCTCGCCAGCAGAGACCGCGGCGCGGCCGGCATGAAGCACCAGAGATTGACCCTGGGAGCCGGAAGGTGGCGTGGTCGCCGATGTGACCGCCGCAGTGAGCTGCTGCGCGGTGATGATAGTGCCTTCCGGAGGAGTTGGCGGAGGAGCAGAAGCCGGTTTACCGGCAGGGGTGCCGCCGGCGGCACAGGAGCGTCCTTTGGCGGAGGCCGCGCAGGAGCGTCCCTTGTTGTGGCGGTGCAGGAGCATCCTTGGCTGGTGGGGGCGCAGGAGTATCCTTTGCCGGTGAAGGAGCTGCCGGAGCGGAGATTTCCGGCAGAGATTTGGAGTGGGAAGCAGTGGTCTTCTTATTCTTCTTGGTCTTAAGGACGGGTGGAACCAGAGGTTCCCACCGCCCGGCATCTTCGGTGCCGGCGCCCATGTTGCTGGCGCCGGTATCTTCAAACTCAGGAGGGGAGATAAAATCCTCCTCCGCGCGGAAATCTGGCGGATTAGGGGCCACCCCCGAATTTATGTTCCCCCCACAAAGGGAGGATGGAGCTGTGCCGGCACCAGATCGTGCCGGACTTGACTGAGGAGGAGGAGGAGAGGTCCTGGCGGGATCCTCGGAAGCTTCCGGCGGCATGCCAGGAGCGCTCCTGGTAAGTACCAGGGGAGACCTGAAAAACAAACAAGTGTAAAGGTTAACCGAAAGACGGAGAGTAACAAACGATCAACCGAAAAGAGTAACATCGAGGCCTTACCCGGCAGCGGTCGGCATTTCGTGCCGGCGCTTCCTGCCGTGAGGGCCGAGGCTCCCCTTCTTTTTGTGGCGCTTGGCGGGCATAGCCTCGCTGGGACCGGCATCCTCAGCCGGAGCCTTGTTCTTCCGGGACTTGGGGGCCTGACCTTGGGCCAGAGCCTGTCCAAACTCCGGGCCGACCTGGGCGGCGAGAGGAGCCACGTGCTCCAGCACCTGGGGGTTCGGAGCAGCTGAGTGGGATGCTACACAGGAAAATAATATGATATGGAGAAAAATGCAAAGTACCTCAAGAACAACGAGATCATCATTGGTATCAGAATCGACTGCCGGATTCTGGGTTTGAAAGTTACCGGGGCGCCGGGAGTGTGTTGGCCCCATCTGATGCGGTCCCCTTATGTAAGGATCCGGGTCGACGTCGTCGGGAAACTTGCGCTTGGGGGCATAGCGGGGTAGCTCCTCCCTGGCGATCCGGGCAAAGTTATCCTGCATAATAAAAAACCAAGTCAGAACAAAGATTTACAAGTTTACCGGAAGATGCATTCCGGAAATCCCGAGGTCTTACTCGGGGCGGAGGATCATTGCAGCCGTAAGGCTTCAGCCCATACTTCCCGTCGAGCCGCAGGGTGTTCCGGCAGATTTGCTTAGCCTTCAGGATCAAGTCCTTGGGGCTCAGCGAGTTGGTGGTGATCCGGGTTGGATCCCTTTGACCCGACATCTGGCTCATCTTGTGAGCACGGCGCTGAACGGGCAAGACCCGGCGCGAGAGAAACAACCGGACGATGTCGTCTGAGGAGAGGTTGCTATTCTTCTTGGAGAGCTCGACGTAATTGGCGACCCGCTTGGATTCCTTGTGATTCTTGGGGTTGTGGAGCCAATTAGTCATGGCCGGAGGCCCGGGCACATATTCCGGAAGGTTAATATAATCTTCCGGGCCTCCGTTCCGGACGTAGAAAAAGGACTTCTGCCAGGTCCGGACAGATTCCAGACCAGAAAGCTTGTAGAAGACGCTCCCTTGGCGGGGCGAGAGGATGCATCCCCCACACCGGACAAAGGGCTTGGGGTGCGGAAGACTCATATCTTGGATAGAGTTCTTCCGGAGATTGTAAAAATAAGATAAATTATCTACAGAAGGAGTGATACCGGCGTATCCCTCCATGAAAGCGGTAAAAGAAGAGAGGTAGAAGATGGAGTTGCCCGAAAGGTGGTGGGGCTGAAGCTCGTAGAAATCAAGAAAGTACCGGAAGAAGTCCGAGACCGGAAGGCCTAAGCCACGCTCAAAATGGGCGGCGAAGACAACATATTCACCTGGTCGGGGCGCAGGCTTTAGCTCTTTGCCGGTATCCGGCAGAACACCTTTTCCGGTATCCGTCGGGACCGGTAGAGCCAGTCAATTTCAGCCTGGGTGACATCTGAACCCATCCAGGCTCCGCGCGTATAGGCATCCAGATCGATGCCGGGAAATTCCGCGTCAGCGCCTTCGCCCGGGCCGCCGGCGTGTTCCTCGTCGTTACCGGTGAGCTGGTCAGAGCCCCCGGCTTCTTCTTCGAGTTGGGCGAGGTCCTCCTCGAGCCCATCGTCAGGCTGATCTACCGGGACCTCCTCTCCCGAGGTCTCCGGGCTCTCGCTAAACCGGGTGCTGGCGGAGAGTTCCGGAACGGACTCTTCGGATGACATTTTTGCTAAGTGTTGAGGTGCGCTAAAAACAGTTTTCCCGCAAACTACTCCTTCCCGAAGATCTACGAAAGGAAGAAAAACGAGAAGAAAAGGGGGATAAATACTCTACCGCGCCAGTAAAGAACAGCAGAAGTAAAGGGATGCAAGATCTGTGAGGCTGACCCGAGGGCGGCGGCGGAGACTCGGAGGCCCGACGGAGTCGACGATTCGCCGGAGTTCGAAGATGAGGCGAACGACGGCGGCAAGCACATAGGAAGAAGGGGAAGCTGTACTGCTTCTCTGGGCCGGAGACGAAGAGTGCAGGTGCGGTTCTTGATGACGATCGACGAGCGAGCTCCGCAGGGCCTCCGCGCGAAGGATCGCTGGAAAGCTCGGGCTCGACGGCAGACGACCGCGAGAGGAGGTCGAAGGGCACCGGGCGCAAGTGCTCTGGTAGTGGGGATGAATGCAAGGCGGGAGGCGACGAGGAACCATCGCCCCTTATATAGCAGAGGAGTTAGTGGGCCGGGGAACTGCTAGGCCCGCTCCACTTTCCCTGTGGGCCGCCACGTGGCATAGAAGTACACGCGCGGCGGGAGGGGCGCCACACGGAGGTCACCAAGATCCGGTGCGGCCGCCAGGATCCAGTGCGGCGTATTAAATGCGCGCGCGGGAGTCGAAGGGATTTGACCCCTGACATGCTGCGCCAGACACAGTGCGCATGTCTCTGTCAGGCGCAGTTCCCGAGATATTCTCGACTTCGCCGAGGAGACTTTAATAGCAAAGCTACCGGAATAAGATACCGGATGGTTTAGTTGAGAACGGTACGATGGTCAAAGTCATGCAAAGAGGCCGGAGGAGTTTAAATGGAAACCGGAAGAATTAATCCAGTACGTTTGGAATGGGAACCTGGCATGGTCCGTCAGATAGAATCTGCCGGACTATACCAGCTTCGGGGACTAATGTCGGGGGGGTGGCCCCCGGTAGGCCAAATGTATGGCAAAGTTGCCGTGTTTCTCTTAAGATACCGGATTAAAGGTTAATCCGGGTGGTTCAGTTAAGTGGTTAGATGCCAAGTTAAGGAATATCGGTATCCCAGGAGGGGTATACCGGGGTTTGGTAAACATAAGAGGTACCGGAGTACCGGCATGAGTTTCACTGTAGCCTGTCGGCATTCTAGTCAAAGATTCTCCCAAGGACTAGAGGACAAGGATGAGCTAAGCAAAGAAGTTTTAATCGAAGCCCTGACGCCAAAGGATCAAGATGACGCAAAAGGTGCCGGAGGAGGTCATCTCTTCCTGTTTAAAGTCAGGACCGGAGTCTTCTGGGCCAAAGTAGCTTTATAAACTAGCTTACCTCATACTAGATGCCATTAGGGTTCCTTCCCTTGTAAGCCACCCTCTCCCCTATATAAGGAGAGGAGGGGCACCCCTGCGCGAGAGAGACTCAACCCTAGCTGATAGAGAGATCCTAGAGCTTGTACTGTTCATCTTCAACCTCTGGCCAAGGCCAAGTTCATCAATAAAGATACCGGTTTCCACCCGAAATTCATCCTTGGGTTACCAAAACCCTCCCCCGAATCCTCTAGCGCACATTCGACCCCAACTTAAATCATTCCATGGCATCTGTCTGTTCATCACGACGACACTCATTGTGGGAGTATAGTCTAGTTTTTTTTTAACAATTCAGACTTTTAGAAACTTGCCTAGTGCATTAATTTAATATTGTATCAGAGCCAAGAGATCAAGTTCAAACCTTGACTAACACACTATTTAATCTCTTTAAAATAGTTGTGGCCTCTCATAATCCCACGAACAACATGAGCTCTTGTCTGCTTCTCTGGTTACTTAGATGACGCTGCAACTACCATTAGCCTCCCCAACAAATGTTAACTCAATTCTGTGTCTTATACACGTATAATGAAGGCTGCTTTGCCTCATGAAGCATCTGGCTATCATGTTCTTTTCGTAAGTAACAACCATGGTTGCGCTATCCTTTTGAGTCATATAGATTATAAAAATATATGTGACTTTCCGTGCGAGCTAGCATGTAACTGGTGTTAATTGAAAAGACTAAGCAACATACTGTACTTGCTTTATTTTTGTATTAAAAACTTTGCTTCTTTGCGAGAGCTTGCTTGGAACAGGTATTCAATAGTAAATTTAAAAAGGAACCGCTAGAGCTCTCAAAGCTGGAGCGCTAAAATATTTGGAGACATTATAGAACAGGTTGTTTGGGCCAGCATCATTATTGGGTGGTTGATCAAGCGGAGGAGAGTAGAGGGCTGTCTTTTCAGGAGAGATGGCTGCGAAGAGAGATCAAAAAGAAATTGTTGGGTTTATGCTACGTGGAAAGAAACGTTGTGATACAAAGATCTAGACTCACATGGCTAAACTTGGGTGATGCTAATACCCATTATTTTCACATTCATGCAAGCCATCGAAGGATAAAAAAATGGGAAAAGTGTGGTGGAGCAGGTGCGCTCCACGCACCCACCCCTTTTTTGACTTTTTCTTTTTCATATCCTTCAAATTAAAATATTTTGATTAGATTTTTTCGCAAGTCACTTAAAAAATAACAAATAGAATGGGGGCAAATAGTCCGAATTTTTTTGTGTAAATTTAAATTATTTAAAATTCAAAATAAATTCCTAATATATTTATATACATAAATATATATATAATCCAAAAAAAATTCACATAGTCTAGTTGTTATGTTTGAGTGATCTGCAAAATTTGAAGTTCAAAAAATTATGTGGTGTGAGAGATATAAAAATGAGAAGTTGTTTGAGAGAGGGAAAACGGGGCAGCACGAATCTTGATGCAGTGTAGACGGTGTAGATACGGGTGCGCACCAAGCACCTACTCTAAAAATCCACTCTCTAAATTAGAAATCTGAATGATAGAGAAAGTATAGTCTCTACTCAAGAAGAAACTCAGGGCACTCATTTTGAACACTTTGGACCGAGGCTTGGAACTCCTGCATTAAGGCATAGTATCCTAGACCGGTACTTCATTAAGATGGGGGCTAATTTGGATAATTAGAAAAATATTTCTCAGATGAAGTAATTTGTCAAGCAGACAAGGAAATGCAGAAAAAGGCTCCCGGGCCTAATGACTTCATTGTTGCCTTTTATATAGAAAAATGTTATAAGGATCATCAAGAAGGATCTTATTGAGGCGTTTAAGAGTTTTCACTCGTCTGATGGTCGTGCACTTGAGGAAATAAACAATGCTTATATGCCCCTTCTACACAAAAAACAATGTGTGGACCGGAAGCTTTCAGGCCAATAAGCCTTGTCCATAGTGATACAATAATACTCTCAAAGTTTTTATCTAGACGATTGGCACCAGTGCTTCCAAATATTGTGGGAAACAAGGGTGCCTTTCTTAAGACATAGCTCTCCATGAAGAATTCAAGCTTATTAAGGAATAGTTAAGCCGTCGAAAACCAAAAGTTATATAAGTGTTCTCCTGAAACTAGATATTGCAAGTCGCATGGCAGTTTTCACTGTAAGTGCTGAAGAAGAGGGGCATTGGTGGTTAATTATTGGCTGAATTGGATCGCAACGTTGCTGAGAACAACATTTACTAACATTCTTCTTAATGGTGCTCCAGGGTCAAAAATATGGCATGCTACAGGTTTTTTAGATTCTCAGGGAGACACTCTCCCCGGTTCCATTTCATGCCGAAAAGAAACCAGTGTCATCAGTTTTACAGAAAATAAACGCACCCCAGCGAAACCCCTGCTGCACTATGTAGCCTAAACAGCAACTTAGTTTAGAACAAAAACAAATCCTCCAGGAGCGACCGAACCGACCAAGAACCAGCTCAGCGCATACAAAAGCGCACCCACAAAAGCTACCAACAAGTAAACAACTAAACACAAACTACTGCAACACAGGCGCATCACTCTCCAGCTCTTTTTCCTGGTGTTTTGCTCACAGCACCACATGCACTGAGGCTTCCTCTTCCGGATGTTCCTTCAGGAAATCAAGCGAAGCTCTCCCGCCATGAAACATCTTGGAAGCAGGAGCCCAGGAAGTGATCCAGTCGAAAGAGGAACACTTCAGGTTTGCGCCAGCCTCAGCGGAGCTTTGATTCTTCTCACCAGTAACTCCATGAACAAATCCACCTCCTTCCACACCTGATCCTTGAAAGGAACTTTCCAATTCCTCAAGTATGACAAGATCACACTCCACACCTGCTTTAAATTCAACCAAGTAAGTCTGTTAAACACCAAACTATTCCTAGAATTCCAAATCCCCCAAAGAACAGCAGAGGAAATGAAATTAAACTGCAGGAATTTTTTATTACAAAGCCACCTACTAGCTATGTCCAAGTATTTATCTACCCTATATCTAAACACCTCCTCCACCATACTCCATATTTGTTTTGCCACAAGACAATCAAAAAAGAGATGATGAACACTTTCAAACTCTTTGCAGAAAGAGCATTCCATAGGTTTTGGAATACCTCTCCTCCTCAGATTATCCCTAGTCATGATTTTATTTTGTGACAACAGCCACAGGAAGATCTGGATTCTTGGAGGGATTTTTAGATCCCAAACAGCAGGTAAGTAAATTGGAGTCACACCTCTAAAATTAACTATAGCATACATAGACTTTGAAGAATAAACCCCATTTGTTTCATAGGACCAGATCAACTGATCTTCATCTTCATTAAAAACTATAGTCTCAGCAATAGCTAACACTTCTTGCCATTGAGACATCATGTCATCCGAGAAGGTTCTCCTAAAATCACATCTCAAATTTGCACCATCCCACACATCCCTAACAGTTTTAGTTTGCTGATTACACACAAAGTAAATGTCCCAAAATTGAGTAGCTAGGTTAGAATTACCAAACCAGATGTCCTCCCAAAACCTCACACTCCTACCATTTCCTATTTTCCACTTATAGCCAAACCCAACAGCCTCTGCAGCTCCCATTACCCCCTTCCAGAAGGTAGAGGGGTGAGCATCATGGCAGCAGAGAATGTTTGGATCCCTAGTATTATACTTACTATCAACAATTTTCCTCCATAAGGTTCCTTCCCCTTGAATATATCTTTTAATCCAAGACCCTAGAAGGCACAAGTTTAAATCTTGTAGGTTGGGAATACCCATGCCACCAAATTCTTTTTTCATACACACAGACTGCCAATTAGCTAAATGAATTTTGTTATTTCCTTCCTCATCATTCCACATACAATTTGCCAATTGAGTGTTGATCAATTTTAGAGCCCATTTAGGGAACTTAAAGAAAGAAAGCAAATAAATAGGAATACTAGCTAGTACTGATCTAACTAGTTCCCTTTTTGCTGCAAAAGATAACAACTTCCCCCTCCAACCAGCTAATCTACTCAAGAGAGAATCAACTAAAGGTTGTAAATCCTCCCTTTTTAACTTGTCATAGTGCAAAGGAATTCCTAAGTATTTAATTGGGAATGATCCCAAAACACACCCAAAAGTTTCCAGGAAAGAAGTACATTCCTCTACCTCCACATTAATAGGAATCAACTCACTCTTATGATAGTTAATGCGCATACCAGATATTTGTTCAAAACAAGTTAAGATCCACTTCAAATTAGTTGCAATCCTATTACTTTTCTCTAAGAAAAGTAAAGTATCATCAGCATATTGTAAGCACACAACTCCACCAGGAACAAATTCAGGACACAAACCCCTAACCAATCCCTCATTGCCCCCTTTGAGGAGCATTTTTGAGAACACATCTACCACAAAATTAAAAAGACCAGGAGACAGGGGATCTCCCTGTCTTAAGCCTTTACCAGTAAGGAAAAAATCACTTTCAACCTCATTAATTTTCACACCCACTGATCCACCAGAAGTTAACTGTTTAATCAACCTAATCCAGAAAGGACTAAAACCCCTAAGATGCAAGATCTCATAAAGGAAATCTAGATTAACCCTATCATATGCCTTTTCATAATCAATTTTAAAAACAAACCCCTCTTTCTTCCTCCTATGAACCTCATGCACAATTTCATGTGCAGTAACCACACTCTCTAAAATATATCTGCCCTTGATAAAAGCAGATTGATTATAAGAGATTAACCTCCCTATAATTTTAGCCAATCTATTTGTTAAAACTTTACAGAAAATCTTGAAGCTACAATTCAAGAGACTTATAGGCCTAAACTTCCTCATAGTCCTAGCATCATTTTCTTTTGGAATCAAAGTAATCATAGCAAAATTTAATCTAAAGATATCCAACTTATCTTCAAACCAAGCATCAAATAAATTCATTAAATCTTGTGCAATAACATCCCAGTACTTCTGGTAAAAGAAAAAAGATAAGCCATCAGGTCCAGGTGCACCATCAGCATAAGAACCAAAAACAGCCTCCTTCACCTCATCTAAAGTAAAACGACTCCCCAACATCTCATTTTCCTCTATAGTTACTTTTTCTTCAGGAAGGAAAAAATTATCTAATAACCTAATGTCAGGTCTATCTTCAGCACCAAATAAATCTTTATAATAATGTTTAGCTATCTCTAACATATCTTTAGTTTCAGTGACAGGGCCATCAGGCCCATCTAACACAGCAATCATTTTCTTCCTTCTCCTTTGATTAGCTAAAGCATGAAAGTAAGCAGTATTCCTATCTCCTTCACATATATCTTTATCTCTGGAACGCTGCTTAGCTTTAATTTCCTCAATGAGCCAGAAAGAACTTAGCTCTTCAAGGATGAAATTAAATCTTTCAGCTTCCCCATCTGACAGCTCTTGAGATTCAGCTTTAATATCTAGTCTATCATATTCATCCATAAGGTTTTTCTTTTTCTTTCTAATTTCAGCATCAATATTTGCACTCCACCCTTTAGCAGAGCACCTAAATCTCCTAACCTTAGCTTGCCAAATATCCAAAGGATTATTACTAAAAACCTGGGTAGACCAAGCTTTAACAACCACCTCTCTAAAATCTACTCTAGTGCTCCACCATTTCTCAAATTTAAAGCTACTCTTCCTAGGCACCACATTTTCCCCAGAATCCCAGAAAATGGGAGTATGATCACTACCTAATCTAGGTAAAGCTCTTGCATTTCCTAAAGGAAACAAAGCCTCAAAACCAGTAGTACAAAAAATCCTATCAATTCTACTCATAATTCTATTACTCTGGTTATTACTCCAAGTAAAAGATCTACCAGCTAGACCAATTTCCACTAGGGCCCACAAATCAATCCAAGCATTAAATTTATCAGCCCATTTAAAATCTATCACTCCATTACTTTTATCACACTAACCAGATTGAAGTCACCTCCAATCATAGCAGGCCCATCCCAACCCAAACACAACTCATGCAATTCTGAAATAAAAGCATCTTTACCCTCTTCATAAGGAGAGCCATACACTGTGGTAAGCCTAATTACCACACCAGTATTTATAACAACAGTGCTCACAGAGAAGGTTCTAATGTCCCAAGAAATTATCTCAAAGACATCACTATTAACCCCAACTAAGATCCCACCAGCTGAGCCAGCTGCAGGACTGAAATTCCATTCAAAATTTCTATTTCCTAGAAGGTTTTTCAAGAAGGATCTAGAGAACTTCTCTTTTTTTGTTTCCTGAAAGCCAATGTAATCAACTTTCAGAGGTATGACAGTGTCCTCTAAACACTTCTTCCTACCAGGGGCAGTGATCCCTCTAATGTTAAAAAAGGAAATTAACATTGCACTCTTTTCCTAGGGTGCTTGCCCCGTGATTTCCTAATGACCTCTATCCATTTCTCACCTTCATCCTCATAATCATCTACATCCTGTCTATTATAAGGAACAGGAGTTGTTACCTCTTTTCTCACCCTAGGATCTAGAGAAGCACCAATGCAACTTTTTCCATTTATGATCTCTAAATCTACCCTATCAATGGAAGCTAAAGGAGACCCATGAGTATTTTCCTCACTAAGGATCTCCATATCTACTACCACATTCCTATTATGAACCACCTTGCTCACTGGACACCTAGACTGAGGAGACCCATGAGTATTATTCTCCCTAGGAATCTCAATATCTATTGCCACATTCCTATTATGAAACACACTACTCACTGGACACCTAGACTGATCAGCCTGAACTTCCTCTTTTTCACCACTACCACTAACAGCAGAAATATCAACACCTACATTTCTAGCTAGAGATTCAAGATAATCAACATCTAAGGACTGAAAAGCATTAGAATGCATTATACCTTTCATCTTTTTGTTTGGCTCTTCTAGGTTATTCTTCTTCTTGTACTCAATGGCCTTCTTCATCACATTCATCGACCTATCCACCCTGGAACTTTGTCTTGTAGCCTGAACATGACCCCATGTTTTCTTCTTCCTTGTCTTCCTCTGTTGGTCAGTATCCACCACTCCTTTCATATCAGGCCTCTCAAAGCTAGGCATAATATCCTCTGGAAGAGTTAACTCCAAGCCTTCATTCACCTCTCCACTGCCTAGATCAATCCCATTCTTGCAAGTTAAGCTTCCCTGATCTTCCAAAAGGAAGTTTTGTATTTCTTCACTCACCTCCTCAGCAATCATGCTAGGTCCACTCCTCCAGATGAATCTTCCTTCCTCATCTACCTCACCATTCTTGAGCAGCAAATCATACACTTCTTCTCCACTAACATACTCTTTCACCTCACCACCATCAGTGACCAGTCTCCTTGCTACAGAACCAGAACTAGCTGCATTAGCATTTACCACCACAGAATTTGTAGAATTCCCTGCAGCACTGCCTCTGTCTGTATCCATCCCATCCTGTCTTTCACTGTTTTGTTCCTCATTTTCATGCTCATCATTCCCATCAGAAGGTGGAGGTGGTGGTGGGGCAGGTGGATCATCTGCTACCCCAGTAACAGGTTCACCCTCAGTCTCAAACAGCAGCTGATGGAATTTCCCTTGGAAATGAAAGAGCCTACCAGCAGGAATCTTTGTAGCATCCCTGCACTTTATCTTCACCCTTACCACCTCAGCACAATCCTTAAACACACTCATCCAGTCAATTTCTTCAAGGATACCACACACAGATACAGCTTGAGCTATTATATTCCACTCACACCATGGAGGTTGCAGACCATGTATCTTCATCCATGTCACCTGCATCACTGCCACAGGGTCTGGGTCATCATCCCAAGCCTCAACCTTGACCCACACTCCAGGCTTTGTCAAACCAAACCTAGGATACCCAATCACCTGGTCCACTGGAAGATGAGGGGGGAACTTCACCAGGTATGACCATTGGGTAAGTTCTCTGATCTGCCATGGCCAGTTTGTCCTATAGATCCCTGCAAACTCCTTGGCTAACTCAGCTTTAGATATATTCCCTTCTTCTATCAGCACCAGCCCACAATTCTTTGTAGTGGTCACAGGATTTACAACTACCTCAGGAATCTCAATATGGAAGAAACCCAGTCCATTAGCTGCACTCCCTATGTATTTGGCCACTTGAGGAGGTCTCTTGATGACAGGGCAACCTTCCACACCATGATTAGTAGCCTTGCAAATGAAGCAAAAGGCTTTCTTGTCACAAGATTGCTTGAAGTGTCCAGGCTCACCACAACCAAGACAGATAGTGTCTACATAAGACATCTGATTGGGGATCACCTGAACTTCACCTCCTCCATCATTCTTCTTCTTCTGCACCTGCTTTGCCATCCCACTCTTAGCTTTAGCACCACTATCTTCCACCTGACCTTGAGAACCCTGTGGATTTTCTTCAGCACTTGGGGCAATCCATTGGTTGGACTGAAATCCAAACTGCTGGGGATTGAACTGGGGGTAGGGACCTTGAAAGGCCCATGGAGGAGGTAGGCCACCAGGAACAAATCCATAAGACTGTGGAGGGAATTGAGGATATGGACCTTGATTCTGCTGGAAGGGCTGCTGCTGCTGAGGCCCCTGTTGAAATTGATTGCTGTTGAATTGCTGTCGATTCCAATTGTCACCTCTTCCCCCTCCAGATCCCCTTCCTCTGTTTCTTCCTCCACGCCCTCGATCAGCCATGATCACCACCTCAGACTCCAAGTCAATGAAATCAACCTCTTCAACCCCCAGGTAGCATAAGCTTGGTCTCTCTGGTGGTAGTGGCGGCGGAGGAGGGGAGCTCCGAACCCTAGAGCGTGGTGGGCTTATATATGGAGCCACCCTTGTGGGAGGTTTGTCTAGATGCTTGGGAATATCCCACAGCTGTCCAAAAAGCGCTTCTAGCTCCTTATCCTCCATGTCTACGACCGGCACATGGTCTCCACCACCGTTTGACCTGGTCCACGACGCCATGGACGAGCTCCTGGAACCCACCAACATCTCCTTCGCCTTTCCGCTCCCGCCAAAACCAAGCGCAGCTGCTCCAATCAAGTCTCTGAACTTTCTAGCACCTCTGGTATCTTGTTCAGCAACCGATCGTGTTGCCGCAGAATCATCAGAGCAAACGCCGCCTTCAGCTCCGGTACAGCAAGCCCCAGCGGAAATGGCCTCCTGTTCCACCTCGGAGGAAGCAGCGCAAAAGCTTTCTCTCTCGCCACAACGAACAGGGAATGTTGGTCGCTCACCTCTAAACTCTGTTCCGACCTCCCATTCTCCTCTGCTCGCAGACTCTGAGCGGTGTCCTGCAACTCTAGATCTCGCTGGAAGACCTCCTGCATCTGCACAGCTCTCGGACCAGGCTTCCGCCCCTGAACTGGCGCCTGGAGCGCCATTACCGCTCCGAAGACGAACTTGGTCTCCGACTCCACCTGTTCCCCCGGACTCCGCTGCCGCTCCGAGGTAGGTGGTGAGCTCGGGACCAACGGTGATTGGCCCAAACGAGCCCACGCAGAAGCTGAAGCCGCTGCTCCCAGGTGAAGTAACTCGGTCCTCCGCTGAATCCCTGATCGCCGACCTCGACCCCGCCATTGCCGATCCAGCTTCCTCACTCGCAACGCCTTCGCGAGCTCCCATCTCCCCTTCCTCGCCTCCCGTACCAGACCGCCACCACCACGACCGCTCCCCCGCCTCTGCTCCGTCCTCATCCGTGCAGATCGCCAGCGTAAGCCTTCGATTCGCCTTGGATTGCGGTAGAAACCTAGCTAAGGGCGGAGAGCTCGGTGTGAGGGACTGTGGAGTTTGGGGGAAGGCAAGTGGCAAGGGCACGCTCTCGCGCGACGCGTGGAGAGGCATGCGCCGCGCCCCTGGCCCGCCCGCATGCTACAGGTTTAAGGCAAGGAAATGCCTTATCACCGATGCTCCTCATAATTGTGATGGATGCCCTCAATCTGCTATTCTCCAAGGCAAAAGAAGATGGGATTCTCTCTCCTCTCTCGGGTGCACATGTAGTACCACAACGGATGCTAGTGTATGCGGATGATGGTATTCTCTTTCTAAATTCCGAACCATCGAACTCGCTAAGAGCATTTTCAGTCGCGTCCAGGGACGGCGGACAAGAAGTGGGGAATCGTGTTTTAGTCGCGTCCCCAAAGCTAAATAGCGTCCCATTTTATGTCCGGCGTCTCTGGTAGAGACTCTACGCCGGACAGAAAAACAGCGTTCGGACGCATGCATGCAGCCCCTACTCCCCACATGTCATTCTCTGTTCCACACTTTCTCTCACCTACTTTTTCCACATGGGGTGGTCCCCTCTATTAAAATGCATGTATCCGGACGTTGTTTGAGGGACGCGGCTGAAAAGGGCCTCTTTTTTGTACAGATTTTTGGTCTCTTTTTGTCCGGCGCGGTCCCAAACATGCCCCAAATCGTTTGTGTCGGACGTTTTTTGAAGGACGCGACTGGAGATGCTCTAAGGCCACCAAATTACTCTTTGAAATCTTTGGATGTGCATCAGTCTTAAGGTGAGACTTGGAAAAAGGGGATCCATATCCCCAATTGTATTCTCCCCCTGAAGTTCCGGTAATGTTGAGTTCGGTTTTGAATTACCAACTAAAAAAAATTCAAAGCAATTACCAAGTAAATGATATCCCCATAACCTACTTGGGCCTCCCCTCTGCATTTTAAAGAAAGTAGGAAAATAAAACTTTCCTGGGCTCATAGATAAAATCAGAAATCGACTTGCTTCATGGAGAACCTACTTGCTAACACAAGGAGGAAGGCTAATATCTATCCAATCTATTCATAGTGCCATTGCTATCTTCCGACTCTTGGCACCAGATCTTCCTCCATGGGTTTTGAAGTCAATTGACAAAATATGCAGAGCATTCTTTTGGAAGGGCACAAATACGGTACACAGTGGACATTGTTTAGTCAATTGAAAATCAGTATGTCATCTTAAGGATCTTGGATGTATGCACATTCTAAATTGTAGACAATGAGTGTGCGCTTCGAGTCATATGGGCTTGGAACCAGTGGCGGATCTAGAATTTGGTCCACTGTTATACTTTTATTACACAAATAGGGCAATATCGACGTAATAACACATAATTTAACAATAGCAATGTTCTTGCACATACTTTAAGAATTGAATTGCTAATTTCTTCCCCCGATTGACCTTCCGTTAAATTTATGTGAACAATCTTGAAATGGACCTTTGAGAATATAGGCTCTCCGAACCGCATCTTGATTTTTGACTAGATAATCTGCAATAGGTAGTCCTTCGTCGAGATCTTGTGGAAGCCGATTAATATCATAAACCGGTGGCGGTGGAGAAGATTTTTCGATAAAGGGAATATATTAATATCGAAAGATACCAATTTCATCAACAATTCTAACAACCGGTGGCCGTGGAGAAGATGGTCGCAAAGTCTCTGGTCCTCTTCATGCATGGACAATTCTGCAACAAAATGTTCAATCTATTTTAATTCATTGAAAATAAATCCTAAACAACCAATCAATGCAAGTAAGTTCTAATTTCTGTACAATTTTGAGTTGAGGTGTTGATTTTACAGCTAAATGAACCGGGGCCCTCTTGACTATTGCAGTGCTGCTCCCGCCGCCGGCGAAGGGAAGGCCGGACGCTGGTCGACGAGACTAGGGGACATGGGAATGCACCTTGGGGCGCCGCCGTCCCCTTGGTCTGCTGCTAACGGCCGCGGGCGCGGGGAGACGGCCCAGACGGGGATCGGGAGCGCCGGCCAACTAGGATTTTCACTAGGGGAGGGCCGCCGTGGCGGACGGCAGCGTGGCGCCGCGGAGGCGAGTCGACGGGCTACAATGGCTGGGGGCAGAGACGAAGGCGAGCGAGAGACGAAACACTCTCTTCCCCAGCGCTCTCCACTGCCGTAGTTTGTTGGGCTGGGCTTTCTTTGAGCAATAGTACATGGCCGAATCCAAATCTCAGGGTGGTCCATGGACCGGGACCACCCTGTCCACCCTGTAGATTCGCCCATGCTTGGAACCTTAGAGTCGGGCAAGAGAGGTCATGGATTATGTTAGAGCATCCCCACTCGTTGGCGCTCCCCACGCCCAAATCCGGCGATATTTTCGTCCGGATTGGAGGAAGATTTGGCGTGGGGAGCGCCGAAGTTCCAGCCGTCCCCGGCAGGAAACCCCCAACCTCGACCATTTGACATATTTCAAACAAATTTAACATAAAATTTAACAAGTTCGGCGACCAAGAGTACGAAAATTGCTGAAACAAATTCGGCGAAAATAATTGTACAATGTTTAACAAGTGCTGAAATAAATGAAGCACACAATTTCACATTTTTTCAAACAAATTAGAAAGACTAGTTGGCGTCGGCGTTGGCGTTGCCTCGGAGCCTCCATATGTGCTCCACTAGATCATCTTGCAGCAGCTGATGCATTGTAGAGTCTCGAATCTCCTGACGCATAGCAATGAAGGCGGCCCATGATGGAGGCACCTGGTGATTAGGCTGTGCAAGAGGACCCTCTCTCTCATATGGTGCTTCTTGCTCAGCCAGAGGATGCTTTCGCTCATTTTCAATAATCATATTGTGTAGGCACACACAGCAGTTCATCACCTCCCACATCTGATCTTTGGACCAAGTCATAGCGGGAACCGGACGACAGACAAATCTCTGCTGGAGGACACCAAATGCACGCTCGACGTCTTTTCGGCAAGCTTCTTGTTTCTTGACAAACTCGCAAAGTTTGGGGGTGCTAGGATTCGAGATAGTCTTCACAAATGTTGCCCACTTTGGATAGATACCGTCTGCAAGGTAGTATCCTTTGTTGTAGTGCCGACCATTGATCACATAGTCCACCGGGGGAGCATGACCCTCAACAAGCTTGGAAAAGACCGGGGAGCAGTTTAGAACGTTGATGTCATTGTTGGATCCAGGCATACCAAAGAAAGAGTGCCAAATCCAGAGATCATGGGTAGCCACTGCTTCAAGTATCACAGTGCAGCCTTTTTGTGACCCTTGTACATTCCCTGCCACGCAAACGGACAGTTCTTCCATTGCCAATGCATGCAGTCAATGCTTCCAAGCATCACTGGAAAACCTCTAGCTTCATTTGTTGCAAGGATCCTCTCAGTGTCTTCGACAGTGGGTGATCTCAAGTAATAGTCCCCGAACACTGCTATGACGACCCTGCAGAACCGGTAGAAACAATCAAGGGCGGTGGACTCCGCCATCCGAAGATAGTCATCTGCAGTATCACCGGGAGCTCCATACGCCAGCATCCTCATAGCCACTGTGCACTTCTGCAGTGACGAAAATCCAACCAAACCAGTGCAATCCGCCTTGCATCTGAAGTAGGGATCAAAGTGGCGGATGACATACACAATTTGCAGAAATAGCTTTCTGCTCATCCTGAAACGACGCCGGAAAACACTCTCACCGTGCAATGGATTGTCGGCGAAGTAGTCGGCGTACAACATGCAGTAGCCCTCCATTCGCTGTCTCGGCTTGCACTTCCGGCGACCTCGTGCCGACCCACCACGTCGACCAGTTGCCAGTCCGGCGTACATGCTAGCCAAGCAACCAAGGATCATCATGTGCTCGTCGTCTTGGGCGGCTGCTGCCATCTCTTCTTGCATAAGCTCGACGAACATCTGCTCCTCCTCTTCGTCCGAGTCCACGGCCGGCGAGGCAAATGGACGAACACCTGACGGGCGTGGTCGAGGCAACCCGAGCCGCGAGCGACGAGGAGCAAGCAGGCCGGCGGAAGAGCAGCAAGATAGGCCGTCGTCCAAAGACGGCGGAATATAGGCAGGGGGAAGGAGGGGCGGCGGAATCTGGGCAACAAGCCGGTGGGGTGGTGCGGCGGCGAGAGAGATACGAGGGGTGGGGGAGATTTTGAGCGACGTGGCGGTGGGGTTCGTGCGTCGAGTCACCGACAGATCGGGCCCTTCCCCGCTTTTCACTCGTCCGGAGTCCCCGAGCGCTCCCCGGGGGGCCGGGGTGGCGTGGGCTCGCCGGATGGATGAAGGGCCAAATCCGACGAAAACGAGGAACCGGGGCGCGACTGGGCCGATTTACGCCGTCCGGATGTAAAAAATGCTCGCCGGGGGCCTGTTCGGGGGGACGAGTGGAGATGCTCTTAGCGGCTGTGCTGGATGATCAAGTTAGATGCATCTTCAACGCAACCACTAAGGATTTAGTTGGTTAAAGCGAGAGGGTTTTATTTTGAACAAATAAATGGTTAAATGGTAAATCCATTAATCAGATGGCGCCTGGGGTTTTTGCACTCATCCTTCGCACCACAATAACAAAAATGAAAGGTTGCGGAGGCTACAAAATAGCAATTGGCCGGAAGATATCAAGAAACCTCCAAATATTCCTGCGAGTTCTTAGTATTTGTGAAGAAATAAAAATAACTTTGATATGCGGCACCACATTGAAGATGAATGGACTTGGCTATGGGATCGCAAATGTTATTCCACTCAATAAGTATACAATGGTCATTTCGATGGGTCGATCAAGTGTGATAGTACGGAGGTGATTTGAACTGATGGGCTCACCTGCGATACAAAATTGTTTCTTGAAATTTCATTCATGATACTAAAAAGAAGTTGTCTTGGGCGGCCAACTTGGGAGACGATCGTGGTCGATGACAACGCATCCCCGCGATGGTTCGTTCCGTGGTATATCACAATACTTTTTTTCTTGTTTTGGGAACTCTCCAGCTCCTCGGATTTGGGAAAACGTGGCAGATGGTCGGCCAATGCATGGTAGATATCGACTTTTTGGTTGTGTGTGCGAAGTCAATCCAAATCGGCACCACCAGGTTGTTTTGAGACTTGTGGGGAACGCTATGGCTGCATCCCTAGTGGAGTTTTTTGGTCGCGCCCTTTGTTTAGTCCTAGTTGAGGTTTCCCGATGAAGTTGTTTATGGTTCTGCCTGATGTGTCTCCGATGTCAGCATGCATGTACATGAAACGTTTCCTATCTTGGACTACTTTTTACCCGTGATTTCTTGCAATTGGACTTTTATTTTCGATCGTTGCCACCTTATTAACGTAGAGCGACGATGTTGGTTGATGGGTCCCCGAGGTCAGCCTCCTTACACAAGAAATGTGTGCTATCTTTTTTTTACTCGTGATATTGCAGGCTACTTACCTTTTTTTTATCCCATCCGTTTAATTTTACCTTATTGATACGTCCATTTTGCATCACTATTTTATATCATAATTCGCTGTTATTCATTGATATATTTCATATTTAGATATGATACTTATGTTATTTCACTTATTTTGCATGTTTCATGATCATTGGAGAATTATTCACCGGAGTCAGGATTCTGCTGGAAAAAGCACCGTCAGGACACCATATTTCTGAAGATCAACAATTGACGGAAGTTATACGAAAAATCCTATTTTTCCAGAAGGCGAAGGGAGCCAAAAGGGGCCACCATGGGCCCCCCATAGGCCGGCGCGGGCCCAGGCCTGGCCGCGCCGCCATGTGGGGAGGGGGCCCACAGCCCCCTCTGGCCGCCTCTCCTTCGCGTACTTCTTCGTCCCGAAACCTAAGCCCCGGAGTTACGGAGAATTGACAGAGCCGCCTGCGGGGCGGAGAAACACCAGAGAGAAAAGAGCTCTCCGGCGGGCAGGAATCCGCCGGGAAATTCCCTCCCGGAGGGGGAAATCGATGCCATCGCCATCGTCATCGAGCTGGACATCATTTCCATCATCATCACCATCATCTCCATCATCTACACCGCCATCTCCACCGCTGCATCTCGTCACCGCTGTAACGATTTGTGTTGGATCTTGATTGTTTGATAGGGGAAACTCTCCCGGTGTTGATTACTACTTGTTATTGATGCTATTGAGTGAAACCATTGAGCCAAGGTTTATGTTCAGATTGTTATTCATCATCATATTACCTCTGATCATGTTCCATATGATGTCTCGTGAGTAGTTCGTTTAGTTCTTGAGGACATGGGTGAAGTCTAAATGTTAGTAGTGAATTATTGTTGAGTAGTATTCAATGTTATGATATTTAAGTTGTGGTGTTATTCTTCTAGTGGTGTCATGTGAACGTCGACTACATGATACTTCACCTTTATGGGCCTAGGGAGTACATCTTGTATTCGTTTGCTAATTGTGGGGTTGCCGGAGTGACAGAAACCTAAATCTCCGTTAGTATATCGGTGCAGGAGGGATAGCAGGATCCCAGAGTTTAAGGCTGTGGTTAGATTTATCTTAATTACTTTCTTGTATTTGCGGATGCTTGCAAGGGGTATAATCACAAGTATGTATTAGTCCTAGGAAGGGTGGTGCATTAGCATAGGTTCACCCACACAACACTTATCAAAACAATGAAGATTAATCAGCCGTATGAAGCGAAAGCACTAGACTAAAATCCCCGTGTGTCCTCAAGAACGTTTGGTCATTATAAGTAAACAAACCGGCTTGTCCTTTGTGCTAAAAAGGATTGGGCCACTCGCTGCAATTATTTCTCTCGCATTTTATTTACGTGTACTTTACTTATCTGCTATATCAAAACCCTCTGAATACTTGTCTGTGAGCATTTACAGTGAATCCTTCATCGAAACTGCTTGTCAACACCTTCTGCTCCTCGTTGGGTTCGACACTCTTATTTATCGAAAGTACTACGATACACCCCCTATACTTGTGGGTCATCAACACTATTTTCTGGCGCCGTTGCCGGGGAGTGAAGCGCTATTGGTAAGTGGAATTGGTAAGGAAACTTTTACTGTACGTGTTGATTTTGTTTCTGCTTGCTGCTATAAGTCATTATGGAGAGATCCTCCCTTGAATTTCTATTTGGGAATTCTACTACTACTGCAACGGTAGTGGATGAGGCGCCAGGTGAGGAAGTAATACCATATAAAATACCTATGAAAATTATTGAACGTGTTGTGGATAACCGCTATGAAGGGGATGGAACTGTTCATCCTGGAGATCATTTACTGTTTTTACATGAATTATGCGGGTTATTCAAATGTGCAGGTATTTCAATGGATGAAGTTAGGAAGAAATTATTTGTTATGTCGCTATCTGGTAAAGCGGCGCATTGGTATAAACTGCTGAAGGATGGGCGTTCTCTTGATTGGAAGGATATTGTGCCTCTATTTTATTCCAAATTCTATCCTCCAAGTGAAATTCACAAAGACCGCAACCGAATATATAATTTCTGGCCTCATGATGGAGAGAGTATTGCCCAAGCGTGGGGGAGATTGAAGTCTTTAATGCTCAAATGCCCCATTCATGAGCTTCGTGGTAATATTATTATTGATAATTTCTATGCAAGACTGTCTTTTCAAGATAAACCTTGCTGGATACTGCTTGTTCTGGATCATTCACACGCAATAAAGAAGAGTTTAAATGGGATCTTCTTGATCGAATCCAAGAAAATACTGAAGGATGGGAGAATGACAAAGGTAGAGTGTCAGGTATAAATTATAATTATGAATGCATTGAAACTTTTATGGATACTGATGAATATCGTAATATAAGTGCTACATATGGTCTTGACTCTCAAGTTGTTGCGAATATTTATAAAGCCTTTGCCTCTCATTTTGAATTGCCTAGGAAGAATTTTGATAAGTATCATGAACCATATAAAGATAAAGTTGATTCGCCTAAAGGCAAATGTATTAAAATTAAAACTGTTGATCATGTTCTTCCTGAAGCTTATATTGAAAAAACTCCTTTCCCTGCTAAAATGAAGGATTATTCTGTTATAACTAGTGTAGTTAATAAAAGTGCAAAGAAACCCATAGAACCTGAAGAACAAATAAAGGTTGAACCTGCTGTTGCAATAGTTAAAGATCTTGTGACTGAAAATGTGGAAGATGCTTCTAATATTGTTTCGCATCCTAATAAGTCTATGAAAGCCAGTGTTCCTGTGCTCTCTGTTCGAATTGGTGATCATTGCTATTATGGTTTATGCGACATTGGTGCAAGTATTAGTGCCATTCCTTATGAGCTCTACACGGAAATTATGCATGAAATTGGTTCTTGTGAACTTGAAGATATTGATGTGGTTATTCGGCTAGCTAATAGAGAAACTATCTCTCCCATTGGTATCGTTCGAGATGTTGAAGTTCTATGTGGTAAGATTAAATATCCTGCTGACTTTTTGGTACTTGGTTCTGCTGCTAGTAAGTCTTGTCCTATTATTTTTGGTAGACCTTTTCTAAATACATGTGGAGCTATTATAGATTGCAAGAAAGGGAAAATTGTTACTAAATTTGCTGGTGAATCTTATGAGTTTAACTTCTCTAAATTTGCCAAAACTCCTTATAAAGCTGATTTGCCTAATGATGATTTTAGAGTTGAACAGTGTGCATCTATTGCTCTTGCTCCTAGTAATCCTTTGCAGCAACATTTGGAGAATAGTGAGAGTGAAGTTTTTAGGGAAGAAAGGGATGAGCTTGATGAAATTTTCCTTCGTCAACCTATTCTTAAACATGACTTACCGGTTGAAGATTTAGGCGTAACACCACCACCAAAGGAAGATCCTGTATTTGATTTGAAACCATTACCTGATAATCTTAAGTATGCTTATATTGATGATAAGAAAACATATCCTGTTATTATTAGTGCTAAGCTTTCGATATCGAGGAAGAAAGGTTATTGGAAATATTGAAGAAACACCGAGGAGCTATTGGCTATACTCTTGATGACTTGAAGGGGATTTCTCCCGCTATTTGCCAACATGCCATTAATATAGAAGATGGTGCAAAACCTGTTGTTGAACATCAGCGTCGTCTAATTCCCAAGATGAAGGATGTGGTAAGAAATGAGGTATTAAAACTTCTTGAAGCAGGTATTATATATCCTATTGCTGATAGTAGATGGGTTAGTCCTGTGCATTGTGTTCCTAAGAAAGGAGGTATAACTGTTGTGCCTAATGATAATGATGAGCTTATTCCTCAAAGAGTAGTTGTAGGATATAGAATGTGCATTGATTTTCGAAAAGTTAATAAAGTAACTAAGAAAGATCATTACCCTTTACCTTTTATTGATCAAATGTTAGAAAGGTTGTCTAAAAATACTCATTTCTGTTTTCTTGATGGATATTCTGGGTTTTCACAAATTGCTGTTAGAGCTAAAGATCAAGAGAAAACCACTTTCACTTGTCCCTATGGAACTTATGCTTATAGGCGTATGCCTTTTGGTTTATGTAATGCTCTGCTACTTTTCAAAGATGCATGTCTGCTATTTTTCATGGCTTTTGTGAAAAGATTGTTGAGGTATTCATGGATGATTTTTCTGTCTATGGGAATTCTTTTGATAATTGCTTGCGAAACCTTGATAAAGTTTTGCAGAGATGTGAAGAAACTAACCTTGTTCTTAATTGGGAGAAATGCCACTTTATGGTTAATGAAAGAATTGTATTGGGACATAAAATTTCTGAAAGAGGTATTGAAGTTGATAGAGCTAAAGTTGAAGCAATTGAGAAGATGCCCTATCCTAGGGATGTTAAAGGTATTCGTAGTATTCTTGGTCATGCTGGTTTTTATAGGAGGTTTATTAAAGATTTCTCTAAAATTTCAAAGCCTCTTACTAATCTTCTTCAAAAGATGTACCTTTCGTTTTTGATGATGATTGTAAGGAAGCTTTTGAAACTCTAAAGAAAGCCTTAACAACTGCTCCTATAGTTGAACCTCCTGATTGGAATTTGCCTTTGAAATTATGTGTGATGCTAGTGATTTTGCTGTAGGTGCTATCCTTGGACATCGAGTAGATAAAAAATTGAATGTTATTCATTATGCTAGTAAAACCCTAGATGCTGCTCAAAGAAATTATGCTACAACCGAGAAAGAGTTATTAGCCGTAGTTTTTGCATGTGACAAGTTTAGACCCTATATTGTTGATTCAAAAGTCACAATTCATACTGATCATGTTGCAATTAGGTACCTTATGGAAAAGAAAGATGCTAAGCCAAGGCTTATTAGATGGGTTCTTCTTTTGCAAGAATTTGATTTACATATTGTAGATAGGAAAGGTGCTGATAATCCTGTTGTTGATAATTTGTCTAGATTGGAAAATATTACTTATGATCGTTCCTGTTAATGATAGTTTTCCAAATGAACAATTGGCTGCAATAAAGGTGAGCTCGCGAGAGAGCCCTTGGTATGCTGATTATGCTAACTTTATTGTTTCGAAGTACTTGCCTCCAACCTTTTCAGCTCAGCAAAGGAGGAAATTCTTTTATGATTTGAGGCATTATTTTTGGGATGACCCACACTTATATAAAGAAGGAGTGGATGGTATTATGCGAAGATGTGTCCCAGAATATGAACAACAAGAGATATTGAGTAAATGCCATGGTAGTGTTTATGGAGGACATCACGCCGGAGATAGAACCGCACAAAAGGTTCTACAATCAGGTTTTTATTGGCCAACACTTTTCAAGGATGCAAGGAAGTTTATCTTATCTTGTGATGAATGTCAAAGAGTTGGTAATATTTCTAGACGCAATGAAATGCCTATGAATTATACTCTTGTTATTGAACCATTTGATTGTTGGGGATTCGACTTCATGGGTCCTTTCCCTTCTTCAGAAGGTAACACTCATATACTTGTTGTTGATTATGTTACTAAATGGGTAGAAGCTATACCTACAAAAAGTGCTGATGGTGAGACCTCTATAAAAATGCTTGTAGATGTTATATTTCCTAGATTTGGAGTACCTAGATATATTATGACTGATGGAGGTTCTCATTTTATTCATGGTGGTTTTAGAAAAACTCTTGCCAAATATGGTATTAATCATAGAATTGCTTCAGCTTATCATCCTCAAACTAGTGGGCAAGTAGAATTATCGAATAGAGAAATTAAAGCTATTTTGGGAAAGACTGTTAATAAATCTAGAAAGAATTGGGCTAGTAAGTTAAAGGAAGCATTGTGGGCTTATAGAACTGCTTATAAAAATCCTATGGGAATGTCTCCTTATAAAATGGTTTATGGAAAAGCTTGTCATTTACCTTTAGAACTATAGCACAAAGCTTATTGGGCTGTAAGAGAACTTAATAAAGATTTTAAACTTGCCGGTAAGAAGAGGTTGCTACAATTGAGTTCTTTAGATGAATGGAGAAGTGAAGCTTATGAAAATGCTAAACTTTTTAAGGAGAAAGTTAAGAAGTGGCATGATAGAAGAATTATTAAAAGAGGATTTAATGTTGGAGATAAAGTCCTATTGTATCGGTCTCGTCTCAGATTTTTTGCAGGGAAATTACTCTCAAAATGGGAAGGACCATATGTTATTGAGGAGGTATATCGTTCAGGAGCAATAAAAATTAGCTCTTTGGAAGGTAACGCCACACAAGTAGTGAATGGACAAAGACTCAAGCATTATATTTCTGGAGATTCTTATAATGAAGATATTGATATTATTCAAGTGATAACTGAAGCTTTCATCAAAGATCAAATTGACAGTTCTGCAGAGTCCGACTTTGAATAGGTAACAGTTTTAGTAATAAAAAGTCCGTGTTTAACTTTTCGAACAATATTTCTGCTATTTTTGGAAAATATGAAAAATTACGGGATCGAAACGGAGTGGAGGAGACGCGCGAGGGCCCGTCACCATAGGCCGGCGGGCCCCACCCTGGCCGCGCCGCCTATGGTGACAGCCCTCGGTGTCCCGTTTCCACTCGTTTCGGCCTGGAACCTTCCTTTTGTCGTAAAAATATTTGCTATATAATCCCCCAGATCCCCTGGAGGTCCGTATATCGTTTTCTCGTCGTGTTTTGTTTCGAGCTGTTTTCTGCCAGATATTGTTTTCAGATCTAGAGCCACCATGTCTTCGTCGGAGCCTCAGAAGGACAACTTCTTTGAGAATGTCGTCAACCCGTACATGAGCGAGTTGAAGATGCATCCCAAGGAGTTGCTGCTCGTGGATGGAGAGTTGCAGATAGAAGATGTTCGTGGACCTAAGGGAGAAGGAAGTTTGGAGGACATGATGGAGAAACTAGAACAAGAGATCTTCACCTACAAGAAGATGGCTGAGCGCGAAGTGGACATCTTCCACCGAATTGTGTCCGAGCTCATTGGTGAACACGAGAAGGAGACTGCAAAGCTGTGGAGCGATATCCTCTCACTTCACAACACCACCAACCAACTTCAGGCGCAACTTTATGATGCTTGGAATCAAAACTGTGAGTATGAAAACAGGTTTAAACGCATTAGCGATGCTGCTAGTTTCAGGATTCCCGAGACCAAGACATCGTTTGTTGATGGGGAGCCTCTTCCCTGGAAGTCTGATGACGAGAAGAATCCACCATCATCGCCAACGGAGGAGTAATTCATCATCGGTATTGGCATCCCCTTGGTTTGTTCCAAGCTTGGGGAGTGCGGTATCACATCATCACTATCTTTATTTTTTACTATCAAGTAGAGTCATATCATGAGTAGGGAAGTTATCATATAGAATAGTTTGCGGCGTGGAAGTATCTCTCTCTTAGTTGGTTATCTATGTATCCGTTGGTGTGAGTTATCGTTATGGAATATTAATGAGAAGTCTTATCATTTACTTTTTGCACACCTTATTTTAGTTTGCAATTTCTTTTATATGATTACTCTTGACATTAGTATTGATATCACTTTGGGAGCATCAAGTAAATCTATTTGGTTTTGGCAAACTTAGCATTGGTCAATAGCAACAACACCTTGATGTTTAAATAGAAAAGGGAAATACATGTAGATATATTACTCTATTATCTTTATGCTAATGAGTTTAGTATTCTGAAGTTAAAATTGCTTGTGCTTATGAGAAAGATGCATGATTGTTTCTATCACATGTATATTTGTTTGTTTCCCTCAACCTTTATGCTTGCTATCAAACCTTGCTAGCCAAAAACCTGTATTGAGAGGGAATGCTTCTCATACATCCATAACCTTAGACCAAACCATGCCATTTGTGTCCACCATAACTACCTACTATGTGGTATTTTGTGCCACTCCAAGTAAATACTTCATGTGCTACCTTTAAATAATTCAAACTATATTACTCCTTATTTGTGTCAATGTTTTATAGCTCATGAGGAAGTATGTGTTGTTTTATATTTCAATCTTGTTGGGCGGACTTTCACCAATGGACTAGTGGCACATCCGCTTATCCAATAATTTTGCAATAAGAGCTGGCAACGGGGTTCCCATCCCCAATTAATAACTTTCATTAATAATTCTCTTCACATGTTTTGCCTGATTTATCAGTAAGCAACTTAATTTTGCAATAGAAACTCCTCCATGGTATGTGAATGTTGGAAGGCACCCGAGGATTCGGTTAGCCATGGCTTGTGAAAGCAAAGGTTGGGGGAGTGTCATCCATAATAAAACTAAAATACATTTGTAAACAAAAGAGAAGGGTGATCTACCTTGCTGGTAGAGATAACGTCCTTCATGGGAGCCGCTCTTGGAAGGTCTGTTTGGCAAGGGGGTTAGAGTACCCACTACCATTCGTTGACAACAACAAACACCACTCAAAATCTTACTTTTATGCTCTTTATATGATTTCAAAACTTGAAAAGCTCTAGCACATGATTTAATCCATGCTTCCCTCGAAGGGCCTATCTTTTACTTTTATGTTGAGTCAGTAAACCTATTTCCCTCTATCTTAAGCAAGCAATTGAGTTGTTGTGAATCAACCATTTATGCTATGATTCAGTTAATCATGTCTTTTATGCTTTCTTGTTTAGTACAAATTTTATCTGAATGAATATGACTTTGAAAGTTATCAATGATTATGAGGAGATTGTTATGATTGAGGATGAAAGCCCTGCCATATAAATGATTATGAGAAGATAATTACAATCCGTTAGTAGTTCTCTGACCAAGAACAAAGTTTGCCATAACCAATCGTGATTTCCTATGCACCTCTATTTGTGATTCCTCTTTACTTATTTCAAGTTGAGTTATATGAAGAGAATGTTTACTAGAATATCTTGTGTGAATCAATATGATGCTTCTTGTCCGTATTTTATTTATCGACTCTTCACTCCATAAACATGTGGTCTTGTTTATTGAGCTCAGTTTCGCTTGGGGACAAGCGAGGTCTAAGCTTGGGGGGAGTTGATACGTCCATTTTGCATCACTATTTTATATCATAATTCACTGTTATTCATTGATATATTTCATATTTAGATATGATACTTATGTTATTTCACTTATTTTGCATGTTTCATGATCATTGGAGAATTATTCACCGGAGTCAGGATTCGCTGAAAAAGCACCGGGACACCATATTTCGAAGATCAACAATTGACGGAGTTATACGAAAATCCTATTTTTCCAGAAGGCGAAGGGAGCCAAAAGGAGGGGCCGAGAGGGGCCACCATGGGCCCCCATAGGCGGCGCGGGCCCAGGCCTGGCCGCGCCGCCATGTGGGGGGCCCACGCCCCTCTAGCCGCCTCTCTTCGTACTTCTTCGACCGAAAACCTAAGCCCCAGGAGTTATGGAGAATTGACAGAGCCGCCTCTGCGGGGCGGAGAAACACCGAGAGAAAAGAGCTCTCCGGCGGGCAGGAATCCGCCGGGAAATTCCCTCCCGGAGGGGGAAATCGACGCCATCGCCATCGTCATCGAGCTGGACATCATCTCCATCATCATCACCATCATCTCCATCATCTACACAGCCATCTCCACCGCTGCATCTCATCACCGCTGTAACGATTTGGGTTGGATCTTGATTGTTTGATAGGGGAAACTCTCCCGGTGTTGATTACTACTTGTTATTGATGCTATTGAGTGAAACCATTGAGCCAAGGTTTATGTTCAGATTGTTATTCATCATCATATTACCTCTGATCATGTTCCATATGATGTCTCGTGAGTAGTTTGTTTAGTTCTTGAGGACATGGGTGAAGTCTAAATGTTAGTAGTGAATTATTGTTGAGTAGTATTCAATGTTATGATATTTAAGTTGTGGTGTTACTCTTCTAGTGGTGTCATGTGAACGTCAACTACATGATACTTCACCTTTATGGGCCTAGGGAGTACATCTTGTATTCGTTTGCTAATTGTGGGGTTGGAGTGACAGAAACCTAAACCCCCGTTAGTATATCGGTGCAGGAGGGATAGCAGGATCTCAGAGTTTAAGGCTGTGGTTAGATTTATCTTAATTACTTTGTATTTACGGATGCTTGCAAGGGGTATAATCACAAGTATGTATTAGTCCTAGGAAGGCGGTGCATTAGCATAGGTTCACCCACACAACACTTATCAAAACAATGAAGATTAATCAGCCGTATGAAGCGAAAGCACTAGACTAAAATCCCCGTGTGTCCTCAAGAACGTTTGGTCATTATAAGTAAACAAAACGGCTTGTCCTTTGTGCTAAAAAGGATTGGGCCACTCGCTGCAATTATTTCTCTCGCATTTTATTTACTTGTACTTTACTTATCTGCTATATCAAAACCCCCTTAATACTTGTCTGTGAGCATTTACAGTGAATCCTTCATCGAAACTGCTTGGCAACACCTTCTGCTCCTCGTTGGGTTCGACACTCTTATTTATCGAAAGTACTACGATACACCCCCTATACTTGTGGGTCATCACTTATTAAGACCGAGGGACTGTGGTGACCTTGCATACCACTGCATGGTATAATATGCAAGTCGTTGACATAACACCAATGAAACACTGTTCCACTAGTATTACACCCCTCAGAGTGGTACAACAGAAACTTATGCCGGTCCAAGGCATGTCTATAGACTTACACACATACTCTTTTCAAAAGATCAACATAGTCTCTTAATAAGTAAAACTGCAAATAAAATCCAGAATAACAACTCGTGGACTAAACTTATTACTAGCTCTACCTATCAAGGTACTAGACCTGCTAAAGAAACTATGACTGGACTCTAGCTTATTAGGTGCTAGGATTAGGGAGCTAGTTCCCTTGTACTTCTAATATAGGTTTTCTCCATGGTGGATGTAGTGGTTGACTCCGTTGACTCCTCTGGCAGAGCCCTATCTCTTGAAGTAGTTGACTCCTCTATCTTCGAGTTTCATTGTAGATCTCCATGACTAAGCAGGGGGTTCAAGAGGGAACGGGTGAGTACGAGCATACTCAGCAAGTTCAATAATAGAACAAGCCACAATTCAATACACTCCGAAGAGGTGTGTTACTTTTTCCATAAGAGATCTTATCTGTGTTGCCAACCGGGCGAATCTTTCCCGTCCACACTTTCTTGGTGTGAGGCTCAGTATAAGGTCCAAGCCAGTCACTATTATTCTTCGCGACCCCGCATACCCACCCTTTTGTAAGTATGGCATGTCCTTTATCCTATAGATAGACCATCCAAGGCATATGTCCTCCCCTTTACCTTAATGGTAGACCGTTCTGGACATCCACATGCACTGCCCTATATTCTATAGATAGTCCGACCTAGACTAGCCCTTACAATCCATCATAGACCTCTAATAAATTTGTCATGTCCTTTATCCATAGGTAGATCGACGCTGGCATCTATCCTCTCCTTTACCCTAAAGGTAGACCGTTTTGGACAATCCCTTATTAATGGACCGTTGATATGCGAAAGGGAAAAGATACATCTGACTTCTCCGTCCCACTTCAGATCTTATGGTTAACACGAGATTTACGGCACAACAATCACTAGAAGACATTTGTTGTTAATCTAGGTGAATGTGTTCCCGGTTGCAATGGAACCTCCACCATCAACTCAAACCATGGCTCCATTGTGCACCACATAGTCATATTCATAATTATAAAAGTAATCTTTTGCTTTTTTTAATGTAGGAGTGATAAGCATAGTATTTTGCAAGTAATTTTATAAAAATAATCAAATGGCATCAGCAAGTGATGAACCTGTCTTTATTGACTGCAAGATTATGAAGGCAAGGACTTCGATACGTGATAACTCCAAATTTTGAAATAGCATCGTCGTCCGGTAAGGACAACGTTTAAAGAATTAGTAAATATGCTATAATGCATAAATATGAGATGTAATCTCTCTAATCGTAATCTAACCCCGGTGATTTAGGTTTAGTGAGTTGTAATGATTTATGTAGGGTGTGTTGCACTTTTAGAGTGGTTTCACAAACAAGGTTATTATTAGAGTTTGGTTAACTTGGTATCATATACAAGTGGTGTTATACATCATAATAATAATAATAATAATAATAATAATAATACGATCACACAAGGAATAGTAGTTGGTATAATCTTAACATGTAAAGAAAATTTGTCAGTTTTAAGTCCTATAAGGCGTGGTTAATGATTACTTGTTATTTACTTCAAAAGAATAACTTCTTAAGAACATGTTTCTTATTGAAAAAGAAGTATTTTCAAACAAGGCTATTGGTTTCTAGGGTTTACTACTGAATTCACTCAGTGAGTAATAGTTGGTTGCTAAACAAGTTGGTTCATAATTCTTTAGTACTTGTAGGGTTTAGTCGGGCATGATCACATAAAGTGAATTACTACATAGGTTACTATTATGGTTGACCATAATGATATTGTATTAAGGAATGGTAATTTAGGGTTGATGACATGTAAGCAACTGATTAGAGTTTACCACTAGTGGTTCATACAAGGTCTACTCAAAATAAAGACATGAAATGATAACTTCATTTTCATTTGGGCTTGTACTACTTTAGGAGGACATGAGCCTGCATTTATTTGCTAAGTATGGATTTATGAGCAAGGTTAATATATCATTATCACATTTAATAATTCCTAGGGTTTTAGAGTTTCACATAAAATGATGGAGTTAGGGTTTTATTCCCAATAGAATTAGGGTTGCATTTGGAATTATGGAATTAGGGTTTCCTATTTTTCATGGAATTTCGAAAGTAAGAACTTGTTGATCAAAGTTGAAGCTAAGAAACAACTTTTAAATTTAAGGTAACAATAGGTTTAGCATTTTTCTTATTTTTATTATTTAAAGAAAATAATAATTAGGATTAATACCATTTAGGGTTTAAATGATAATCTTACTGTTAAAATGATAAAAGAAAAATTAGTTTTAGCGCTTTCTTTATTTCCTACATGATTTTCTATTTATTTTTGAATTTTTACTAATTACTGAATTTTCTTGAAATTTAGGATAAAAGAATATGCTTAAATAGTAAATAGTAAATGGTTAAATTTTCATTTTAATTAAAATTTTAAGATTATATTTATAATGGATAAATATTATTTTTTTGAAAATTTTGATATCTCATTTATATTTTTCTGAGTTGAAATATGAATTTCTAAAGTTTAAACAATTTTCTAGAATTTGAAACAAATAGGAAATACTGAAACTACCGGTCAAACCCTAGCTATAGGGGCTGACTCACCTCCTCGTTGGTGGCTAGACGCCGCGATGGCAGTGGAGGAAGGCGCCGCTTCTTTAGGGACTCCCCGGATGCGCGACTAGATGTTTTCGAACCCCTACGACACGCTGAGTTGAAATATTGTGGCGCTTTTCTCGGAGGACCGCCGAAACTAGCTCCGGTGAGCTCTTCCGCGGCAGCAAACTCCGGCCAAGACGCAAAGGCTAGCTAGGTAGGATAAATAGAATGTTGCAATTAGGGTATCCAGAGATGTGTAGGCTCACCCTGGGAGTTTTAAGACACTCGTCGAGGTCGGGGATGGTCGGAGGGAAGCGCATGGTCACGGATTCTAGCGAGCTTCTGCGACGGGAAAGGATGAAATCCACGCGATTGAGGTCATCCCGGAATGATTCCTCCCACCCAGATGTTCAGAATGGTCTGGCGCATCTGCTAGGCCACTTCATAGACGTCGGGGTGGCCCCAGTCGACGGTGCCTTAATCAACACCGGCGGTAAGTCGGAGAACATACCGATGAATTGAGAGATTGAGAAAGCTAGAGAGTGATCATAGAGGTGTTAGGGTTTCCTTGTAGTGTTCCTGGTGCTTTTATAGGTCGAGTGGTGGTCGGCAACATCGACTCGACGTCGGAGACGACGAAGATGTGGCGATGTTGGCGAGCATGCTTCGGCACGCATCTTGGCGCGTTTGAGATAGGCACGGGCATGCAGGAGCTTGTATGCGCCTCAGTCTGGTCGCTGGCATCCGCGACGGTCAGCAAAGGCAGCGGTGACGCGGCTTGCCGCGGTGTCGAACGAGCAGAGGAAGATGACACCATCGTCGCTCTTCGCGTTGATCTTTAGCTGAAACGGTATCTGGACCATGCTGGGCTAGCGCTGATGGGCTGATGCTAGGCTGGTGTTCGGCTGCACTAGACTGTTGCGTTGGGATGCTGCGGCCAGATCTGGTAAGTCCTCTCCCTTTTCTATTTTCTTTTTGTACATTTGTTTATGTATTTTCTATTTGAATTATAATTTTAACTAGTCATCAACCCGGGCTATCGCCATGGCTTGCACGTTTAAAATTAATTATGTTGAAAATTATAGTGCGTACATGCATCTTTATTTGTGTTATATATATTATATTAGTGAACATTTGTGTGTTTTCTTTGAGAGGAGTTTGTAGAATCTAATGTATACTTGTTTTCCCACTTATTTGGTCTACCATAAATTCAAAAAGTATATCAATTTATTGTAGTATACAATTTTGTGGACCCATAAAGTTTTACATTGATAATTTTTGAGCGTTCCAGAGAAAAATAATGTAAAATTCGGTTAATTCTACGCTCGAACAAAATTTTCTACCACTCTGTCTTTCCATGTGTTCCATATAATCCTTTTTTTCACAATTTGTTACTTTTTGAAATTATATAAGGTTCTACACTCATATTTTCCCAAGATTATTATTAATAATTATATACCACAAAACAATATCCAATTAGTGGGTGTACTTACACGACAACTCAATCACAACTTTCGCATGCTTTATTATCCATGGTCAATAACAATTTTCGAAAAGCTCAAATACTCGAATGTATTTCCTTTTTAGCACCAAAGGACATAGTTTGTACCTATGAACATTAATATCCTAGAATTTTTCTGTATGGACAAATATAATTTCAGTTTCACGTACCCAATTTGCCGTGATTACAACCATATTATTTAAGCTAATGTATCTCCATACATGGTTTACTATTGGTAATATATATATGTGATACTCCACCCACATAATATGCATGACATATCAAAAAGCTATTATTGTATTTTTCTAGTTTGCTTAGCTGCGAATAGATGATTTGGAATTTACTTTTTTAATTTATAATTATCTAGTATTAGAGAATATATTTATGATCAGTGTTTCTTTGAATTTTTCTATGTGTAAGCAATATATACCTGTAAAGTATCTTACGAATTATGCTCTAAGAAATTATTTAATTTCCCGCAGCCAAAGTATAGTACATCCGAAAAAAAAACAAAGGAAAACTTTGCACTGCGCGCATGAAGAAAAATAACTAATTTTCCGGCTTCTTTAGCATGTACACATGTAGAGACATAGACTAAACCTGCATGACACAACCCCTTTGCATGTGAGGTAGCTGGATGTAGTCGACACCCAGCGCCTGATGGCTTACCAGAGAGGACGTTGCGTCGAAATTCCTAAAATGAGTGAATCTGTCCGCCACGCTTCATCTTTCAATCGGGTCATCCATTCCTGAAGCCGATCAATTTTTCCAGCAACATGTTTGCAGCATTTCTCGTAGCTAAACAGGCTCTCATGCGGTCTCTTCCTTTTTTTCGCACAACGCCAAGCTGATCGATCTTCCCAGTAACATACTTGCAGGCTCCTTTTAGCAAAACAGCTCACATGCGGCCTTTTCTTTTATAGAACAACCTCTTTGTTGTCAAAACCTACACGTAACGTATTAAAGTTGTGTGAATGACCGATTTATTAGGCCTAGTATATAACTTGAACACGTATCAGATTGGTTAGACGTAGTACAAACCTTGGACGTGGAGTCTGACCGATTTAAAATCCCAGCTGTTAATATTTCCTTTGACAAACAATATACGGATTAGACAAATCTCGTACTGCCTGCGTGACGCTATAAACAAACAAACGTGACTACATAACTTGTTTACGTGACAACGTAACTATTTACGTGACATTATAAATAACAATTTTTTGACTAATCCTAGCCGTAAATTTTAGATCTAATTGTCTTAATTATTCTGATGATGTGGATTAATGTGGTGTCTCGTATGGTGCCTCCAATTAGTAAATATAAGATATAAGATTTTGTCTTGTTTGAAATATTTTGAGTGTGTTTATGTTTATGGAATACATCCAAACTATTATTGTATAATAGAAAATTTTATATGTGTATTCACATATTGGTTTACTACTTACTATTGGAATTTAGATCAATATTCCAATAGGTATGATTTTGAATTTCAACATTGGTGGGTTCAAATTATTTTTTCAAAAGGATTTGTCTAATTTCCTAATGATACGTAGGGTTTTTATGCGGTACTACTTTGCATGGAATAATTTATAAGATTACGGTTATCACTTGGTTTCTTATTTGAGTAATTGATCAAAGAGAAAATTGCTTATGTACCATCCACGAACAAGTCAATGGCTCATTTGCCATCAAACAAAGCACTAGTGCTTGCGTACCAAACACAAAGAAAATTTAGTGCTTGTTTGCCATCGCCGTTAAGTCAAAATTAGAATGTCACCGTTTTTATGCCATCTTATCTCAAAATTTCAGGTTCACCCCTAGTTTATAGAAGAGAAGGGAAAAAAGAAATAAAACACACACACACACACATCAGGGGAAGCGACCAACCATATCTGTCTCTTCCCCACACATGCGATGGACGAGCCGCCGGCAGCGCTCGCCTGTTCCCCGCCGCCCCTCCCCCAACCTCCGCCGCCCCTCCACCAACCTTTGCTGATGCAGATGGTGTAGGGATTCGTAGCATAGAAAACAAAAAATTCCTACCGGAAGAACGAATAACAAGCCAAGATCTAATCTAGTAGATGGTAGCAACGAGGTGAAGATCAACATACCTTCGAAGATCGCTAAGCGTTAGCGAGATAAATCTCGTGGTGGATGTAGTCGATCACTTGCCGCTTTCAAAAGCGCGTAGAAGATCTTGACGGTGCGACAATCGGGCAGCACCTCCGCACTCGGCCACACGTACGGTGTTGATGACGACGTCCTTCTCCCTGTTCCAGCGGTCAGCGGAAGTAGTAGATCCTCCTCGGAATCCCGACAGCACGACGTCGTGGTGGCGGTGGTGGAGAAATCCTGCAGGGCTTCACCGTTGTCGTGCAAGAGGCAGGAGGAGGAAGGGGCGGCTAGGGTTTTGGGAGAGGGAGCTTGGGCTGCGACTTGTACAGCTCTTGGGGCTCCCCTTGCCCTCCTTTTATAGGTGGAAAAGGCCCTTGGGTCGTCCTAGACCTGCCCTCAAAGTTTGGGAGAGTTCCGGTAGGTTTCTGTCTGCCGAAACCTACTAGAACTAGGACTCTTTTGCCAAATCCAAATCTGCCTTAGGGGAACTCGTTAACCCTTAAGAAAAACGTGGATACACCTATTATGGAACCCTCCAGGCTTCCTTAGACAGTCCGGGTCGCCCTGGACACTTCCGGAACCTTCCATAATATTTCGAGCCCTTCCGAACCTTCTAGAAGTTTCGGTCAAAACACCGAATTTTTTCCGAACCCCGGAAAATGACTTCCTATATATGAATATTATTCTCCGTACCATTCCTAACCTCCTCGTGATGTCCTGGATCCCATCCGAGACTCCGAACAACATTCGAGCTCCATACCATATTCCATATCTACTTAAAACGACATCGAACCTTAAGTGTGTCACCCTACGGTTCGTGAACTATGCGGACATGATCGAGACTCTTCTCCGATCAATAACTAATAGCGGGACCTAGAGATCCATAATAGCTCCCACATATTCAACGATGACTTCGTGATCGAAAGAACCATTTACATACGATGTCGATCTCCTTTTGTCGCGCGATATTTTACTTATCTGAAGTTTGATCGTTGGTATCTCCATACCTAGTTCAACCTCGTTACCGATAAGTACTCTTTACTCATACCGTGATATGTCATCCCTTGTGAGCCAGTCACACGCTTGCAAGCTAGTTGGATGATATTCCACCGAGAGGGCCCAGAGTATATCTATCCATCATTTGGATGGACAAATCCCACTATTGATCCACGTGCTTCAACTAACACTTTCCGAACACTTAATGCCACCTTTATAACTACCCATTTACGAAGTAGTGTTTGATGTCATCAAAGCATCCATCCGGTGTAGGTGATTAACATGATCTCATGGTCGAAGGATTAGGTTACTATGTATCTTAAAGCTTGAAACAAAACGAACTTAATGACTTGATCTTATGCTACGCCTACTATGGGTGTATGTCCATCACATCATTCACCTAATAATATGATCTTGTTATTAATAACATCCAATGTTCATGATCAGGAAACCATGATCATCTATTATTCAACAAGCTAGTTTAACAAGAGACTTACTAGGGACTCCTTTATGTTTACAAAACACACAAGTATTAATGTTTCCAGTTAATACAATTATAGCATGGGATGTAAAAAATTATCATGAACACTAAAATATAACAATAAACACTTTTATTATTGCCTCTTGTGCATATCTCCAACAGTCTCCCACTTGCACAGAGTCAATAATCTAGTTTACATTTGTAAAGATATAACACCTTGGCCTTCTGGTGCTAATCACATTTGCTTATGGGAGAGGTTTCAGTCAACGAATCTGACATTCTCAGAAACGTATGTATTTTGCAACTCATTTGCGTCTCTACGCATCACTCAGTTTTTCAAATGAGTCGGCATTAATCGTATATGTTTAGTCTTCTGGTAGAACCTTAATTCCGCGGTCTGAAATATGTTACCAATATTGTCACATACAATATAGTTTCATAGTTCTGACACTAGGAACTACACCAAGTTCTCAAAGAACTCCTCGACTCAAACACCCTCGGTCATTGTCAAAACAATGATATACTCTCCCTTCGTTTGTAGAATCCGTCACAATATTTAGAACTTATCTAAATCTAGCAGAGACTTCTTCTAGCCCATTGTGCTACCTTTTCATGAACATATTAGACTAATTGAGATTGAAATTTATTTTTATATGTGACCGAACTAATATTGGTGTAACACCTTACAATGATTTCTTTGTCATTACCCCATATAAAACTACATATTTATATCCTCGGCTCTGAAAAAGCACTTAGGGATATTCTTACTGTTGTCCAATGATCATCATATGAATCATTCTAATATATGCTCGTAACACCTTAGAGCATAGGACATCTGATTGTGTACATATTATTCGTCATCTAAAATCACTCATGTGTTTTACTCATTGAGTGTCAAATACACTCAAGTCTTGTTTAAACCTCCACACGTAAAAGAACACCTTCTTGACGTTTTCATATTGAACTACTTCAATATTCATTTTATGTACTTTGACTTAAACTTATTATGCGCTTGAATCTATCTTCATAGATCTTGACGCTAAATATGTTTTTAGTCCATATCCTTTCATTGAAGCTAATTTTCAATGAAACCTTCTAATCACATCAAGTACATGATTACATTATTGATAATCAATGATATGTCATCTACATAAAGTATTATAAATATGTCTCAGTGCTCCCACTTAATTTCTTGGAAATGCAAGCATCTTTATCATTTCTGATGAAATCAAAAACTCTTTGATTATTTCATCCGGTGAAGGTTCCAACTTCGTGATACTCACTTCATCCAGTGAAGTTTGTATAACTTTCTAGCATTCTACGGACTAGCAAAACTCTTAGTTGTATCTTGTATACACCTTTAATACACACTTCTGTTAAGGAATGTACTTCTGACATCCTACTAACATATCTCATAAAAGAAATATGTAGCGATTACTAGAACAATCCATATAGACTATAAGCATCACTACTGAAGATCTAATCTTATCGTAGTGAACTCTTTGAACTTTGTCGTAAACAATCTTTTGACAAGTCGAGCTTCTTCAAGGATATTATATCCAAGTCTATTAATTTTATTGATCCATTTACTTTCAAAAATTATTTATTCCTTAAAAAGGTTTACCAAGCTCCAAGCTTGATTATAGATACTATCTTAGATTTCATGGCTCTTACCCATTTTAAAGGAGTCGGGGCCTATCATAGCTTCTTTATATGTAGTTGGTTTATCATTGTTCAAAATCAACCCTTTGTCCACAAATCATTTATTTGTTCACAAAGTAAACCATACCTACAAGGTTCAATAGGTACTTCGATATCCATAACTATAACACTTTGTAGACATGAGAGCCATGATTATCGTTGCCGCTTCCGGTACCATTTCCGATGATGCGCTACTCTGATCATCATGCTCGGGTTCATCAACCTTATCAAGTTCCATTGTCCTCCCACTCAAATACTTCGCTAGAAACAATTTCTTGGAAATGAGCAAGAAACATCGACGAACAATTTTGTCTTTGACTTCATAGTGGAAAGAATTTCCAATTTGTTCTCTGGGATAACCAACAAAGATATTCATCCGATTTTGGTTGTAAACTCATTTACTTATGCTATGCATACCAAAATTTAAGAAAGGACTATTAGGGTTTATACCCATGCCATAACTCATATGGTGTCATTTCAACGGATTATGATGACGCTCTATTTAGTGTAAAAGCGGTAGTCTCTATAAAGCATAATCCACAAAATATAATGACATTATTTTATTTTATCTCATCATTAATCCAACAAGGTTTGGATACGTCTTTAAAATACTCCATCATAACTATAGTGTTCCAAGAAACGTGAGTTGTGGAACAATTTCGTAACTCTCTTAGATTTTCGTTAAAACTCATAATTCAAATATTTCCACCATGATCCATAGATATTTGACTTTTCTATTATGATGATTTCCACTTCATGCTGAAACTTATGTGAATCTATTCAAATGTTTCAGACTTCTTCCTCATCGAATAAATATATCTATATATATATATACACTCAATTCATTATTGAAAATTTTCATGAAGTAGAAGAATCTTCCGCACACAACTATGCCCAATGAACCACATACATCATCATGTATGTTTTCACTAAGTTAGTTGCCCGTTCAACTCTTGGCCTATGGACGGTATTTCAGTAATTTTCTTTAGAAAAGATTTGCAAGTGTCAAACGATTCAAAAATCAAATGACTCCAAAAATCCATTTGCATGGAGTTTCTTCATGCATTCCTTTCTAACATGACCTAAATGGCGGTTTCACAAATAAGTGGAATTCAAATCCTTTGGCTTATGGTATTTTAGCGTCAGTGTTATGCATGTGTGTTTCCCCAATAAGATTTATAATAACGTATCCATCTTACATGGAGTACGGTCATGATTTGAACAACTCATTGTTTTCATTTCACCAGAGAAAAATAACAATTATTAAGTTCTTTATGATAAATCTGAAAAGTTAGGTAGAATGCCAACGACGAACACAATAACACTTTATTTTGTTCCAGACGTGCAATATTACCACATTCCTTGTCAATGACTTAGGCCATTGTATTCTTGTATTGCGTTGTGTTGTATGACATCTCATACCAACCAATATGGTACAAATACCATTGTGTGACCAATCAAAGAATACATTCATAACATCTATATCATCTATATACACATGAGCTAGACTTTATAGTCTTTTCTTTCTTTCTGCCAAAATCTTTTTGTAGTTTCTCTTTCGACTTTCCTCATATGTCAGAAAACACTTCAACATCAATAACTTCTAGGCTTGTTGGTCAAATACCAATAACCTTGAGGTTCGCACTTTGAAGTTGATCATCACATGACAAGTGTTCCGGATTTCACTATTAGTAACTTTTTAATGTGATAAATAATTTTACTCATAATTTTTATCCATCAAATCATGACAACTTCATGATGAACCTACTATGGCTTACATGGATATGCGAATAACGTTAGTGCCCAACTAGTTGGAGGATCGGGACGCCTAGCGTCTTCAACCTTCGTACATTCCCATAAAACTTATGAGTTTATGTAGTCTCACTAAATTATATTATATTATCTTTTAATAAGGTCTTAGATATTATATATATTTCATACCTTGCTTATTTATGAAAACAAACTTTTCAGTTCCTTACTTTTCAAACAGATTTGATGCGGTGACCCAGCATACCACTGCATGTTGTAGTATACAAGTCGTTGATATGATCTTCATGAAGGGACTTCTTCACAAATATCACATCCCTCAGAGTGGTACAACAGAAACATTGCAGGTCATAACACTCGATAATATATTACAATCATGGTCTTAACAAGTTGGCATTCTCACAGGTCCGATGAGAACACCCTAAGATTACTTAAGTACTGTTACAAACCAACATAGATATAAAAGAGAGCTCAGCAACTTATTTAAGTATGCCACTACGCTGCTCGGCTCTAAGATGACTATAGCACTCCACTACTCCTCGGCTTCTGTGTTGTCAGCTCCGTAGACTACCCCATAGTCTACGCCTTCCACCCCTCCGGACAAGTCGGGCTCCTCGTAGACCAACTCGTAGTCTCCTTCTGGTGACACCTCGGTGATTGCCTCCACTTCAGGATCACAGTCTAGCAAGGGTGTCGAAAGAAAGTGAGTACAGGTGTACTCAGCAAGTTCAAAAGAGAAAAAGGTGTTTGATGCACTAGCTACGACCCTCGATTAGAAAATCTTAGGTCAATGCATGTTTCGAAATTATTTCTTCAAAAGGTTTATTTTATTCTGAAAACTATGCCCGTCAGTCTTCACAGGTTGACCAGAACTTCACGGAGTTCCTTTCCTGCCGCGTTCGCAGTTCCCTTCCCGGAACAAGGAGTGACAACCACAATTTGATACACTCTGCAGAGGTGCGTTACTTTTCCCATAAGAGATCTCATCCTTTTGCCAACCGCAGGAACTTGTCCCCGTTCACACTTCCGTGGTGTGAGGCCAGGAAAGAAGATCCAAGCCCACACCGCCTTCTCCACGACCCTGCAAACCCACCCTTTTGTCCATCCGTACACCCCCGATAGACATCTCCCGATCATACGGCTTTACCCCCGGTGTACTATGGACAATCCCTCATAGACGGTAGAGCCTCTCATCCACACGGATGGGGATTTTAAAGGATTTCCCAACCTACGGCAGTGTTATCTCCAACACCCCGCCAGGCTCTATCAAGTCCGTTGGCGTGCAGGAGGGAAAAGATACAGCTGGCTTCCCCATGGCCATTCTAGATCTTATGGTCAACACGATATGTACGGCGCTAGAATCACTGGACATCATTGGTAATTAATCCTAGGTTTATAAAACCCATGCAATGGAACCTCCACCATATCAACACATACCATGGTTCCATTGCCAGCCACATAGTCATATTCATAATTGGAAAAATAACATTTCATTTTCAATGCAGGAGTGATAAGTATATGGCTTTGCATTAAATTGATAGAAAATACTCAAATTGACATGAGCAAGGGTGAACTTGCCTGCGGACTGCGAGATAATGCAGTTCGATGCGTTGAATGGAACCTGAACCTTGGGTTCTGTAAAGAAGCATCATTGTCCGGTAAGGACAATGTTATAAAATCCAAATAATGCATGCATGGATGTATTATTTTATGTTGCATTCCTGACCCCCATATTTTATTAAAATTTAGGGTTGAGTTAAGATTTGTGCCTTTGGCAGTAATTTGTAAGTACTTTTAATTATGAAAACACTTTATATCTCATAAAGAAATACTTTTGAAAGTAATACAACTTTCCTTTTTGAAAATATTTATTTCAAAATTACTTTGAAATAATAGAGTTTTCTCTATATCTTTGGAATAAGAGTAATAGAATATTTTCCTTTGGAAAATACTTTCTTTTTAAAAGAAATGACTTGGAATAATAGAATTTCATTTTTAAATATTTGAAAACAAATATTTAAACTTATTTGAAATTTTTCCTTGATTCTTAAATACAAGGAAATAATAATTTAAAATTCCAAGTTTTAATTTAAATTCATAACATTCCAAAATTTGAATTTGTTTCCTAAATTTCATTCCTTATTTTATTCTTGTTAAGAATAATTTATGGTTCATAAATCTTATTTTTCTTGGTTTTTTAGAGATTCAAATAATTTGTTTGGAATTTTGTAAAATTCAGAGTTATTTGAAATGTGAAATTACCAAAATAACCCTGGCCCAACTAAATTTGAGAAATGGGCCTGTTTGGGTCGGCCCATTTGGCCGAGCCAAACCCTCTCCTGGTGAAGACCGACCGATTCGGCCCACCCACTCATCTCTCTCTCTCGCTCGTGTCCTAACCCTAACTCTCAGGCGACTGTGAGGCGATGGCGTCGCCGCCATGGCCGCAGCCTCGCTCCGGCCATCGCCGGGCTTCCCTGACGCCGCCATAGACACCATCTGAATCGCCGTGCGATGATCTATCGACCTGTCCGCGTGGTTCCGCCTATCTCTTCCTCCTCTGCCAGATCGCCACCTCTCTGGATCTCGCAGAGAATCGCCTCCAACGATTGGCGATCTCCGGCGAGCTGTGAACCTCGCCACCGACGCTAACGCTGCTCTGGGACCGACCTGGCGCGGGTGCTGCTTTGGTAGCGTCTGTGCCATCGTTCCCGTGCTGTGGTGCTGTCCGTGTGTTCGTCGGCGTAACGCCGGCGTCTTCCCTGGACTCGCAACTGCTACGGCCGCGCGGGCACTGCCTCGCCATGTCGTGGCGTCAGCTTCCAGGCGCTGGTAAGGTCCTCCTGCTTCTCATCCTTCTCAATGCCATTTCTGTGCGCCCCCATGCCTCTGTGCTTCTTCCTTCTCTGCTGCTCAAGCTACCTGATGATCCAATGATCATACAGGCCTTGCTACTGCTGCCTATGCATGATTATGGTGCTGCTTATGCTTACTGGCATGCTATCCTTGCTTGTCTAGGTGTATATCTATGCCTGTGCTGTGTTGGTGATGCTTACTGTCATGCTCTGCTGTGTTCTTGTCACCTGTGCTGCTAGTGGTGTGCTCAGTAACCTGTGCATGATCCAATTGATCTCTTGGATCATCAGATATGCTTGGTTACTGTGGGATTCTTTTTCTAAATGGATGGTTTGCTTACTGGTACTGCTACTCAAGCATGCTTATGCTCATGTGTGTGTGTTCTGTGGCTCTCCATAGCTTTCTGGACTTGATCCAGTAGCTATGATGCATTGATACATGCTTGTGTTGCCTCACAGTGTGCTACTGTACAAATACTGCATGGATTTTTTTATATATTCATGCCTGGATGGATTAATTATGGATGAATTGGTGTGCTGATTCTTATATTATTACTTGATTAATGGTTTTGGTAGCCAGATAGGCATTACTAAAGCATCTGCTTTAGTAATCCTTCTGGTGTCATGCTGTTACCAAGTTTTAATTTCTGTCAGTTATTCTTGATGAACTATGTCTGGTTATGATTCAATGCTTCAGCTGTTGCTTAAATGAATTCCAAGATCATTTTGGAATATAAATCCTTGACTGAACCTGTGTGGTGATGATGTCAAACTGTCTGTGTGGCTTTTCTTTCATACTGAGATGGTTTGTGACCTCAGTAGCCTTGCTACTGACTGGTTGCTCACCTAGTTGGCTAGATCTGTTGGTTCCTCATCTTGGTTTGCATATTTGGGGATCATAATCAATATGAATGCCAATATGCTTGCTTGTGAAGAAATCTAGGGTTTTCCTGATGGTTATAGACTTAGGATCACTCTGGATAGTCCTGGGTAGCTACTATTCCTAGTACTCCATCTACTGGTGCTATCTGTGCATGTGTGCTTGCTTGTGTGCACATCTGTGCAGGTTTTATAGTCTGTGTGCACAGAATTGTATCTGGGTGGTTCTAGTTTTAGTGGTTCCTCTTCTACCAGTGATCCTTGGTGAAAACCAAGTGATGATCTACCCCTTGAGCATCTGCTCAAGCCCATGACATATGTCATGCATGAATAATGGATTGGATCCACTGGATCCAGTCCAGGAACTTGGTATACCTTGTTCCAGCTCCTAGAAAGAAATGTTTTGTTGATGCAGACTGGATGACCTCCTCCTTAAGTCACCATGATTTCTAGTGTTTGGTTGGTTTATGTGATGGTTTGTGATGTTCTTGAGCAAGAACAGTGAAGAACACTGGATGTTCTTGGTTGTGGCTTGTGGAACGATGTCCTGGTCGACTGTGCATCAAATCTAGGGTTTCTATCCTATTTATTACTGCTATGGTTCTTCTCTGGCCTTGACACCTTACCCTAGCCTGTCCAGTGAGTCATCTATGGGTGTTGTGCTGTTGCTGCATAGCAACAACATGTGTTGTGGTGAAACTTGAGCCCTGTGTGCTCAGTGTTGGTCTGCTGCTGCTCTTATCCTGGTACTGTCCAAGTCTTTGGACAGACACAAGTGTCAATGACACTTGGTTTACTGACCAAACTGAATATTGTTAGTTTCTTAACCCATGGCTAGTTTCATTGTTTGTTTTGCAGGTTTTTGAAGGTGAATATGACCATAGAAGAATCCTTCCAAGTCCTTAGTCTAGGTTTTTAGTTTAGGATCAAATAATGTAATCTTCTTTTTATTTCTGTTTATTTTCCATTAATTCTTGTATCAAGAATATTGTAAAAACAATGTATGTTGTGTTGTTATATCAATAAAGCTCAAGGTTTCTCTATGAGCTTGATTGTGTTTGTAATAATACTATTCATAAATAGTTGTTGTATTTATAATTCAATTTGAAATTCAAAGTCATTTGAATTTATGAGTTGTTTTTAAATTATGAATTCCCTTTTCTATATTCACTTTACTTATTGTTTATTCTTAAGTTTTAGTTTTAAATGTCAAAATTCATACTCAACATGCCTAACCCTAATTGCATTTGAGAGAGAACCTCGATCCCTCTTAGGTTTAGTTGCAATAAGGCGCGAAAATTTCCCTCGTTTTGCGATGAAATGCACATCCCATTTCTAAATCTACCCTTCGTTGTTCCTATGTTCTGGGTTATTACAGCCTCTCCCCCTTAACAGAAACTTCGTCCCGAAGTTAAGATTGGTACCTGAATAGCTCGGGGTAAGACTTCCGGAGCTCTTCTTCCGTCTCCCATGTGGCTTCTCGTTCAGGATGATGCTGCCATTGAATCTTGCAGTATTTGATTGCTCTATTTCTTAACTTCTTCCATTGTACCTCCAAAATCTTTTCAGGCTTCTCCACATAGGTCAAGTCTGATTGTAGCTCTATTTCTTCATGTGTAATGGGATCATCAGGTGCCTTCAAACACTTTCTGAGTTGTGATACATGAAAGACATTGTGAATTAGACTGAGCTGTTCCGGTAGTTCCAATTCAAAAGCTGTTTCTCGATTCTGACTGAGTATCTTGAATGGTCCTATGTATCGAGGACTTAATTTTCCTTTTACTCCGAACCTTTTGAGTCCTTTCATTGGGCTAACTTTCAGATATACCATGTCTCCCACTTTTGGTTCCCAAACTCGTCTCTTCTGGTCGGCATAACTCTTTTGTCGACTTTGGGCTATCTTGAGTCTATCTCTGATAACCTCGCTGACTCCTTGTCTCTCCTTGATGTAGTCGGGTGTAAATTCCTTGTTCTCACCTGTTTCAAACCAACAGATTGGAGATCTACACTTCCTCCCGTACAAGGCTTCATATGGTGCCATTTGGATGCTACTCTGATAGCTGTTGTTGTAAGAAAATTCTGCTAATGGTAGATGGTCCTTCCATGAGCCTCCGAAGTCGAGAGCACAAGCTCTAAGCATGTCTTCCAATATTTGATTGGTTCTTTCGGTTTGTCCTCCGGTTTGCGGATGATATGCTGTACTGAAATCCAACTTGGATCCCAAAGCTTCTTGGAGTTGTTTCCAGAATGCTGATGTGAAAATTGAACCTCTATCTGAGACTATCTTCTTTGGTACTCCATGTTTGCTAACTATCTCTTTAACATATATGTTCACCAGCTTCTCAGAATCATCTTTCTGATTTACTGCTATGAAATGAGCACTCTTAGTAAGCCTATCCACTATTACCCATATCATATCCTGTCTTTTATTAGTCATTGGTAGACCAGTAACAAAGTCCATTCCGATTTCATCCCATTTCCACTCTGGTATCTCCAATGGTTTTAGTAATCCAGCAGGACTCTGATGTTCTGCTTTCACTCGCTGACATGTATGACATTCTGAAACATATTGAGCTATCTCTCTTTTCATGTTGTTCCACCAGAACATTTCTTTCAAGTCCATATACATCTTAGTACTTCCCGGATGTATTGAATAAGGGGTTTCATGTGCTTCCTTCAATATGATTGACTTTACTTCCGGATCATCCGGTACACACATTCTCTTCTGAAAGTATAGAGAATCAAACTCTCCGAGATTGAATTCGGATGGTTTACCTTCTCCAATCCTTTTGATTTCTTCCTGGATAAATTGATCATCCACTTGTTTTCTAATGATCTCATATTTCAAGTCTGAATACATCTCATCCATGATCCTCATGGTTGCTATACTTCCCACTGTATCACCTTGGATAAACAAAATCTGAGCTTCTTCTAGTTCTTTCCGAAGTTCTTTTGGAATCTCCCATTCCGTAGGTTGATTCTCGGTACTCTTCCTGCTTAAAGCATCTGCTACTACATTGGCCTTGCCTGGTGTATAGTTGATTGTCAGTTCATAGTCTTTAATCAACTCTAACCATCTCTTCTGTCTCATGTTTAATTCCTTTTTATTAAAGAAATACTTCAAACTTTTATGATCCGTGTATAACTCACATTTGGATCCATAGAGAAATTGCCTCCAACTCTTCAAAGCATACACAACTGCCGCCAATTCTAAATCATGTACTGGGTAATTATGTTCATGTGGCTTTAGTTGTCTTGATCCATAAGCTATCACTTTACGATCTTGCATTAGAACACATCCAAGTCCATTCTTGGAAGCATCACAATACACCGTGTAATCCTTTCCGGGTTCCGGAACTGCTAACACCGGTGCGTGGTTAACTTCTCCTTGAGTGTTTGAAAACTGGCTTCACACTCATCAGTCCACACAAATGGGGTATTTTTCTTAAGTAACTTGGTCATTGGTCCTGCAATTTTCGAAAATCCTTCAATGAACCTCCGATAATAACCTGCCATACCAAGGAATCCTCTTATTTCCTTAGCATTTTTAGGTGACTTCCATTCCAATACTGACTGAACCTTGCTTGGATTCACCGCTATTCCTTCTTTGGTTATGACATGTCCAAGAAATTCAACACTATCTAACCAAAACTTGCACTTGCTGAACTTTGCATATAGCTGATGTTCTCTCAAAATTTGCAAAACTATCTTCAAATGCTTTGCATGTTCTTCTTTATCTTTGGAGTAGATTAAAATATCATCGATGAATACTATCACAAACTTGTCCAAGTACTTCATGAATATCTTGTTCATCAAATTCATGAAAATAGCTGGTGCATTTGTTAGTCCAAATGGTACAACCAAGTATTCATGGTGTCCATACCTTGATACAAACGCTGTTTTTGGTACATCTTCCTTCTTGATCTTGATTTGATGGTATCCTGATCTTAAATCTATCTTTGAGAAGACTCCAGCTCCTTGAACTTGATCAAAAAGATCTTGTATCCTTGGTAAAGGGTACTTGTTCTTGATGGTTACATTGTTAAGATTCCTGTAATCTCCACACATTCTCTTTCCTCCATCCCTTTTATCCACAAAAATAACTGGTGTACCCCATGGTGACACACTTTCTTGGATAAATCCCTTCTGTTCCAGTTCATCTATTTGAGCCTTCAGTTCCACTAACTCCTTTGGTCCCATCTTATATGGTGGTTGAGCTATTGGTGATGTGCCTGGAATCAGATCTATGGTAAACTCGATCTCCCTATCGGGTGGCATTCCCGGTAGTTCCTTGGGAAATACATCTTGAAACTCATTTACTACAGGGATATCTTCAATCTTAACCTCCTTCAGACTATTCAGCTCCAATCCTATCTCCAACTGAGTGTATTTGTCCCCTTGGAATACTATCTGACCTCCTATAGAGTTGCGAAGTGACACTGTCTTGTCACCACAGTTGATCACTGCTCCATTCTCCGTCAACCAATCCATTCCTAGGATAACTGATATATCCTTCATGGAAATGATGAATAGGTCCGCGAAATACACACAGTCACAAATGGTTATGACCTGTGCTTCTTTCACGTGGGTTACTAAGATCGTTCCCCCCGCAGATAAGACAGTTATAGGTGTTTCTAACTTGGAACATCTAAGCCCGTATTTCTCCACAAATTCCCGTGCAAGAAATGATGTAGTTGCTCCAGTATCAAATAATACTTTGCCAGGATGAGTAAGAATGCTGAGCGTACCTAAGACTGCTTGATCCGACTCTCCCGCTTGCTCCAAAGTTGTGCAATTCAGCTTTCCATACGGCTTGCCCCTTTTGTTGTTGTTGCCACTTCCACCTCGTCCTCCTGAGCTTTGTCCACTCCCGGACGCCTTGTTTGGACATTCTGGCTTAATGTGCCCCTCTTTCCCACATCCATAACATATGATCCTGGGCTTGGCAATCCTTCGACATGTCCTCTCATCCACAATTGTGACAGATTATTTGGTTCCTTGGTTCTGATTCGACCTCCCCGGTTATACTGATTACCAGTAGGTCGGAATCGGGGTTTGAAACTCCGATCTGGTGTTGGTTTACTGACTGGGTACTTCCTTGGCTCGATACGAGCCCTCTTCCTCCTATCCTCTTGGACCTGCCTGTAGTCATCCTCGAAAGTGATTGCCGAATCAATCAGTTCCTGGAATTCTGCAGTCCGTGCCAACCTCAGTTGCATCTTCATGTATGGATTCATGCCTTTCATGAATCGCTTCTTTCTTTTCTTCAGTGTCAACTTCCTCAGGTGCATACCTTGGTAGCCTATTGAAATCACGAACATACTGCATAATGGGTGCAGTATTCTGATGTAGTTCGTCAAACTCTCTCTTCTTCAGCTCCACCACGCTCTCCGGAACATGGGCATCCCGGAACTTCTTCTTGAATTCCTCCCAGGTAAACACCTTTTCTGGAGGGTGTACTGCTACAAGATTCTCCCACCATGATGCTGCTGGTCCTGACAACAGATAAGTGGCATACCAAATCTTTTCCTCATCGTTGCATCCAACGGTCCTCAACTTCCTTTCCGTGTCCATGAGCCAGTCTTCTGCATCCATTGATTCTGGAGCTGATGCAAAAGGTAGTGGTCTTGCATTTTGGAAGTCTGATAGGTTACTCCCTTGCCTTCATTACCCCTATCGTTGATGACGTGGGTAAAGAAATCTTGCATGTTCTTGTTTTGACTCTCCTGGTACCTCCTCCTATCTTCTTCCATTGCTCTCATGTACTGTTGGAAATCTGGATGCATCATTGGGTGTGGTGGTGGTGGTGCATTCTCCGCTCTAGCTGCTGCATCTGCTTCCTCTTTTTCTTTCGCCTCTCGCTCTCTCCGAGCATCTTCGGTTTCAACTAACGCCATTTCCCCCTAGTCCTGTAACAAAGAGCGATTACTCATAATTACACCATGCAAATGTTTTCTGAGCTCAACTCATTGCCCAGAACTAGTCACACAATGAAATCAAGAAGCAAATCCAAAACAAACATTTATTATGTATATACACCGTATATCACATAACTTACACACATATATTACATGTGGTACATATATAACCACTTATTTGGCTTCAAGCCCAAGCCAACGGAATTTAAAAATACGTTCTAGTACAATACCACCTATACTACTTTATTCTTCTTGGAGCTCTACTCCTCATCGTCTTCATTCGCCTCCGCATACATCCCTGGGGTCCATCCGGTACAGCGACTTGTCTTCCGAACACCGTCCAAAACAAAGGTCCTTCCAGTAGGTATGTAATCTGAATCGGACGAAGTGTCGAGACAGAGATCAGTCATGCCTAAGTAACTAGACAATGACTCGTATGTATCCCCAGTAGGATACATACCTCCTTCTTCAGTCATCCATGAAGGGTTTCGATTCACCTGCCCCCTCATCTTCTTCTTCTTCTTCTTCTTCTTCTTTACTCCAGAGCTCTCACCTTCCTCGTACTGTGATGGTTTTGATAATCCCATCTCCAAGTCTAAAGAAATGGAGTCAGTACCTTTCTCTTCCTGCCCATAGTGTCGGTTAATATACTGGTTAACCCCGCCACTTTCATCTCCAGTGTCACATGGAATAGGTTCCTCCTCATCTCCGAAAGGTTCCCCGAAACGCCATCCAGTCGAGTTCTCGATTGGTGACTCCGAGCAGTTTAGGTTCCATGAATTATCTCCCCCATATCCAGAATCATATGATGCTGACACATGTGGATAGTGTGGAACAAAGTTGGGTGTGAGTGGTTCTCTCTTGGGCAACTGGTCACTCAAATCTACACAACTGTTTAGGCTAAAGAAGGGTGTTGTATGTTGGGGTTGTGCCCTCAAATCATGCATCCGAGCTTGGACTTTATCAGGGTCCGTGAACTCAGCTAGCATGTGGTCAATCTCACCCACCATCTTCATGTGTAAAAGGTACATCGTAGTCAGCAAAGACTTACAGCTGTCCATGTGCTGCGCTGCAACTTCAGGATGTTTGTTTGCCATCAGCAGATGATTCAGAGTGGGATCCTCATCTTCCTCGGCATGAGGTATATGAGAATACTCCGAACATAGCAGTTATACTGACTTATGCTGCCTTATTTCAAGGATTGCCTTGAATATGGCCATGTGAAAGGCTGTGGTAAGGGTTTTGGCTTCTCCGTATGGCATTAGACGGCTCATCTCCAGTCGCATAGGTAGTTGGACTGAAACTCTGCACTTGGCTACGATCTCTCCATCATAGTAGATGTACTTGAGAACAGGTATCCGAGTTTCACAATGAAGTTCCTTCAGCATCCCACGCAGGAGATCTGTAAGTGGTCCCTCATAATCACCGAGCCAGCCATCAACCTTCCTCAAAGTCCTCTTGGGAAACGTGTACGCCATTATGGCTGTATACAAAAGCAGAAAATTAGTAGTGATGCGTATAGAAGCAAGTTATAATAAACCAAGGTTATCGAACCAAAATAGCCAAGAAGCACGTGAAGGTTGTTGGTGGAGGAGTGTAGTGTGGCGCAACACCAGTGAAACCGGCGCCAACGTGGAACCTGCACAACACAATCAAAGTACTTTGCCCCAACGTAACAGTGAGGTTGTCAATCTCACCGGCTTGCTGAAAACAAAGGATTAAACGTATCGAGTGGAAGATGGTGTTTGTTTGCAAAGAACAGTAAAGAACAGTAATTGCAGTAGAATGTATTCAGATGTAAAAGAATGGACCGGGGTCCACAGTTCACTAGTGGTGTCTCTCCAATAAGATAACTAGCATGGTGAACAAATTACAGGTGGGCAATTGACAAATAAAGATTCAATACATACCAATGATGATTACTATGTGATTTAATCAGGGCATTACGACAAAGTACATAGACCGCTATCCAGCATGCATCTATGCCTAAATAATCCACCTTCAGGTTATCATCCGAACCCCTTTGTATTAAGTTGTAAACAACAGATAATTGCATTAAGTATGGTGCGTAATGTAATCAACACAAATATCCTTAGACAAAGCATCGATGTTCTATCCCTAGTAGCAACAGCACATCCACAACCTTAGAACTTTCTGTCACTGTCCCAGATTCAATGGAGGCATGAACCCACTATCGAGCATAAATACCCCTCTTGGAGTTACAAACTTGGCCAGAGCCTCTACTAGCAACGGAGAGCATGCAAGAACATAAACAACACATATATGATAGATTGATAATCAACTTGACATAATATTCTAGATTCATCGGATCCCACCAAACACAACATGTAGCATTACAAATAGATGATCTTGATCATGTTAGGCAGCTCACAAGATCTAAACAATGATAGCACATGCGGAGAAGACAACCATCTAGCTACTGCTATGGACCCATAGTCCAAGGATGAACTACTCACGCATCAATCCGGAGGCGGGCATGATGATGTAGTGCCCTCCGGTGATGATTCCCCTCTCCGGCAGGGTGCCGGAGGCGATCTCATGAATCCCCCGAGATGGGATTGGCGGCGGCGGCGTCTCTGGAAGGTTTTCCATATCGTGGCTCTCGGTACAGGCGTATTCACGACGAAGGCTTTAAGTAGGCGGAAGGGAAACGCAGGGGGCCACACGAGGGCCCCACACGCTAGGGCCGCGCGGCCAGGGCCTGGGCCACGCCGCCCTAGTGTGTCGGCGCCTCGTGGCCCCACTTCCTTTCCCCTCGGTCTTCTGGAAGCTTCGTGTAAAAATAGGACCCTGGGCGTTGATTTCGTCCCCGAAGAATATTTCCTTACTAGGATTTCTGAAACCAAAAACAGAAAACGCGCTTCGGCATCTTGTTAATAGGTTAGTGCCGGAAAATGTATAATAATGTGTAAAGTATGTATAAAACATTCAAGTATTGTCATAAAAGTAGCATGGAACATAAGAAATTATAGATACGTTTGAGACGTATCAAGCATCCCCAAGCTTAGTTCCTACTCGTCCTCGAGTAGGTAAACGATAACACAAATAATTTCTGAAGTGACATGCTACCAACATAATCTTGATCAACATTATTGTAAAGCATATGAGATGAATGGAGTGATCTGAAGCAAAAGATTGCTAACAAAGATAATGACTAAACAAATGAATCATATAGCAAAACTTTTCATGAATAGTACTTTCAAGACAAGCATCAATAAGACTTGCATAAGAGCTAACTCATAAGCAATAAATTCTTAGTAGAATGCATTGAAGCAACACAAAGGATGATTAAGTTTCAGCAATTGCTTTCAACTTGTAACATGTATATCTCATGGATATTTGTCAACATAGAGTAATATAACAAGTGCAATAAGTAAACATGTAAGAATCAATGCACACAGTTAACACAAGTGTTTGATTCTAAGATAGAAAGAAGTGGGTAAACTGACTCAACATAAAGTAAAAGAATGGCCCTTCGCAGAGGGAAGCATGGATTACTATTTTTGTGCTAGAGCTTTTGTTTTGAAAACATAGAAACAATTTTGTCAACGGTAGTAATAATTCATATGTGCTATGCATAATACTTCCTACAAGTTGCAAGTCTCATGCATAGAGTACTAATAGTGCTCGCACCTTGTCCTAATAGCTCGGAAAACACGGATTATCATCGCATAACATATGTTTCAACCAAGTGTCACAAAGGGGTACCTCTATGCCGCCGTACAAAGGTCTAAGGAGAAAGCACGCATTGGATTTCTCGCTTTTGATTGTTCTCAACTTAGACATCCATACCGGGACAACATAGACAACAGATAATGGACTCCTCTTTTAATGCTTAAACATTCAACAACAAATAGTATTCTCATAAGAGATTGAGGTTGTATGTCCAAACTGAAACTTCCACCATGATACATGGCTTTAGTTGGCTGCCCAATGTTCTTCTCTAACATATGCATACTCAAACCATTTGATCATGAAATCGCACTTACTTCAGACAAGACGAACATGCATAGCATCTCACATGATATCCAACAAAGGTAAAAAGTTGATGGCGTCCCCAGAAACATGGTTACCGCTCAACAAGCAACTTATAAGAATTAAGACACATAACTACATATTCGTCACCACAATAGTTTTTAAGCTATTTGTCCCATGAGCTATATATTGCAAAGATAAAGGAATGAAATTTTAAAGGTAGCACTCAAGTAATTTACTTTGGAATGGCAGAAAAATACCACATAGTAGGTAGATATGGTGGACACAAATGGCATGGGTTTTGGCTCAAGGTGTTTGGATGCACGAGAAGCATTTCCTCTCAGTACAAGGTTTGGGCTAGCAAGGTTGTTTGAAGCAAACACAAGTATGAACAGGTACAGCAAAACTTACACAAGAACATATTGCAAGCATTATAAGACTCTACACTGTCTTCCTTGTTGTTCAAACACTTTACCAGAAAATATCTAGACTTAGAGAGACCAATCATGCAAACCAAATTAAACAAGCTCTACGGTAGTTCTTCATTAATAGATTAAACTACATGATGCAAGAGCTTAAACATGATCTATGAGAGCTCAAACAATTGCCAAGTTACCAAACCATATGCAGCATTTTCTGATTCCAACCAAATAGCAATTTAACGAAGCAATTTCAGCCTTCGCCATGAACATTAAAGCACAATTAAGAACACAAGTGTTCCATATGAAAAAGCGGAGCGTAATATCTCCAATATAAGGATGGTGGGATCCAACTTTATTCAAACCAAAACGAAAATAAAAGCAAACCGACGCTCCAAGTAAAGAACATAAGATGTGATGGAATAAAAATATAGTTTCACTAGAAGTGACCTGATAATGTTGTCGATGAAGAAGGGAATGCCTTGGGCATCCCCAAGCTTAGATGCTTGAGTCTTCTTAAAATATGCAGGGATGAACCACCGGGGCATCCCCAAGCTTAGACCTTTCACTCTTCTTGATCATAGTATATCATCCTCTTCTCTTGACCCTTGAAAACTTCCTCCACACCAAACTTCAAGCAAACTCATTAGAGGGTTAGTGCATAATCAAAAATTCACATATTCAGAGATGACACAATCATTCTTAACACTTCTGGACATTGCACAAAACTTCTGAAAGTTAATGGAACAAAGAAACTCATTCAACATAGCAAAAGCGGCAATGCGAAATAAAAGGCAGAATCTGTCAAAACAGAACAGTCCGTAAAGACGAATTTTGCAGGGCACTTAACTTGCTCAAACGGAAAAACTCAAAACTAATGAAAGTTGCGTACATATCTGGGGATCACACTCGTAAATTTTCAGATTTTTTTGATTTTCTTACACAGAGCTCTGCGCGAATTTGTGACAGACAGCAATGCTGATTCTGCGCAGCAATCCAAATATAGCATCAACTTTAACATAGAAACTTTACTTGGTACAAAAAATGATAAGGAGAGGTTGCTACAGTAATAAACAACTTCCAAGACTCAACAATACAGTAAATAAAATGAAACATGGGTTATCTCCCAAGAAGTGCTTTTCTTTAACGCCTTTCAGCTAGGCGCAGAAAGTGCAAATCAAGTGTTTTCAAGAGATGGAGCATTATCATTATTACCATGGGTGTCGGGGGTTTCCTCAACAATGCATGTTATCTTATCTATGTAAGTTTCAGAGGCTCCCTTTTCATTACTCTTAGGCTTGCTATTCTCATCAAATAAATTTTCGGGAACAATCCAATCATAATTCTTTTCTAGTGCCTCGAACATTCCTACAAGCTTGCAAGGTATTGATGTCTTAATATCCCCTCCATCATTAACATTATTAGTGTACTTTATTCTATCAATGTCCATCTTTTCAAGGGTACTAGCAAAGTTGGTGTAAGAACCAAGCATCTTATATTTAATAAAGACTTTTCTAGCCTCTCTTGCTACACCACCAAATTCTTTAAGAAGGGTTTCTAAGACAAAATCTTTCTTTTCTCCTTCCTCCATATCAGAGAGTGTAAGAAACATATGCTGAATTATAGGGTTGAGATTAACAAATTTAGTTTCCAACATGTGTACTAAAGAAGCAACAGCTATTTCATAAGTAGGAGCAAGTTCTACCAAATGTCTATCTTCAAAATCTTCAGCTGTACTAACATGAGTGAAAAAATCTTCTATATTATCTCTTCCAATTATAGACCCCCGTCCTACCGGTATGTCTTTCAAGGTAAACTTAGGATGAAGCATGATGAAATAAACAAAAGTAAATGAAGTAAATGCAAGTAACTAAATTTTTTGTGTGTGTTTTTGATGTAGAACTAGTAAATAAGACAGAAAGTAAAGTAGCTAATTTTTTTGTGTTTTTAATATGAAGCAAACAAGATAGTAAATAAAAGCAAAACAAAAACAAAGTAAAGAGATTGGAAGTGGAGACTCCCCTTGCAGCGTGTCTTGATCTCCCCGGCAACGGCGCGAAATTTAGCTTGTTGCCGTGGGAGGCAACGTGGTATAACTTTTCTTCGATCGCGGCAACGGCCAAATTTAGCTTGATACGCGCGAAGCACACGTCCGTTGGGAACCCCAAGTGGAAGGTATGATGCGTATAGAAGCAAGTTTCCTCAGTATGAAACCAAGGTTATCGAACCAGTAGGAGCCAAGAAGCACGTGAAGGTTGTTGGTGGAGGAGTGTAGTGTGGCGCACCACCAGTGAAACCGGCGCCAACGTGAAACCTGCACAACACAATCAAAGTACTTTGCCCCAACGTAACAGTGTTGCGTGCCAAAACCCACCGGCGAGCAGTGGTTAAGCAACACGAAGAGCCGATAGGCTGCCAAGACTGCTGGGTGGGCCCTGGTCCCTCGACGTCGTCCCGCAATGTTCCGGCACACGTCCTAGCGGTTGCAAGGGCGTGCCACCTGACCTATACCTGGTCAGGAAGGTGTTGGATTGCTTCGATTAGTCTCCTGCATGGTAGACACGTAAACATTACATATGAGCCGATCGGCTCTCAGGTTGCCCTGTGGATCGGCTCAAAGAGCCGATCGCCCCATGGTTCATGTTGGGTTTGCGATGACATGGGGCTCCTGCTTGATCAACACAAAGTTAAACCAATCCACGACAGTTTAGGGTTTTCACCGTATGATCGGAACATCCTACGCGTAGTTGAGCCTAATAGACACGAAAGATGATAGAAAACTAACCCTAAAAGAGGCCTAAAAACCAACATTAAGTTAATTCCCGGAACAATCCCTCTTAGAGCTAACAAACTATACCTTACGCACTACCGGATCGTTCAACCCGTTTGCAAGGCCTAACCATACGGATATTAAACTAATCCTTGAGAAACAAGGAGCAACTATAACGGATTGGATCTACTAAACGACGAACAAGCAAGGTGCTGCCCTTACACCTAGATAGGTATAAGGAGCTAGATATCGAGGGCAGCATAGCTAAGCAGATATGTATAAGAAAACATCAATGCAAGCCCCAAAACATCTACGATAAATAGTGTTACTCGCCATCAACAACGCTTCAGCACGAGCAACGCAAGATAAACGAATATCGTGACTGCCTAGATCGCAAGATGCGATCTAGGCAGCATGATGCTTACCCGGAAGAAACCCTCGAAACAAGGGGTGGCGATGCGCCTGATTTGTGTTTGTTGTGAACGTGATTGTCCTCCTTTCTCGATAACCCTAGATACATATTTATAGTCCAAGGGACTTTCTAATTCGGGCGTGCACCTAACCGTGCACGGGTTAAACTCTATCTTTTAATTCTAAACTAAGATGCAATCTACTATAATTACAGATACACGGGCAATCTAGCCCAAACTCTTCGCAAGGCCGCTTCAGAGACGCTCCACGTGTATATCCTTCAAGCCCATCTCAATTACGGCCCATCTCCTGATTTGGCCAAAATCCGGTGATAACACATGCCCCCCTGGTTTTGGCAATGATAATTTCAAAACCATCTGTTTTTCCTTCGAAGGGTCATGTCGTGGCAGAGCAGAACCGTCGCAGTATTCTTCATCATGACGCCTTGCCTTCTCAACTTCTCTGCACGATTTGACAGTTTTGGCACCACATCCTCGAAAACTGCTCGAGCATTAAATCTCCACTATATCTCCTTTTATTTAACCGCATCGAGCAGTTCACCTCTTCATCCCCCTGCTCCGAACTAGCCGTCGGCCAAAAAACCCTCTCCCTCTGTAGCCATGTCTTCCTCCTCCGCTTCATCGGCTCTCTCCTCCCAATCCTCTTCCTCGAGTGAACTGGAGCCGGAGGTCAATCTGATGGCCATCTATGAGGCTCTCGCGCCCGAGTATTGGGACGCGAGAGAATGGGACTTCGCCATCGAGTCGGAGGACGACGAGCCCCTCACCGTCGGGGAAGAAGACCTCCGGTTCCTCGTCGACGGGGAGCTGGAAGCGGCGAGCGAGGACGACCTCCTCTCATGGGAGGCGGATCTCTCCTCCGACGAGGAGGAAGAAGAGGCGGAGGAGTCGGAGGAGGAAGACTCCTCCTCCGCCGGGTACCCGCCGGCCAAGCGCCTCCGAGGCTGGGCCTGGTCGGATGACGACGACGACGACGAGGAGGATGAAGATGCTACTGGCGGCTTCATCGCAGCGACGAAGAGCCCCGTAGCAGCGGCGACGGCAGCTACGACGGCGACGACGAGGGCAGTGACGGCCCTTAGATTAGGGAGTAGTATAGGGCTAGTAGCAGTGCATTAGGCACTTAGATGATCCCTTTTGAGAGCAATTAGCTCTTCGTTGTAAAATCCCCTTTGAATCAATGAAAATGTTCTTCCAATTTAACTTCCAATCATCCGATTTCATATCTTCTTCATCTTCCGATTGTCAAAGGTGGTCAACGCCCCAAGAGCCGATAGCATCGTATCGGCTTTTTACCATCAGACGCCCATAAAGCCAATCTGATAACCAACTAGACAGGTTCAAGCAAACAATCCTCAGATTCAGACAATAACTTGATACCTGACCATGATGCTTTGTACCTCTAAAGTCGATGACTGCGCATCGGCTGTTTTTATTCTAAAGTCGATGGCTGTGCATCGGCTGTTCCCAAATTTTTTTTTACTGGCCGATTTCATATATCGGCCTCCATATCTTACTGCCCATCATCCCACATACTTGGGAAGTACTTCTTGAGATGCTGGCCATTGACAGCCACTAGGAATTTCACACCATTCAACTGCTCGAGCATGTATGCATTACCCTTTAAAACTTGGTCGACTTTGTACGGGCCGTGCCAATTTGGAGACCATTTACCATACACTTTATCCTTAGTCCCCAACGGCAACACAGCTTCCCATACCAGATCACCAACCTGGAACTCCTTTGGCTTCACCTTCTTATTATATGCGCGAGCCACCTTGGCTTTATTCTCCTTGATTTTCTCAAGTGACCAAAGTCTGAGTTCCGTTGCATCCTCAATGTTGTCACTCATCAGGGCTGCATATTCTTCAGTAGTTAAATCATTCTGAAATGTAATCCTTCTCGAACCAGCCTTGATTTCCCAGGGTAACACAGCTTCTTGTCCATAGACCAGATGGTATGGCGAGGTTTTTATTGCTCCATGACACGACATGCGATAAGCCCATAATGCTTCTGACAATACCTCGTGCCAACGTCTAGGATGCTCGTCGATCTTCCTCTTAATCAGCTTGATCAAGCTCTTGTTGGACGCTTCAGCCTGTCCATTTGCTTGAGCATAGTATGGAGACGATCGGATCAGCTTGATTCCCATATCCTCGCAGAACTTTCTAAACTCCTTAGAAACGAAGACCGAACCTCCATCGGTCGTGATAGTCTGGGGAATCCCGAATCTGTGAATGACATGCTCCCTCACAAAATCGACAACATCTGATGATGCCACTGCCTTCATAGGGACGGCCTCCACCCATTTAGTAAAATAATCTGTAATGGCCAGAACCCATACATGTCCTTTGCTCGAAGGAGGATGTATCTTGCCGATCATGTCCATGCCCCACCCTCGGAACGGCCACGGCTTGATGATGGGATTCATCGCTGATGCAGGTACCATCTGAATGCTCCCAAACTTCTGACATGCTTGACACCCTTTATAGTACTTGAAACAATCTTCAAGCATGGTGGGCCAATAAAATCCCGATCGCCTGATCAGCCACTTCATCTTATGAGCCGATTGGTGAGTTCCACAGGCACCTTCATGCACCTCATGCAAGAGCCGATTGGACTCGGCCGGTCCCAAACATTTGAGAAGTAACCCTTCCAAAGTCCTGTAGAACATGTCATCGCCGATCAGGACGTACTTCATGGCCCTGTATCTTATCCGTTTAGGTGCCCCCGAGCCGGATCTTTCAAGTAATTGAAGATATCGGCTCTCCAATCATCGGGTTCCATGAACTGCACCTGAAAATCGGCTCCATCGGCTACGTCCTTGTATCCTGATGCTGTTTGTGCGAGGTCGTTCGCCTCGGTATTTTGCGACCTTGGGATCCAATGGAAGTTGATATACCTGAACTGTGCCATCAGCTCACGGCATTGCATCCATAATGGGAAGAGCAACTCGCTCTCACACTTATACTCCTCCGTGAGTTGAGAAATCACCAACTTGGAATCCCCGAAGATCTCAACTGCCTCTGCCCCAGCGTCCAATAGCAACTCCATTCCCTTGCACATCGCTTCATACTCAGCAACATTGTTGGTGCAAGGGGTAGATATCCTGATGGAGAAGGAATACGTTGCCCCCCGAGGCGACACGAGTAGCACGCCGATGCCGCACCCATCTTCACAGACCGATCCATCGAAGAACATGGTCCATGCACGCACAGATAGTGCTGCGACGTCCGTGTTGATTCGTTCAGCAATAAGATCGGCCAACGCTTGTCCTTTGACTGCTTTCGCAGGCTGATACCGGATATCAAATTCCGATAAAGCAAACATCCATTTGCCGAGTCGGCCTTTCAACACAGGAGCCGACAGCATATGCTTGATGACATCCGATTTGCATATGACGATGATTTCTGCTTTCAGCAAGATGTGCTGAATCTTGGTGCAGGTGAAGAACAGGCAGAGGCACAACTTCTCGATCTCAAGGTACCTCGTTTCTGCATCCAACATCCTTCTGCTGAGGTAGAAAACCACTTTTTCCAGACCATCATAAACCTGCACCACCACTGACGCGATGGAGGTGTCAGCTACTGACAAGTAAATGTAGAATGGCCTGTCTTGCTGCGGTGGAACCAACACAGGTGGCTTCGTTAAGTACTCCTTAATATCGTCAAATGCTTGCTGTTGCTCTGCCCCCCAGCGAAACTCCTCATCAGACTTGATTTTGACCAGTCCCATGAACGGCTCGATTCGTCCTGACAAGTTGGAGATAAACCTTCTGACGAAATTGATTTTGCCGATGAGACATTGGAGCTCCTTCTTCGTGGTGGGTGGCTTCATCGTTCGCACTGCCTCTTGGCTTTTTAGGCCGATCTCGATTCCACGCTCATGAACCAAGAAACCCAAGAACTGACCGGCCGTCACACCAAAGGCACACTTCTTTGGATTCATTCTTAGTCCGAACTTCCTAGTTCGGTCCAGGACGTGTCGTAAATCTTCCAAGTGTCCGTCCACCGAAACAGACTTGACCACCACGTCATCGATGTAGATCTCCACCAATTTGCCGATTAAATCATGAAAGATGTAATTCATGGCTCTTTGGTATGTTGCGCCGGCATTCTTCAGTCCAAATGTCATGACTACATATTCAAACAAGCCTACTGAGCCTGGCACTCTGAATGCAGTCTTGTTTATATCTTCTGGAGCCATAAAGATTTGGTTGTAGCCGGCATTGCCATCCATGAAGCTTAAAACTTTATGACCAGCAGCTGCATTGATCAATGTCTCTGCTACTGGCATCGGATATTCATCCTTTGGAGTGGCACTATTGAGATTCCGAAAATCTATGGCGACGCGCCATCGGCCATCCTTTTTCTCCACAGGTACAACATTGGAAATCCATTCAGCGTACCTGCATGGCCTGATGAACCCGGCGTCCAACATCTTCTGGATCTCTTTCTTGACTTCCACCAAGATTTCGGCCTTCATCTGTCGTGCTCGCTGGAACGGCCGAAATCCTTTCTTCAGAGGGAGCCGATGCTCAATGATGCTCCTGTCTAACCCATGCATCTCTGTATAATCCCATGCAAAACAATCTGGGTACTCTTTCAACAAGGCTATCAACCGATCCCTCAGATGCGGCTCTAACTTTTTGCTGATAAATGTTGGTCGTGGCTTTGAGGATAATTTTGGCCGATTGCTAGAATCGGCCTCCTTGTTCATTACAAAGTTCAATGCGGGTTTACAACCTTTTGGTTTTCTACTATGGCTCCGTGACAAGCTTGAGGTAAGATCTCTGCTTTTTATTTTTTGGGGCCGATCGCTGGGATCGGCCTTGTCACGCACATCTATAGACTTGGATCTTGCTACTCTGTCAGGCCAGTCGATAAGACCAGCCTCACCCCATTTTTTGAAGCTTCGATGCGCTCACAGCCGTCCAGATTAATTCCAGAGAGCGGCTCTTGGTCGTTTGCATCCCAAATGTTCATGGCGGCTAGCGAGATCTCGATCGAATCATCTGCATGAACAACTTCCACTTCATCTCCATCCCATTGTATGATGCACTGATGCATTGTGGATGGAATGCAACAGTTAGCGTGGATCCAATCTCTCCCTAGCAGGACAGCATAAGTGCTTTTGCTGTCAACGATGAAGAATGACGTAGGGATGGTCTTTCGGCCTACAGTCAGGTCTACGTTCAGAACACCCTTTGCTTCTGACGCTTGGCCGTTGAAATCGCTTAATGTGACGTTGGTCTTGATCAGATCTTCATTGGAACGTCCCAAACGTCGTAGCATGGAATACGGCATTATATTGACGCCGCTCCCGTGTCAACCAACATCTTGCCGATAGGCTGCCCAATGATGTACCCTTCGTATAGGGCTTTCAAATGCCTGTAGCTTCTATCTCGCGGCTTCTCAAAGATGACTGGCCGTGGACCGCAGTCAAACTGTGCCACTGACACCTCCTCGTCTTTTGGAGCACAAAATTCTGACGGGAGTATGAACACCATGTTTGTATCAGCCGATGCCTCCGCATCGGCTTGTCTGTTTGGGGCGCCACACTTTCTTTTGTGGCCGTGCCTCTGTCTCCAATGTTTGCTGAATTTTCACGGCAGATCGGGCCGTGCTTTCCTCAACGTATACAGGTACTGTGCCTCGGCTTCCTCTAGGTTTTGTAGCCGCTGCACCCTACGCTTCTGGGAGTGGCTGAGTCCATCAGGACACCACCGAGGCCGGTGATATCTGTCTTCTTCTTCGTCTGACTCAGCAAAGTCTTCATCTTGAGATGACTCAGCTCTGTTCTGAGGTGGGAGAGGCCCTAGACGCTTGAACACTGAAACTTCATTTGTTCCCTTCCTCTTCCGTCTACATTCTGGGCAGTTCTCGATTGTTGGCAATCGGCTCATTCCTGAGTCCCAGCAGTGTTTGAAGAAAGGACAGTCCCAATGCTTATCCATGTCCTCTTGCTCTCTCGACCTCCTTCTAGCGTGACGCTCATACCCTTCATGGTCTCTGTCATATCGACGATACTTCTTGTCATCTGCATCAGACCGACGATCTCTGTCATCGTCTACGTCGTAGCGCCGACGTCGGTCATACTGCTGCTCATATTTGTTAAGGAGATGTGCGGAGAGTGGTCGTTGATACCGCACGCTTCTCACTTCTTCTCTGTCAAGTACCGTCTGTCATCATGCTGGGGCCGGTCGCGTGGATCGGCCTCCGCTTTATCTTTGCCACGGGAGTGACTGCTCTCTGGCTTATCCTTGCCATGGCGGTCTACAAGTCCTGCCATGTTGATATCAAACGAGAAGCCTGGCTCGCTCCTTAAGCAGTGACTAAGATCGACCATGTTGACGTCAGGAAACGGATTCGTGTCAACTCTCATGGCAAACTGACCGAAGAGTAATCGGCCTTGTTCTATCGCCATTTGAATCTGTCCGCGCAACACTTTGCAGTCGTTGGTGGCATGGGTGAACGTGTGATGCCATTTGCAGTATGGCCTACCGTTCATCTCTTGTAACGTAGGGATTTTGTGGCCTTCGGGTAACTTCAGCTGTTTTTCCTTTAGGAGCAAATCAAAAATCTGCTCCGTTTTGCTTAAATCAAAGTCAAACCCTCTTGCAGGCCCTGGTTGTTTCACCCATTTGCAGGACACGGGTACTGCCCCCGAGCCCATTCAGCTACGGCGACCTCCTGATCTTCTGCAGAGTCTTCATCTTCTTCCATGTCGACCAGGGCGACGCGCTTGAACTTGTCCTGGTACAATTCTGGGTGGCGCTGTTCATATGATGTCAACTTCTGAACCATGTGCGCCAGTGAATTGTAGTCTGCTTGGAAAGTCAGATCCTTGAGCGGCGCTGAGAGTCCTGCTATTGCCAGCTCAACTGCTTCCTTCTCAGATAAACGAACCGAATAACATCGGTTACCATGTTGACGTCAGGAAACGGATTCGTGTCAACTCTCATGGCAAACTGACCGAAGAGTAATCGGCCTTGTTCTATCGCCATTTGAATCTGTCCGCGCAACACTTTGCAGTCGTTGGTGGCATGGGTGAACGTGTGATGCCATTTGCAGTATGGCCTACCGTTCATCTCTTGTAACGTAGGGATTTTGTGGCCTTCGGGTAACTTCAGCTGTTTTTCCTTCAGGAGCAAATCAAAAATCTGCTCCGTTTTGCTTAAGTCAAAGTCAAACCCTCTTGCAGGCCCTGGTTGTTTCACCCATTTGCAGGACACGGTGCGCCCCCCGAGCCCATTCAGCTACGGCGACCTCCTGATCTTCTGCAGAGTCTTCATCTTCTTCCATGTCGACCAGGGCGACGCGCTTGAACTTGTCCTGGTACAATTCTGGGTGGCGCTGTTCATATGATGTCAACTTCTGAACCATGTGCGCAGTGAATTGTAGTCTGCTTGAAAGTCAGATCCTTGAGCGCTGAGAGTCCTGCTATTGCCAGCTCAACCGCTTCCTTCGATAAACGAACCGAATAACATCGGTTCTTGACAGTCCTGAAACGCTGAATGTATTCAGACACTGTCTCTCCTCGCCTTTGCCGAACTGGGTCGATCGGCAATGCTAGCTTCGTAGCTTCGAATGATACTGTATGTGAAACTGCTCTTCCAGCTGCTTCCAGGTCCGAACCGAATCTGGTGGCAACGAGGTGTACCACCCAAAGGCTGGACCCGTGAGAGATTGCGAAAAGAACCTCACACGTAGCTGGTCTGAAGCTGAGACCATGCCCAACTGTGCCAAATATCGGCTCATGTGCTCAATTGAACTAGACCCCTCTGATCCACTGAATTTTGTGAAGTCAGGGAGCCGATATTTAGGCGGTAGTGGGATCAGGTCATACTCGTTAGGATACGGCTTGGAATAGCCGATTACTCTCTTCTTCGGCAGGATACCGAACTGGTCTCTCAAGATTGCACTGATCTGATCCACAGTAGGAGCTGCAGAGGTTGAGCTTTCATGACTTGGTCCGGTGGCATATTTAGCTAGCCACGCCTGTTTCTCCGCATCTGCTCCAGAACTTCCTCCTGCTCCAGCAATCCCTCCTGCTGTGGCAATCCCTCCTGCTGTGGCAATCCCTCCTGCTGTAATCTGGTTCATCCAGTTGTTGCAGTCCGGCACGTATGTGCACACGTATCCATGCGGGATCTCCTTGGGCGGCTCATACAAGAATTGGTAATCGCCAGGATCACCTCCAACCTTGTAGACGACGTACGCCGGTGAACCTTGTTGCTGTGGAGCTGCCAACGTGTACGGCAGTGGTGGCCTAGTGTAGAACGGTATTTCTCCCTGATGAGTTCCTAGAGCAGGTCCTGACGGAGAATACTGATGCTTCATGATTTCTTGCACCACACGAAGCGCAACACGCTCCAAAGTGTTCACCAGGCTCTCAGAATGCCGATGTAGGGAATGAGCCACAGCATAGTTGATTTCCTGGCGCAGGGCTCTGGTACGGTCCTCCGAAGGGAGAGACAGATCTATCCCTTCAAGCACGCCTTCGGGTTTGAACCCTTTGAACCTAATCCCGTGCGAACGGGTCTTCTCGAAAGAGCCGATGAGATCGGCTTCGAAGATGGCCTTGAGATCATCATATTTCTTCTTGTGCTCTGGAGGCAGATCCTCGTACTTGATCTGTTCTTCCGCCATCTCGGATGTTGACGTGGTTGTTGTAGAAGATTGTCCCACCGGGCGTGCCAGAATGTGTTGCCTGCCAAAACCCACCGGCGAGCAGTGGTTAAGCAACACGAAGAGCCGGGAGGCTGCCAAGACTGCTGGGTGGGCCCTGGTCCCTCGACGTCGTCCCGCAATGTTCCGGCACACGTCCTAGCTTGCAAGGGCGTGCCACCTGACCTATACCTGGTCAGGAAGGTGTTGGATTGCTTCGATTAGTCTCCTGCATGGTAGACACGTAAACATTAAATACGAGCCCGATCGGCTCTCAGGTTGCCCTGTGGATCGGCTCAAAGAGCCGATCGCCCCATGGTTCACGTTGGGTTTACGATGACATGGGGCTCCTGCTTGATCAACACAAAGTTAAACCAATCCACGACAGTTTAGGGTTTTCACCGTATGATCGGAACATCCTACGCGTAGTTGAGCCTAATAGACACGAAAGATGATAGAAAACTAACCCTAAAAGAGGCCTAAAAACCAACATTAAGTTAATTCCCGGAACAATCCCTCTTAGAGCTAACAAACTATACCTTACGCACTACCGGATCGTTCAACCCGTTTGCAAGGCCTAACCATACGGATATTAAACTAATCCTTGAGAAACAAGGAGCAACTATAACAGATTGGATCTACTAAACGACGAACAAGCAAGGTGCTGCCCTTACACCTAGATAGGTATAAGGGCAGCTAGATATCGAGGGGCAGCATAGCTAAGCAGATATGTATAAGAAAAACATCAATGCAAGCCCCAAAACATCTACGATAAATAGTGTTACTCGCCATCAACAACGCTTCAGCACGAGCAACACAAGATAAACGAATAAACGTACGCTGCCTAGATCGCAAGATGCGATCTAGGCAGCATGATGCTTACCCGGAAGAAACCCTCGAAACAAGGGGTGGCGATGCGCCTGATTTGTGTTTGTTGTGAACGTGATTGTCCTCCTTTCTCGATAACCCTAGATACATATTTATAGTCCAAGGGACTTTCTAATTCGGGCGTGCACCTAACCGTGCACGGGTTAAACTCTATCTTTTAATTCTAAACTAAGATGCAATCTACTATAATTACAGATACACGGGCAATCTAGCCCAAACTCTTCGCGCAAGGCCGCTTCAGAGACGCTCCACGTGTATATCCTTCAAGCCCATCTCAATTACGGCCCATCTCCTGATTTGGCCAAAATCTGGTGATAACAAACAGTGAACTTTCTTTCTTTTGATCTCAAGCCGCATTTGAAACGTTGAGACTGCTGCTAAATGGGACCCGCATGTCATCCTCTATGTACAATAAAGTTTCTTTTCTTGGATTATCTTTGGATCCTGATATTTTGTCACTTGCCTTTTTCTTTCGATCTCATGCCGCCTTTGAAACGTTAAGTAAGCTGCTGGCTCATGGGTCCCGCATGTCATCCTCTACGAACAATAAAAGTTTCCTTTCTTGGAGTTATTTTTGACCCCTAATTTCTGGCTATTTGCCTTTTTCTTTTGATCTCCTGCCCCTTTGAAACGATGAGGACGCTGTTGGCAGGTCGGTCCCACAAGTCATCCTCTATGAACAATAAAAGTTTCCTTTGATGGATTTATTTTGAACCCCTAATTAATTTCTGGATATTTCCTTTTTTTCTTTGATCCCCTGCCGCCTTGGAATCGTTGAGGATGCTGCTGCCTCATGGGTCCCGCATGTCATCCTCTTAGAACGGTAAATGTTTCTTTTCTTGGATTTTGTTTACCAAATGATTTTTGGCTTATTTTTTCTTTCGATCTCCTGCCGCCTTTAAAACGTTGAGGACGCTGCTGGCTCACGGGTCCCACATGTCAGCCTCTATGAACAATAAACGCTGAGGATGCTGCTGCCTCATGGGTCCCGCATGTCATCCTCTCAGAACGAAAATGTTTCTTTTCTTGGATTTTTTACCAACAGATTTTTGGTTTATTTTTTCTTTCCATCCCCTGCCGCCTTTAAAACGTTGACGACGCTGCTGGCTCATGGGTCCCCGATGTCAGCCTCCCCGTACAAGAAACATGTGATATCTTGATTATTTTGCAGACAATAAACAGTGTATTGCGCTCTGAGCTATTTCAAACAGATAAATTAAATCTTTATTTTTACATAAACAAATTTATATGCTGAATCTCCTTGTTTTTTGTTTTTGCGAAGCATAGGACTTTCCTGTTTTTTTAGAAAAATCCGAACTATCCTGTTTTGGAGTGGGCTGAAATTGTACGAGTCAAAAGGCCCAGCAGGATAGTTCGAATGCCCAGATGTCCAGATGCAGCCCAATTGAAATCGTTCTTTTCTTGGATTTTTTTCACCCCTGATTTCTGGCTACTTCATTTTTCTTTTGGTCCCGTGCCGCCTTGGAAACGCTGAGATCGCTGAAAATGGGACTGCTTGTCATCCTCTATGTACAATAAAATTTCTTTTCTTGGATTATTTTTTCCTGATATTTGGTCACTTGCCTTTTCTTTCGATCCCTGCAGCCTCTCAAACGGTGATACCTGCTAAATGGGACCCGCATGTCCTCTATGTACAATCAAGTTTCTTTTCTTGAATTATTTTTGGCTCCTAATATTTGGTCACTTGCCTTTTTCTTTCGATCTCATGCCGCGTTTGAAACGTTGAAAAACCTGCTGGCTCACGGGACCCGCATGTCATCCTCTATGTACAATAAAATTTCTTTTCTTGGATTATTTTTGGCTCCTGATATTTGGTCACTTGCCTTTTTCTTTCGATCCCGTGCCTCTCAAACGGTGATACCGCTGCTAAATGGGACCCGCATGTCCTCTATGTACAATCAAGTTTATTTTCTTGAATTTTTGGCCCGATATTTGGTCACTTGCCTTTTTCTTTCGATCTCATGCCGCGTTTGAAACGTTGAAAACCTGCTGGTTCACGGGACCCGCATGTCATCCTCTATGTACAATAAAACTTTCTTTTCTTCGATTTTTTGGCACCTCATATTTGGTCACTTGCATTTTTCTTTCGATCCCCTGCCGGTGATACCGCTGCTGCTAAATGGGACCCGCATGTCATACTCTATGTACAATCAAGTTTCTTTTCTTGAATTATTTTTGGATCCTGATATTTGGTCACTTGCCTTTTTCTTTCGATCTCATGCCACGTTTGAAACGTTGAAAAACCTGCTGGCTCATGGGACCCGCATGTCATCCTCTATGTACTATAAAAGTTCATTTTCTTGGTTTTTTTTCACCCTCTGATTTTCGGCTATTTCCTTTTCTTTTGATCCCCTGCCGCCTTTGAAACGTTGAGGACTCTCTGGCTCATAGGTCCCACATGTCAGCCTGTATGAACGATAAAGCTTTCCTTTCTTGGAGTTTTTTTATCCCCTAATTTCGGCTACTTTCTTTTTCTTTGATCTCAAGCCGCATTTGAAACGTTGAGACCGCTGCTGCTAAATGGGACCCGCATGTCATCCTCTATGTACAATAAAGTTTTCTTTTCTTGGATTATCTTTGTCTCCTGATATTTTTTCACTTGCCTTTTTCTTTCGATCTCATGCCGCCTTTGAAACGTTGAGTAAGCTGCTGGCTCATGGGTCCCGCATGTCATCCTCTACGAACAATAAAAGTTTCCTTTCTTGGAGTTATTTTTGACCCCTAATTTCTGGCTACTTCCTTTTTCTTTTGATCCCGTGCCGCCTTGGAAGACTGCTGCTAAATGGGTCCCGCATGTCATCCTCTATGTACAATAAAATTTCTTTCTTCGATTATTTTCGGGTCCTGATATTTGGTGACTTGCCTTTTCTTTTGATCTCATGCCGCCTTTGAAACATTGAGGAAGCTGCTGGAGCATGGGTCCCGCATGTCATCCTCTATGAACAATAAAAGTTTCCTTTCTTGGAGTTATTTTTTACCCCTAATTTCTGGCTACTTCCTTTTTCTTTTGATCCCTGCCGCCTTTGAAACGTTGAAGACTTTGCTGGCTCATGGGTCCCACATGTCAGCTTCTATGAACAATAAACATTTCCTTTCTTGGAGTTATTTTGTACCCCTAATTTCTGGCTATTTGCCTTTTTTCTTTCGATCCCCAGTCGCCTTCGAAACGTAGAGGACGCTGCTGGCTCGTGGGTCCCAGATGTCAGCCTCCATGAACAATAAACCTTTCCTTTGTTGGATTTATTTTTCACCCTCTGATTTTGGCTATTTCCTTTTTCTTTTGATCCACTGCCGCCTTGGAAACATTGAGTAAGCTGCTGACACATGGGCCCCGCATGTCATCCTCTATGTACAATCAACTTGCAAGATCTTGGAGCGAAAGAGCTTGTATTAGTGGGACCCATATGTCAACCTCTATGTACAATAAAAGTTTCCTTTCTTGGATTATTTTTAGCTCCTGATATTTGGTCACTTTCCTTTTTCTTTCGATCTCAAGCCGCCTCTGAAACGTTGAGTAAGGTGCTGGCTCATGGGACCCGCATGTCATCCTCTATGTACAATAAAGTTTCTTTTCTTGGATTTTTTTACCCCTGATTTTTGGTCACTTGCCTTGACGCTGCTGGCTCATGGGTCCCACATGTCAGCATCTATGAACAATAAACCTTTCCTTTGTTGGATTTATTTTTTACCCCTAATTTCTGGCTATTTGCCTTTTTCTTTTGATCCCCAGCGGCCTTTCAAAACGTTGAGGAACCTGGTGGCTCATGGGACCCGCATGTAGTCCTCTATGTACTATAAAATTTCTTTTCTTGGATTTTTTTCACCCTCTGATTTTTGGCTATTTCCTTTTTCTTTTGATCCCCTGCCGCCTTGGAAACGTTGAGTAAGATGCTGACTCATGGGACCCGCATGTCATCATCTATGTACAATCAACTTTCTTTTTTTGGAGTTTTTTACCCCCTAATTTCTGGCTACTTTCTTTTTCTTTTGATCTCAAACCGCATTTGAAACGTTGAAACCGCTGCTGCAAAATGGGACCCGCATGTCATCCTCTATGTACAATAAGTTTCATTTCTTGGATTATTTTTGGCTCCTGATACTTGGTCACTTGCCTTTTTCTTTCGATCTCATGCCGCCTTTGAAACGTTGAGTAACTGGCTCATGGGTCCCGCATATCATCCTCTATGAACAATAAAAGTTTCCTTTCTTGGAGTTATTTTTTACCACTAATTTCTGGCTACTTCCTTTTTTGTTTTGATCCACTGTCGCCTTTGAAACGTTGAGGATTCTGCAGACTAATACAAGCTCTTTCTCTCCAAGATCTTGCAAGTTGATAGATTAAATCATGGAATTATTAGGATATGTTTTAAATTTCAAATCCACTTTATGAATTATTAAAAATACCGTTATCCATGTGGGTATGGAGCGATCAAGGATTTTCATATTGGGCATGAGCAGTTTCAAAAATTGGAACCCAATAATTTAAAATAAATAAAAACAACTTTTATGTAGAATCTCCGTTTTTTTGCCAATCATAGGATCTGTGTTTCATTAGAAAAGGGCCGAAATTGCATGAGCAGAAAGGCCCATTTGTAGTTATTGGGCTTCGACAGCCGGAGCAAGTAGGCCGATAGCAATTACCATGTAGATGGCCGTTGGCAACCCAAAGTGAAATATTGGGCCCAACAGGGGAAGGCTGAACAGTACTATTTTCTAATTGGAAGGTGGTACATGGCGTAATCCTGCCAAAAAAAAAGATGGACACGGGTTGCTGAAATTTGCCCATCTGCGCCTAATATCGCCGCCGCGGCTCCGCTTCCGCCGCCGCCGCCATGCCTCGTCTCGCGTCGAGCTCGCGGTACTGCCGCGTCTCGGGCACGGGGTACCGCGGCGTCCGCGCGCGCCCCAAAGGTACGTATTACGCGGAGATACGTGACGGCGGCGAGCGCATCGGCCTCGGCACCTACGAGACCGCGCACGAGGCCGCGCGCGCGTACGACGCCGTGGCGTGGCGGCTCGGGCGCCCGCGATCGTCGATGAATTTCCATGACGTGTGGACGCGCCAGCAGGCCGAGGATCTCGCGCCGCCGCCGTACATCGTTAGACAGGAGGAACAGCGCCGCCGCCGCGAGACGGAGCGCCGTTTGCGCATCGCCGAGCGGGACGAGCGCGCGGCGCGCGAGTGGGCGGCCCGCTTCCCCGAGGACGTTGCCGCCGAGAACGAGCACTTCCGCAGACGGAGGGCGGAGAAGGCGACGAGGCGGGCTGCGAAGAAGGAGGACCGCGCACGACGGAGGGCGGAGAAGGCGACGAAGCGGGCCTTCATCGAAGCGCAGCTCGCCGGGCCGACCACCATTGGCGAGGACGACCCCCGTTGGATTGACCTCTTCTCGTCGGATCCGGTGTCGGGCACGACACCGGACTCGTCAGATGTCGAGTTTTAGTTTAGTTTTATCGCACTACTTTGTAAAAATATGAACTACGGAGTATCTATCAAGCTAATTTTCTCCTATTTTATGTCTATTTCTAGTCTTTGTTTGATCTTCTGTTTTACTGCACTCTATTTTTCATTATATTCTGTTTTTGGCGCTGCATTATAGCGCCTCTGAAAATACGTTGTTTCAGCCCTGCATTTGGCCGCCACAGTTTGCAGCTTCCGGTGAAGCTATTGCCGGCTCCATGCGCAGCATCAGCCCACAGCGCCAAAATATAGAGCCACTGCTGGAGTTGCTGTAATATGTTTGTCAGCAGGAGCTTACCTAATTAGTGAAAAAGATGTTCAGCGTGGGATTCGAAAAAAAGATCTTCATGTTTTTTTCCTAGCGATCCTAGTTCGGACTTTTGATTGTGTTGGCTAGTGCATGAAGCTTGACACCTGTATTATGTGATCCTGATATGAGGATAAGAACACCTTCAGCTTGCATTGCTAATGGTGTCTACTGCAGCAGTGGCGTACCTTCAATGGAGACTGATGCAAGAGAGTTGGTACTGGTGAGCCTGCACCTGACATCATCGTGCCACCTGAAGTAGGTGGTGTATTGGGATTAGACTGATAAGCATAGCACCTTGCAAAGAACAAGATGCTGCTAGTGTTGGTTAACGTGATTTTACGCCAAAAGTCATGTATGCTCAACAGGTGCCGTACCTAGTTTGGATATTGTGTTGTTACCCTTTTGTGGTTTGGTGTTTGTCCAACAGAGAAAGCTACTCTTTTCCCGTGTAAGTGTTATTATGTGAACAAAAGTTGTATGTACATATATATCGGTCAGAGAACCAAGATTGCATATTCTTGCCTGGTTATAACACATAAGTCATAATAACAATTAAAGAGAAAAGGAACATTTGCCTTTGCAATGTGATTGTGCCAAGTAGATTAGACAACCAACCACAAACATTACAGGTCAACAGCCAAACGCATGCGAAAGTCCTAAGGTAAGCTCCATAATACATGTTGAAACCAAAAGCCTAGAAACCATAAGAAAGGTAGCTCCACATCACAGTTCCACGACAGCAGCATACTGATCATAAAACATATATCAAGTCAGGACAGCTGCACCACTGGGTAAGCATCCATGGGGTCTGGCTCAAGAGCGAAGACTGTGTGAATGCTGCAAAATGTGGCTCTTGCCTCACCCCACCCATACATCTTATCATGGAACCTTACCAAATCAGCATGAATCATCTTGACATAAACATAGCTCCTCTCTCCATGCTGATGGGATTGAACAATGCGCCAGTTGCAGTGCTTCAGCTTGTCAAACAGTATGCAGGAGATGACGAAGCATGCTGGCTGGTCTTTTGTAGTGACAATGGCTTGGAGTAGCTGGTCCTGTGAACCACCCAACTGGATCTTTAGAGCTTGAAGGACAGTCCGTGCCATATAAGCTACCGTTGCTGACTTCAGCTCGGGTTCAGGTGAATGACAGCTGACATCTTGTCCTCGAGATGCAGATCCTTCTTGATCAGATTCAGCGGAATCATCACCACTACTTACAGGTGCATCAGGTTCTACAGAAGGCACATCAGGTACATGCTCCAGTTCATAGGAGTTGGGTGGGACAGCACCGTTTGCTGAAATCTCTACAATACCAGCTCCAGGTAGACCACCAGTCTCTACAGAGGGTAAACCACCAATATCCACTTCAGAGGATTCTCGTGGCACGACACCTTTCGCTAGAGGCTCTACCCTACCAGCTCCAGGTCCACCACCAGTCAGTACTGTGGGCATAGTCATGACGGGTTCTACCAATACAAAACCTCCTTCGGGTGGCGTGGCAACTTCGGGTGCAGGATCATCAGTAGCAACTCCAGCATCAGCACCAGTTACATCGGTCTTGACAATAGGTAAACCGTCTTGCTCCAGTTCAGAGAATTCCCGTGGCACGACACCGTTCACTAGAGGCTCTACACTAGCAGCTCCAGCTGCACCACCAGTTTCTACAGCAGGGGGTAAACCCAATCCACAACCTTCTTCATGTGGCACGATGATGCCACGTATAGGCTCATCAGTACCAGGTCCAGCTGCATCAGTCTCCATAGACAGTAAACAAGGTGGCGTCGGAGGTTTAAAAGACTGGCATGCCATTTCACCTTTGTCATCAGACAATATAGAGTTTTCTTCAACTCTATGTTTCTGCAATAATAAGCACATGAACAGAAATTAGACCAGAGCATCTAGCCATCTAACGGGGGCAGCAGCAAAACAAGCGTCGGTCCATATGTTTACCTTGTCATCTGGGATATCAGAACACACAGATTTAGAAGTCATTTCACATAGCATCCGCTTTTTCGTTCCTTCCCCTACGTCCATCTGGAATAAGTAATACTATTGATCACATAAAACTAATTAATCAAATAAATGCATATGTTGAGAAGTTTGCACGGCAAATTGTGGATTCTGCTTTCATCACCTACGAATCATCGTTCTATATATTTACCTTGTCATCTGGGATATCAGAAGTCACAGAATGAGAAGTCATTTCACTAAGTATCGGTTTTTTCGCTCTTTCCCCTCCATCCATCTGCAATAAGAAGTAATATTGATCACATAAAGCCAATTCAATGAATATATGCATATGTTGAGAAGTTTGCACAACAAATTGTGGATTCTACTTCCAATCACCAAGTAATCTCGTGAGAAATGCATGATCAAGATATGTTTCTCCCTCTTGATCGACATCTGCATCTCCATTAAGACTAATCATCGTGCGATGGTGCTCTTCAGAAGAGCGCATACAATTCCAATCACCAGACAAGCAAAAAATTGTTGATTCTAGTAATGATTAATCAGCAGTGGCCATGGAACGACCACAGATCGACCAAGCAAAAAAAATCATCAGCCTACTGACCACCAGGCAAAACAAACTAGGCCCATACATGGCCTCACAAATCATCATCAAACATCGATCAAACTAGCAAGTTTGAACATGGATTCCTAATTTATTTTCTGATAAAGTGAGTATATTAATATCGAAAGATATTGATTACACTGAGCCTCTGCAACAACGCAATACCTTACTGGTAGTACGGATGCACATGGATTCCTAATAATATGGGCGGTGAGTTAGTTATAAATACAGCCTCTCTCTCTTTTTTGGCAAGGAATGCAGCTTCTCTTGGAAGGCAACGAGGCAACGCACTCCAGATTTCGTATATTACTATAATAATATGGGCGGAGAAATTTGGACGCATCTGTGTTGTCTTGTCAAATGAATCACCAGGATTTGCTTTTAGTACTCCAGATTTGGGCGACCCAAGGAAGTAGAGATAGTAATGTACGCCATCTAGCTGCACGCTATCAAATCAAATAAATGGTCATGCCATTTACTTTTAAGATGGTGCAGTAGTTATGTTGACCAAAGAAACATTCACGTCTGCTGATTATTTTGATAGTACTACTAGTAGTACTAATATTTCTGATGGGTATACATTTACCGTCCGCTAGCAAAGATTGTTTGGCACATTGTTCTTATGGCTTTCAACATCACACCCCTTAATAATATTATTAATCAATGTTTGGGCAATTAATTGAGTGTGTTAATAAAAAATTAAAACCCACAAATCCAACTGTACGATTTTAAGGGCCATATGAAGGACAAGGAATGATTTTAAATGCCATATGGAGTACCTCCAACCATGTGAAATATGGTTCTGTCATGCAGGTGATACCCATGGCTTCGCATTGGATCCGTATGTTGTCCTACATACAGTCAACTATGAAGTACCACGATTTGGTTTTTGGGTGCAACCGGCTAGAGAATGATGCACGGGTTTGTACAGCCAGTACAATTCAATTTAAGATTTTCTGATAGCATGTTGATGTGTATATGTAAGAATCATACACCAGAATGTCTTCAATGTTTAGATGGCTGATCTACGTTTATACTTTCTGTGAACCATGAGGTTAAGACCTTTGTACTGTGATAAAGATTGCTAAATAACAGTATATATGTATGCCTCTAGGGACACTGAAACAGCCAAACAACCATGCATGTGTATAGACCGTATTTGATCAAATTACAAGAAGCACCTGGGTTCATGCAAATAGCATCAATTTATCACCTAAGTACATTAGCTATAAATAGTTAAATAGGAGTCAAGACCAACTGAGCTAGCTAGTAGTATGATCCTACTATTACATAAATATCCCTAACTCTGATTGTCTTTGTTCCAGTCCAGCGCGTTGGTGTAGCTTGGGATGAACCAAAACCCCGTATGCCAGTTGGCCCCTGGACCGCTGCTTGAGAAAGAGATGCTTTGGTGGTCTTCGCCATTTAGACTGAAGCGGAAAATTTCTTGATGTGATGTGTCAAACTGAGAGCCAATGGCCTGAGGCGTGGTGTAGATGCAGTTTCTTCTTGTCAAATATCCTGGGGGAAATGTTGCACCACCCACTGGCATGAAAATCGGATAGTTCACCCCAAGGAACATAGAATAGTCTCCAAGATTAGTAACCCTTTCCCACGGGTTGGCTGGAAGTAACCGACTAGTGTCATTCGAGAATACAATGCAGGTATACCCCGAATAGCTGTGAACAGCGCGACCGCAATGGACAGAAGGGGTACTATCATAATAAGTTAGAGCACCGTCAGCGTCAATATCCATTACGCCACGTGCATAGACCAGGAGAAGTCTAGAACGATCTTGAGATCTTGCCAGCCACCACGTACGACTATTAGACTCAAAATCATCATCGTAATCAAATCCAGCCGTCGACGGAAGGAATGGAGCAGGGAGCACTATAGGACCTTGAAAAAGGAAAGAACACGTCACATGAAAATATATTTCATGATTTATCTACTAGTGATATTGATTTGATATTGTAGATGCCAATACTAGTACTTTATAAAATCATGGTCGAACATAAGATGATTTGAAATATATTTCGAACATCTTGGTAAAACTTCATATGGATTTAAAACATGTTCCCCAAAATATTGGTCCAAATTTTAGATGGTTTGACTATAGTACTCCTTATTCTCTAGAACCGGGGGAATATAAACAAATGAAAGTCTTTATCAATATTGCATGGCACCTTTATTGATTCTATTTCTACTCTACCTTAAATTTTCCAGGGAGTAATAATAAAGAAACTTAATTACTAGGGGGCCTTTTTCCTACGGAACAACATGCACATTAGACCATACTAAAATTCCTATAGATGTTAAATTAAATAAGATCCAGGTACTATATAAGTTACGTATATAAAAAAGATAGGGAGGAAATGTTACCAAATTGATGAGGATCCCATGCATAAACATTTCCAAGCTCAGTAACGGCGAACACAAGTCCGTTATGTATAATTGCATCGCAGTATCTGGAGTCGTTCTCAAACTGGTTTTCAAGAATTATCCATGTACCAGGATATTCGGCATGGAGGTAGGCAATTGCAAAGTCGAAGATTGCGACAAGGGAGAAATCTTCATACCCCCTAGCAGCTGTAGGAACTTGGCAAATAGCTATCTTCTGCAGTTGAATAACATAACCCTTATACCCGAATATAAGTGGATTGCGTGTGGTTTCAAACTTCTTCCTCAAAGATGGAAGTTTGATCTTGCGATGAGTGTAGACATTGAGGAGGTTCCACTTGCATTCGGGGCCAACCATGGCGATCCAATCTCCATTGGCACCTGCCCGCTCCTCATCCTTACCGTGTGGCACTAGGCCATCATAGGAGAACCTGTCCAGCGGCACTAGTTTGCACTTGCTGTGCACCGGCAAATCCTCCTTGAACACCCATGGTTTATCCGCCGGGTCACAACAGAGAACACACGGAAGGCCAAACGGCTGAGAAGCAGGCAGAGTGGCACTGTATTTGGCTGACTGAAGAATACTTTTGGAGGAACCGACTAGGGACGCGGCGGTGATGGCGTCGCACTGGCTGATGAGCACTTCAAGGGGGCCTTCCGTAAACACCTTGTGAAACAGCCCAGATCCACAGACCGTGCTCGATTTCGCCATCGCAAGGAGGCAGGTGGTACAATGGGGTTGGGATTTTCTTGGGAGATTTACTGATTGGAACTTTGGGAGAGAGATGGCGATCAATGGCGGCAGGTGGGGGTTTGAGTTGGAGAACAGAGGCTCTCAAACTGGGCACTGCTGGATAGGATGCGAAAGCGCCATGGCGGAGTGGCAGATACGTCTCCAACGTATCGATAATTTCTTATGTTCCATGCTACTTTATTGATGATACCTACATGTTTTATGCACATTATATGTCATATTTATGCATTTTCCGGAACTAACCTATTAACAAGATGCCGAAGAGCCAGTTGCTGTTTTCTGCTGTTTTGGTTTCAGAAATCCTAGTAAGGAAATATTCTCGGAATTGGACGAAATCTTCGCCCAGGGTCCTATTTTTGCACGGAGCTTCCAGAAGACCGAAGAGATAACGAAGGGCGACGAGGCGCCGCCACCATAGGGCCGCGCGGCGAGGGGGCCCGCGCCGCCCTATGGTGTGGGCCCTCGTCAGCCCCCCTCCGACCTACCCTTCCGCCTACTTAAAGCCTCCGTCGCGAAACCCCACCGAGAGCCACGATACGGAAAACCTTCCGAGAGCCGCCGCGAATCCCATCTCGGGGATTCAGGAGATCGCCTCCGCACCCTGCCGGAGAGGGGATTCATCTCCCGGAGGACTCTACACCGCCATGGTCGCCTCCGGAGTGATGAGTGAGTAGTTCACCCCTGGACCATGGGTCCATAGCAGTAGCTAGATGGTCGTCTTCTCCTTGTTGTGCTTCATTGTTGGATCTTGTGAGCTGCCTAACATGATCAAGATCATCTATCTGTAATACTATATGTTGTGTTTGTCGGGATCCGATGGATAGAGAATACTATGATTATGGTGATTATCAATCTATTGTTTATGTGTTGTTTATGATCTTGCATGCTCTCCGTTATTAGTAGAGGCTCTGGCCAAGTTTTTGCTCTTAACTCCAAGAGGGAGTATTTATGCTCGATAGTGGGTTCATGCCTTCATTGACACCTGGGACAGTGACAGAAAGTTCTAAGGTTGTGATGTGTTGTTGCCACTAGGGATAAAACATTGATTCTATGTCTAAGGATGTAGTTGTCGATTACATTACGCACCATACTTAATGCAATTGTCTGTTGCTTAGCAACTTAATACTGAATGGGGTTCGGATGATAACCTGAAGGTGGACTTTTTAGGCATAGATGCAGTTGGATGGCGGTCTATGTACTTTGTCGTAATGCCCAATTAAATCTCACTATATTTATCATATCATGTATATGCATTGTTATGCCCTTCTCTATTTGTCAATTGCCCGACTGTAATTTGTTTACCCAACATGCTTTTATCTTATGGGAGAGACACCTCTAGTGAACTGTGGACCCCGGTCCTATTCTTTACATAGCATACAATCTACTGCAATTGTGTTTACTGTTTTCTTTGCAAACATCTTCCACTCGATACGTTTAATCCTTTGTTACAGCAAGCCGGTGAGATTGACAACCTCACTGTTTCGTTGGGGCAAAGTACTTTGGTTGTGTTGTGCAGGTTCCACGTTGGCGGAATCCCTGGTGTTGCGCCGCATCACATTTCGCGACCATCAACCTTCAACGTGCTTCTTGGCTCCTACTGGTTCGATTAAACCTTGGTTTCATACTGAGGGAAACTTGCTTCTATACGCATCATACCTTCCACTTGGGGTTCCCAACGGACATGTGCATCTACGCGTATCAAGCTAAATTTCTGGCGCCGTTGCCGGGGAGATCAAGACACGCTGCAAGGGGAGTCTCCACTTCTCAATCTCTTTACTTTGTTTTTGTCTTGCTTTATTTTATTTACTACTTTGTCTTGCTCTCTATATCAAAAACACAAAAAAATAGTTACTTGCATTTACTTTATCTAGTTTGCTTTATTTATTGTCTTGCTCTATATTAAAAAAAATACAAAAAAAATTTAGTTACTTTTGTTACCATGTCTAGCTCTGAACCTGTTACTTCTTCACCTGAGGAATTAGTTTTTACTTTTAAACAAGGGGATGAGGAGAGTTTTAAGGATGCTTGGTCTAGAATTTTTACTTCTTATCGTAAAACTGAACCTCAAATGACTCTAAGTTTGCTCCTTAGTAATTTTTATTTTGGTCTTATGGTTCGCTATAGATATGCTTTGGACACTTTAGTAGGAGGAGATTTCCTTCATTGTAATGGGGATCAAGCTTTTAATGCCATAAAGAAATTGGTTGCATCACATGATTCAGCTAATAACTTTGATTCAGCCCTTATTAGCATTTATAATAGATTGAACAATCTCGAGATAAGTACATCTCGCTTGAATGACAATTATCACTGTGTTCGTAATCGTCTTGAACAAGTCTTAGAGAATTCTAAACCTTCATTATGGGATCCTGCTGTTAAAATTGTTATCGGTGATCGAACTCTTCATGCCTACTGTGATATTATGTATGAATTTTGCCTTATGCCTGAAAGCATTTATAAATCTTTGAAACTTTGGGGAGTCGATGAAGGAGGAGAAGAAATAACTCTCATTGATAACTCTATTATAATTCCTAAGGGAATAGCTGCAGGTGTGCATACAACCATTCTTGGAAGAACAATATCCATTGATTATCTTGTTATTGAAACAGGAAAAATCATACTCGGAAGATCCTTGCTGAAACTATTGGGAGCAGTCATTGATGTGGGAGAAGGCACTCTGAAATTCACCTCTATACCAGGGGGAAATCATATATTTCCTAAACCAAAAGGAAAGAAAAACAATAAGAAAGGTAAGGATAAAGCCCAAGGTAAGGTTGACACACCGTCTCTCGATAATACTTGATTTGCACTTTCTGCGCCTAGCTGAAAGGCGTTAAAGAAAAGCGCTTATGGGAGACAACCCATGTTTTTACTACAGCAATTTTTTGTTTTGTTGAGTCTTGGAAGTTGTTTACTACTGTAGCAACCTCTCCTTATCATGTTTTTGTGCCAAGTAAAGTTTCTATGTCAAAGTTGATGTTATATTTGGGATCGCTGCAGAAACAGCATTGCTGTCTGTCACGAATCTGGGCACAGTCCTCTGTAGAAAATTCGACAAAATCTGCCAATTTACGAGCGTGATCCTCAGATATGTACGCAACTTTCATTACTTTTGAGTTTTTCCATTTGAGCAAGTCTGGTGCCAGCTTTAAATTCGTCTTTACGGACTGTTCTGTTTTTGACAGATTCTGCCTTTTATTTCGCATTGCCTCTTTTGCTATGTTGGATTTATTTCTTTGATCCATAAATGTCCAGTAGCTTTATGCAATGTCCAGAAGTGAAAATAATGATTGTGTCACCTCTGAATATGTGAATTATTAATTGTGCACTAACCCTCTAATGAGTTTTCTTGAAGTTTGGTGTGAAGGAAGTTTTCAAGGGTCAAGAGAGGAGAATGATATACTATGATCAAGAGAAGTGAAAGCTCTAAGCTTGGGGATGCCCCGTGGTTCACCCCTGCATATTTTAAGAAGACTCAAGCGTCTAAGCTTGGGGATGCCCAAGGCATCCCCTTCTTCATCGACAACATCATCAGGTTCCTCCCCTGAAACTATATTTTTATTCAATCACATCTTGTGTTCTTTACTTGGAGCGTCGGTTTGTTTTTGTTTTTGTTTTTGTTTGAATAAAATGGATCCTAGCATTCACTTTGTGGGAGAGAGACACGCTCCGCTGTTGCATATGGACACATATGTCCTTAGGCTTTACTCATAATGTTCAAGGCGAAGTTTCTTCTTCGTTAAATTGTTATATGGTTGGAATTGGAAAAATGCTACATGTAGTAATTCTAAAATGTCTTGGATAATGTGATACTTGGCAATTGTTGTGCTCATGTTTAAGCTCTTGCATCATATGCTTTGCACCCATTAATGAAGAAATACATAGAGCTTGCTAAAATTTGATTTGCATATTTGGTCTCTCTAAGGTCTAGATAATATCTAGTATTGAGTTTTGAACAACAAGGAAGACGGTGTAGAGTCTTATAATGTTTACAATATGTCTTTTATGTGAGTTTTGCTGCACCTGTTCATCCTTGAGTTTGCTTCAAATAACCTTGCTAGCCTAAACCTTGTATCGAGAGGGAATACTTCTCATGCATCCAAAATCCTTAAGCCAACCACTATGCCATTTGTGTCCACCATACCTACCTACTACATGGTATTTCTCCGCCATTCCAAAGTAAATTGCTTGAGTGCTACCTTTAAAATTCCATCATTCGCCTTTGCAATATATAGCTCATGGGACAAAATAGCCTTAAAAACTATCGTAGTATTGAATATGTACTTATGCACTTTATCTTTTATTAAGTTGCTTGTTGTGCGATAACCATGCTTCTGGGGAACGCCATCAACTATTGTTGAATATCATGTGAGTTGCTATGCATGTCCGTCTTGTCTGAAGGATCTATCATTTTAGTGGTTGGAGCATGCAAAATTGTTAGAGAAGAACATTGGGCCGCTAACTAAAGCCATGAATCATGGTTGAAGTTTCAGTTTTGGACATATATCCTCAATCTCATATGAGAATAATAATCATTGCTACATGCTTATGCATTTAAGAGGAGTCCATTATCTGTTGTCCATGTTGTCCCGGTATGGATGTCTAAGTTGAGAATAATCAAAAGCGAGAAATCCAAAATGCGAGCATTCTCCTTAGACCTTTGTACAGGCGGCATGGAGGTACCCCTTTGTGACACTTGGTTGAAACATGGCATGCAAAGATCCGGTAGTCCAAGCTAAGTAGGACGAGGTGCGGGCACTATTAGTATACTATGCATGAGGCTTGCAACTTGTAAGATATAATTTACATAACTCATATGCTTTATTACTACCGTTGACAAAATTGTTTCATGTTTTCAAAATAAAAGCTCTAGCACAAATATAGCAATCGATGCTTTCCTCTTTGAAGGACCTTTCTTTTACTTTTATTGTTGAGTCAGTTTACCTATCTCCTTCCACCTTAAGAAGCAAACACTTGTGTGAACTGTGCATTGATTCCTACATACTTGCATATTGCACTTGTTATATTACTTTATGTTGACAATATCCATGAGATATACATGTTATAAGTTGAAAGCAACCGCTGAAACTTAATCTTCCTTTGTGTTGCTTCAACACCTTTACTTTGATTTATTGCTTTATGAGTTAACTCTTATGCAAGACTTATTGATGCTTGTCTTGAAGTACTATTCATGAAAAGTCTTTGTCATATGATTCACTTGTTTACTCATGTCATTACCTTTGTTTTGATCGCTGCATTCATTACATATGTTTACAAATAGTATGATCAAGATTATGATGGCATGTCACTTCAGAAATTATCTTTGTTATCGTTTTACCTGCTCGGGACGAGCAGAACTAAGCTTGGGGATGCTGATACGTCTCCAACGTATCGATAATTTCTTATGTTCCATGCTACTTTATTGATGATACCTACATGTTTTATGCACATTATATGTCATATTTATGCATTTTCTGGAACTAACCTATTAACAAGATGCCGAAGAGCCAGTTGTTGTTTTCTCTGTTTTTGGTTTCAGAAATCCTAGTAAGGAAATATTCTCGGAATTGGACGAAATCTTCGCCCAGGGTCCTATTTTTGCACGGAGCTTCCAGAAGACCGAAGAGATAACGAAGTGGGGCGATGAGGCGCCGCCACCATAGGCCGCGCGGCGAGGGGGCCCGCGCCGCCCTATGGTGTGGCCCTCGTCAGCCCTCCCGACCTACCCTTCCGCCTACTTAAAGCCTCCGTCGCGAAACCCCCGGTACCGAGAGCCACGATACGGAAAACCTTCCAGAGACGCCGCCGCGAATCCCATCTCGGGGATTCAGGAGATCGCCTCCGGCACCCTGCCGGAGAGGGGATTCATCTCCCGGAGGACTCTACACCGCCATGGTCGCCTCCGGAGTGATGAGTGAGTAGTTCACCCCTGGACCATGGGTCCATAGCAGTAGCTAGATGGTCGTCTTCTCCTTGTTGTGCTTCATTGTTGGATCTTGTGAGCTGCCTAACATGATCAAGATCATCTATCTGTAATACTATATGTTGTGTTTTTCGGGATCCGATGGATAGAGAATACTATGATTATGGTGATTATCAATCTATTGTTTGTGTGTTGTTTATGATCTTGCATGCTCTCCGTTATTAGTAGAGGCTCTGGCCAAGTTTTTGCTCTTAACTCCAAGAGGGAGTATTTATGCTCGATAGTGGGTTCATGCCTTCATTGACACCTGGGACAGTGACAGAAAGTTCTAAGGTTGTGATGTGCTGTTGCCACTAGGGATAAAACATTGATTCTATGTCTAAGGATGTAGTTGTCGATTACATTACGCACCATACTTAATGCAATTGTCTGTTGCTTAGCAACTTAATACTGAATGGGGTTCGGATGATAACCTGAAGGTGGACTTTTTAGGCATAGATGCAGTTGGATGGCGGTCTATGTACTTTGTCGTAATGCCCAATTAAATCTCACTATATTTATCATATCATGTATATGCATTGTTATGCCCTTCTCTATTTGTCAATTGCCCGACTGTAATTTGTTTACCCAACATGCTTTTATCTTATGGGAGAGACACCTCTAGTGAACTGTGGACCCCGGTCCTATTCTTTACATAGCATACAATCTACTGCAATTGTGTTTACTGTTTTCTTTGCAAACATCTTCCACTCGATACGTTTAATCCTTTGTTACAGCAAGCCGGTGAGATTGACAACCTCACTGTTTCGTTGGGGCAAAGTACTTTGGTTGTGTTGTGCAGGTTCCACGTTGGCGCCGGAATCCCTGGTGTTGCGCCGCATCACATTTCGCGACCATCAACCTTCAACGTGCTTCTTGGCTCCTACTGGTTCGATTAAACCTTGGTTTCATACTGAGGGAAACTTGCTTCTATACGCATCATACCTTCCACTTGGGGTTCCCAACGGACGTGTGCATCTACGCGTATCAAGCTAAATTTCTGGCGCCGTTGCCGGGGAGATCAAGACACGCTGCAAGGGGAGTCTCCACTTCTCAATCTCTTTACTTTGTTTTTGTCTTGCTTTATTTTATTTACTACTTTGTCTTGCTCTCTATATCAAAAACACAAAAAAATTAGTTACTTGCATTTACTTTATCTAGTTTGCTTTATTTATTGTCTTGCTCTCTATATTAAAAATACAAAAAAAAAATTTAGTTACTTTTGTTACCATGTCTAGCTCTGAACCTGTTACTTCTTCACCTGAGGAATTAGTTTTTACTTTTAAACAAGGGGATGAGGAGAGTTTTAAGGATGCTTGGTCTAGAATTTTTACTTCTTATCGTAAAACTGAACCTCAAATGACTCTAAGTTTGCTCCTTAGTAATTTTTATTTTGGTCTTATGGTTCGCTATAGATATGCTTTGGACACTTTAGTAGGAGGAGATTTCCTTCATTGTAATGGGGATCAAGCTTTTAATGCCATAAAGAAATTGGTTGCATCACATGATTCAGCTAATAACTTTGATTCAGCCCTTATTAGCATTTATAATAGATTGAACAATCTCGAGATAAGTACATCTCGCTTGAATGACAATTATCACTGTGTTCGTAATCGTCTTGAACAAGTCTTAGAGAATTCTAAACCTTCATTATGGGATCCTGCTGTTAAAATTGTTATCGGTGATCGAACTCTTCATGCCTACTGTGATATTATGTATGAATTTTGCCTTATGCCTGAAAGCATTTATAAATCTTTGAAACTTTGGGGAGTCGATGAAGGAGGAGAAGAAATAACTCTCATTGATAACTCTATTATAATTCCTAAGGGAATAGCTGCAGGTGTGCATACAACCATTCTTGGAAGAACAATATCCATTGATTATCTTGTTATTGAAACAGGAAAAATCATACTCGGAAGATCCTTGCTGAAACTATTGGGAGCAGTCATTGATGTGGGAGAAGGCACTCTGAAATTCACCTCTATACCAGGGGGAAATCATATATTTCCTAAACCAAAAGGAAAGAAAAACAATAAGAAAGGTAAGGATAAAGCCCAAGGTAAGGTTGACACACCGTCTCTCGATAATACTTGATTTGCACTTTCTGCGCCTAGCTGAAAGGCGTTAAAGAAAAGCGCTTATGGGAGACAACCCATGTTTTTACTACAGCAATTTTTTGTTTTGTTGAGTCTTGGAAGTTGTTTACTACTGTAGCAACCTCTCCTTATCATGTTTTTGTGCCAAGTAAAGTTTCTATGTCAAAGTTGATGTTATATTTGGGATCGCTGCGCAGAAACAGCATTGCTGTCTGTCACGAATCTGGGCACAGTCCTCTGTAGAAAATTCGAAAAAATCTGCCAATTTACGAGCGTGATCCTCAGATATGTACGCAACTTTCATTAGTTTTGAGTTTTTCCATTTGAGCAAGTCTGGTGCCAGCTTTAAATTCGTCTTTACGGACTGTTCTGTTTTTGACAGATTCTGCCTTTTATTTCGCATTGCCTCTTTTGCTATGTTGGATTTATTTCTTTGATCCATAAATGTCCAGTAGCTTTATGCAATGTCCAGAAGTGAAAATAATGATTGTGTCACCTCTGAATATGTGAATTATTAATTGTGCACTAACCCTCTAATGAGTTTTCTTGAAGTTTGGTGTGAAGGAAGTTTTCAAGGGTCAAGAGAGGAGAATGATATACTATGATCAAGAGAAGTGAAAGCTCTAAGCTTGGGGATGCCCCCGTGGTTCACCCCTGCATATTTTAAGAAGACTCAAGCGTCTAAGCTTGGGGATGCCCAAGGCATCCCCTTCTTCATCGACAACATCATCAGGTTCCTCCCCTGAAACTATATTTTTATTCAATCACATCTTGTGTTCTTTACTTGGAGCGTCGGTTTGTTTTTGTTTTTGTTTTTGTTTGAATAAAATGGGTCCTAGCATTCACTTTGTGGGAGAGAGACACGCTCCGCTGTTGCATATGGACACATATGTCCTTAGGCTTTACTCATAATGTTCAAGGCGAAGTTTCTTCTTCGTTAAATTGTTATATGGTTGGAATTGGAAAAATGCTACATGTAGTAATTCTAAAATGTCTTGGATAATGTGATACTTGGCAATTGTTGTGCTCATGTTTAAGCTCTTGCATCATATGCTTTGCACCCATTAATGAAGAAATACATAGAGCTTGCTAAAATTTGATTTGCATATTTGGTCTCTCTAAGGTCTAGATAATATCTAGTATTGAGTTTTGAACAACAAGGAAGACGGTGTAGAGTCTTATAATGTTTACAATATGTCTTTTATGTGAGTTTTGCTGCACCTGTTCATCCTTGAGTTTGCTTCAAATAACCTTGCTAGCCTAAACCTTGTATCGAGAGGGAATACTTCTCATGCATCCAAAATCCTTAAGCCAACCACTATGCCATTTGTGTCCACCATACCTACCTACTACATGGTATTTCTCCGCCATTCCAAAGTAAATTGCTTGAGTGCTACCTTTAAAATTCCATCATTCGCCTTTGCAATATATAGCTCATGGGACAAAATAGCCTTAAAAACTATCGTAGTATTGAATATGTACTTATGCACTTTATCTTTTATTAAGTTGCTTGTTGTGCGATAACCATGCTTCTGGGGAACGCCATCAACTATTGTTGAATATCATGTGAGTTGCTATGCATGTCCGTCTTGTCTGAAGGATCTATCATTTTAGTGGTTGGAGCATGCAAAATTGTTAGAGAAGAACATTGGGCCGCTAACTAAAGCCATGAATCATGGTTGAAGTTTCAGTTTTGGACATATATCCTCAATCTCATATGAGAATAATAATCATTGCTACATGCTTATGCATTTAAGAGGAGTCCATTATCTGTTGTCCATGTTGTCCCGGTATGGATGTCTAAGTTGAGAATAATCAAAAGCGAGAAATCCAAAATGCGAGCATTCTCCTTAGACCTTTGTACAGGCGGCATGGAGGTACCCCTTTGTGACACTTGGTTGAAACATGGCATGCAAAGATCCGGTAGTCCAAGCTAAGTAGGACGAGGTGCGGGCACTATTAGTATACTATGCATGAGGCTTGCAACTTGTAAGATATAATTTACATAACTCATATGCTTTATTACTACCGTTGACAAAATTGTTTCATGTTTTCAAAATAAAAGCTCTAGCACAAATATAGCAATCGATGCTTTCCTCTTTGAAGGACCTTTCTTTTACTTTTATTGTTGAGTCAGTTTACCTATCTCCTTCCACCTTAAGAAGCAAACACTTGTGTGAACTGTGCATTGATTCCTACATACTTGCATATTGCACTTGTTATATTACTTTATGTTGACAATATCCATGAGATATACATGTTATAAGTTGAAAGCAACCGCTGAAACTTAATCTTCCTTTGTGTTGCTTCAACACCTTTACTTTGATTTATTGCTTTATGAGTTAACTCTTATGCAAGACTTATTGATGCTTGTCTTGAAGTACTATTCATGAAAAGTCTTTGTCATATGATTCACTTGTTTACTCATGTCATTACCTTTGTTTTGATCGCTGCATTCATTACATATGTTTACAAATAGTATGATCAAGATTATGATGGCATGTCACTTCAGAAATTATCTTTGTTATCGTTTTACCTGCTCGGGACGAGCAGAACTAAGCTTGGGGATGCTGATACGTCTCCAACGTATCGATAATTTCTTATGTTCCATGCTACTTTATTGATGATACCTACATGTTTTATGCACATTATATGTCATATTTATGCATTTTCTGGAACTAACCTATTAACAAGATGCCGAAGAGCCAGTTGCTGTTTTCTGCTGTTTTTGGTTTCAGAAATCCTAGTAAGGAAATATTCTCGGAATTGGACGAAATCTTCGCCAGGGTCCTATTTTTGCACGGAGCTTCCAGAAGACCGAAGAGATAACGAAGTGGGGCGACGAGGCGCCGCCACCATAGGGCCGCGCGGCCAGGGGGGGCCCGCGCCGCCCTATGGTGTGGGCCCCTCGTCAGCCCTCCTGACCTAACCTTTCGCCTACATATAGCCTCCGTCGCGAAACCCCCAGCGAGAGCCACGATACGGAAAACCTTCCAGAGACGCCGCCGCGAATCCCATCTCGGGGGATTCAGGAGATCGCCTCCGGCACCCTGCCGGAGAGGGGATTCATCTCCCGGAGGACTCTACACCGCCATGGTCGCCTCCGGAGTGATGAGTGAGTAGTTCACCCCTGGACCATGGGTCCATAGCAGTAGCTAGATGGTCGTCTTCTCCTTGTTGTGCTTCATTGTTGGATCTTGTGAGCTGCCTAACATGATCAAGATCATCTATCTGTAATACTATATGTTGTGTTTGTCGGGATCCGATGGATAGAGAATACTATGATTATGGTGATTATCAATCTATTGTTTATGTGTTGTTTATGATCTTGCATGCTCTCCGTTATTAGTAGAGGCTCTGGCCAAGTTTTTGCTCTTAACTCCAAGAGGGAGTATTTATGCTCGATAGTGGGTTCATGCCTTCATTGACACCTGGGACAGTGACAGAAAGTTCTAAGGTTGTGATGTGCTGTTGCCACTAGGGATAAAACATTGATTCTATGTCTAAGGATGTAGTTGTCGATTACATTACGCACCATACTTAATGCAATTGTCTGTTGCTTAGCAACTTAATACTGAATGGGGTTCGGATGATAACCTGAAGGTGGACTTTTTAGGCATAGATGCAGTTGGATGGCGGTCTATGTACTTTGTCGTAATGCCCAATTAAATCTCACTATATTTATCATATCATGTATATGCATTGTTATGCCCTTCTCTATTTGTCAATTGCCCGACTGTAATTTGTTTACCCAACATGCTTTTATCTTATGGGAGAGACACCTCTAGTGAACTGTGGACCCCGGTCCTATTCTTTACATAGCATACAATCTACTGCAATTGTGTTTACTGTTTTCTTTGCAAACATCTTCCACTCGATACGTTTAATCCTTTGTTACAGCAAGCCGGTGAGATTGACAACCTCACTGTTGGGGCAAAGTACTTTGGTTGTGTTGTGCAGGTTCCACGTTGGCGCCGGATCCCTGGTGTTGCGCCGCATCACATTTCGCGACCATCAACCTTCAACGTGCTTCTTGGCTCCTATGGTTCGATTAAACTTGGTTTCATACTGGGAAACTTGCTTCTATATGCATCATACCTTCCACTTGGGGTTCGCAACGGACGTGTGCATCTACGCGGCGGAGTGGGGATAGACGACGGAGGTGAACCGAGACGCTCCTCCTCTTATGCATATACTGCCTACTGCAGTTTCGAGGAGAGTGTGAATGTGTTCAAAAAAAGAGGAGAGTGTGAATGTGTTCAAAAAAAGAGGAGAGTGTGACTGTGACCCGACACCCGAGTAGGAGCCGAGCAGACGGACTATAGGAGTAGCCCCATCATTACAGTCCATTAATCGTGCTTCCTACAATAAATAAGTGAAACGTCCCAGGCTTGTGTTGTCTAATCAAATACACCAACCTTGTTCTTTTTGCAACGTACACCAACCTAGCAAGGCATCAACCTTCTCGCCATCAACTAGGACTCCGTGGCTCCGTCCCACCAAATTTATCTCAACTTTGTCAAAAAAAAATAGATGGATACATCTATCCATCAAATTTTAACAAAGGTGAGACACTTTTGGTGGGACCGAGGGAGTACAAAAAAATTACTACTCCATGCTAGTATCGGGCACTTTTCGAAAAGTAATTCAAATTTCAACTGAAGGCGTGCTATTTTATGGTCCTGAAAATTGCCAAAAAAAATACAACCAAAAAATGCAACAGATCCATGTTAAGGGGGTACACCCTACGCAATATACATTAAGAAACTTCGAAACTTCAGCGACCTTGTAAGAATGCCCATGACAGTGCAGTTTTGCCAAATTAGGAAGAGACGAAATATGAATTCAACCTAAGAAATCTAAACGAAGACTTAGACAATAGCATACACTAGTAGGAAAACCATTATAGGTAGAAATGACATCTGTGGCGCACCTAAAAAATATGCTCCACAAAAATTATTTCTGTGGCGCACCAAAAATATGCGCCACAGAAAGTCGACATTCTGTGGCGCATGGATGGACTGGTGCGCCACAGAATGTCGACTTTCTGTGGCGCATGTGGCTAGATGCGCCACAGAATTTCCATGGGGCCCACACGGGGTCCACCACTGCACATGGGTGAAGAGAATTCTGTGGCGCATGGTGGCATGTGCGCCACAGAAGTTCATATTTCTGTGGCGCACCAAAAATATGCGCCACAGAATTCTGCAGGATTTTTTCTCCCCACGCAACTCCACCCCCCGGATCGCCTTTTTTACCTTTGTACAAAATAAAAGAAATAGATAGAAATTTCAAAAAATAAAATCCTTCGAGATTCCCATATATTATGTCATCTAGCACCACTAAAATTTAACAAACATGAATTTTGACTTTTTTTGCAAAATTGCGTGGGAAAATCATCAAACTGGATTTCTGGTTGCATACGAACTCGAAAAAAAACGCACAATATATCAAAATGTTCCCACGAAAATTCTACAAGATTCAAATGGGCCTAAAAATTTAGAAAAAATTCAAAAAGAGAATGAAAAACCAAAGCACATATCATTCTTATGTCATATGTATAGTAAGCATTCAAGTTGATAAACAAGGTCTAGACATATTCAAACCAGAAAAATCATGTATATATCTACCCCTAACCCTAAACTGATCTGTCGATCTTATGAAGTCAATCATGAAGAGAAGTGGTTTTGGGTTTCAAACATGGAAATTTCAAGAACCTCCCAAAAGCTTCATTTTAGAGTGACTAAGATGGATCCAGGCTTACTTACTCGTTTTCACGTGTTAAACTTGTCTAAATCTTGGTCAAACCTAGGATTTGACCAAGATATGATTCAAATGCGCAGAAAATTAAAAAAATCAGAAAAATGAAAAACCAAAGTACATAGTCTTCTTATGTCATATAGTAAGCATATTCAAGTTGATAAACAAGGTCTGGACATATTCAAACCATACAAATCATGTATCTATACCCCTAACCCTAAACTTTGTCTTATGAAGTCAAGCATGAAGAGAAGTGGTTTTGGGTTTCAAAGATGGAAATTTCAAAAACCTCCCAAAAACTTCATTTTAGAGTGACTGAGAAGTTAGCATTAAAGTTGATAAACAAGGTTTAGACATATTCAAACCAGACAAATCATGTATCTACCCCTAACCCTAAACTCGGTCTTATGAAGTCTAGCATGAAGAGAAGTCGTTTTGAGTTTCAAACGTTTAAGCCAAAAGCCCCATTTCAAATATTTCAAACTTATTCAAATTTGGTTCAAATTTGAAAGACATACAAGTTATAGCACACATAGTGCATACATTTTCACACATACTGCACTAGATGCTAACCCTATAGTTTGAGGCCACTTGGATGAGGTCGAAAAAATTCTTGGATTAGAATCGTGTTGTTCGAACCCCGTAGTTGGATTTTTTTGAACCTTGATCTGTAGTACTGGGCAAAACCCTAGTTTAACCTATTTAATTATAGATTCGTATATCGATTTTTCTACCTTTTTATTATTACTATGCAGCAGATGTGCGTTTGCCCGTCGAGTGAAACTCGGAGGAAGAGGGATCACTCGGAAGGAGAGAAAAAGGCAGAGCATTATGGTGTCTCCCTTTTTCGGGTGATGATGATGATGTTGACTGTTGTACAGGGTTTGTCAGTGAGCAGGAGGTGCGAGCGAGCGAGTCGAGCGAGGCCGAGAATGAGAGAGATTTGTTTTTTTGTGAGAGGGACAACCGAAGGATCCAGAAGGACCCACAGACTTCCAATACGCATCCTGATGCGTCTTCTCTTGACAAAGAAGATGGCTGGGAGTTGGCGTACCTATTGCACGTGACTTGTGCTCACTGAAGTGTGGGACCACACGCGTGGGCACCACACGTAAGTGACAGACATGTTGGTGTAAAAACTCGGTTGATTATTATAGTGCATTAGAACAAAGTTTCCTATGGATTCAAGGGTAGGAAATCCAAGTTAACTCATTTACATGACATTATTTTTTCCATTAAGCAAAGTTAACACTATCAATTGGTACATTTTGGAGTGACTAAGAAGGATCAAGGCTTACTTATTCGTTTAATTTCACGTGTTAAACTTGTCTAAATCTTGTTCAAACCTAGGATTTGACCAAGATTCAAATGGGCAGAAAAATAATTAAAAAACAGAAAAATGAAAAGCCAAATCACATAGTCTTCTTATGTCATATAGTAAGCATTCAAGTTGATAAACAAGGTCTAGACATATTCAAACCAGACAAATCATGTATCTATACCCCTAACCCCTAAACTCTGTCTTATGAAGTCAAGCATGTGAAGAGAAGTGGTTTTGGGTTTCAAACATGGAAATTTCCAAAACCTCCCAAAAGCTTCATTTTAGAGTGACTAAGAAGGATACATGCTTCCCTTTACATTTTCATGTTTTAAACTTGTTTAAATTATCTTGGTCAAACCTAGGATTTGACGAAGATACAAATGGGTGGGCACAAAATTCAAAAAAACAGAAAAATGAAAAACCAAATCACATAGTCTTCTTATGTCATATCGTAAGCAATCAAGTTGATAAACAAGGTCTAGATATATCCAAACTAGACAAATCATGTATCTACCCCCTGTCGATCTTATGAAGTCTAGCATGAAGAGAAGTCGTTTTGGGTTTCAAACATTGAAATTTCAAGAACATCCCAAAAGCTTCATTTTAGAGTGACTAAGAAGGATACAGACTTCCCTTTTCATTTTCATGTTTTAAACTTGTTTAAATCTTGGTCAAACCAAGGATTTGACCAAGATTCAAATGGCCCTAAAAATTCAGAAAAAATCAAAAGAATGAAAAACCAAAGCACATAGCATTCTTATGTCATATGTATAGTAAGCATTCAAGTTGATAAACAATGTCTAGACATATATATTCAAACCCGAAAAATCATGTATATATCTACCCCTAAAACTCTAATTAAACTATGTCTTATGAAGTCAATCATGAAGAGAAGTGGTTTTGGGTTTCAAATATGGAAATTTCAAGAACCTCCCAAAAGCTTCATTTTAGAGTGACTAAGAAGGATCCAGGCTTATCTTTTCATTTCATGTTTTAAACTTGTTTAAATCCTGGTCAAACCTAGGATTTGACCAAGATTTATGGGCATAAAATTCAAAAAAATCAGAAAAATGAAAAACCAAAGCACATAAGCATATTCAAGTTGATAAACAAGGTCTGGACATATTCAAACCATACAAATCATGTATCTACCCCTAACCCTAAACTCTGTCTTATGAAGTCAAGCATGAAGAGAAGGTTACATGCTTCCCTTTTCATTTTCATGTTTTAAACTTGTTTAAATCGTGGTCAAACCTAGGATTTGACAAGATTCAAATGGGCATCAAAATTCAAAAAAATCAGAAAAAAAAAAACCAAAGCAATAGTTTTCTTATGTCATATAGTAAGCATTCAAGTTGATAAACAAGGTCTAGACATATTCAAACCAGACAAATCATGTATCTATACCCCTAACCCCTAAACTCTGTCTTATGAAGTCAAGCATGTGAAGAGAAGTGGTTTTGGGTTTCAAACATGGAAATTTCAAAAACCTCCCAAAAGCTTCATTTTATAGTGACTAAGAAGGATACATGCTTCTGTAACATCCCAAGTTTTCAATAATAAATAAAGAGAAGAGAAATTCAAATATCCAAAATTTGCAACAAACAAAAACTTTTATTATGCATATAGTGCCACATATAGTTTTATGCATAGTGTGCATTTCTCTTGTGCATTTTGCCTTGATGAGTGTTTATTGTTGCTCAAGTATGCTTAAACCCTAAACTAAGATCACTCAACCCTAATTTGAGAAGAAGAAAGGAAATAGGAATTAATTCAATTCTCACTCACATACAACTTTGATCAATTATTCAAATCATCACCAAAGGCCACCATTGCTTGATCTATGGTTTGTAAAACTCTTATATAACAAAAACAAACACAAATGCATAGAAGAAACCAGATTCAAATCAAAGGAAATCTCAAATGCAACATACATATGATCATGGTCATATGACCCATTTATAAAATCTTCACCTCTTTGCACCCCTGTATTTGAATTTTCTTAAACCAAACTTGGTCAACCCTTGACACCTCATCCAAGACCAAGTCAAGGTGAACAACTTTCCTGTTGACCACCACTGCTGAAGTTGACCAGGTTGACCAGAAATGATTTGACAAGATAGGACTTTGAAACAAAGAGAAGATGACCCTCATTTTGAAAACTTGCAAACAATCTTCATTTTGAACACCAACACCACCATTCTACTGCCTTTAATTGTATGATTAAGACTCACCAAAAAGGATTCCAAAATTCAACAAAAATGTTCATGCGGCCATTCTATCGAACACCTGGCAGGCATTAATCCAGATTTGTGTTACACCTCTTTACCCAGCAGGTTTTGGCCTAAACCACTTTTAACTCGTGATGATCACCCTCAACCCCTGCATCATTAGTCCTGGAGCGCTTAAAGTGGAGACATGGAGCACCATGCCATGCCGTGCATGGCATGACTCACCCTCCTCTCTCTTCCACCTTGTCGGAGCATCTACACAGCACAAGGACCGCCCGTACCAGCCACTGGCTCGCTCGCTCACGGCATTGGCCAAACGAGGCGTGCCCAAACCCTGCCGAGCATGCCTGCACGCGCTCACCGCGCTCTGGACGCGCCAGGACGCCGCGCGCTCGAGCACTCTCGTCCTCCCCTGCAAAGCCTACGCCTCTAGCCAGTAGACAACATCAAATGCACACGCCCACGCCGTCGCCGTCGTGCTCATCACCTTTCGGCCGCGCACGCCGTGGCAGACATTGCACGCGCCCGAGCCATTCCATCACGCCCTGGACGCGCTAGCTGCACCTTGAGCATCGCCATGATGCCGCCTACAAGATGTCGTCCTTACCTTGCCCTTTCGCACGCCGGAGAAGCCACGCCGACGACGCTCCTCCACAGCACCCACGGCACCCTCGCCATCCTATAAAAAGAGCACTCCCTCGACCCCATCTCTCACACCATCTCGCTCACCTCTCTTCACTGCCTCTCCTCGCACCACTAGCTCGTCCAATTGACGCCGGAGCCGCCCCAATTTGATGATCGGAGCCGCCGGAGCTCGCAGATCATCGCCGCTGATTGAAGCTTCCCCACGCCTCGCCGACGGTACCAGGAGCTTCCTCATCCACGCCAACGTCGCCTCGCACCCACCAGAACCCCGCGGGAACCTCGGTACGCCCTCCGACCCCCTAGGCTCGCCGTCAGCTCGTCGGATTCTCGCCGGAGAAGACGACCCCTGTGCGCCGTTGATCTCCCTTCTGATCCAACGGATCTCATCGCGCGTACCGTTTCGCTCTTTAAGAGCCACCGACTGGTGGAGCCACCTGTCAGGCGGCCCGCGTGTGCGAGTCACACTGCTGGGCCGGCCCAGCTTGTTTTCGTCTGTTTAGCCCGTTTAACCTTCCCGCCAAGCCCAGTAATTCAAAAATAGAATTTATGTTTAATTCAAATTCCCCACTGTTGTCCAGTTCAAATTTGAATAGTTTAAAATCTACTACACCAAATTTAGCAAATTTTATATATTCAGAAAGCTCATGAAATTATCTAAACAATGCCACTGGCCTCATTTCCAAATTCGTAATTAAATTTAAATGACAAAAATAACAAGGCAGGGCCTTTTCTAACTTCAAATAAATATTAAAAATTATCTACAAATGATTTTGAGTTGATTCCAACTCTCATAAATCACCTTTGACATGCTCTAATTGTTTATGCAAAAATATAGTATAGTTGTTGTACATGATCATGAACTAGAACTAAATAATGGCTATGGAGCCATTTCTAGTCCATTTAACACATACACATCAATTTATTTAAATAGTATGAGAGCTACTCTCTCATTTAAATTGTGATCCTAAGTAATTCAAATAGAGGTACTGACCTTGGTCTAATAAGCCTCATGCTTGATTACTTAGAGACATTAAATCATTATCATGCTAGTATTAAAATGCATGAGGTGTAGCACCTCATTTAAATTCTACTCTCAAATAATAGATATGAAGTGTTGACCTTGGTCAACTAATATTCATACCTTATTATTATTTGAAGAGATTAAATCTTAACAAGATTCAATGAGAGGAAATTATTTCCTCCAAAGCATTAAAGAGCTATACTAATAAATAATTATAATGAGAGGAAATTATTTTTCTTTAACATAAACAAAGTAAATCACCATGCTAATAAGATGTGATGCTAGCATAGGCTTGTGTGCATTTTTGGTGTGTTTAGCTTAGCACTTAAGTTTGTGTGGTAATCGTATACCTTGTATTCATATATAGACGCTAGTCTCGAGGAATACCCGGAGGAGGAAGACTACACCCAAGAGGAGGAGGAAAACTTTGATTCCTATCCCAACCAAGGCAAGCTAATATTCTTGCAAGCCAACTTATTGCAAAGCTCTTCATGAGCAAGGCAACATTACATGCTACATTATGACTACAAATCCTATCCCATGTTTTGCCTTACTACTATTTTACTTATGATATTTCAAGGTTTACGTTTTGATTCATGATTCACTTGTTTAGAATAGAACAAGATTATCAAGTATAGCCTAAGCAAACAAAGCTAGATAGCACCCCCTCATGACTAGTTGCTATTGCTAAATAAATAAAATTGACTACTCTAGATGGGAACAATGTGAAGTGAAATGACTTGAAAGATTTTGGAGTGTGATGACTTGGTGAATTTTGATGAAAACTGATGATTGGGTTCGGATGTGATACCCTTCCAATTACACAAGTACCCCCACAATACCTGATTATGGGTAGGGCTTAACCAGAAACTTATGTAGTTTAGTATGGGTTCCCTCTAACAAGCATCATAGGGGTTATGCCGAGGCTGCCTCCGTTACAAGTGAAATGATGTGAACATGAGGTGAATGTACGACCCAAGCCCTGTGCAGTTCCCGGGTTGACAGTTGGTTTTCACCGGGAGGCCAAGCTCATGGGGAGAGGTGCCTATACTAGGTTATCTAAGTGAAAGGTTATGGTTGATGATCCGCGTACTGAGTTACGATGATTCGGGGTTATCCCCGACGGATGTAATCAAAAGTTGTGGCACAAGAGTACAACCTCTGCAGAGTGTTAAACCTATTCGAATAGCCGTGTCCACGGTTACGGACGATTGGAAAGGCCATACTGTTCCGTTGTCAGAACTTGTCTTAAAAAGGAATGGTGAATTTGAATGGTGACTTGAATTTTGAAAACACAACTGAGGTTGTGGGAATGACACTAATGTTCCCACTTGAGTTAGTCTAGCGATTCAAGCATCTTTACTAAATGTTTGTGAACTAAACTTGGCTTTATGCAAATAAACCTAGAGCTTAGCAACCATTAAAATTGATAAGTACTTACATTAGTATTAGTTTGCGAGTACTTAAAGTACTCATGGCTGTGTCCCTGGCTATTCCAATGCCAGACTATGAAGAGGAGCAACACTATGAGGATGACGGTCAGCAGGACGTCTACCAGAACTAGGATGCTTCTAACGTCAAGCGTTGGCCTGTGGATAGATAGTTCCACCTACTACGACGCTTCCGCTACTTGTTATGTTCGTTGATCATTAGATCAACTATTTGTGTAATATTGGATCATGTGATCTATGGATGTAAGACTCTATGTGTTGTAATAAATGATGACTCTATGGTATTCAACTGTTATGTCTCGCAACAACAATATTCCTGGGATTGCGATGTACGACATAATAGGCATCTGGACTTAAAAATCCGGGTGTTGACAGCTTCCCTTTTTATTTTCATGTTTTAAACTTGTTTAAATTATCTTGGTCAAACCTAGGATTTGACAAGATTCAAATGGGCATCAAAATTAAAAAAAAAATCAGAAAAAGGAAAAACCAAAGCAATAGTTTTCTTATGTCATATAGTAAGCATTAAAGTTGATAAACAAGGTCTAGACATATTCAACCAGACAAATCATGTATCTATACCCCTAACCCCTAAACTCTGTCTTATGAAGTCAAGCATGTGAAGAGAAGTGGTTTTGGGTTTCAAACATGGAAATTTCAAAAACCTCCCAAAAGCTTCATTTTAGAGTGACTAAGAAGGATACATGCTTCCCTTTTCATTTTCATGTTTTAAACTTGTTTAAATTATCTTGGTCAAACCTAGGATTTGACAAGATTCAAATGGGCATCAAAATTTAAAAAAATTAGAAAAAGGAAAAACCAAAGCAATAGTTTTCTTATATATGTCATATAGTAAGCATTAAAGTTGATAAACAAGGTCTAGACATATTCAAACCAGACAAATCATGTATCTATACCCCTAACCCCTAAACTCTATCTTATGAAGTCAAGCATGTGAAGAGAAGTGGTTTTGGGTTTCAAACATGGAAATTTCAAAAACCTCCCAAAAGCTTCATTTCAGAGTGACTAAGAAGGATACATGCTTCCCTTTTAATTTTCATGTTTTAAACTTGTTTAAATTATCTTGGTCAAACCTAGGATTTGATGAAGATACAAATGGGTGGGCACAAAATTCAAAAAAATTAGAAAAATGAAAAACCAAATCACATAGTCTTCTTATGTCATATCGTAAGCATTCAAGTTGATATACAAGGTCTAGATATATCCAAACCAGACAAATCATGTATCTACCCCCTGTCGATCTTATGAAGCTAGTCTAGCATGAAGGGAAGTCGTTTTCGGTTTCAAACATAGAAATTTCAAGAACATCCCAAAAGCTTCCATTTTAGAGTGACTAAGAAGGATACAGACTTCCCTTTTCATTTTCATGTTTTAAACTTGTTTAAATCTTGGTCAAACCAAGGATTTGACCAAGATTCAAATGGGCCTAAAAATTTAGAAAAAATTCAAAAAGAGAATGAAAAACCAAAGCACATAGCATTCTTATGTCATATGTATAGTAAGCATTCAAGTTGATAAACAAGGTCTAGACATATTCAAACCAGAAAAATCATGTATATATCTACCCCTAACCCTAAACTAATCTGTCGATCTTATGAAGTCAATCATGAAGAGAAGTGGTTTTGGGTTTCAAACATGGAAATTTCAAGAACCTCCCAAAAGCTTCATTTTAGAGTGACTAAGATGGATCCAGCTTACTTACTCGTTTTCACGTGTTAAACTTGTCTAAATCTTGGTCAAACCTAGGATTTGACCAAGATATGATTCAAATGCAGAAAATTAAAAAAACAGAAAAATGAAAAACCAAAGTACATAGTCTTCTTATGTCATATAGTAAGCATATTCAAGTTGATAAACAAGGTTTGGACATATTCAAACCATACAAATCATGTATGTATACCCCTAACCCTAAACTTTGTCCTATGAAGTCAAGCATGAAGAGAAGTGGTTTTGGGTTTCAAAGATGGAAATTTCAAAAACCTCCCAAAAACTTCATTTTAGAGTGACTGAGAAGTTAGCATTAAAGTTGATAAACAAGGTTTAGACATATTCAAACCAGACAAATCATGTATCTACCCCTAACCCTAAACTCGGTCTTATGAAGTCTAGCATGAAGAGAAGTCGTTTTGAGTTTCAAACGTTTAAGCCAAAAGCCCCATTTCAAATATTTCAAACTTATTCAAATTTGGTTCAAATTTGAAAGACATACAAGTTATAGCACACATAGTGCATACATTTTCACACATACTGCACTAGATGCTAACCCTATAGTTTGAGGCCACTTGGATGAGGTCGAAAAAATTCTTGGATTAGAATCGTGTTGTTCGAACCCCGTAGTTGGATTTTTTGAACCTTGATCTGTAGTACAGGGCAAAACCCTAGTTTAACCTATTTAATTATAGATTCGTATATCGATTTTTCTACCTTTTTATTATTACTATGCTGCAGATGTGCGTTTGCCCGTCGAGTGAAACTCGGAGGAAGAGGGATCACTCGGAAGGAGAGAAAAAAGGCAGAGCATTATGGTGTCTCCCCTTTTTCGGGTGATGATGATGATGTTGACTGTTGTGCAGGGTTTGTCAGTGAGCAGGAGGTGCGAGCGAGCGAGCGAGTCGAGCGAGGCCGAGAATGAGAGAGATTTGTTTTTTTGTGAGAGGGACAACCGAAGGATCCAGAAGGACCCACAGACTTCCAATACACATCCTGATGCGTCTTCTCTTGACAAAGAAGATGGCTGGGAGTTGGCGTACCTATTGCACGTGACTTGTGCTCACTGAAGTGTGGGACCACACGCGTGGGCACCACACGTAAGTGACAGACCTGTTGGTGTAAAAACTCGGTTGATTATTATAGTGCATTAGAACAAAGTTTCCTATGGATTCAAGGGTAGGAAATCCAAGTTAACTCATTTACATGACATTATTTTTTCCATGAAGCAAAGTTAACACTATCAATTGGTACATTTTGGAGTGACTAAGAAGGATCAAGGCTTACTTATTCGTTTAATTTCACGTGTTAAACTTGTCTAAATCTTGTTCAAACCTAGGATTTGACCAAGATTCAAATGGGCAGAAAAATAATTAAAAAACAGAAAAATGAAAAACCAAATCACATAGTCTTCTTATGTCATATAGTAAGCATTCAAGTTGATAAACAATGTCTAGACATATTCAAACCAGACAAATCATGTATCTATACCCCTAACCCCTAAACTCTGTCTTATGAAGTCAAGCATGTGAAGAGAAGTGGTTTTGGGTTTCAAACATGGAAATTTCAAAAACCTCCCAAAAGCTTCATTTTAGAGTGACTAAGAAGGATACATGCTTCCCTTTTCATTTTCATGTTTTAAACTTGTTTCAATTATCTTGGTCAAACCTAGGATTTGACAAGATTCAAATGGGCATCAAAATTTAAAAAATCAGAAAAAAAAAACCAAAGCAATAGTTTTCTTATATATGTCATATAGTAAGCATTAAAGTTGATAAACAAGGTCTAGACATATTCAAACCAGACAAATCATGTATCTATACCCCTAACCCTTAACTCTATCTTATGAAGTCAAGCATGTGAAGAGAAGTGGTTTTGGGTTTCAAACATGGAAATTTCAAAAACCTCCCAAAAGCTTCATTTTAGAGTGACTAAGAAGGATACATGCTTCCCTTTTCATTTTCATGTTTTAAACTTGTTTAAATTATCTTGGTCAAACCTAGGATTTGACAAGATTCAAATGGGCATCAAAATTTAAAAAAATCAGAAAAAGGAAAAACCAAAGCAATAGTTTTCTTATATATGTCATATAGTAAGCATTAAAGTTGATAAACAAGGTCTAGACATATTCAAACCAGACAAATCATGTATCTATACCCCTAACCCCTAAACTCTATCTTATGAAGTCAAGCATGTGAAGAGAAGTGGTTTTGGGTTTCAAACATGGAAATTTCAAAACCTCCCAAAAGCTTCATTTTAGAGTGACTAAGAAGGATACATGCTTCCCTTTTCATTTTCATATTTTAAACTTGTTTAAATTATCTTGGTCAAACCTAGGATTTGATGAAGATACAAATGGGTGGGCACAAAATTCAAAAAAATCAGAAAAATGAAAAACCAAATCACATAGTCTTCTTATGTCATATCGTAAGCATTCAAGTTGATATACAAGGTCTAGATATATCCAAACCAGACAAATCATGTATCTACCCCCTGTCGATCTTATGAAGCTAGTCTAGCATGAAGGGAAGTCGTTTTCGGTTTCAAACATAGAAATTTCAAGAACATCCCAAAAGCTTCCATTTTAGAGTGACTAAGAAGGATACATACTTCCCTTTTCATTTTCATGTTTTAAACTTGTTTAAATCTTGGTCAAACCAAGGATTTGACCAAGATTCAAATGGGCCTAAAAATTTAGAAAAAATTCAAAAAGAGAATGAAAAACCAAAGCACATAGCATTCTTATGTCATATGTATAGTAAGCATTCAAGTTGATAAACAAGGTCTAGACATATTCAAACCAGAAAAATCATGTATATATCTACCCCTAACCCTAAACTCTCTGTCGATCTTATGAAGTCAATCATGAAGAGAAGTGGTTTTGGGTTTCAAACATGGAAATTTCAAGAACCTCCCAAAAGCTTCATTTTAGAGTGACTAAGATGGATCCACTTACTCGTTTTCACGTGTTTACTTGTCTAAATCTTGGTCAAATGTAGGATTTGACCAAGATATGATTCAAATGCGCAGAAAATTAAAAAAATCAGAAAAATGAAAAACAAAAGTACATAGTCTTCTTATGTCATATAGTAAGCATATTCAAGTTGATAAACAAGGTTTGGACATATTCAAACCATACAAATCATGTATCTATACCCCCTAACCCTAAACTTTGTCTTATGAAGTCAAGCATGAAGAGAAGTGGTTTTGGGTTTCAAAGATGGAAATTTCAAAAACCTCCCAAAAACTTCATTTTAGAGTGACTGAGAAGTTAGCATTAAAGTTGATAAACAAGGTTTAGACATATTCAAACCAGACAAATCATGTATCTACCCCTAACCCTAAACTCTTATGAAGTCTAGCATGAAGATAGACATATTCAAACCAGACAAATCATGTATCTACCCCTAACCCTAAACTCGGTCTTATGAAGTCTAGCATGAAGAGAAGTCGTTTTGAGTTTCAAACGTTTAAGCCAAAAGCCCCATTTCAAATATTTCAAACTTATTCAAATTTGGTTCAAATTTGAAAGACATACAAGTTATAGCACACATAGTGCATACATTTTCACACATACTGCACTAGATGCTAACCCTATAGTTTGAGGCCACTTGGATGAGGTCGAAAAAATTCTTGGATTAGAATCGTGTTGTTCGAACCCCGTAGTTGGATTTTTTGAACCTTGATCTGTAGTACAGGGCAAAACCCTAGTTTAACCTATTTAATTATAGATTCGTATATCGATTTTTCTACCTTTTTATTATTACTATGCAGCAGATGTGCGTTTGCCCGTCGAGTGAAACTCGGAGGAAGAGGGATCACTCGGAAGGAGAGAAAAAAGGCAGAGCATTATGGTGTCTCCCCTTTTTCGGGTGATGATGATGATGTTGACTGTTGTGCAGGGTTTGTCAGTGAGCAGGAGGTGCGAGCGAGCGAGTCGAGCGAGGCCGAGAATGAGAGAGATTTGTTTTTTTGTGAGAGGGACAACCGAAGGATCCAGAAGGACCCACAGACTTCCAATACGCATCCTGATGCGTCTTCTCTTGACAAAGAAGATGGCTGGGAGTTGGCGTACCTATTGCACGTGACTTGTGCTCACTGAAGTGTGGGACCACACGCGTGGGCACCACACGTAAGTGACAGACCTGTTGGTGTAAAAACTCGGTTGATTATTATAGTGCATTAGAACAAAGTTTCCTATGGATTCAAGGGTAGGAAATCCAAGTTAACTCATTTACATGACATTATTTTTTCCATGAAGCAAAGTTAACACTATCAATTGGTACATTTTGGAGTGACTAAGAAGGATCAAGGCTTACTTATTCGTTTAATTTCACGTGTTAAACTTGTCTAAATCTTGTTCAAACCTAGGATTTGACCAAGATTCAAATGGGCAGAAAAATAATTAAAAAACAGAAAAATGAAAAACCAAATCACATAGTCTTCTTATGTCATATAGTAAGCATTCAAGTTAATAAACAAGGTCTAGACATATTCAAACCAGACAAATCATGTATCTATACCCCTAACCCCTAAACTCTGTCTTATGAAGTCAAGCATGTGAAGAGAAGTGGTTTGGGTTTCAAACATGGAAATTTCAAAAACCTCCCAAAAGCTTCATTTTAGAGTGACTAAGAAGGATACATGCTTCCCTTACATTTTAATGTTTTAAACTTGTTTAAATTATCTTGGTCAAACCTAGGATTTGACGAAGATACAAATGGGTGGGCACAAAATTCAAAAAAATCAGAAAAATGAAAAACCAAATCACATAGTCTTCTTATGTCATATCGTAAGCAATCAAGTTGATAAACAAGGTCTAGATATATCCAAACCAGACAAATCATGTATCTACCCCCTGTCGATCTTATGAAGTCTAGCATGAAGAGAAGTCGTTTTGGGTTTCAAACATTGAAATTTCAAGAACATCCCAAAAGCTTCATTTTAGAGTGACTAAGAAGGATACAGACTTCCCTTTTCATTTTCATGTTTTAAACTTGTTTAAATCTTGGTCAAACCAAGGATTTGACCAAGATTCAAATGGCCCTAAAAATTCAGAAAAAAAAAAAATGAAAAACCAAAGCACATAGCATTCTTATGTCATATGTATAGTAAGCATTCAAGTTGATAAACAAGGTCTAGACATATATATTCAAACCAGAAAAATCATGTATATATCTACCCCTAAAACTCTAATTAAACTATGTCTTATGAAGTCAATCATGAAGAGAAGTGGTTTTGGGTTTCAAATATGGAAATTTCAAGAACCTCCCAAAAGCTTCATTTTAGAGTGACTAAGAAGGATCCAGGCTTATCTTTTCATTTCATGTTTTAAACTTGTTTAAATCCTGGTCAAACCTAGGATTTGACCAAGATTTATGGGCATAAAATTCAAAAAAATCAGAAAAATGAAAAACCAAAGCACATAAGCATATTCAAGTTGATAAACAAGGTTTGGACATATTCAAACCATACAAATCATGTATCTACCCCTAACCCTAAACTCTGTCTTATGAAGTCAAGCATGAAGAGAAGTGGTTTTGGGTTTCAAATATGGAAATTTCAAAAACCTCCCAAAAACTTCATTTTAGAGTGACTGAGAAGGTTACATGCTTCCCTTTTCATTTTCATGTTTTAAACTTGTTTAAATCTTGGTCAAACCTAGGATTTGACAAGATTCAAATGGGCATCAAAATTCAAAAAAATCAGAAAAAGAAAAACCAAAGCAATAGTTTTCTTATGTCATATAGTAAGCATTAAAGTTGATAAACAAGGTGTAGACATATTCAAACCAGACAAATCATGTATCTATACCCCTAACCCCTAAACTATGTCTTATGAAGTCAAGCATGTGAAGAGAAGTGGTTTTGGGTTTCAAACATGGAAATTTCAAAAACCTCCCAAAAGCTTCATTTTAGAGTGACTAAGAAGGATACATGCTTCCCTTTTCATTTTCATGTTTTAAACTTGTTTAAATTATCTTGGTCAAACCTAGGATTTGACAAGATTTAAATGGGCATCAAAATTAAAAAAATTCAGAAAAAGGTAAAACCAAAGCAATACTTTTCTTATGTCATATAGTAAGCATTAAAGTTGATAAACAAGGTCTAGACATATTCAACCAGACAAATCATGTATCTATACCCCTAACCCCTAAACTCTGTCTTATGAAGTCAAGCATGTGAAGAGAAGTGGTTTTGGGTTTCAAACATGGAAATTTCAAAAACCTCCCAAAAGCTTCATTTTAGAGTGACTAAGAAGGATACATGCTTCCCTTTACATTTTCATGTTTTAAACTTGTTTAAATTATCTTGGTCAAACCTAGGATTTGACGAAGATACAAATGGGTGGGCACAAAATTCAAAAAAATCAGAAAAATGAAAAACCAAATCACATAGTCTTCTTATGTCATATCGTAAGCAATCAAGTTGATAAACAAGGTCTAGATATATCCAAACTAGACAAATCATGTATCTACCCCCTGTCGATCTTATGAAGTCTAGCATGAAGAGAAGTCGTTTTGGGTTTCAAACATGGAAATTTCAAAAACCTCCCAAAAACTTCATTTTAGAGTGACTGAGAAGGTTACATGCTTCCCTTTTCATTTTCATGTTTTAAACTTGTTTAAATCTTGGTCAAACCTAGGATTTGACAAGATTCAAATGGGCATCAAAATTCAAAAAAATCAGAAAAAGAAAAACCAAAGCAATAGTTTTCTTATGTCATATAGTAAGCATTAAAGTTGATAAACAAGGTCTAGACATATTCAAACCAGACAAATCATGTATCTATACCCCTAACCCCTAAACTCTGTCTTATGAAGTCAAGCATGTGAAGAGATGTGGTTTTGGGTTTCAAACATGGAAATTTCAAAAACCTCCCAAAAGCTTCATTTTAGAGTGACTAAGAAGGATACATGCTTCCCTTTTCATTTTCATGTTTTAAACTTGTTTAAATTATCTTGGTCAAACCTAGGATTTGACAAGATTCAAATGGGCATCAAAATTTAAAAAAATCAGAAAAAGAAAAACCAAAGCAATAGTTTTCTTATGTCATATAGTAAGCATTAAAGTTGATAAACAAGGTCTAGACATATTCAACCAGACAAATCATGTATCTATACCCCTAACCCCTAAACTCTGTCTTATGAAGTCAAGCATGTGAAGAGAAGTGGTTTTGGGTTTCAAACATGGAAATTTCAAAAACCTCCCAAAAGCTTCATTTTAGAGTGACTAAGAAGGATACATGCTTCCCTTTTCATTTTCATGTTTTAAACTTGTTTAAATTATCTTGGTCAAACCTAGGATTTGACAAGATTCAAATGGGCATCAAAATTAAAAAAAACAGAAAAAGGAAAAACCAAAGCAATAGTTTTCTTATATATGTCATATAGTAAGCATTAAAGTTGATAAACAAGGTCTAGACATATTCAAACCAGACAAATCATGTATCTATACCCCTAACCCCTAAACTCTATCTTATGAAGTCAAGCATGTGAAGAGAAGTGGTTTTGGGTTTCAAACATGGAAATTTCAAAAACCTCCCAAAAGCTTCATTTTAGAGTGACTAAGAAGGATACATGCTTCCCTTTTCATTTTCATATTTTAAACTTGTTTAAATTATCTTGGTCAAACCTAGGATTTGATGAAGATACAAATGGGTGGGCACAAAATTCAAAAAAATCAGAAAAATGAAAAACCAAATCACATAGTCTTCTTATGTCATATCGTAAGCATTCAAGTTGATATACAAGGTCTAGATATATCCAAACCAGACAAATCATGTATCTACCCCCTGTCGATCTTATGAAGCTAGTCTAGCATGAAGGGAAGTCGTTTTCGGTTTCAAACATAGAAATTTCAAGAACATCCCAAAAGCTTCCATTTTAGAGTGACTAAGAAGGATACAGACTTCCCTTTTCATTTTCATGTTTTAAACTTGTTTAAATCTTGGTCAAACCAAGGATTTGACCAAGATTCAAATGGGCCTAAAAATTTAGAAAAAATTCAAAAAGAGAATGAAAAACCAAAGCACATAGCATTCTTATGTCATATGTATAGTAAGCATTCAAGTTGATAAACAAGGTCTAGACATATTCAAACCAGAAAAATCATGTATATATCTACCCCTAACCCTAAACTGATCTGTCGATCTTATGAAGTCAATCATGAAGAGAAGTGGTTTTGGGTTTCAAACATGGAAATTTGAAGAACCTCCCAAAAGCTTCATTTTAGAGTGACTAAGATGGATCCAGGCTTACTTATTCGTTTTCACGTGTTAAACTTGTCTAAATCTTGGTCAAACCTAGGATTTGACCAAGATATGATTCAAATGCGCAGAAAATTAAAAAAATCAGAAAAATGAAAAACCAAAGTACATAGTCTTCTTATGTCATATAGTAAGCATATTCAAGTTGATAAACAAGGTTTGGACATATTCAAACCATACAAATCATGTATCTATACCCCTAACCCTAAACTTTGTCTTATGAAGTCAAGCATGAAGAGAAGTGGTTTTGGGTTTCAAAGATGGAAATTTCAAAAACCTCCCAAAAACTTCATTTTAGAGTGACTGAGAAGTTAGCATTAAAGTTGATAAACAAGGTTTAGACATATTCAAACCAGACAAATCATGTATCTACCCCTAACCCTAAACTCGGTCTTATGAAGTCTAGCATGAAGAGAAGTCGTTTTGAGTTTCAAACGTTTAAGCCAAAAGCCCCATTTCAAATATTTCAAACTTATTCAAATTTGGTTCAAATTTGAAAGACATACAAGTTATAGCACACATAGTGCATACATTTTCACACATACTGCACTAGATGCTAACCCTATAGTTTGAGGCCACTTGGATGAGGTCGAAAAAATTCTTGGATTAGAATCGTGTTGTTCGAACCCCGTAGTTGGATTTTTTTGAACCTTGATCTGTAGTACTGGGCAAAACCCTAGTTTAACCTATTTAATTATAGATTCGTATATCGATTTTTCTACCTTTTTATTATTACTATGCAGCATGGAGTTGATACGTCCAAAACGTATCTACTTTCCCGAACACTTTTGCTATTGTTTTGCCTCTAATTTGTGTATTTTGGATACAACTAACACGGACTAACGCTGTTTTCAGCAGAATTGCTCTGGTGTCTCGTTTTTGTGCAGAAATCCAACTTTCGGGAAAATCCTCGGAATTTCTTCAGATGGCCCTATTTTACCAAAATATTGACGGAGCCAGAAGGGCGAAGGAGGTGGAGGCCCGAGGGCCCCACACCATAAGGCGGCGCGGCCCAGGGGGGGCCCGCGCGGCCCTATGGTGTGGCCCCCTCGGCCGGCCTCCGACGCCCCCCTTTGGACTACTTATCGGGTTCGACCTAAAAACGCACGGAGAGAAGTCGACATCGCCAGAAACCCTCCAGAGAGCCGCCACATCGCGAAACTCCGTCGCGGGAGCCAGAAGTCTCCGTTCTGGCACTCCGCCGGGACGGGGAATTGGAGGAGATCTTCACCGCCATCACCGCCAACGCCTCTCCATCAACCAGCAATGTTTCCCCCATCCATGTGTGAGTAATTCCCCCGCTGTAGGCTGAAGGGGATGGTAGGGATTGGATGAGATTGGTCATGTAATAGTCATAAGATTGTTAGGGCATAGTGCCTAGTATCCGTAGATGTCACTTTTATGATATTGTTGCAACTTGTTATGCTTAATGCTTGTCACTAGGGCCCGAGTGCCATGATCTCAGATCTGAACATGTTATTGTTTCATGAAGATATTCATTGTTTATGGTCTTACCTGCAAGTTGTATACACACGTCGCTGTCCGGAACCAATGGCCCCGAAGTGACAGAAATCGGGACAACCGGAGGGGATGGTAGTGATGTGAGGATCACATGTGTTCACGGAGTGTTAATGCTTTGCTCCGGTACTCTATTAAAAGGAGTACCTTAATATCCAGTAGTTTCCCTAGAGGCCCGGCTGCCACCGGCTGGTAGGACAAAAGATGTTGTGCAAGTTTCTCATTGCGAGCACGTACGACTAAATATGGAACACATGCCTATTGATTGATTAGTACTTGGATACCGTTTTATTATTATCTGCAAATGCCCATGCTTTGATTGTTACATGAGTTTCTCTCATCCATGCAACGCCCGCTAAATCCGTCCCTGTGCCTACAGTATTTTAATCCTGCTGTTTACTATAATCACTACTGCTGTCTTTATTTCACCGCTGCTGTTATTTCGCTATTTCCACTGCCATAAAACTGTTACTACTGATAAACTCTTGCGAGCAAGTCTGTTTCCAGGTGCAGCTGAATTGACAACTCCGCTGTTAAGGCTTACAAGTATTCTTTGTCTCCCCTTGTGTCGAATCAATAAATTGGGTAATACTTCCCTCGAAGACTGTTGCGATCCCCTATACTTGTGGGTCATCAAGACTATTTTCTGGCGCCGTTGCCGGGGAGCATAGCTTTATTTGGAAGTTCACTTGGATTGATATTGTTCGCTGCAAATTCTCCATTATGGGTAAACCTCGCGATACTAAGATCGCCATATTACCATCCACTACAAGAAAAGGTACAACTCTTAGTACCTCTGCTGCTCTTGATTCACCATCTGTGATTGATAAACTTGTTTCACCGCCACATGCTTCGCGTGCTGGTACTTCTGCTGAATCTGAAAATTCTCATAATATTGATAATGTTTCTGCTGTGCTTGATGATAGTGGTTCATTGGGATCTTTTCTAGATGCTACAATTGCTAAGTCTAGACAAATTGAAAATACTGAAACTCCTAATGCTGCTACACCTGTTAATTCACCTGAGTCTGTTGAATATTCTAGTGATGATCTTGATGAGGATTATGTAGAGCTTGATAATGATTTTATTGAAAAATGCAAGGCTACTACTGATGCAAGAAAAATTAAAAAGTTGCTTGCAGAACATGCTGTTAGATATACACCATCTCCTGATCCTAAATTTGCCACATCTCCTATAAACATTAGGGATAAAGATTATGATTTTTCTCTTGATCTATCTCATATAGCTATTGTTGAGAAAACACCCTTTTGTGGTACTGAAAAAGAAAGTGCTGTTGAACACTTGACTGAGTTATCTACTCTTAGTGGTGTGTTTTCTGATGATGTCAAGATGCGTACTTATTTTGTTGCTAAAATTTTTCCGTTCTCATTAAAGGATGATGCTAAAACTTGGTATAATAATTTGCCTCCTGGTTCTATTAAAAGTCCAACTGATTTGCGTGATGTTTTCTTTCGGAAATACTTTCCTGCTAGTGCTCAACATGCTGCTTTGCAGAGAATTTATAATTTTGACCAGGAGGATGGAGAGAAATTGCCTGAGGCTTGGGCGAGATTTTGCTCTCTTATTAGAGCTCAGCCTGACCATGATTTGGAAAAGCATGATTTACTTGATATATTTTATAGTGGACTAACTATTGAGTCTAGGGCATACCTGGATAGTTGTGCTGGTTGTGTTTTCAGGAAAAGAACTCCAGACGACGCTGAAGAATTATTGGCTAAAATAGGCCGGAATCATGATGATTGGTCTACACCTGAACCAACCCCGACACCGATAGTGAAGAAGAGGGGTATGATTAAATTGAATGATGAAGATATGAGGGAAGCCAAGAAGTCTCTTAAGGAGAAGGGTATTAAACCTGAAGATGTGAAGAATTTACCTCCTATAGAAGATATATGTGAGACAATTCCCCCTTCATCCATGATTGAGGTACACTCGCTTCAACACTTTACTAGAGAAGATATTCCGTATTCAAAATCTCCTGCTCAATGCTTAGATGAATTTGATAATTATATTGTTAAGCAAGAAAACTTTAATATGCGAGTAGAGAATCATTTAATGGAAAATTCCCGAGCTATTAGTGAATTGCATGGTATTGTGGAGAGAACCTCCAATGATGTTAAGATACTTGTTAAACATTTTCAAATGGTTCAAACTCAAATTGATCAACTTACTAAAGTGCAAAATGACTTGTTGGGAAATAATTCTAAAGAAAAACATGCTTGTGAAGTAACAACTAGAGGTGGTGCTTCTACCCAGGATCCTCTATATCCTGAAGGGCATCCCAAAAGAATTGAACAAGATTCTCAACCAATTAAAACTAGTGCTCCATCTAAGAAAAAGAAAAAGAAACATAAGAATGTTGTAGAATCCTCTGAACCTGTTAATGATCCTAATAGTATTTCTATTTCTGATGCTGAAACTGAAAGTGGTAATGAACACGAGGAAGATAATGATAAGAATGATACTCCTGATAAAGAAGAAATTGAAAAAGAACCTGAAAAGCCTGCTAAAAATAAAAAGTACACTAAAGAAGACTTTATTACTGAGAAGCATGGTAATGAAAGAGAACCTTGGGTTCAAAAGCAAATGCCTTTTCCTGCTAAGAAACTAAAATCAAAGGAGGAGGAACATTATAATAAATTTTGTGATTGGATGAAACCTTTATTTCTGCAAATCCCTTTGACTGATGCTATTAAATTGCCTCCTTATTCAAAGTATATGAAAGATATTGTTACTAACAAAAGGAAAGTCCCCAATGAGGAAATTTCTACTATGCTCGCTAATTACTCCTTCAATGGTAAGATTCCAAAGAAGTTGGGCGACCCAGGTATACCGACTATTCCTTGTTCCATCAAGAATAATTATGTTAGAACTGCTCTATGTGATTTGGGAGCAGGTGTGAGTGTGATGCCTTTTTCTCTTTATAAGAGACTTGATTTAGATAAATTGATACCTACTGATATATCTTTGCAAATGGCTGATAAATCTACTGCTATTCCTGTTGGTTTATGTGAAAATGTTCCTGTTCAAGTTACTCAGCATTGCTTGATATTAACTGATTTCGTTGTGTTGGAAATGCCTGAAGATGATAATATGTCCATTATTCTTGGAAGACCCTTTCTTAATACTGCAGGGGCTGTTATTGATTGCAATAAAGGCATGGTTACTTTTAATGTTGATAATAAGGAACACACTGTCTATTTTCCCAAGAGGATTGATAAAGTATGTGGAGTCAATACAATTTTTAATGTGAAAACTATCAAAGTGGGATCCATTGATTGTCCTATATATGAGCCTAAAGAAGAATATCAAACTCTTGTGATTGGATCCATATCAATTCAATATAAGGTAACATGATTGATTTGAGGTTTATTTCTTCTTATGTCATATAAAATTTATTTGGTAGCAAGACTTGATCAACCTTGTTAACAAGTATATTTTATTGCATAGGAGAGTTAAACAACACTTCTTTCTTTCTCTCTCCCTTCACCTATTTTATTTGCTGTAGCACTTTTGTTTTGCAATATGCTTAGGTCATTTAAGATTTTAGAAATCATTTTCCTGCGCAGTAATCATTAATTTAATACCCAGAAATGTGCATTTTTCAAAGTTCTCTAAAAATTACAAAAATTACACCGTTGGTCCTATTTTTCGACGAGGCACCTGGGAGCACCAGAGGATGACCTGTGGGGCACCAGGGGGTGCCACACCATAGGGCGGCGCGGCCAGCAAGGGGGCCGCGCCACCATGTGGTGTGGGCCACCCCTTGCCCCACTACACCATCTCTTCCTCCCAGCACCTTCTCTCTCCCGAAAAAACTCGTACCAAGTTTCTCTCACTCGTGTTTCTGCTCAAGAACTCGCGATTTTTCGATCTCCTTGCTCAGCCCAGATTTCTGTCTGAAATTTGGCACATTTACTCCTTGGTATGTGACTCCTTTGATTGTCCAATTAGAATTTCATTTGGTTGAGTATATCTTGAATATTTTGCTGCTGTATGTAACATGTTTAGTGAGCTTGCATGCTTGTTCTAAGTGGTAGAAATTAGTTTTGATGCATGTTTAGCACTCTAGCAAGTTCCTATAGTAGTTCCCTTCAATTACACACCTTGAAATCAAATTTTATAATGATTGTTGAAAATTTCAGAAAATGGAAGAAGGTGTGCCCCAATTGAACCAAGAAGAATTGGAAGTCCAGCAAGTTTCAAGAGTCAATCGTGAGGAGGGAGTATACCCCTCTTACTACCCATGCGTGGACTTTATGAGAAGTGCGGGGATTTTACAAGATGTGCAAACTCTAATCTCTCGTGCAGGGCTGAGTGGTTTTGTTGAAGGAGAGCCAAGACAATATGTAAAATTAACTATGTCTTTTGTGCAGGACTTCAAGTTCAATTGGTCGCGGTCCGACCCCATGGTCCAGTATAAAATTTACAATAAAGCTGTCAACTTGCCATTTGGTGTTTTTTGTGCAGCAATTGGAGTACCGCAATGGGGATCCTGCGAGAAGATCAGGGGAACACCGCGGGAGCTCTCAGATCTTTATACAAGGATTTGTAATGGGAGGAGCCTCTCCAATGATGATGGTAAGATTAGTAGCATTCAACATCCAGCCATCCGCTACTTTGCCTATTTCATTACAAAGTGCGTCCTTGCAAGAAGGACCGGAGGTAAATTATCTGTCCCAGACTTGGCTTTCTTAGCTGCTGCTTTGCAACAGGATAGGACTTATAATTTGGGTGCTTTAATAGCTTGTAGACTTGCTACTAACCGTGAGAAAGGAGGAATTTGTGGAGGTCTTATCGCCTCTCGCTTATTAGCTATGCATGGTGTAGAACCTCACCATTTAGATATTCCGCTTTCTATAGAGAAGCTTGATGTGGTTTCCATGATTAGACATGAGTTTATTTCAGATGCATCTAACTTGAACAACCTGCATTATAGGATAACTTTATATAAGAAAAAATGGAGTATAACTAAGAAAATTGAAAAACTAGTACGATTGCCTGCACCTGCTTTGTTTAACCTTGATGCCAGGGACGGGTGGTCGATCACAGAAAATGAGCTAAATGCATACATAGAAAGAGAAAGCCGTCGTGCGAGGGAAGATGTGGAGGAGACCGAGGAGCATCCCGACTCTTCATCCGATGCAGCAAGCTCCTCATATCAACATCATGGTCACGTGGAGCCTCCACGATATTCTTCTGCACAGGGGCCTTATTACCACTCCATGTATGATCCACCGGCGTGGAACCCCGACCCTCGTTGGGAATGAACTCCACTTAGGCCAAAAGCCTAAGCTTGGGGGGAGGTATACCGGCATCACTCATTCTTTGCATATTATGATTGCTGGATACTTGTACATACTTGTTTAGTCTCTAGAGTGGTTTTCTAATGAGAGGGAGATGATATTTGGGGAAGTGCTGTCCAAAAACAGATTCTGTGCTGTTACCAAAAAAATTCGTACGCACAGCCAGAACGTTATTTTGAGTTGCCAATTTTTGAGCATGTGCCCCAGGTTGTTATCTAACTTTCATTAGTTGAACACTTTTTGGTCTGAGCAATGGAAGATTTTTGTTAAATTCGATTTCTGTACTGCTGTCAGGATTTGGCAGATTTCTGTCATCCTGCTTTTCTGTGTTTCTGTTAGTTTGCATTCTTTTGTTTTCACTTTGTTTCTTTCCTAAAACACAAAAAGACCAAAAATATTTCTGTTGTTTCTCTTCACCATTTATTTATTTGGTACCTTGCTCTTAGTTTGCTTTATTTGCTATCGTTAGTTTGCTATGAGAAAACCCAAAAAGATTTTGCTTTGTTTGCTTGTTTTCTTTCGTTCTTATTTCTAATTCGAAAACACCAAAAATATTTGCTGTTCTTCTTTGGTTTGTAAAGTTCATCATGAGTTCAATGGTCTTCGGTGGCTGGAGCGTGGTTTTCATTTCATATTATTCAAGCTACACAAGTGAAAAGGCAATAATGACGATCTACGACAATCTGATTGTGGTGAGAGGCTGGTATGAACTCTATTTGTTTTCATTTTTGTACATATACTCATCCATATGAGCATGCTTAGTTGGTTCATGTGAGGTATATGTTATTTGAGAAAGTCTAGTAGTTCATGATCTCTCATGTTTAGTTCCAATTTATTAATATGAGTAGCATGTCATGGATGTTTGCTTGCATTGTTTTATTCATAAGTAAGTATGGCATTGTGGTATCCTCCTCTGAATAATTCATTTATATCGACTTGGCACATGCTCACGCATGCATATGACTGAACAAAAAGTCAATTAAGCCTCGATGATTTATATTGCTTCAGAGTTCTTGTATCACTTTTATGCCTCCGTTAATTTATTTTGCCGCAAGCATGATTATGACAGTTACTGCTCTCTTGATTTGTCGTTCCCTAATCTTTTGCTAGCCTTCACTTGTACTGAGCGGTATCGCCGCTCGTGCTTCCAAACACCTGAAAACCAAGTTGTTCCATAAGTGTCCACCATAAATACCTATGCATGGCATTTCAAACCATTCCAAGTAAATTCTCATGCGCTACCTTTAAAACCTTCAAAATGCTTCTCAATTTGTGTTAATGTTTCATAGCTCATGAGGAAGTATGTGGTGTTTAGCTTTCAACCTTGTCATTTACTTTTGACGGACTCTCATATGGACTAGTGGCACATCCGCTTATCCAATAATTTTGCAAAAAGAGCTGGCAATGGGATTCCCAGTCCCGAATTAATTATCTCAAATAGACACTCCTCCATGGTTTGTGATTGTTGGACGGCACCCGAAGGATTCGGTTAGCCATGGCTTGTGTAAGCAAAGGTTGGGGGAGTGTCATCATCATAATAAAACTTAAATAAAAAGGCACTCCTTCATGGTATGAGATTGTTGGCAGGCACCCGAGGATTCGGTTAGCCATGGTTTGTGAAAGAAAGGTTGGAAGGAGTGCCACCCAAAAATAATTCATGGGAGCCGCTCTTGTGAGTCCGGTTGATGAGGTAGTTAGTGTACCCATTACCATTCGTTGACAACAACAAACACTTCTCAAAATAATTTTACTCCTGCTTTACAAATGAAAAGCTCTAGCGCATGTTAATCCCTGCTTCCCTCTGCGAAGGGTCAATCTTTTACTTTTATGTTGTGTCTCCATTCTTTCTTCGAGCACTATCTTGAGAGCACAACTGTCATTCTTAGTATAATATGCTTGTCTCAAAATATGATTGATTGTGGTATAACTTTGATGCTTTTATCTTTGACAATCACTACTTCTAGTCTTTCTATGAACTCAAGAGGTGCCTCGGCATTTATGTTTTGCCGATCAAATACAGGCAAGCGAGATACCACTTTATCATATTCTCTTATGAACATTGCAATCCTGCTTATATACATGATTCATGGTGCTTATTATTAATTGTTGGTACTTCTCCATGATTGACATAGCTGTTGGATGATCTTATTTGCATGTATCTCATTATGAACTGCTTAAGTATTAGCCATAGCATGAGAATATATACATCATATGAGCAAATGTGTTCGTGAAAGTTCTTTTATCGCTCAGTTGTTAACTGAATTGCTTGAGGACAAGCAATAAGCTAAGCTTGGGGGAGTTGATACGTCCAAAACGTATCTACTTTCCCGAACACTTTTGCTATTGTTTTGCCTCTAATTTGTGTATTTTGGATACAACTAACACGGACTAACGCTGTTTTCAGCAGAACTGCTCTGGTGTCTCGTTTTTGTGCAGAAATCCAACTTTCGGGAAAATCCTCGGAATTTCTTCAGATGGCCCTATTTTACCAAAATATTGACGGAGCCAGAAGGGCGAAGGAGGTGGAGGCCCGAGGGCCCCACACCATAAGGCGGCGCGGCCCAGGGGGGGCCCGCGCGGCCCTATGGTGTGGCCCCCTCGGCCGGCCTCCGACGCCCCCCTTTGGACTACTTATCGGGTTCGACCTAAAAACGCACGGAGAGAAGTCGACATCGCCAGAAACCCTCCAGAGAGCCGCCACATCGCGAAACTCCGTCGCGGGAGCCAGAAGTCTCCGTTCTGGCACTCCGCCGGGACGGGGAATTGGAGGAGATCTTCACCGCCATCACCGCCAACGCCTCTCCATCAACCAGCAATGTTTCCCCCATCCATGTGTGAGTAATTCCCCCGCTGTAGGCTGAAGGGGATGGTAGGGATTGGATGAGATTGGTCATGTAATAGTCATAAGATTGTTAGGGCATAGTGCCTAGTATCCGTAGATGTCACTTTTATGATATTGTTGCAACTTGTTATGCTTAATGCTTGTCACTAGGGCCCGAGTGCCATGATCTCAGATCTGAACATGTTATTGTTTCATGAAGATATTCATTGTTTATGGTCTTACCTGCAAGTTGTATACACACGTCGCTGTCCGGAACCAATGGCCCCGAAGTGACAGAAATCGGGACAACCGGAGGGGATGGTAGTGATGTGAGGATCACATGTGTTCACGGAGTGTTAATGCTTTGCTCCGGTACTCTATTAAAAGGAGTACCTTAATATCCAGTAGTTTCCCTAGAGGCCCGGCTGCCACCGGCTGGTAGGACAAAAGATGTTGTGCAAGTTTCTCATTGCGAGCACGTACGACTAAATATGGAACACATGCCTATTGATTGATTAGTACTTGGATACCGTTTTATTATTATCTGCAAATGCCCATGCTTTGATTGTTACATGAGTTTCTCTCATCCATGCAACGCCCGCTAAATCCGTCCCTGTGCCTACAGTATTTTAATCCTGCTGTTTACTATAATCACTACTGCTGTCTTTATTTCACCGCTGCTGTTATTTCGCTATTTCCACTGCCATAAAACCGTTACTACTGATAAACTCTTGCGAGCAAGTCTGTTTCCAGGTGCAGCTGAATTGACAACTCCGCTGTTAAGGCTTACAAGTATTCTTTGTCTCCCCTTGTGTCGAATCAATAAATTGGGTAATACTTCCCTCGAAGACTGTTGCGATCCCCTATACTTGTGGGTCATCACCTGAAACTTGGGGGAGGGATACTCAAGAGAAAGGGAGCATCTACTCGGGTGATGATGATGATGTTGACTGTTGTGCAGGGTTTGTCAGTGAGCAGGAGGTGCGAGCGAGCGAGCGAGTCGAGCGAGGCCGAGAATGAGAGAGATTTTTTTTTGTGAGAGGGACAACCGAAGGATCCAGAAGGACCCACAGACTTCCAATACGCATCCTGATGCGTCTTCTCTTGACAAAGAAGATGGCTGGGAGTTGGCGTACCTATTGCACGTGACTTGTGCTCACTGAAGTGTGGGACCACACGCGTGGGCACCACACGTAAGTGACAGACCTGTTGGTGTAAAAACTCGGTTGATTATTATAGTGCATTAGAACAAAGTTTCCTATGGATTCAAGGGTAGGAAATCCAAGTTAACTCATTTACATGACATTATTTTTTCCATGAAGCAAAGTTAACACTATCAATTGGTACATTTTGGAGTGACTAAGAAGGATCAAGGCTTACTTATTCGTTTAATTTCACGTGTTAAACTTGTCTAAATCTTGTTCAAACCTAGGATTTGACCAAGATTCAAATGGGCAGAAAAATAATTAAAAAACAGAAAAATGAAAAACCAAATCACATAGTCTTCTTATGTCATATAGTAAGCATTCAAGTTGATAAACAAGGTCTAGACATATTCAAACCAGACAAATCATGTATCTATACCCCTAAACCCTAAACTCTGTCTTATGAAGTCAAGCATGTGAAGAGAAGTGGTTTTGGGTTTCAAACATGGAAATTTCAAAAACCTCCCAAAAGCTTCATTTTAGAGTGACTAAGAAGGATACATGCTTCCCTTTACATTTTCATGTTTTAAACTTGTTTAAATTATCTTGGTCAAACCTAGGATTTGACGAAGATACAAATGGGTGGGCACAAAATTCAAAAAAATCAGAAAAATGAAAAACCAAATCACATAGTCTTCTTATGTCATATCGTAAGCAATCAAGTTGATAAACAAGGTCTAGATATATCCAAACCAGACAAATCATGTATCTACCCCCTGTCGATCTTATGAAGTCTAGCATGAAGAGAAGTCGTTTTGGGTTTCAAACATTGAAATTTCAAGAACATCCCAAAAGCTTCATTTTAGAGTGACTAAGAAGGATACAGACTTCCCTTTTCATTTTCATGTTTTAAACTTGTTTAAATCTTGGTCAAACCAAGGATTTGACCAAGATTCAAATGGCCCTAAAAATTCAGAAAAAATCAAAAGAATGAAAAACCAAAGCACATAGCATTCTTATGTCATATGTATAGTAAGCATTCAAGTTGATAAACAAGGTCTAGACATATATATTCAAACCAGAAAAATCATGTATATATCTACCCCTAAAACTCTAATTAAACTATGTCTTATGAAGTCAATCATGAAGAGAAGTGGTTTTGGGTTTCAAATATGGAAATTTCAAGAACCTCCCAAAAGCTTCATTTTAGAGTGACTAAGAAGGATCCAGGCTTATCTTTTCATTTCATGTTTTAAACTTGTTTAAATCCTGGTCAAACCTAGGATTTGACCAAGATTTATGGGCATAAAATTCAAAAAAATCAGAAAAATGAAAAACCAAAGCACATAAGCATATTCAAGTTGATAAACAAGGTTTGGACATATTCAAACCATACAAATCATGTATCTACCCCTAACCCTAAACTATGTCTTATGAAGTCAAGCATGAAGAGAAGTGGTTTTGGGTTTCAAACATGGAAATTTCAAAAACCTCCCAAAAACTTCATTTTAGAGTGACTGAGAAGGTTACATGCTTCCCTTTTCATTTTCATGTTTTAAACTTGTTTAAATCTTGGTCAAACCTAGGATTTGACAAGATTCAAATGGGCATCAAAATTCAAAAAAATCAGAAAAAGAAAAACCAAAGCAATAGTTTTCTTATGTCATATAGTAAGCATTAAAGTTGATAAACAAGGTCTAGAAATATTCAAACCAGACAAATCATGTATCTATACCCCTAACCCCTAAACTCTGTCTTATGAAGTCAAGCATATGAAGAGAAGTGGTTTTGGGTTTCAAACATGGAAATTTCAAAAACCTCCCAAAAGCTTCATTTTAGAGTGACTAAGAAGGATACATGCTTCCCTTTTCATTTTCATGTTTTAAACTTGTTTAAATTATCTTGGTCAAACCTAGGATTTGACAAGATTCAAATGGGCATCAAAATTCAAAAAAATCAGAAAAAGAAAAACCAAAGCAATAGTTTTCTTATGTCATATAGTAAGCATTAAAGTTGATAAACAAGGTCTAGACATATTCAACCAGACAAATCATGTATCTATACCCCTAACCCCTAAACTCTGTCTTATGAAGTCAAGCATGTGAAGAGAAGTGGTTTTGGGTTTCAAACATGGAAATTTCAAAAACCTCCCAAAAGCTTCATTTTAGAGTGACTAAGAAGGATACATGCTTCCCTTTTCATTTTCATGTTTTAAACTTGTTTAAATTATCTTGGTCAAACCTAGGATTTGACAAGATTCAAATGGGCATCAAAATTAAAAAAAACAGAAAAAGGAAAAACCAAAGCAATAGTTTTCTTATATATGTCATATAGTAAGCATTAAAGTTGATAAACAAGTTCTAGACATATTCAAACCAGACAAATCATGTATCTATACCCCTAACCCCTAAACTCTATCTTATGAAGTCAAGCATGTGAAGAGAAGTGGTTTTGGGTTTCAAACATGGAAATTTCAAAAACCTCCCAAAAGCTTCATTTCAGAGTGACTAAGAAGGATACATGCTTCCCTTTTCATTTTCATGTTTTAAACTTGTTTAAATTATCTTGGTCAAACCTAGGATTTGATGAAGATACAAATGGGTGGGCACAAAATTCAAAAAAATCATAAAAATGAAAAACCAAATCACATAGTCTTCTTATGTCATATTGTAAGCATTCAAGTTGATATACAAGGTCTAGATATATCCAAACCAGACAAATCATGTATCTACCCCCTGTCGATCTTATGAAGCTAGTCTAGCATGAAGGGAAGTCGTTTTCGGTTTCAAACATAGAAATTTCAAGAACATCCCAAAAGCTTCCATTTTAGAGTGACTAAGAAGGATACAGACTTCCCTTTTCATTTTCATGTTTTAAACTTGTTTAAATCTTGGTCAAACCAAGGATTTGACCAAGATTCAAATGGGCCTAAAAATTTAGAAAAAATTCAAAAGAGAATGAAAAACCAAAGCACATAGCATTCTTATGTCATATGTATAGTAAGCATTCAAGTTGATAAACAAGGTCTAGACATATTCAAACCAGAAAAATCATGTATATATCTACCCCTAACCCTAAACTAATCTGTCGATCTTATGAAGTCAATCATGAAGAGAAGTGGTTTTGGGTTTCAAACATGGAAATTTCAAGAACCTCCCAAAAGCTTCATTTTAGAGTGACTAAGAAGGATCCAGCTTACTTACTCGTTTTCACGTGTTAAACTTGTCTAAATCTTGGTCAAACCTAGGATTTGACCAAGATATGATTCAAATGCGCAGAAAATTAAAAAAATCAGAAAAATGAAAAACCAATGTACATAGTCTTCTTATGTCATATAGTAAGCATATTCAAGTTGATAAACAAGGTCTGGACATATTCAAACCATACAAATCATGTATCTATACCCCGTAACCCTAAACTTTGTCTTATGAAGTCAAGCATGAAGAGAAGTGGTTTTGGGTTTCAAAGATGGAAATTTCAAAAACCTCCCAAAAACTTCATTTTAGAGTGACTGAGAAGTTAGCATTAAAGTTGATAAACAAGGTTTAGACATATTCAAACCAGAAAAATCATGTATCTACCCCTAACCCTAAACTCGGTCTTATGAAGTCTAGCATGAAGAGAAGTCGTTTTGAGTTTCAAACGTTTAAGCCAAAAGCCCCATTTCAAATATTTCAAACTTATTCAAATTTGGTTCAAATTTGAAAGACATACAAGTTATAGCACACATAGTGCATACATTTTCACACATACTGCACTAGATGCTAACCCTATAGTTTGAGGCCACTTGGATGAGGTCGAAAAAATTCTTGGATTAGAATCGTGTTGTTCGAACCCCGTAGTTGGATTTTTTGAACCTTGATCTGTAGTACTGGGCAAAACCCTAGTTTAACCTATTTAATTATAGATTCGTATATCGATTTTTCTACCTTTTTATTATTACTATGCAGCACATGTGTGTTTGCCCGTCGAGTGAAACTCGGAGGAAGAGGGATCACTCGGAAGGAGAGAAAAAAGGCAGAGCATTATGGTGTCTCCCCTTTTTCGGGTGATGATGATGATGTTGACTGTTGTACAGGGTTTGTCAGTGAGCAGGAGGTGCGAGCGAGCGAGTCGAGCGAGGCCGAGAATGAGAGAGATTTGTTTTTTTTTGTGAGAGGGACAACCGAAGGATCCAGAAGGACCCACAGACTTCCAATACACATCCTGATGCGTCTTCTCTTGACAAAGAAGATGGCTGGGAGTTGGCGTACCTATTGCACGTGACTTGTGCTCACTAAAGTGTGGGACCACACGCGTGGGCACCACACGTAAGTGACAGACCTGTTGGTGTAAAAACTCGGTTGATTATTATAGTGCATTAGAACAAAGTTTCCTATGGATTCAAGGGTAGGAAATCCAAGTTAACTCATTTACATGACATTATTTTTTCCATGAAGCAAAGTTAACACTATCAATTGGTACATTTTGGAGTGACTAAGAAGGATCAAGGCTTACTTATTCGTTTAATTTCACGTGTTAAACTTGTCTAAATCTTGTTCAAACCTAGGATTTGACCAAGATTCAAATGGGCAGAAAAATAAATAAAAAACAGAAAAATGAAAAACCAAATCACATAGTCTTCTTATGTCATATAGTAAGCATTCAAGTTGATAAACAAGGTCTAGACATATTCAAACCAGACAAATCATGTATCTATACCCCTAACCCTAAACTCTGTCTTATGAAGTCAAGCATGAAGAGAAGTGGTTTTGGGTTTCAAACATGGAAATTTCAAAAACCTCCCAAAAGCTTCATTTTAGAGTGACTAAGAAGGATACATGCTTCCCTTTACATTTTCATGTTTTAAACTTGTTTAAATTATCTTGGTCAAACCTAGGATTTGACGAAGATACAAATGGGTGGGCACAAAATTCAAAAAAATCAGAAAAATGAAAAACCAAATCACATAGTCTTCTTATGTCATATCGTAAGCAATCAAGTTGATAAACAAGGTCTAGATATATCCAAACCAGACAAATCATGTATCTACCCCCTGTCGATCTTATGAAGTCTAGCATGAAGGGAAGTCGTTTTGGGTTTCAAACATTGAAATTTCAAGAACATCCCAAAAGCTTCATTTTAGAGTGACTAAGAAGGATACAGACTTCCCTTTTCATTTTCATGTTTTAAACTTGTTTAAATCTTGGTCAAACCAAGGATTTGACCAAGATTCAAATGGCCCTAAAAATTCAGAAAAAAATCAAAAGAATGAAAAACCAAAGCACATAGCATTCTTATGTCATATGTATAGTAAGCATTCAAGTTGATATACAAGGTCTAGACATATATATTCAAACCTAGGATTTGACTAAGATTCAAATGGGCATAACAAATTCAAAAAACAAAAACCAAACACATAGTCTTCTGATGTCATATAGCAAGCATTCAAGTTGATAAACAAGGTCTAGACATATTCAAACCAGAAAAATCCGGTATCTACCCCTAACCCTAAACTCTGTCTTATGAAGTCAATCACGAAGAGAAGTCGTTTTGGGTTTCAAACATGGAAATTTCAAAAACCCTCCCAAAAGCTTCATTTTGGAGTGAATAAGAAGGATCCAGGCTTACTTTTCATTTTCATGTTTTATACTTGTTTAAATCTTGGTCAAACCTAGGATTTGACCAGGATTCAAATGGGCATAACAAATTCAAAAAAATAAAAACCAAACACATAGTCTTCTGATGTCATATAGCAAGCATTCAAGTTGATAAACAAGGTCTAGACATATTCAAACCAGAAAATTCATGTATCTACCCCCTAACCCTAAACTCTATCTTATGAAGTCAAGCACGAAGAGATGTCGTTTTGGGTTTCAAACATGGAAATTTCAAAAACCCTCCCAAAAGCTTCATTTTGGAGTGAATAAGAAGTCAAGCACGAAGAGAAGTCGTTTTCATGTTTTAAACTTGTTTAAATCTTGGTCAAACCTAGGATTTGACCAAGATTCAAATGGGCATAAAATAAAAAAAACAGAAAAATGAAAAACCAAAGCACATAGTCTTCTTATGTCATATAGTAAGCATTAAAGTTGATAAACAAGGTCTAGACATATTCAAACAAGAAAAATCATGTATCTACCCCTAACCCTAAACTCTATCTTATGTAGTCAAGCATGAAGAGAAGAAGTGGTTTTGGGTTTCAAACTTGGAAATTTCAAGAACCTCCCAAAAGCTTCATTTTAGAGTGTCTAAGAAGGATCCATGCTTACCTTTTCATTTTTCATGTGTTAAACTTGTTTAAATCTTGGTCAAATCTACAAATGGGCATGAAAATTCAAAAAAGAAATCAAAAAATGGAAATAGATGGGCATAAAAATACATTTTTTGCCAACATTGTGAATAAGTAAAATGGTACACTGATATCATTTTGCATATATAGGAGTAAAAAACTTGAGTATTCAAAGTTGATGGCCGTGAGAAGATTCACATACAGTATGTGCCAAAATATGTCTTCACAAGAAAGTTCGCTACAGATCCTGCATGAACCCTTCCCAAGTGGGTACAAAAACAAGCAAACTCATACAGTTTAATTTTGAATTCATTAGGATCACTACAAGAAAAGTTCTGATAGACAACGTCCCAAAATCGTCCACTAAGGGGTATTTTTCGTCGCCTATGGGCCTAACCCGACGATATGGGTTCTGTTGTCGAAACTGCGTCAGGCAAAGTCCAACGACGATTTTTTCGGTCCGTCGCGCTTGGGCGCCCTTCCGCCACGGAAAATCGGACCGTTGCCCAAGTGTTTCCGGGAGCCCGTTGACTGCTGACGTCATGCAAACTGACACGTGGCAGACGCCGTTAACTGCCAGTTAACGGCGTTAACCGGCTGAAACCCCGTGGTAGATGGTAGGCCCACACGAGGCCTGCCACGTCTTAAGCGGGCCGGGCCAGATGACATAGTTTGACCGGTCAACTATATAGCTGGGCTGGTCCATTAGTTACGTGGGCCGGGCCTAACCTCTAATGTTGACTGGTCAAAACTTAAATGGGCCGGCCCATTTAACATGTGGGGTCCACCTTACAGCAAGTGGGCCGGGCCAAAAACACAGGTGGGTCCCACTTTCCTGTTAAAAGGCCGGCCCATTTAGTGTGTGGGGTCCACCATATAGCAAGTGGGCCGACCCAACAAGCTAGTGGGCCGGGCCAAAAACAGGTGGGTCCCACTATCCTGTTAAAGGGCCGGCCCATTTAGTATGTGGGGTCCACAATATAGCAAGTGGGCCGGCCCAACAAGATAGTGGGCCGGGCCAAAACACAGGTGGGTCCCACATTCCTGTTAATGGGCCGGCCATTTGGTATGTGGGGTCCACCATATAGAAAGTGGGCCGGCCCAACAAGATAGTGGGTCGGGCCAAAAACACAGGTGGGTCCCACCTTCCTATTAAAGGGCCGGCCCATTTACCATGTGGGACCACCATATAGCAAGTGGGCTGGCCCAACAAGATAGTGGGCCGGGCCAAAAGCACAGGTGGGCCCCACTTTCCTGTTAAAGGGCCGGCCCAATTAGTATGTGGGGTCCACCATATTGCAAGTGAAGTGGGCCGGGCCAAAAACACAGGTGGGTCCCACTTTCCTCTTGAAGGGCCGGCCCGTTTAGTATGTGGGGTCCACCACAAAAGCAAATGGGCTGGCCCAACTAATTAGTGGGCCGGCCCAGTAGTGGGTGGGGTCCACCTTAAAGCAAGTGGGCCAGCCCAATTAGAGTGTGGGGTCCACCGTAAATCAAATGGGCTGGCCCAAGAAGTAAGTGGGCCAGCCCGTTTAGTTGTTGTTTATATGCCGGCATAATATGCGCTTTAGGATTTTGCGGGCAGGCACATATGTGATTTCGCTTAATTGGGCCGTTTAAGGGATGGGAATTCGTGATTTAGATACTGAGAATATTTACGCAGCATTGATTTCTGTCGGATAGCCTCACTTACCACAAGCACCAAAGAAAAAATGCGCGAAAGAACTATAAAAACTAACTAAATATTACATCAGCTGCAAGGCATTGAAAAAAATATTACAGAACCCAGAGAAATTGAATGGTAATTAAACCTAGCAATACAATGAAGCGATCCGGCAATCTTTTAAGTTGTCCATGCAGCACCTATATCTGAAACAAAGACATTACAAGTTAAGACAGCAACAATGGAAAGGCAAAGACACTACAATATTGTTTGCCAAAGAATTTGGAACTCATCATTTCGTCGTTATAACAAGATCATTGTAATGCGCACAATAAGCAAACAAAGAGTGCATGCCGCATACCAACAGCCAATATAACAGAGCATGTTAGAATGAAACAGCAGACTTACTACTGTCGAGTCCCATGCAAACCAACATGTTCAGGGAGTAAAAAATTGGCATGAACAATGATACGTCTCCAACGTATCGATAATTTCTTATGTTCCATGCTACTTTATTGATGATACCTACATGTTTTATGCACATTATATGTCATATTTATGCATTTTCTGGAACTAACCTATTAACAAGATGCCGAAGAGCCGTTCTGTTTTCTGCTGTTTTTGGTTTCAGAAATCCTAGTAAGGAAATATTCTCGGAATTGGACGAAATCTTCGCCCAGGGTCCTATTTTGCACGAAGCTTCCGAAGACCGAAGAGATAACGAAGTGGGGCCACGAGGCGGCAGACCACGGGCGGCGCGGCCTGGCCCCCGCGCCGGCCTATCATCTGGGCCCCTCGTCAGCCCTCCGACCTACCCTTCCGCCTACTTAAAGCCTCCGTCGCGAAACCCCCAGTCCGAGAGCCACGATACGGAAAACCTTCCAGAGCCGCCGCCGCGAATCCCATCTCGGGGATTCGGAAGATCGCCTCCGGCACCCTGCCGGAGAGGGGATTCATCTCCCGGAGGACTCTACACCGCCATGGTCGCCTCCGGAGTGATGAGTGAGTAGTTCACCCCTGGACCATGGGTCCATAGTAGTAGCTAGATGGTCGTCTTCTCCTTGTTGTGCTTCATTGTTGGATCTTGTGAGCTGCCTAACATGATCAAGATCATCTATCTGTAATTCTATATGTTGTGTTTGTCGGGATCCGATGGATAGAGAGTACTATGATTATGGTGATTATCAATCTATTGTTTATGTGTTGTTTATGATCTTGCATGCTCTCCGTTACTAGTAGAGGCTCTGGCCAAGTTTTTACTCTTAACTCCAAGAGGGAGTATTTATGCTCGATAGTGGGTTCATGCCTTCATTGACACCTGGGACAGTGACAGAAAGTTCTAAGGTTGTGATGTGCTGTTGCCACTAGGGATAAAACATTGATTCTATGTCTAAGGATGTAGTTGTCGATTACATTACGCACCATACTTAATGCAATTGTCTGTTGCTTTGCAACTTAATACTGGAAGGGGTTCGGATGATAACCTGAAGGTGGACTTTTTAGGCATAGATGCAGTTGGATGGCGGTCTATGTACTTTGTCGTAATGCCCAATTAAATCTCACTATATTTATCATATCATGTATATGCATTGTTATGCCCTTCTCTATTTGTCAATTGCCCGACTGTAATTTGTTCACCCAACATGCTTTTATCTTATGGGAGAGACACCTCTAGTGAACTGTGGACCCCGGTCCTACTCTTTACATAGCATACAATCTACTGCAATTGTGTTTTACTGTTTTCTTGCAAACAATCATCTTCCACTCGATACGTTTAATTCTTTGTTACAGCAAGCCGGTGAGATTGACAACCTCACTGTTTCGTTGGGGCAAAGTACTTTGGTTTTGTTGTGCAGGTTCCGCGTTGGCCGGAATCCCTGGTGTTGCGCCGCATCACATTTCGCGACCATCAACCTTCAACGTGCTTCTTGGCTCCTCCTGGTTCGATTCAACCTTGGTTTCTTTCTGAGGGAAAACTTGCCACTGTGCGCATCATACCTTCCTCTTGGGGTTCCCAACGGACGTGTACATTTATGCTATGTCTAAGGATGTAGTTTCGATTACATTACGCACCATACTTAATGCAATTGTCTGTTGCTTAGCAACTTAATACTGAATGGGGTTCGGATGATAACCTGAAGGTGGACTTTTTAGGCATAGATGCAGTTGGATGGCGGTCTATGTACTTTGTCGTAATGCCCAATTAAATCTCACTATATTTATCATATCATGTATATGCATTGTTATGCCCTTCTCTATTTGTCAATTGCCCGACTGTAATTTGTTCACCCAACATGCTTTTATCTTATGGGAGAGACACCTCTAGTGAACTGTGGACCCCGGTCCTATTCTTTACATAGCATACAATCTACTGCAATTGTGTTTACTGTTTTCTTGCAAACAATCATCTTCCACTCGATACGTTTAATCCTTTGTTACAGCAAGCCGGTGAGATTGACAACCTCACTGTTTCGTTGGGGCAAAGTACTTTGGTTTTGTTGTGCAGATTCCACGTTGGCGCCGGAATCCCTGGTGTTGCGCCGCATCACATTTCGCCACCATCAACCTTCAACGTGCTTCTTGGCTCCTCCTGGTTCGATAAACCTTGGTTTCTTTCTGAGGGAAAACTTGCTGCTGTGCGCATCATACCTTCCTCTTGGGGTTCCCAACGAACGTGTGAGTTACACGCCATCAAGCTCTTTTTCTGGCGCCGTTGCCGGGGAGATCAAGACACGCTGCAAGGGGAGTCTCCACTTCCCAATCTCTTTACTTTGTTTTTGTCTTGCTTTATTTTATTTACTACTTTGTTTGCTGCACTTAAACAAAACACACACAAAAAATTAGTTGTTAGCTTTACTTTACTTATTGTCTTGTTTATTTGCTCTATATCAAAAACACAAAAAAATTAGTTACTTGCATTTAATTTATTTTGTTATCATGTCTAGTCCTGTACTTGTTTTTATTTTCACTAGTTAGGCATAATGGAAAACAACAAAAAAATTAGAGATCTTTATGAACTTTATCTTGAATTAGGACATGATGTGTTTGAAGAGAAAATTAAAAAACCCATGGAACTTTGTTTGCAAAATAGTTGTAGCAATGTTATTAGCATGAACTCTTTGAACACTATTATTGCTAAAGCTATGGAAGAATTTAAGCTTGGGGAAGCTGGTTGTGATATTTTTAGTCCCCCAAGCATGGAGGAGAAAATTTACTTTGATGATACTTTACCTCCTATATATGATGCTTGCAATGATGAATATGATATTTTCAGTCCACCTACTATTGAGGAGAAAATTAATTATGATTACAATATGCCTCCTATATATGATGATTATGGTGATGAGAATAATAATGATAGCTATTTTATTGAATTTGCTCCCACTACAACTAATAAAATTGATTATGCTTATGTGGAGAGTAATAATTTTATGCATGTGGCTCATGACAAGAATGTTTTATGTGATAGTTATATTGTTGAGTTTGTTCATGATGCTACTGAAAATTATTATGAGAGAGGGAAACATGGTTATATGCATCTTAATAATATTAAGTTTCCCCTCTTTATGTTGAGAATCTTGAAATTACTCGTGTTTTATCTTTCTATGCTTGTCACTTTGTTCTTCATGAATTTATTTGTGTACAAGATTCCTTTTCATAGGAAGCATGTTAGACTTAAATGTGTTTTGAATTTGCCTCTTGATGCTCTCTTTTGCTTCAAATACTATTTCTTGCGAGTGCATCATTAAAACTGCTGAGCCCATCTTAATGGCTATAAAGAAAGAACTTCTTGGGAGATAACCCATGTGTTTATTTTACTACAGCAATTTTTTGTTTTGTTGAGTCTTGGAAGTTGTTTAATACTGTAGCAACCTCTCCTTATCATGTTTTTGTGCCAAGTAAAGTTTCTATGTCAAAGTTGATGTTATATTTGGGATCGCTGCGCAGAAACAGCATTGCTGTCTGTCACGAATCTGGGCACAGTTCTCTGTAGAAAATTCGAAAAAATCTGCCAATTTACGAGCGTGATCCTCAGATATGTACGCAACTTTCATTAGTTTTGAGTTTTTCCATTTGAGCAAGTCTAGTGCCAGCTTTAAATTCGTCTTTACGGACTGTTCTGTTTTTGACAGATTCTGCCTTTTATTTCGCATTGCCTCTTTTGCTATGTTGGATTTATTTCTTTGATCCACTAATGTCCAGTAGCTTTATGCAATGTCCAGAAGTGTAAAGAATGATTGTGCCACCTCTGAACATGTGAATTATTAATTGTGCACTAACCCTCTAATGAGTTTGCTTGAAGTTTGGTGTGAAGGAAGTTTTCAAGGGTCAAGAGAGGAGAATGATATACTATGATCAAGAGGAGTGAAAGCTCTAAGCTTGGGGATGCCCCCGTGGTTCACCCCTGCATATTTTAAGAAGACTCAAGCGTCTAAGCTTGGGGATGCCCAAGGCATCCCCTTCTTCATCGACAACATCATCAGGTTCCTCCCCTGAAACTATATTTTTATTCAGTCACATCTTGTGTTCTTTACTTGGAGCGTCGGTTTGTTTTTGTTTTTGTTTTTGTTTGAATAAGATGGATCCTAGCATTCACTTTGTGGGAGAGAGACACGCTCCGCTGTTGCATATGGACACATGTGTCCTTAGGCTTTACTCATAATGTTCTAGGCGAAGTTTCTTCTTCGTTAAATTGTTATATGGTTGGAATTGGAAAATGCTACATGTAGTAATTCTAAAATGTCTTGGATAATGTGATACTTGGCAATTGTTGTGCTCATGTTTAAGCTCTTGCATCATATGCTTTGCACCCATTAATGAAGAAATACATAGAGCTTGCTAAAATTTGATTTGCATATTTGGTCTCTCTAAGGTCTAGATAATATCTAGTATTGAGTTTTGAACAACAAGGAAGACGGTGTAGAGTCTTATAATGTTTACAATATGTCTTTTATGTGAGTTTTGCTGCACCTGTTCATCCTTGAGTTTGCTTCAAATAACCTTGCTAGCCTAAACCTTGTATCGAGAGGGAATACTTCTCATGCATCCAAAATCCTTGAGCCAACTACTATGCCATTTGTGTCCACCATACCTACCTACTACATGGTATTTCTCCGCCATTCCAAAGTAAATTGCTTGAGTGCTACCTTTAAAATTCCATCATTCGCCTTTGCAATATATAGCTCATGGGACAAAATAGCCTTAAAAACTATCGTAGTATTGAATATGTACTTATGCACTTTATATTTTATTAAGTTGCTTGTTGTGCGATAACCATGCTTCTGGGGAACGCCATCAACTATTGTTGAATATCATGTGAGTTGCTATGCATGTCCGTCTTGTCTGAAGGATCTATCATTTTAGTGGTTGGAGCATGCAAAATTGTTAGAGAAGAACATTGGGCCGCTAACTAAAGCCATGAACCATGGTTGAAGTTTCAGTTTTGGACATATATCCTCAATCTCATATGAGAATAATAATCATTGCTACATGCTTATGCATTTAAGAGGAGTCCATTATCTGTTGTCCATGTTGTCCCGGTATGGATGTCTAAGTTGAGAATAATCAAAAGCGAGAAATCCAAAATGCGAGCATTCTCCTTAGACCTTTGTACAGGCGGCATGGAGGTACCCCTTTGTGACACTTGGTTGAAACATGGCATGCAAAGATCCGGTAGTCCAAGCTAAGTAGGACGAGGTGCGGACACTATTAGTATACTATGCATGAGGCTTGCAACTTGTAAGATATAATTTACATAACTCATATGCTTTATTACTACCGTTGACAAAATTGTTTCATGTTTTCAAAATAAAAGCTCTAGCACAAATACAGCAATCGATGCTTTCCTCTTTGAAGGACCTTTCTTTTACTTTTATTGTTGAGTCAGTTTACCTATCTCCTTCCACCCTAAGAAGCAAACACTTGTGTGAACTGTGCATTGATTCCTACATACTTGCATATTGCACTTGTTATATTACTTTATGTTGACAATATCCATGAGATATACATGTTATAAGTTGAAAGCAACCGCTGAAACTTAATCTTCCTATGTGTTGCTTCAACACCTTTACTTTGATTTATTGCTTTATGAGTTAACTCTTATGCAAGACTTATTGATGCTTGTCTTGAAAGTACTATTCATGAAAAGTCTTTGTCATATGATTCACTTGTTTACTCATGTCATTACCTTTGTTTTGATCGCTGCATTCATTACATATGTTTACAAATAGTATGATCAAGATTATGATGGCATGTCACTTCAGAAATTATCTTTGTTATCGTTTTACCTGCTCGGGACGAGCAGAACTAAGCTTGGGGATGCTGATATGTCTCCAACGTATCGATAATTTCTTATGTTCCATGCTACTTTATTGATGATACCTACATGTTTTATGCACATTATATGTCATATTTATGCATTTCTGGAACTAACCTATTAACAAGATGCCGAAGAGCCAGTTGCTGTTTTCTGCTGTTTTTGGTTTCAGAAATCCTAGTAAGGAAATATTCTCGGAATTGGACGAAATCTTCGCCCAGGGTCCTATTTTTGCACGAAGCTTCCAGAAGACCGAAGAGATAATGAAGTGGGGCCACGAGGCGGCAGACCACGGGCGGCGCGGCTGGCCCAGCGCGCGGCCTGTCATCTGGGCCCTCGTCCCCTCTGACCTACCCTTCCGCCTACTTAAAGCCTCCGTCGCGAAACCCCCAGTACCGAGAGCCACGATACGGAAAACCTTCCAGAGACGCCGCCACCGCGAATCCCATCTCGGGGGATTCAGGAGATCGCCTCCGACACCCTGCCGGAGAGGGGATTCATCTCCCGGAGGACTCTTCATCGCCATGATCGCCTCCGGAGTGATGAGTGAGTAGTTCACCCCTGGACCATGGGTCCATAGCAGTAGCTAGATGGTCGTCTTCTCCTTGTTGTGCTTCATTGTTGGATCTTGTGAGCTGCCTAACATGATCAAGATCATCTATCTGTAATACTATATGTTGTGTTTGTCGGGATCCGATGGATAGAGAGTACTATGATTATGGTGATTATCAATCTATTGTTTATGTGTTGTTTATGATCTTGCATGCTCTCCGTTACTAGTAGAGGCTCTGGCCAAGTTTTTACTCTTAACTCCAAGAGGGAGTATTTATGCTCGATAGTGGGTTCATGCCTTCATTGACACCTGGGACAGTGACAGAAAGTTCTAAGGTTGTGATGTGCTGTTGCCACTAGGGATAAAACATTGATTCTATGTGATACGTCTCCAACGTATCGATAATTTCTTATGTTCCATGCTACTTTATTGATGATACCTACATGTTTTATGCACATTATATGTCATATTTATGCATTTTCTGGAACTAACCTATTAACAAGATGCCGAAGAGCCAGTTGTTGTTTTCTGCTGTTTTTGGTTTCAGAAATCCTAGTAAGGAAATATTCTCGGAATTGGACGAAACTTTCGCCCAGGGTCCTATTTTTGCACGAAGCTTCCAGAAGACCGAAGAGATAACGAAGTGGGGCCACGAGGCAGCCAGAGCTAGGCGGCGCGGCCCGGCCCTGGCCGCCGGCCTGCCCCCTGGGCACCTCGTGTGGCCCCTCGCGTTGCCCTTTCGCCTACTTAAAGCCTCCGTCGCGAAACCCCCAGTACCGAGAGCCACGATACGGAAAACCTTCCAGAGACGCCGCCGCCGCGAATCCCATCTCGGGGGATTCAGGAGATCGCCTCCGGCACCCTGCCGGAGATTCATCTCCCGGAGGACTCTACACCGCCATGGTCGCCTCCGGAGTGATGAGTGAGTAGTTCACCCCTGGACCATGGGTCCATAGTAGTAGCTAGATGGTCGTCTTCTCCTTGTTGTGCTTCATTGTTGGATCTTGTGAGCTGCCTAACATGATCAAGATCATCTATCTGTAATTCTATATGTTGTGTTTGTCGGGATCCGATGGATAGAGAGTACTATGATTATGGTGATTATCAATCTATTGTTTATGTGTTGTTTATGATCTTGCATGCTCTCCGTTACTAGTAGAGGCTCTGGCCAAGTTTTTACTCTTAACTCCAAGAGGGAGTATTTATGCTCGATAGTGGGTTCATGCCTTCATTGACACCTGGGACAGTGACAGAAAGTTCTAAGGTTGTGATGTGTTGTTGCCACTAGGGATAAAACATTGATTCTATGTGATACGTCTCCAACGTATCGATAATTTCTTATGTTCCATGCTACTTTATTGATGATACCTACATGTTTTATGCACATTATATGTCATATTTATGCATTTTCTGGAACTAACCTATTAACAAGATGCCGAAGAGCCAGTTCTTGTTTTCTGCTGTTTTTGGTTTCAGAAATCCTAGTAAGGAAATATTCTCGGAATTGGACGAAACTTTCGCCCAGGGTCCTATTTTTGCACGAAGCTTCCAGAAGACCGAAGAGATAACGAAGTGGGGCCACGAGGCAGCCAGGAGCTAGGGCGCGAGGCCCTGGCCGCGCCGGCCTGCCCCCTGGGCACCTCGTGTGGCCCCTCGCGTTGCCCTTTCGCCTACTTAAAGCCTCCGTCGCGAAACCCCCAGTACCGAGAGCCACGATACGGAAAACCTTCCAGAGACGCCGCCGCCGAATCCCATCTCGGGGGATTCAGGAGATCACCTCCGGCACCCTGCCGGAGAGGGGATTCATCTCCCGGAGGACTCTACACCGCCATGGTCGCCTCCGGAGTGATGAGTGAGTAGTTCACCCTGGACCATAGGTCCATAGTAGTAGCTAGATGGTCGTCTTCTCCTTGTTGTGCTTCATTGTTGGATCTTGTGAGCTGCCTAACATGATCAAGATCATCTATCTGTAATTCTATATGTTGTGTTTGTCGGGATCCGATGGATAGAGAGTACTATGATTATGGTGATTATCAATCTATTGTTTATGTGTTGTTTATGATCTTGCATGCTCTCCGTTACTAGTAGAGGCTCTGGCCAAGTTTTTACTCTTAACTCCAAGAGGGAGTATTTATGCTCGATAGTGGGTTCATGCCTTCATTGACACCTGGGACAGTGACAGAAAGTTCTAAGGTTGTGATGTGCTGTTGCCACTAGGGATAAAACATTGATTCTATGTCTAAGGATGTAGTTGTCGATTACATTACGCACCATACTTAATGCAATTGTCTGTTGCTTTGCAACTTAATACTGGAAGGGGTTCGGATGATAACCTGAAGGTGGACTTTTTAGGCATAGATGCAGTTGGATGGCGGTCTATGTACTTTGTCGTAATGCCCAATTAAATCTCACTATATTTATCATATCATGTATATGCATTGTTATGCCCTTCTCTATTTGTCAATTGCCCGACTCTAATTTGTTCACCCAACATGCTTTTATCTTATGGGAGAGACACCTCTAGTGAACTGTGGACCCCGGTCCTATTCTTTACATAGCATACAATCTACTGCAATTGTGTTTTACTGTTTTCTTGCAAACAATCATCTTCCACTCGATACGTTTAATCCTTTGTTACAGCAAGCCGGTGAGATTGACAACCTCACTGTTTCGTTGGGGCAAAGTACTTTGGTTTTGTTGTGCAGGTTCCGCGTTGGCGCCGGAATCCCTGGTGTTGCGCCGCATCACATTTCGCGACCATCAACCTTCAACGTGCTTCTTGGCTCCTCCTGGTTCGATTCAACCTTGGTTTCTTTCTGAGGGAAAACTTGCCACTGTGCGCATCATACCTTCCTCTTGGGGTTCCCAACGGACGTGTACATTTACGCGCATCAAGCCTGTTTTCTGGCGCCGTTGCCGGGGAGATCAAGACACGCTGCAAGGGGAGTCTCCACTTCTCAATCTCTTTACTTTGTTTTTGTCTTGCTTTATTTTATTTACTACTTTGTTTGCTGCACTAAATCAAAATACAAAAAAATTAGTTGCTAGTTTTACTTTATTTACTGTCTTGCTCTCTATATCGAAAACACAAAAAAATTAGTTACTTGCATTTACTTTATCTAGTTTGCTTTATTTATTGTCTTGCACTCTATATTAAAAAAAAAAAAAAAATTTAGTTACTTTTGTTACCATGTCTAGCTCTGAACCTGTTACTTCTTCACCTGAAGAATTAGTCTTCACTTTTAAACAAGGGGATGAGGAGAGTTTTAAGGATGCTTGGTCTAGAATTTTTACTTCTTATCGTAAAACTGAACCTCAAATGACTCTAAGTTTGCTCCTTAGTAATTTTTATTTTGGTCTTATGGTTCGCTATAGATATGCTTTGGACACTTTAGTAGGAGGAGATTTCCTTCATTGTAATGGGGATCAAGCTTTTAATGCCATAAAGAAATTGGTTGCATCACATGATTCAGCTAATAACTTTGATTCAGCCCTTATTAGCATTTATAATAGATTGAACAATCTCGAGATAAGTACATCTCGCTTGAATGACAATTATCACTGTGTTCGTAATCGTCTTGAACAAGTCTTAGAGAATCCTAAACCTTCATTATGGGATCCTGCTGTTAAAATTGTTATCGGTGATCGAACTCTTCATGCCTATTGTGATATTATGTATGAATTTTGCCTTATGCCTGAAAACATTTATAAATCTTTGAAACTTTGGGGAGTCGATGAAGGGGGAGAAGAAATAACTCTCATTGATAACTCTATTATAATTCCTAAGGGAATAGCTGCAGGTGTGCATACAACCATTCTTGGAAGAACAATATCCATTGATTATCTTGTTATTGAAACAGGAAAAATCATACTCGGAAGATCCTTGCTGAAACTATTGGGAGCAGTCATTGATGTGGGAGAAGGCACTCTGAAATTCACCTCTATACCAGGGGGAAATCATATATTTCCTAAACCAAAAGGAAAGAAAAACAATAAGAAAGGTAAGGATGAAGCCCAAGGTAAGGTTGACACACCGTCTCTCGATGTTACTTGATTTGCACTTTCTGCGCCTAGCTGAAAGGCGTTAAAGAAAAGCGCTTATGGGAGACAACCCATGTTTTTACTACAGCAATTTTTTTGTTTTGTTGAGTCTTGGAAGTTGTTTACTACTGTAGCAACCTCTCCTTATCATGTTTTTGTGCCAAGTAAAGTTTCTATGTCAAAGTTGATGTTATATTTAGGATCGCTGCGCAGAAACAGCATTGCTGTCTGTCACGAATCTGGGCACAGTTCTCTGTAGAAAATTCGAAAAAATCTGCCAATTTACGAGCGTGATCCTCAGATATGTACGCAACTTTCATTAGTTTTGAGTTTTTCCATTTGAGCAAGTCTGGTGCCAGCTTTAAATTCGTCTTTACGGACTGTTCTGTTTTTGACAGATTCTGCCTTTTATTTCGCATTGCCTCTTTTGCTATGTTGGATTTATTTCTTTGATCCACTAATGTCCAGTAGCATTATGCAATGTCCAGAAGTGTAAAGAATGTTTGTGTCACCTCTGAATGTGTGAATTATTAATTGTGCACTAACCCTCTAATGAGTTTGCTTGAAGTTTGGTGTGAAGGAAGTTTTCAAGGGTCAAGAGAGGAGAATGATATACTATGATCAAGAGGAGTGAAAGCTCTAAGCTTGGGGATGCCCCCGTGGTTCATCCCTGCATATTCTAAGAAGACTCAAGCGTCTAAGCTTGGGGATGCCCAAGGCATCCCCTTCTTCATCGACAAAATCATCAGGTTCCTCCCCTGAAACTATATTTTTATTCAGTCACATCTTGTGTTCTTTACTTGGAGCGTCGGTTTGTTTTTGTTTTTGTTTTTGTTTGAATAAAATGGATCCTAGCATTCACTTTGTGGGAGAGAGACACGCTCCGCTGTTGCATATGGACACATGTGTCCTTAGGCTTTACTCATAATGTTCATGGCGAAGTTTCTTCTTCGTTAAATTGTTATATGGTTGGAATTGGAAAATGCTACATGTAGTAATTCTAAAATGTCTTGGATAATGTGATACTTGGCAATTGTTGTGCTCATGTTTAAGCTCTTGCATCATATGCTTTGCACCCATTAATGAAGAAATACATAGAGCTTGCTAAAATTTGATTTGCATATTTGGTCTCTCTAAGGTCTAGATAATATCTAGTATTGAGTTTTGAACAACAAGGAAGACGGTGTAGAGTCTTATAATGTTTACAATATGTCTTTTATGTGAGTTTTGCTGCACCGGTTCATCCTTGAGTTTGCTTCAAATAACCTTGCTAGCCTAAACCTTGTATCGAGAGGGAATACTTCTCATGCATCCAAAATCCTTGAGCCAACTACTATGCCATTTGTGTCCACCATACCTACCTACTACATGGTATTTCTCCGCCATTCCAAAGTAAATTGCTTGAGTGCTACCTTTAAAATTCCATCATTCGCCTTTGCAATATATAGCTCATGGGACAAAATAGCCTTAAAAACTATCGTAGTATTGAATATGTACTTATGCACTTTATATTTTATTAAGTTGCTTGTTGTGCGATAACCATGCTTCTGGGGAACGCCATCAACTATTGTTGAATATCATGTGAGTTGCTATGCATGTCCGTCTTGTCTGAAGGATCTATCATTTTAGTGGTTGGAGCATGCAAAATTGTTAGAGAAGAACATTGGGCCGCTAACTAAAGCCATGAACCATGGTTGAAGTTTCAGTTTTGGACATATATCCTCAATCTCATATGAGAATAATCATTGCTACATGCTTATGCATTTAAGAGGAGTCCATTATCTGTTGTCCATGTTGTCCCGGTATGGATGTCTAAGTTGAGAATAATCAAAAGCGAGAAATCCAAAATGCGAGCATTCTCCTTAGACCTTTGTACAGGCGGCATGGAGGTACCCCTTTGTGACACTTGGTTGAAACATGGCATGCAAAGATCCGGTAGTCCAAGCTAAGTAGGACGAGGTGCGGACACTATTAGTATACTATGCATGAGGCTTGCAACTTGTAAGATATAATTTACATAACTCATATGCTTTATTACTACCGTTGACAAAATTGTTTCATGTTTTCAAAATAAAAGCTCTAGCACAAATACAGCAATCGATGCTTTCCTCTTTGAAGGACCTTTCTTTTACTTTTATTGTTGAGTCAGTTTACCTATCTCCTTCCACCTTAAGAAGCAAACACTTGTGTGAATTGTGCATTGATTCCTACATACTTGCATATTGCACTTGTTATACTACTTTATGTTGACAATATCCATGAGATATACATGTTATAAGTTGAAAGCAACCGCTGAAACTTAATCTTCCTATGTGTTGCTTCAATACCTTTACTTTGATTTATTGCTTTATGAGTTAACTCTTATGCAAGACTTATTGATGCTTGTCTTGAAGTACTATTCATGAAAAGTCTTTGCTATATGATTCACTTGTTTACTCATGTCATTACTTTTGTTTTGATCGCTGCATTCATTACATATGTTTACAAATAGTATGATCAAGATTATGATGGCATGTCACTTCAGAAATTATCTTTGTTATCGTTTTACCTGCTCGGGACGAGCAGAACTAAGCTTGGGGATGCTGATACGTCTCCAACGTATCGATAATTTCTTATGTTCCATGCTACTTTATTGATGATACCTACATGTTTTATGCACATTATATGTCATATTTATGCATTTTCTGGAACTAACCTATTAACAAGATGCCGAAGAGCCAGTTGCTGTTTTCTGCTGTTTTTGGTTTCAGAAATCCTAGTAAGGAAATATTCTCGGAATTGGACGAAACTTTCGCCCAGGGTCCTATTTTTGCACGAAGCTTCCAGAAGACCGAAGAGATAACGAAGTGGGGCCACGAGGCAGCCGGGAGCTAGGGCGGCGCGGCCCGGCCCTGGCCGCGCCGGCCTGCCTGGGCACCTCGTGTGGCCCCTCGCGTTGCCCTTTCGCCTACTTAAAGCCTCCGTCGCGAAACCCCCTGAGAGCCACGATACGGAAATCCTTCCAGAGACGCCGCCGCCGCGAATCCCATCTCGGGGATTCGGAGATCGCCTCCGGCACCCTGCCGGAGAGGGGATTCATCTCCCGGAGGACTCTACACCGCCATGGTCGCCTCCGGAGTGATGAGTGAGTAGTTCACCCCTGGACCATGGGTCCATAGTAGTAGCTAGATGGTCGTCTTCTCCTTGTTGTGCTTCATTGTTGGATCTTGTGAGCTGCCTAACATGATCAAGATCATCTATCTGTAATTCTATATGTTGTGTTTGTCGGGATCCGATGGATAGAGAGTACTATGATTATGGTGATTATCAATCTATTGTTTATGTGTTGTTTATGATCTTGCATGCTCTCCGTTACTAGTAGAGGCTCTGGCCAAGTTTTTACTCTTAACTCCAAGAGGGAGTATTTATGCTCGATAGTGGGTTCATGCCTTCATTGACACCTGGGACAGTGACAGAAAGTTCTAAGGTTGTGATGTGCTGTTGCCACTAGGGATAAAACATTGATTCTATGTCTAAGGATGTAGTTGTCGATTACATTACGCACCATACTTAATGCAATTGTCTGTTGCTTAGCAACTTAATACTGGAAGGGGTTCGGATGATAACCTGAAGGTGGACTTTTTAGGCATAGATGCAGTTGGATGGCGGTCTATGTACTTTGTCGTAATGCCCAATTAAATCTCACTATATTTATCATATCATGTATATGCATTGTTATGCCCTTCTCTATTTGTCAATTGCCCGACTGTAATTTGTTCACCCAACATGCTTTTATCTTATGGGAGAGACACCTCTAGTGAACTGTGGACCCCGGTCCTATTCTTTACATAGCATACAATCTACTGCAATTGTGTTTTACTGTTTTCTTGCAAACAATCATCTTCCACTCGATACGTTTAATCCTTTGTTACAGCAAGCCGGTGAGATTGACAACCTCACTGTTTCGTTGGGGCAAAGTACTTTGGTTTTGTTGTGCAGGTTCCGCGTTGGCGCCGGAATCCCTGGTGTTGCGCCGCATCACATTTCGCGACCATCAACCTTCAACGTGCTTCTTGGCTCCTCCTGGTTCGATTCAACCTTGGTTTCTTTCTGAGGGAAAACTTGCCACTGTGCGCATCATACCTTCCTCTTGGGGTTCCCAACGGACGTGTACATTACGCGCATCACTATGTCTAAGGATGTAGTTGTCGATTACATTACGCACCATACTTAATGCAATTGTCGTTGCTTAGCAACTTAATACTGAATGGGGTTCGGATGATAACCTGAAGGTGGACTTTTTAGGCATAGATGCAGTTGGATGGCGGTCTATGTACTTTGTCGTAATGCCCAATTAAATCTCACTATATTTATCATATCATGTATATGCATTGTTATGCCCTTCTCTATTTGTCAATTGCCCGACTGTAATTTGTTCACCCAACATGCTTTTATCTTATGGGAGAGACACCTCTAGTGAACTGTGGACCCCGGTCCTATTCTTTACATAGCATACAATCTACTGCAATTGTGTTCTGTTTTCTTGCAAACAATCATCTTCCACTCGATACGTTTAATCCTTTGTTACAGCAAGCTGGTGAGATTGACAACCTCACTGTTTCGTTGGGGCAAAGTACTTTGGTTTTGTTGTGCAGATTCCACGTTGGCGCCGGAATCCCTGGTGTTGCGCCGCATCACATTTCGCCACCATCAACCTTCAACGTGCTTCTTGGCTCCTCCTGGTTCGATAAACCTTGGTTTCTTTCTGAGGGAAAACTTGCTGCTGTGCGCATCATACCTTCCTCTTGGGGTTCCCAGAACGTGTAGTTAAATTGGCATGAACAACATAGTAGCAGGCTATAAATTTTGTAACAACGACTGAGCAAGATGAAGTTATGATGGCTACATCTACAGAGCAGGGAATGTAAACCAAAAATAGAAGTTACGATGGCAAAAGCTAAAGAGGAGGGAATGTGAACCAACATGTGCCAAGTGCAATTACTTCATTTTGGCCGTGAACTAAATAATACTCCTGAACTTATAGTGAAGGGGATGCAAATCAAGATGTTTCGGGATATAAACTTGTAATGAGCAACACATAGAGGATAGTTAATGCTGGAGCTTAGGATGGACCAGATACAGAATATAGTGGGATCACCTGTGAACTTGTATAAGAGGGAATGCAAACCAATATGTTCAGCTTTCCATATGTGAGCGTCATGCCAAGTCAGAGAAACAAGTCAATAATGCAGCTTTTGAAGAACAAGATGGCACGCAAAATTATTATCTAGTAGTATGACAAGTTTATTTGTACTACAGGCTAGATAGCAGAGTGATAGCATGCCAAACTAAGTCCTTACTTTGTTAGCTTACAATGAACTAGATACAAAACAATGGCATCACCTGTAGTACAGGGAATGCAAGCCAACATGTTCATGGAGTAAAAAATTGGCACAAACAACATAGTAGCAGGCCATAATTTTTGTAACAACGACTGAGCAAGATAAAGTTATGATGGCTAGATCTACAGAGCAGGGAATGTAAACCAAATATAGAAGTTACGATGCCAAAAGCTATAGAGCAGGGAATGCGAACCAACATGTGCAATTACTTAAAATTGGCCATGAACTAAATAATAGCAGGATGTTACTATAATACCTATAATTTTTGTAACAACGACTGAGCAAGATAGAAGTTATGATGGCTACATCTACAGAGCAGGGAATGCAAACCAAAATGTTCAATCGCTTAAAGTTAGCAATGAAGTAGAAAATAGCAACGTGTTACGGTCATAGCTAGGAATGAACTAAAAGAGCTTCAGACAAACAAGCATCTGAACCCAGAACATGGCGCTAAAACAAGGGACTTACATTAGGAGAAGCACTCTGTGGGAGTCACAGCAGATCTTCCTGGGGTTGATAGATCCGGTGATGAAGTACGCTACATGTGCTACTTGGGGTTGGAGAGACGGCCATTACACTTCATGGTTACTCATCTCATCTGCAAAAACGTAACGGCGCGTCGTTAGCACAAACAGGTTCCCCCAAGATTAAACAAGAACTTGCAGGCAAGCAATAGAAAAGCGACAGTAGAAGAGTTTAGATCATGCACGGCGCCGGTGAAGCAGATCCGGTTCATGCACAGCGGTGTCGGTGAGCAAGATCCGATGCGGTGGACGACGGATCCGGCGAAGCGGCTCCGGTGGGGTGGACGATGCCGCAGCTGAAGCGACTGCGGTAGACTGCTGGATGAGCATATGGTTTCGAGGTTCGGCGGGGATGATCCGGTCCGGTTGATGACGGCGTCGATGAAGCGGCTCCGGCAGGCAGCCGGATGACGAGGATCGCGAGGGCTCGGGTAGGCCAGGGAAGTCCGGCGGGGATGTTCCGGTGCGGTGGTCGTGGAGGTGGTAGAGAGAGGGACTTGAGAAGTTCCGGTGGGTGGTCTCAGATGAGAGACTGAGGGAAATGAATTTTTTTGGGAGGGTATCCGGGGCTAGGGAGGTGGTGATCCAAAAAATGACGGGCAGACCCCCCCACCAACCGACTTTGCTGTCATCTCCACAGGGGTAGAATCGGAATTTGGAAGCGTGTGAAATTTTTGTATTTTGTGGGCGGGAAGTTTTGCCGCTATGAGATTTTGAATTTCGCTAAGGTCCAAGTATAATGATAAAAAATTGTGAGACCGTACTAGTACCTCTGTTCAAGGCCGACTGTAAAATCAAATCATCATCAAGTTGAACATCGGTTACTACCATGATCATCATCGGACACAGATCTGGTGACATGCACCTGAAATTGGTGCATTCGTTGCAAAGTATAATGCTAAAAAAATTAGTGACCGTACTAGTACTTCTGTTCAAGCCCGAGTGCAACATCAAATCATCATCACGTTGAAAATTTGTTACCATGATCATGATCTATCTCTAAATTTGGCGCATCCGCTAAATCTGGCAAAGTATAATGATAAAGAAATTGTGAGACAGTAGTAGTACTTCTGTTCATGGTCGAGTGCAACATCAAATCATCATCACGTTTAAAATTTGTTACCATGATCATGATCTACCTCTGAAAATGGGCGCATCCGCTAAAACTTGCAAAGTATAATGATACAAAATTGTGAGACCGTACTAGGACTTATGTTCAAGGTCGAGTGCAACATCAAATCATCATTACATTGAAAAGTGTGTTACCATGATCATGATCTATCTCTGAATTTGGCGCATCCGCTAAATCTCGCAAAGTATAATGATAAAGAATTTGTGAGACAGTAGTAGTACTTCTGTTCAAGCCCGAGTGCAACATCAAATCATCATCACGTTGACAATTTCTGTTACCATGATCCTCTATTTGGGGATGCTGCTCCCACACCACACCAGCGGCCCCAAACGGCAGCCATTTTAAAATTAAAATTGACATTTAAAAACCCAAAATCATACGAAATTTATACCAAAGTAGCTCGACTTTAAACATAACTAAACTTAAACTTAATCCTGGTCTACGGGCCGTCGGTTGGGGCGCTCGACGGCACTGCCTCGTCGTTGTTCTTAGCCATTGCCGCCTGCTTTCGTGCGCATCTGGCGGTGGAGCATGGCGGCCGGCGTCGCAGGGGCTTGCCGGCGGCGCTGTCCCCGCGCTTCCAGCCTTTCCCGAGAAGCTTCGATCTCGGCGCGCCTCGCCTGCTGGCGAGCGAACGCGTCCTGGTGGCGATGAGCGTTGAGCTCTGCGAGCTTCTGTCGCTCCGCCTCCTTGAGGCGGCGTCCCGCCTCCTCCGTGACCGCTCGCTGGCGCGATATCTCGAGGACGTGCTCGAGGTTCGCGTCGTTGACGAACTCGCGCTCCTCCTCCCTCAACCGCTGGTATCGTTGTGCGTTCAGCGACGCGAGGATCGCCGCCTGCTCCGGGTCGGTGGGGGCCTGCGGCGGCTCGCCCGACTGCGCTGACTCCTCGATCCGCCGCCTCTGCTTCCGCTTCTGCTACGTAGACATCGTGCCAGGACTCGAACCGTGGGTCCTCGTCCTCGTCGGAGCTGTGCTCGTCGTCGGCCTGCAGCTCCGGCTCCGGCTCCGGCTGCGGCTGCCGTGGTGGTGGAGGCAGCGCGCGGCCGTTGAGGCCAAGCATCGAGTAGGTGGTCTTCAGACGGCGCGGCATCTTGATGTGGAGAGTAGAGAATGGAGCGGCGGTGGTGGACGGCGTACGTCCTATATATCTAGCGGTGGCAACTACCCACATTTACGGCGACTGGACGCCGCGTGGCCAGTCGCTGCCCTCGTGGCCAGTCGCTGCCTCGGTTTCCGCGCGGGAGGCCATTTAAACGCCGACGACCAACCTTCCCGCGTCGTGGCCAGTCGATGCGAACCGTCGCGTCCTCTCGCTGACAAGGCGCCTCCACCAGCGAAAACCGTCGTTCCGCGAGGCACCCGGAGCGCCTGATTCGCGCCCCTGGCGAAGGGGCCGGCTCGGGGATGCCGGAGATTCTACTGGGCTCGAAAAATGGCCGGCGCCGTTTGGAGCGCACCGGTGCGAGCCATAAAACGACGCCGGCCCCCAAATCGCTATCAGGCCGGGCCGCCGGTGGAGATGCTCTGAATTTGGGGCAACCGCTAAATCTTGCATAGTATAATGATAAAAAATTGTGAGACCATACTAGTAGTTCTGTTTAAGGCCGAGTGCAAGATAAAATAATCATTACATTGAAAATTTGTTACAATGATTGCAAACTATAGCAATAACAGGAAAAAATGCTCAAGGATTACAATAACAGCAAAAATTCTCAAATACAACAACAAGTCGAAATAACTCAAATGATACAAGCCATACAAATGGCATCATCGGCAAAACTGCATTTCTGTTAGGTAGAATTCATCGGAGTGCAAGTAACAGCTGGCTTTCCATTAGATCTGCAGAGTAGATTATTAAGGATCTGCTCAATCCAAGCTTGCCTATTTTTCAATTCATGTATCTCATTGACTGTTATGATGATATTTGAATCTCTTTCATCTCTTTGCTGCTGAATTATATCAAGTGATTCGTGTGCAAAGGCAGCGATTGTTTGCGCTGGAATGGCTGGGACAGTAGCTATCATCTGACAATCAGATGAATTGGCATTGTCACGGCTGTGCTGTGGAAAGACCTGGACACTTGATGTACATGCCCTGCCATCTGCCTTCCTTGCTCTATTCAGGGGCTGAAAACAAGACAGTGCAAGTTACAGAACCATACAATTTGAGAAAACAACCATATTATTAGTTGTCACAGATTTTTGCAAAGCATCAAAACAGATGGCAGATTTTCACAAAGCACAAGGCATAATATAACAAAGCAAGCTATCAACCCCAATGCAACAGGCAGAGCAACCGGATGGCAAATATGAACAAAATAAATCAAGTAACTAGACAGTCTGTGCCTAATAAAATAAGCCAGGAAACTGCATAACAGCTGTCTATTAAAATTGACACTTGGAAGGGGTGCTTCAGATCCCTTAAGTTCCACAAAAGTGGTAGCCAGACATTGTGCAGTTGGAGAATCTCCAACCCCCTAAATTTCATTATTTTAATCATCAGCCAGCCATGGGAATGCCTCAGATAAAAGAGAAATATATCCATTTGGTGCCAAATATAAACGAGCAGGACCAATTAAGACAGATTAGACAGCAACCATTCTGGGATTCATATAAACTGACATATTATTTCAATGTTTAACCCATGAGCGCAATATAAGGGAAGGAGAAACAAACAAATGAACCATTTTGTGCCTAAAAATAAAAGATGGGTCAGCCAAAAAGTAACAACAAATCTTATTTATGATACCTACTGAAGGTGGATTTCCTACTACAGAAGGTGGCATTGGATTAATCAACAGTGAAATCCGAAAAAAGTCTTACAAAAAACAAATATGCTCATTATATCCCACAACAAGCATGCCAGATAGTCGCAAGGTTTATATGTTTTAATCATCAGTCAACTCAATGAATCAAGGACTAATAACCAATTGAATCATCATCTGACTCATATTCACCAAGCAAAACATTCTTATCATTATGGAAGAAATCCAGAAGACATAACGGTATGAGGAAGTGCATGAGCAATCAAACATTATGTGGCTGGAATAAAATGCCAGATCATTTAAGTTAAGCAGAACAATTAAATTGGTTTAATCACGATCAAACAAAAAAAGATTAGACAGGCAATAGAACAAGTTTGAGAAGCTAGCAGGAAAATGAACGAAGACGTGCAGTCATACAAATAGCATGATTTATTTCAAACCAGTTATCCTATCTATATGGAGAGTAAATGTGTTAAACACAAACTGGTTCCAGCACGATAAGCATATCAATACAAAAATGAAAGGTACTTACTGGATTATAGGGGTGATTCACTCCACGATTTGCTGTGTTCCATGTGATAGTGCAACATGAAATTACAGCAAAGAGTTAGGGTTGCAGCTCTTGAAGAAAAAAAACAATGAAGAATTTAAATGTACCAGAGCAATGAGTTCACACATGTACTACAGGATGGCAAAAGGATAGCAGAAAGGAAATAGTAATTGGCATTTACCGTCATTGTTTACAACAAAACAGATGGAAATTATAATGTAAAACCTTGTGAACACAGAAGAGCACAGAATGGCGGAATATAAAACAACATTTTGCAACGAACAAAACAGACGGCGGCTATGGTCCCAGCACACAACCTGTCACCTGAGAATAAGAAAAGCAAACAAACATGTAGGTTTCCTAACAAAAATAGATGAATTACATAGCATGCAATTACTGTTCTAACATTAGGACGAACTAGATAGATATTATAGGGGTGTTTCTTGAGAGTTTATAGAGCAGGGAACGCTTTGCTAGTCTTAGTATGAACAAGACAAAATTAATACTATTTTTTGCAACACACAGTACAATCATAGACGCTCACACGTACATACATACACTCATCACTCAAGCACACACACTACCCCTTCGAGCACCTTCAGGAAACTGCATCCAAGAAACTGTTCCGACGGGTATTGAGATTGACGAAGTCACCACTAGCACCACAATGTCATCGGGAACGCCGCGTCCCACAGAAGAATATTCCTCCATTTTTGAGACACCAAAGCGTTAAATCTGGGGGTGCCACTGCCCTCCTAACCATCCAACCACAGGTTGGTTCTCAGTGATTTGGTACTTGACATGTACTACATGATATCTAAAATGAAGTCGGTGTCAGGCTAACAAGCAAGGTGCGGCGTCGTTGCTTGACGTGAGTCGGTGTGATGCCATCACAAGATGAAGTGCATGGTCCATGTGATCTGGATTAGGGGATACTAGCATAATACCCGTGTGTTGCAACGGGTTAATAACGAAAGATGGCTCCCTCCAAATATAGAATAAATGGAATATAATCGCAATGTCTATGTCCAGGATGTGTGGCCACATGGTCCTCATTTTTCTTTAGAATCTGTGGTACGTCAGTATCATACAATGTGCATTATTTTTTGTCATCACTGAGACAACTCTGATGCTCGATCGACCGATCCGAGTTGATCAATCGACCGATCTAATTAACATGTTTGAACAAACGATCGAATAATTCATAGTATTTATTGAATGATACTCCCTCCGTGCCAAAAATAAGGCGTCTAAGGATTAGTTAAAAGTCAATGTTTTTAAAGTTTGACCAAGTTTACACACAAAAATATAAATATTTACAATACTAAATCATTATCAATAGAGTCACCCTAAAGTATAATTTCTTAATATGTCAATTTGATATTGTAGATGTAAATATTTTTTAAAATATTTGGTCAAAGTTTGTAAGGTTTGACTTTTGAGTTTTGACCAATCCTTAGACGCCTTACATTTTGGGACGGAGAGAGTATATCGTAAAAGGTGCCCGTTTTACACCATCTTTTTTAACAAAACACGGTACAATATAAATGCTCACTAAATGCATACTCGCTCCTACGAACGCACAAATGCACATGCAATCTCTATGAACACCTTCAAGATACTTTGTCTGAGAAACTGATTTGTCGAGAACACACGTCGAAACGTGGCCCCAACTGAACAGATATTTCTCTTTATTAATGAAACACCCACGCATGAAACATGGTTTTTTTAGGGAGAATGTCACTGCGCTCCAAAACATGTGGTTGATTCTTGTGACTAACCTCTTAAAAGCTGCAGGGTATGAAAGCTTTGTTTTTTTTAAGGATTTTTAGTTGCATAAGTGTTGAGATTTGTATGTCCTACGAATTTTAAAGGGAAAATGCATGCACGTGCAAAAATTAGGAAAAGAAACCTAGAGTCATATAGATTGTCACTGTATGTTTGCGAATGAAAGAAAAGTTAGAAAATTTAAAGTAGCACGGCAAGAGGAGCCTAATCAATGGGTCTCTTTTGGCCTTTTTCTTTTTTGCCGATTGTGTCGATCTAACCGGGATTGCCGGACACGCGTTGATGAACTACGGCAGAGGAGAAAGGACGGATCACCTGCCGATCTTTTACAGAACTATGCCAGAAAGGATATAAAGATTGACCGGTACAAAAACCATCTCCATCAATCTACGCTCGTTAAGGAGAGGGTTCCTTAGAGAATAAAAAGGGGAGCGAACGAAAAAGATGTGTGGCTGGACCGATCTATGCTTGTCTTACCGATTAGAATTAGGAAAGGGATGCTGATTTTGCTACCTAGTGCTACGGATTGGATTTTGGTCGTGACCTAACTAATCCTGATAAGAACTCCTCATGGAGCCGGTCACGCTGACCTTACTTTTTATGTTCGGGGTGAGTTGTATACACGTTTGACGTACCATCACCAACCACCGCGGCCTATTTTAAATTTAATAGTAAAGATAGTTTATATGACAAGATTATGGGGGGATTGTTAGTAGTAATCTTATCAATGTGGTTGGCTAGTAAAGGAGCTAGCTTAGTCATGAAGTATCCAAGGTATGTAGAGAGAACTGTAGAATGGGGAATGTTCTAGAGTAAGATATTTACGAGTAGTATGAAATATCTAGAGTTTGTAGAGTATTCTAGAAGTATGGTATAGGGTTTGGATTCTGGCACATGGCAACAATCTAAAGGGTCATGTACAAAAATTTAAATAGAGTATCACCCGTCCCATGTAAGTAAGCTTTGTACCACTGAGATATCCAATAAAGCTTCCTAGTAGTAGTAGCCCTGTGTGTAAGTGTATGTGAGGCACAAGCTTCCTAGTATTATAAGCCCTGTGTGTGAAGCACATCAAGACAGAGAGCTCGAGGAGTGGCATGGGCAAATGCGCAGGATCCTGCCATCTGCCACGCGCATTGAGAGCGGGGCGGAGCTGGATCTATGGGACACATTCTAGTTGACCAAGACATGCTTGAACCTTCTATGGTAACAGACCAAAACGTGTAGGGGGGAGGGGGTCTGGTTACCTCGACGGCGGCTTCGTGTAGTCATACTCGGCATCCTTGCGGGTCACGTCGACGACGGCGGGGGTGCTGCGGTTGCGGTGGGCGTCGGCGTCGAGGAAGCAGATCTGGGGCGGTCGATGATGGGTTCGGGGAAGCAGATCTGAAACGAGGGAGTCGGTGAAGCAGATCCGGTGCAGTGCACGGCGTCGTTGGTGAAGCGGATCAGGTACGGCAGACGAGGGAGTCGGTGAACTCAGATAGTGCAGTGCACGGCGGCGTTGGTGAAGCGGATCTGGTGCTGCGGATGAAGCAGTCGGTGAAGCAGATCCGATGCAGTACACGGCGGCGTTGGTGAAGCGGATCTGGTGCTGCGGACGAGGGAGTCGGTGGCCTCAGGTAGGTGAGGTGGTATGCCGGCTAAGTACGGCTGGGATATTCCGGTGCGGTGGTCCGGCAGGTGAGAGATGATGGGCCTGGAGTATTGCGACAGATTTTTTGCGGAAATGGGGAAGACGAATGGAAGGCGGTAGACTATATATATCAGAGGGGGTGTGTAAATTACGAACGAGACCCCAACCAACGCCGGCTTCACTTGTCTGCCTTTGCGTCATTGCTAATAGGGTCGAAAGGGAATTCGAAATATGTGTATGGAGGCGGGAGTTTTGGCGCTCAACTCGTATTTTGAATCTCCCTGGTGTATAAGCAGTACAGTATACTAGATATTGAATCATAGACCAGGGAAGACAAGTACAGTAGTACAAAAATACTGTAATGTCTACATTGCATGATGCTGATCTACCTTGCGTTAGTGTTTGTACTTTGTAGTGGTAGCTAAGTGGTGCAAAGAAGACATATTTGTAATTTCTACAACTTAGATATGTCTATATACATCCGTATTAGACAAAACTAAGACACCTCCTTTTAGACGAAGGTAATATTAATTTTGAATCTCTTTGTACTAATGTTGATGATTTTTAATAGATCTTCAGAGTTTCGTAGAAAAAAACTAGGCTCCTCTCGAGAAACAAATAAGCATACGTAATGAAGCATCTTTGAAGCGGCCTTGCGCTAAGAGTTTGGGCTAAGGGCCCGTGTATCTGTAATATAGTAGATCGCATTGTAATTTAGATTAAAGAGATAGAGTCTGGCCCGTGCACGGTTAGGTGCACGCCTCAATTAGAAAGTCCCTTGGACTATAAATATGTATCTAGGGTTATCGGAAAAGGAGGACAATCATCGTTCAACCAACACAAATCAGGCGCATCGCCACCCCTTTCTTCGAGGGTTTCTCCCGGGTAAGCACCATGCTGCCTAGATCGCATCTAGCGATCTAGGCAGTATACGTTTATTCGTTAACCTTGTACTGCTCGTGCTGAAGCCTTGTTGATGGCGAGCAGTACTATTTATCCTTAGGTGTTTAGGGGCTCGCATTGGTGCTTTCACGTGCATATCTGCGTGGCAATGCCGTCCCTCGACACCTAGCTGCCCTTACGTCTATCCAGACGTAAGGGCAGCATCTTGCTTGATCGTGCTTAGTAGATCCGATCCGTTATAGTTGCTCCTTGCATCTGCAGGGATTAGTTTAATATCTGCATAGTTAGGCCTTATGCTGGGGTCGGATGATCCGGTAGTGCGTTAGGCGTTGCTTATCGTCCCTGCGAGGGATGTTCCGGGAATCAACGTATGTTGGTTTTTAGGCCTCTCGTAGGGGTAGTTTGCATCACCTCTCGTAGCTGCTAGGCCCGATCACACGTAGGACGTTCCGATTATGCGGTGAAAACCCTAAACTGTCGTGGATCGTTTTAGCTTTGTTCTGATCAAGCAGGATCCCCATGCCATTGCAAATCCATCAAGGACCATGGGGGCGATCGGCTCTTTGAGCCGATCCACAGGGAAACCTGAGAGCCGATAAGGCTCGTATTTAATGTTTACGTGTCTGCCATGCAGGAACAATCGAAGCACTAACACCTTCCTGATCAGGTCTAGGTCAGGTGGCACGCCCTAGCAACCGCCAGGACGTTGGCCAGAAGATTTGCGGGACGACGCGAGGTGCCAGGGATCCACTAAGCGGCCCTGGGAGCTTCCCGGCTCTTCGTGTTGCTTAACCAAAGCCCGTCGGGGGGTTTTGGAGGGTAACACATTCTGGCACGCCCGGTGGGACATCTTCTGCAACATCCACGTCAACACCGACATCCGAGATGGCAGAGGAACAGATCACATACGAGGATCTCCCTGCGGAGCACAAGAAGAAATACGATGAGCTGAAGGCCATCTGTGAAGCCGAACTCATCGGCTCCTCTGAGACAACCCGTTCTCGCAACATCAAGCTCAGAGGAAACACGTGTCTGTCGCATGGCGTCAATACGGTAGATCTCAGCCACTCCATAAGAGAACCAGGGTTCTCCTTTAGTGTCAATATGGCCAGGCTGGTGAACTGCCATAGCGCGGACAAAGCAGAGAGCAGCCACTCTCGTGGCAAAGATAAAGAGGAGGCCGTTCCACGCGACCGGCCCCAAGACGACGATAGACGGTACCTGACCGAGGAGGAGGTGAGAAACATACGGTATCAACGCCCATTATCCGTGCATCTCCTCAACAAATATGAGCAGCAGTACGACCGACGTCGCCGCTACGACGACGACGATGGAAGATATCGTCGGTCTGATGCAGGAGGTATCGTCGAGCACAGGAATAACGACGGGTACGAACGCCACGCTGGAGGGAGGTCAAAGGAGCGAGACAACGTGGATCAGCACTGGAACTGTCCCTTCTTCAAACATTGCTGGGACTCAGGAATGAGCCGATTGCCAACAATCGAGAACTGCCCAGAGTGCAAACAGCGAAGGAGAAGGACAAACGAAGTTTCAGTGTTCGAGCGTCTAGGACCTCTCCCACCACATAACAAACGAGCTGAGTCATCTCAAGAAGAAGACTTTGAGGAGTCAGATGGAGAAGAAGATAGGTATCACCGACCAAGGTGGTGCCCTGATGGACTCAGCCATTCTCAGAAGCGTAGGGTGCAACGGCTGCGAAACCTGGAAGAAGCCGAGGCACAGTACCTGTACACGTTGAGAAGAGCACGGCCCGATCTGGCCGTGAAAATCCAGCAAACATTGGAGACGAAGGCGCGCCCGCCAAAGAAAGTATGGCGCCCAAAACAGGCGAAAGCCGATGCACAGGCATCGGCTGATGCCGATGCAGAGACATCGGCTGACACAAACAGTGTTCAGGATCTCATCAATTTATAAAAAGCAAGGATCTCACCTCAAGCATGTCACGTCACCATAGTAGAGAACCAAAAAGTTGTAAACCCTCATTAAGCATTGCAATGGAAAAGGAGGCCGATTTCAGCGATCGGCCAGCATTATCCTCAACATACGCTTTGCCGGTATTCAACATTGATCTGGCCAAGCGATGGAAAGCTGGGTTATGGGTTTACATCAGCGGACGAACTAGAAGAGGTTGATATTGGTCCTGGGGACAAGCCCCGGCCAACATTTATCAGCAAGAAACTAGACCCACACCTGAGGGGCATGATGATAGCCCTGTTAAAAGAGTACCCAGATTGTTTTGCCTGGGATTATACAAAGATGCCTGGGTTAGACAGGAGCATCATTGAGCACCGGCTCCCTCTGAAGAAAGGATTTCGGCCGTTCCAGCAGCGAGCACGACAGATGAAGGCCGAAGTCTTGGAGGAAGTCAAGAAAGAAATCAAGAAGATGCTGGACGCCGGATTCATCAGGCCATGCAGGTACGCTGAATGGATTTCCAATGTGGTGCCTGTGGAGAAAAAGGATGGCCGATGGCGCGTAGCCATAGATTTCCGGAACCTTAACAGCGCCACTCCGAAGGACGAGTATCCGATGCCAGTAGCAGAAACCCTGATCAATGCAGCTGCTGGTCATAAAATATTGAGTTTCATGGATGGCAATGCTGGCTACAACCAAATTTTCATGGCTCCGGAGGATATACACAAGACTGCATTCAGAGTGCCAGGCTCGGTAGGCTTGTTTGAATATGTGGTCATGACGTTTGGACTGAAGAACGCCGGCGCGACATACCAAAGGGCCATGAACTACATCTTCCATGACTTAATCGGCAAATTGGTGGAGATTTACATCGACGACGTGGTGGTAAAGTCTGTTGCGACGGACGGACACTTAGAGGATTTGCGACGAGTCCTGGACCGAACTCGGAAGTTCGGACTGAGAATGAATCCGAAGAAGTGCGCCTTCGGTGTGACGGCCGGTCAGTTCCTAGGATTCTTGGTCCACGAGCGTGGGATTGAGATCGGCCTAAAAAGTCAGGAGGCAGTTCGAACGATGAAGCCGCCCACCACAAAGAAGGAGCTCCAATGTCTCATCGGCAAAATTAATTTCGTCAGAAGGTTCATCTCCAACCTGTCTGGGCGAATTGAGCCGTTTATGGGCTTGGTCAAAATCAAGCCCGATGAAGAGTTCCGCTGGGGGGCAGAGCAACAGCAGGCTTTTGACGATATTAAGGAGTACTTGACGAAGCCACCTGTGTTAGTTCCGCCGCGGCAGGACAGGCCATTCTATATTTACTTGTCAGTGGCTGACACCTCCATCGCGTCAGTGGTGGTGCAGGTTTATGATGGCCTAGAAAAAGTGGTTTTTTACCTCAGTAGAAGGATGTTGGATGCAGAAACAAGGTATCCTGAAATTGAGAAGTTGTGCCTCTGTCTGTTCTTCACCTGCACCAAGATCCAACACATCCTTGTGTCAGCCGATATCATCGTTATATGCAAATCGGACGTCATCAAACACATGTTGTCGGCTCCTGTATTAAAAGGCCGACTCGGCAAATGGATGTTTGCACTATCGGAGTTTGAGATCCGGTATCAACCGGCAAAGGCAGTCAAGGGGCAAGCGCTAGCAGATCTGATTGCCGAACGAATAAACACGGACGTAGCGGCACTATCGGTGCGCGCATGGGCTATGTTCTTCGACGGATCGGTTTGTGAGGATGGTTGCGGCATTGGCGTGCTACTCGTGTCGCCTCGGGGGGCAACATACTCCTTCTCTATCAAGTTAGCTGACCCCTGCACCAACAACGTGGCTGAGTATGAAGCGATCTGCAAGGGAATGAAGTTACTCCTGGAAGCTGGGGCTGAAGCAGTCGAGATCTTTGGAGATTCCAAATTGGTGATCTCTCAGCTCACAGAGGAATACAAGTGCGAAAGCGAGTCACTCTTCCCATTTTGGATACAATGCCGTGAGCTAATGGCACAGTTCAGGTATATAAGCTTAAATTGGATCCCAAGGTTGCAAAATACTGAAGCCAACGACCTCGCACAAACAGCGTCAGGGTACAAGGACACGGCAGGAGAAGCCGATTTTCAGGTGCAATTCCTGGAACCAGATGATTGGAGAGCCGATATCTTCAATTATTTGAAGGATCCGGCTCGGGGGGCACCTAAGCGTACAAGATACAGAGCCATGAAGTACGTACTGATAGGCGATGACATGTTCTATAGAACGTTGGAAGGATTACTCCTCAAATGTTTGGGGTCAGCCGAGTCCAATCGGCTCTTGCACGAGGTGCACGAGGGTGCGTGTGGAACCCACCAGTCGGCCCATAAGATGAAATGGCTGATTAGGCGCTCCGGATTTTATTGGCCTACCATGCTTGAAGATTGCTTCCAGTATTATAAAGGTTGTCAAGCATGTCAGAAGTTTGGGAGCATTCAGATGGTGCCTGCATCAGCAATGAATCCCATCATCAAGCCTTGGCCATTCCGAGGGTGGGGTATGGATATGATCGGAGAAATTCATCCTTCATCGAGCAAGGGCCATAGATGGGTTCTGGCCATTACAGATTACTTCACGAAATGGGTGGAAGCGGTCCCTATGAAGAAAGTAGCGTCGGAAGACGTTATCAAGTTCGTATTGGAACATGTCATTCATAGGTTCGGGATTCCCCAAACTATTACGACCGATGGAGGTTCGGTCTTCGTTTCGAAAGAGATGAAAAAGTTCTGCGACGACATGGGAATCAAGTTAATCCGATCGTCTCCATATTATGCTCAAGCAAACGGGCAGGCCGAAGCATCCAACAAGAGCTTGATCAAGCTGATCAAGAGGAAAATTGACGAGCACCCCAAACGATGGCATGAGGTGTTGTCAGAGGCGTTGTGGGCTTACCGTATGTCGTGTCATGGGGCAATCAAAACCACCCCATACCAGCTGGTCTATGGACAGGAAGCTGTGTTACCCTGGGAAGTCAAGGCAGGATCAAGGCGGGTCACGTTTCAGAATGATCTAACTGCTGAAGAATACGCAGCCCTGATAAGCGACAGCATTGAGGATGCGACGGAGCTTAGGCTATGGTCACTCGAGAAGATCAAGGAGAACAAAGCCAAGGTAGCTCGGGCATATAATAAGAAGGTGAAGCCAAAAGAATTCCAAGTTGGTGATTTGGTATGGGAAGCTGTATTGCCATTGGGGACGAGGGATAAAGAGTATGGGAAATGGTCTCCGAATTGGCATGGCCCGTATAAAGTTGTCCAAGTTCTGAAGGGGAATGCGTACATGCTCGAGATGTTGGATGGCGTGAAATTCCCGGTAGCCGTCAATGGCCAGCATCTAAAGAAATATTTCCCAAGTATGTGGGATGATGGACAGTAAAGATATGGAGGCCGATGTATAAATCGGCCAGTAAATGGGTAAATGGGGCCGATTATATGAAATCAGTAAAAATAAAAGGGTAAAAATCAGGCGCATCTCGCCGGAATCGCGTTTGGAATGCAGGCCGACGCTGTGCCATCGGCTTTTTGAGCAGTGACTTCATTGGACGAATCGGCCAAGTTGACAAGAAAGCAAAGGTTGTCTAGAGAAATTTTCTTCATTAATAAGAAAGGATCTTTACAAGGAAGAGCCGATTGCTCAAGAAAGGAGGAACAAAAGAAGAGCCGATTGCTCAGGGATTGCTAATCCTACAGAGTTAATCGTCGCTGGCCTCATCGTCAGCGCCGGAGCCACCATCGCGCCGGAGACTTCTTCGTCGCTGCTGCCCAGGTCCTCAGCTGAAGCCTCTTCTTCCTCGTCATCATCATCATTCTCACTGTCCGCCCAACTGCGGAAGCGCTTCGTCGGCGGATATCCAGCGGAAGAGGAGGAATCATCTTCCTCCTCTTCTTCTCCTTCCTCGTCATCATCATCGTCCTCGCTGTCCGCCCACATGCAGGAGCGCTTCGTCGGCGGGTACGCGTAGATGCACACGTCCGTTGGGAACCCCAAGTGGAAGGTATGATGCGTATAGAAGCAAGTTTCCCTCAGTATGAAACCAAGGTTTAATCGAACCAGTAGGAGCCAAGAAGCACGTTGAAGGTTGATGGTCGCGAAATGTGATGCGGCGCAACACCAGGGATTCCGGCGCCAACGTGGAACCTGCACAACACAACCCAAGTACTTTGCCCCAACGAAACAGTGAGGTTGTCAATCTCACCGGCTTGCTGTAACAAAGGATTAAACGTATCGAGTGGAAGATGTTTGCAAAGAAAACAGTAAACACAATTGCAGTAGATTGTATGCTATGTAAAGAATAGGACCGGGGTCCACAGTTCACTAGAGGTGTCTCTCCCATAAGATAAAAGCATGTTGGGTGAACAAATTACAGTCGGGCAATTGACAAATAGAGAAAGGCATAACAATGCATATACATGATATGATAAATATAGTGAGATTTAATTGGGCATTACGACAAAGTACATAGACCGCCATCCAACTGCATCTATGCCTAAAAAGTCCACCTTCAGGTTATCATCCGAACCCCCTCCAGTATTAAGTTGCAAAGCAACAGACAATTGCATTAAGTATGGTGCGTAATGTAATCAACAACTACATCCTTAGACATAGCATCAATGTTTTATCCCTAGTGGCAACAGCACATCACAACCTTAGAACTTTCTGTCACTGTCCCAGGTGTCAATGAAGGCATGAACCCACTATCGAGCATAAATACTCCCTCTTGGAGTTAAGAGTAAAAACTTGGCCAGAGCCTCTACTAATAACGGAGAGCATGCAAGATCATAAACAACACATGAACAATAGATTGATAATCACCATAATCATAGTACTCTCTATCCATCGGATCCCGACAAACACAACATATAGAATTACATATAGATGATCTTGATCATGTTAGGCAGCTCACAAGATCCAACAATGAAGCACAACAAGGAGAAGACGACCATCTAGCTACTGCTATGGACCCATGGTCCAGGGGTGAACTACTCACTCATCACTCCGGAGGCGATCATGGCGATGAAGAGTCCTCCGGAGATGAATCCCCTCTCGGCAGGGTGCCGGAGGCGATCTCCTGAATCCCCGAGATGGGATTCGCGGCGGCGCGTCTCTGGGTTTCCGTATCGTGGCTCTCGGTACTGGGGGTTTCGCGACGGAAGCTTTAAGTAGGCGGAGGGTCAACGCGGGGGCCACACGAGGGGCCCAGGGGGTGGTCGGCGCGGCCGGGCTTGGGCCGCGCCGCCCTAGCTCCTGGCTGCCTCGTGGCCCCACTTCGTTAGATCTTCGGTCTTCTGGAAGCTTCGTGCAAAAATAGGACCTGGGCGAAAGTTTCGTCCAATTCCGAGAATATTTCTTTACTAGGATTTCTGAAACCAAAACAGCAGAAAACAGCAACTGGCTCTTCGGCATCTTGTTAATAGGTTAGTTCCGAAAATGCATAAATATGACATATAATGTGCATAAAACATGTAGGTATCATCAATAAAGTAGCATGGAACATAAGAAATTATCGATACGTTGGAGACGTATCAGCATCCCCAAGCTTAGTTCTGCTCGTCCCGAGCAGGTAAAACGATAACAAAGATAATTTCTGAAGTGACATGCCATCATAATCTTGATCATACTATTTGTAAACATATGTAATGAATGCAGCGATCAAAACAAAAGTAATGACATGAGTAAACAACTGAATCATAAAGCAAAGACTTTTCATGAATAGTACTTCAAGACAAGCATCAATAAGTCTTGCATAAGAGTTAACTCATAAAGCAATAAATCAAAGTAAAGGTGTTGAAGCAACACATAGGAAGATTAAGTTTCAGCGGTTGCTTTCAACTTATAACATGTATATCTCATGGATATTGTCAACATAAAGTAATATAACAAGTGCAATATGCAAGTATGTAGGAATCAATGCACAGTTCACACAAGTGTTTGCTTCTTAAGGTGGAAGGAGATAGGTAAACTGACTCAACAGTAAAAGTAAAAGAATGGTCCTTCAAAGAGGAAAGCATCGATTGCTGTATTTGTGCTAGAGCTTTTATTTTGAAAACATGAAACAATTTTGTCAACGGTAGTAATAAAGCATATGAGTTATGAAAATTATATCTTACAAGTTGCAAGCCTCATGCATAGTGTACTAATAGTGCCCGCACCTCGTCCTACTTAGCTTGGACTACCGGATCTTTGCATGCCATGTTTCAACCAAGTGTCACAAAGGGGTACCTCCATGCCGCCTGTACAAAGGTCCAAGGAGAATGCTCGCATTTCGGATTTCTCGCTTTTGATTATTCTCAACTTAGACATCCATACCGGGACAACATGGACAACAGATAATGGACTCCTCTTTAATGCATAAGCATGTAGCAAAGTTATTATTCTCATATGAGATTGAGGATATATGTCCAAAACTGAAACTTCCACCATGATTCATGGCTTTAGTTAGTGGCCCAATGTTCTTCTCTAACAATTTTGCATGCTCCAACCACTAAAATGATAGATCCTTCAGACAAGATGGACATGCATAGCAACTCACATGATATTCAACAATAGTTGATGGCGTTCCCCAGAAGCATGGTTATCGCACAACAAGCAACTTAATAAAATATAAAGTGCATAAGTACATATTCAATACTACGATAGTTTTTAAGGCTATTTTGTCCCATGAGCTATATATTGCAAAGGTGAATGATGGAATTTTAAAGGTAGCACTCAAGCAATTTACTTTGGAATGGCGGATAAATACCATGTAGTAGGTAGGTATGGTGGACACAAATGGCATAGTAGTTGGCTCAAGGATTTTGGATGCATGAGAAGTATTCCCTCTCGATACAAGGTTTAGGCTAGCAAGGTTATTTGAAGCAAACTCAAGGATGAACAGGTGCAGCAAGACTCACATAAAAGACATATTGTAAACATTATAAGACTCTACACCGTCTTCCTTGTTGTTCAAAACTCAATACTAGATATTATCTAGACCTTAGAGAAACCAAATATGCAAATCAGATTTTAGCAAGCTCTATGTATTTCTTCATTAATGGGTGCAAAGCATATGATGCAAGAGCTTAAACATGAGCACAACAATTGCCAAGTATCACATTATCCAAGACATTTTAGAATTACTACATGTAGCATTTTCCAATTCCAACCATATAACAATTTAACGAAGAAGAAACTTCGCCTTGAACATTATGAGTAAAGCCTAAGGACACATGTGTCCATACGCAACAGCGGAGCGTGTCTCTCTCCCACAAAGTGAATGCTAGGATCCATTTTATTTAAACAAAAACAAAAACAAAAACAAACCGACGCTCCAAGTAAAGAACACAAGATGTGATTGAATAAAAATATAGTTTCAGGGGAGGAACCTGATGATTTTGTCGATGAAGAAGGGGATGCCTTGGGCATCCCCAAGCTTAGACGCTTGAGTCTTCTTAAAATATGCAGGGGTGAACCACGGGGCATCCCCAAGCTTAGAGCTTTCACTCCTCTTGATCATAGTATATCATTCTCCTCTCTTGACCCTTGAAAACTTCCTTCACACCAAACTTCAAGCAAACTCATTAGAGGGTTAGTGCACAATTAATAATTCACTCATTCAGAGGTGACACAATCATTATTTTCACTTCTGGACATTGCATAATGCTACTGGACATTAATGGATCAAAGAAATAAATCCAACATAGCAAAAGAGGCAATGCGAAATAAAAGGCAGAATCTGTCAAAAACAGAACAGTCCGTAAAGACGAATTTAAAGCTGGCACTAGACTTGCTCAAATGGAAAAACTCAAAACTAATGAAAGTTGCGTACATATCTGAGGATCACGCTCGTAAATTGGCAGATTGTTTCGAATTTTCTACAGAGAACTGTGCCCAGATTCGTGACAGACAGCAATGCTGTTTCTGCGCAGCGATCCCAAATATAACATCAACTTTGACATGGAAACTTTACTTGGCACAAAAACATGATAAGGAGAGGTTGCTACAGTAGTAAACAACTTCCAAGACTCAATAAAACAAAAAATTGCTGTAGGTAAAAACATGGGTTGTCTCCCATAAGCGCTTTTCTTTAACGCCTTTCAGCTAGGCGCAGAAAGTGCAAATCAAGTAACATCGAGAGACGGTGTGTCAACCTTACCTTGGGCTTTATCCTTACCTTTCTTATTGTTTTTCTTTCCTTTTGGTTTAGGAAATATATGATTTCCCCCTGGTATAGAGGTGAATTTCAGAGTGCCTTCTCCCACATCAATGACTGCTCCCAATAGTTTCAGCAAGGATCTTCCGAGTATGATTTTTCCTGTTTCAATAACAAGATAATCAATGGATATTGTTCTTCCAAGAATGGTTGTATGCACACCTGCAGCTATTCCCTTAGGAATTATAATAGAGTTATCAATGAGAGTTATTTCTTCTCCCCCTTCATCGACTCCCCAAAGTTTCAAAGATTTATAAATGTTTTCAGGCATAAGGCAAAATTCATACATAATATCACAGTAGGCATGAAGAGTTCGATCACCGATAACAATTTTAACAGCAGGATCCCATAATGAAGGTTTAGGATTCTCTAAGACTTGTTCAAGACGATTACGAACACAGTGATAATTGTCATTCAAGCGAGATGTACTTATCTCGAGATTGTTCAATCTATTATAAATGCTAATAAGGGCTGAATCAAAGTTATTAGCTGAATCATGTGATGCAACCAATTTCTTTATGGCATTAAAAGCTTGATCCCCATTACAATGAAGGAAATCTCCTCCTACTAAAGTGTCCAAAGCATATCTATAGCGAACCATAAGACCAAAATAAAAATTACTAAGGAGCAAACTTAGAGTCATTTGAGGTTCAGTTTTACGATAAGAAGTAAAAATTCTAGACCAAGCATCCTTAAAACTCTCCTCATCCCCTTGTTTAAAAGTGAAGACTAATTCTTCAGGTGAAGAAGTAACAGGTTCAGAGCTAGACATGGTAACAAAAGTAACTAATTTTTTTATATTTTTAATATAGAGTGCAAGACAATAAATAAAGCAAACTAGATAAAGTAAATGCAAGTAACTAATTTTTTGTGTTTTTGATATAGAGAGCAAGACAGTAAATAAAGTAAAACTAGCAACTAATTTTTTTGTGTTTTGTTTAGGTGCAACAAACAAAGTAGTAAATAAAATAAAGCAAGACAAAAACAAAGTAAAGAGATTGAGAAGTGGAGACTCCCCTTGCAGCGTGTCTTGATCTCCCCGGCAACGGCGCCAGAAATTTAGCTTGATACGCGTAGATGCACACGTCCGTTGGGAACCCCAAGTGGAAGGTATGATGCGTATAGAAGCAAGTTTCCCTCAGTATGAAACCAAGGTTTAATCGAACCAGTAGGAGCCAAGAAGCACGTTGAAGGTTGATGGTCGCGAAATGTGATGCGGCGCAACACCAGGGATTCCGGCGCCAACGTGGAACCTGCACAACACAACCAAGTACTTTGCCCCAACGAAACAGTGAGGTTGTCAATCTCACCGGCTTGCTGTAACAAAGGATTAAACGTATCGAGTGGAAGATGTTTGCAAAGAAAACAGTAAACACAATTGCAGTAGATTGTATGCTATGTAAAGAATAGGACCGGGGTCCACAGTTCACTAGAGGTGTCTCTCCCATAAGATAAAAGCATGTTGGGTGAACAAATTACAGTCGGGCAATTGACAAATAGAGAAAGGCATAACAATGCATATACATGATATGATAAATATAGTGAGATTTAATTGGGCATTACGACAAAGTACATAGACAGCCATCCAACTGCATCTATGCCTACAAAGTCCACCTTCAGGTTATCATCCGAACCCCCTCCAGTATTAAGTTGCAAAGCAACAGACAATTGCATTAAGTATGGTGCGTAATGTAATCAACAACTACATCCTTAGACATAGCATCAATGTTTTATCCCTAGTGGCAACAGCACATCACAACCTTAGAACTTTCTGTCACTGTCCCAGGTGTCAATGAAGGCATGAACCCACTATCGAGCATAAATACTCCCTCTTGGAGTTAAGAGTAAAAACTTGGCCAGAGCCTCTACTAATAACGGAGAGCATGCAAGATCATAAACAACACATGAACAATAGATTGATAATCACCATAATCATAGTACTCTCTATCCATCGGATCCCGACAAACACAACATATAGAATTACATATAGATGATCTTGATCATGTTAGGCAGCTCACAAGATCCAACAATGAAGCACAACAAGGAGAAGACGGCCATCTAGCTACTGCTATGGACCCATGGTCCAGGGGTGAACTACTCACTCATCACTCCGGAGGCGATCATGGCGATGAAGAGTCCTCCGGAGGCGAATCCCCTCCTCCGGGGGTGCCGGAGGCGATCTCCTGAATCCCCGAGATGGGATTCGCGGCGTCTCTGTAAGGTTTTCCGTATCGTGGCTCTCGGTACTGGGGGTTTCGCGACGGAAGCTTTAAGTAGGCGGAGGGTCAACGCGGGGGCCACACGAGGGGCCCAGGGGTAGGTCGGCGCGGCCAGGGCTTGGGCCGCGCCGCCCTAGCTCCTGGCTGCCTCGTGGCCCCACTTCGTTAGATCTTCGGTCTTCTGGAAGCTTCGTGCAAAAATAGGACCCTGGGCGAAAGTTTCGTCCAATTCCGAGAATATTTCTTTACTAGGATTTCTGAAACCAAAAACAGCAGAAAACAGCAACTGGCTCTTCGGCATCTTGTTAATAGGTTAGTTCCAGAAAATGCATAAATATGACATATAATGTGCATAAAACATGTAGGTATCATCAATAAAGTAGCATGGAACATAAGAAATTATCGATACGTTGGAGACGTATCAGCGGGTGCCTGACAGAGGAGGGGGCCTCTTCCCTCTTCACTGGTTCTTCCTTCTTGTTGGAGGAGATCGCCCCGGGATGAGGGTCGCCCTCATTCTTCGGCGGAGCTTGGAGGGAGAGATCTGAGGAGGGAGAGGAAGACGAAGACATTGCTGCAATGGAAGAGGGTTTTTTGGTGTTAACCGCAGAACAGAGCAAGGGGATGAAGTGGCGAACCGTCTGGCACAGATAAATAAAGGGGATGCAGCGAAGATTTAATGCTATGACGGTTCTCGAGGACATGATGCCAAAATTGTCAAAGCGTGCAGAGGGGTTGAGAAGACGGAATGTCATCATGGAGAATACTGCGACGTTTCTGCCACGACGTGACCCTTCGAAGAAAGCAGATGGTTTTGCAATTATCATTATCAAAACCAGGGGGCATGTGTTACCACCCGATTTTGGCCAAATCAGGAGATGGGCCGTAAGTGAAGATGGGCTTGAAGGACGTACACATGGAGCATCTTCGAAGCGGCCTTGCGCTAAGAGTTTGGGCTAAGTGCCCGTGTATCTGTAATATAGTAGATCGCATTGTAATTTAGATTAAAGAGATAGAGTCTGGCCCGTGCACGGTTAGGTGCACGCCTCAATTAGAAAGTCCCTTGGACTATAAATATGTATCTAGGGTTATCGGAAAAGGAGGACAATCATCGTTCAACCAACACAAATCAGGCGCATCGCCACCCCTTTCTTCGAGGGTTTCTCCCGGGTAAGCACCATGCTGCCTAGATCGCATCTAGCGATCTAGGCAGTATACGTTTATTCGTTAACCTTGTACTGCTCGTGCTGAAGCCTTGTTGATGGCGAGCAGTACTATTTATCCTTAGGTGTTTAGGGGCTCGCATTGGTGCTTTCACGTGCATATCTGCGTGGCAATGCCGTCCCTCGACACCTAGCTGCCCTTACGTCTATCCAGACGTAAGGGCAGCATCTTGCTTGATCGTGCTTAGTAGATCCGATCCGTTATAGTTGCTCCTTGCATCTGCAGGGATTAGTTTAATATCTGCATAGTTAGGCCTTATGCTGGGGTCGGATGATCCGGTAGTGCGTTAGGCGTTGTTTACCGTCCCTGCGAGGGATGTTCCGGGAATCAACGTATGTTGGTTTTTAGGCCTCTCGTAGGGGTAGTTTGCATCACCTCTCGTAGCTGCTAGGCCCGATCACACGTAGGACGTTCCGATTATGCGGTGAAAACCCTAAACTGTCGTGGATCGTTTTAGCTTTGTTCTGATCAAGCAGGATCCCCATGCCATTGCAAATCCATCAAGGACCATGGGGCGATCGGCTCTTTGAGCCGATCCACAGGGAAACCTGAGAGCCGATAAGGCTCGTATTTAATGTTTACGTGTCTGCCATGCAGGAACAATCGAAGCACTAACACCTTCCTGATCGGGTCTAGGTCAGGTGGCACGCCCTAGCAACCGCCAGGACGTTGGCCAGAAGATTTGCGGGACGACGCGAGGTGCCAGGGATCCACTAAGCGGCCCTGGGAGCTTCCCGGCTCTTCGTGTTGCTTAACCAAAGCCCGTTGATGATTTTTAATAGATCTTCAGAGTTTCGTAGAAAAAAACTAGGCTCCTCTCGAGAAACAAATAAGCATACAATTAATTAAGTACGTGGGCGGTTATTATTATTTTAACAGGGAAACTGCATTCGTGCCCTATGGCCCGTCATCTTCAAAACCGTCCAAATGCATGCATCTAGCGACGGGCGGTTTCCAGGCCCTGGCGTGGCGGTTAACATTCGTCTTCCTCATTTCGTCTTCCTCATTTCGTCTTCTCCCTGACACTCTCGCCTGTGCCCCTCTCTCGCTACCCTCCATGGAAGCGTTCTACCAAGGACACACTTTCCTCGCTCATGGAACAACCACCATTACGGCGAACTATACCAATATGGCGTCTAAGGTGGAGGAACACATCAACAAAATCGAGTTGATACTGGAGAAAGAAGACTCGTACAAAATTGTTGGCCTAGACGTAGAGTACACCTATGGGCCTGAACAGAAGGCTGCCCTCATACAGTTGTGCATGGGCACAGACTGCCTCCTGTACCAGATTTCCTCGGCCGACCAGCCCTGCCCCAAACTCGCTGACTTTCTTGGCAGGCCTGACATAACATTTGCAGGTGTTGACATCGGCAACGACATTACCAGGCTTGGGCGTTGCAACCTCTCAGTGGCGAACTTCGTGGACATCCAGAAAAGGTGGAAGCCTGCCGATTCCACTAGTAACAATAAGGATTCGTTGGCTGACTATGCTGCGGCCATTATAGACAGCCAGTACAAATCTATCATGAAAAAACTTACGAAAGAGGAACACAAGCTGTGGAAGCAGGTGCCCTTGTCCATGAAGCATATCCTGTATGCAAGCATCGACGCATACGCGACATATGAGGTATACAGGCGAATAGTGAACTTTGAGAAGGGTCAACAAAAATTGGCGGAATTCCAGGACAGCGGGAGTAAGAAGAAGAAGAAGAAGAAGAAGAAGAGCAACATGGTACAGGCTGTGGAAGCTGAAGAGGAAGACCACTGAAAAGGATAGCCTAGTGTTAAAAGTAGTACAGTACTAGTATGTATACGATCGTGTGTGTATGCACCCAGTGATAAGTAGTACAGTATATTTTATCTTGCAAGTAGTTTTAAAAGTAGTACAGTACTACTGTAGTATGTACGATCGTGTGTGTATGCTCCCAGTGTCATGAGTACATAACTGATGATAATAATACTAATATGTATGGTAGATCTTTTTTTATCTTGCATACTCCCTACGATCCATAATAAGTGTGCCGTTTCACTCTAACAGCATCCACTGTGTTGTCCACAACAGCTATCCTCGTCCACAAGCAATAAGTGTAGTCCATGCCCATATATAGAGTGGACACGTACAAGCTTTTGGTTGCCCATAAGTAAATAGTAATTATTTTACTCTGTGCTCTGTCTTGCATGTGTGTACTTCTAACAAATATGTGCGTCCCAGCGTGTGCCAAAGTTAACCTTATACTGAGTATATTGTACTATAGTATTACTCCCTCCGATCCACATTACTTGATGCTAAAATGGAAGTATCTATAGTTACAATATGTCTAGATACATCTACATTAGAGTCATCTAAACCATGATTAAGCCGAACCTCTGCCCCAAGACATGACATCTCTTCTAGTAGAATGCTCTCCGTCCATAATAAAATATAATCAATGGATGGGACTGGATACCTTTGTTGGGAAGGTATCGTCACCTGCCGAGTAGGGTGTATGTAGGCATCCTATCACGTCAGGACAGCTATCCAGTAGTAATATCCATCTCCCAGTGACCCAGTCTATGTATGTGTCTTGTCTTGTCGATCCATGGACATGGCACCTATCGAGGTACTCCACTGCTGATGATTTTGTAGAGTACGTATATTTATATGAGCACGATGCTTTGTACAAAGTTGTCCCGGTCACCTCAAGGTTGCATTAGCAGGACGAAAAACAGTTACTCCCTTTCTATATAAGGAGTACTTATTTTGAGGATTAATTGTTCTCCTTCTCGATGCGAATGTAGAAACGCAGCAGCTTGGAAGGTCCACCAAGCACCTGGTACAGCGGCGGTACCGAGAGGAACGACGTGAGTTCATCAAACGCGACGTCGCCCGGCAAGGCGCAGCTCGACGCCTCCAATGACACATTCACGGTGTCCGCCCTGCTCCTCGAGTGCGCCAACGAGCACGACGCCGGCCCATTCGCCCACATCTTTGCCGTGTACAGAGGCCACACGCACGCGGCCGCCCTAACGCACACGGTAGACACGATGGTGGTCGAAGTCGAACCGAGCACGCCGATGATCAGGACGAACACGGCGCCGTCCTCCCCTTCGGCGATGATCCGCAGGCACGGCGAACCCGGCACCGGCACCAGCACCTCGAACACTTTGGTCGTGTTGTACGGCGGGAGCTTGTGCACTTGGATCGAGTGGGCCGCTGCAAAGTGGGCGACGAGCGCTGTTGGCGGGGCGGCGAAGTCGCAGCCGGGCTCCGTGCAAGCGCAAGGGGCGTGCGGGCATGCAATCTTGTGGTCGTGGACCTGGTGGTAGGCCACCAAGCTCCCGCAGCTGCTGTGGGGGCACTCAACCGTCGCCGCTGATACGACGGCGTCCATTGCCGGGTCGTGCTCGAATCCGCCGCGGGGTTCCACGCACCTATGGCACCGGTTCCCGGGAAGCTCGCTGAGGCAGCGGCCGCAGGCCAAATGATTACCCTTGCACTGCACAAATCAAAGTTCGTGGATTGCCATTTTTGCAGTAGTGAACCCACAAAAGAAACATCAATGGAGTGTGGGAGGGAAAGGGATCGACCTTGAAGACGGGGGGCTTGAGGGGCTGGGAGCAGAAAATGCAGTGAAGCACGGTGGAGTCCATCTTCAGGGTAACGGTGACAGTTTCCAGCATTGCGAGCGCGCGAGGAGTATGTGGCCTATCGATGGCCTCTCTTATCTCCTAGCCTCGAGGCTGGAGTACTCTATTTAAGGGGATGGGAAGGGATTTTGCTTAAGACGAGGAAAACCCAATATAGTACCTCCATCTCAAAGCTTAGCTTATATTATTTTTAGAAAGTCAAATTATGTCAAAATTGACTAAGCATTTACCGAAAATCATGGTAGTTAAAAAATGTGTATCTCCACCATCATACTATTTGAGACTATATTTGTGATGGTAATAGGCACAACTACATACACAAAAATTGACATCATCTGATTATTAGTTATTTGGACTGCGGGATGAACTTTTTGGAACTGTGCATTAAGCACCGGTAACCACTTAGGGCTTCTTTGATTCATAGGATTGACATAGGAATTATGTTGGATTTGATTCCTATGGGAAAATTTCAATCCTACACCTTTCCTATTTCTACACTCTCCACATTCCTTTGAATCAAAGCAGCAGTGCTTCTTTGTTTTTTATAGTAAGTGAAAGGACATCTAAAAAACAGGAGAAATGATCTGGAAGTGCACATAGTTTTATATAAATCAGATGGAGGGGTTACAATTACATATAGTTGGAGTATTCACTTCCGATTCACAAAAAAAAGGAGTATTCACTTCCACGCTGCATTATTATTAAGTACAGTATAAGTACTACTACAAACAGTTCAGCACAAATATGAAACGAAGAATCCATAAAAAAATAGCAGCCGTACGAACAATCAAGTACTTTTCATCGAAATTTATCATTCCTCATGACAAATTGACAGTTTTTTCAACTACGCAAAGTAGCAGTAGCTACATCTGCTTGCATATGCGAATGTAGAAACGCAGCTCCTTGGACGATCCAGCACCAACGAGGTATGGCCCCGGCACAACGAGGAACGACGTGAGCTCCTCAAACACGACAGCGCCCGGCGACGCGCTGCCAGAAGCATCGGCAGACATCTTCACGACATCCCGCCTGCAGTCCGATTTCGAGGACGGCGGCGGGCCGTGCGCCCAGATCTTCACCCTGTAGAGCGGCCACACGGATGTGGCCGAACTGACGCATACCAAAGACAAGACAATGGCCGGGCCGAGCGCGTCGATGTACAGGACGAACACGGAGCCGTCATCCCCTTCGACGACGAGCAGCCTGCACGGCGAGCACGGGTGCGTCATGGTCACCCGGAACTCTATGGACTTGCCATACTCTAACCTGTGCACCTGAATCGAGTGGGCCTCTGCGAGGTGAACGAGGAGCGCTGACGGTGGGGCGGCGAAGTCGCAGCCCTGCTCCGTGCAGTTGCACCGGCCGTGCGGGCACGCGATCTGGTGGCTTAGGGACTCGTGGTAGCTGACGATGACCCCGCAGCCGTCGTGGGAGCACATGACCTGCGCCGTTCCAGCGATGTTGTACGCGATGGCCTCCAAATTCGTAGCGTTTATTTCCATAGTGCCGTCCATCGCCGCCAGTTGGTTGAATCCGGAGCCGCGCTACTCTTCTTCTGGCGCCGTTTACTTGGAACCTCGCCGACGGTGGCAGGCGGCAGGCCTCATACCACGCTGCAACTCCGATCAATATTAATTGATGGTAAAATGGATGTATCTACAACTATAATGTGTATAGATGCATCTATATTACCATCAAATAATATGAATCGGAGGGAGTACAAGGAATGACAGTTTAGCACAAGTGACACCAGCAAATAAAAATCAATGGACTCTCAGAGGAAAAGGGGGCGACCTTGTTGAACTTGGGGCAAATCAATGGAGTCTGACAGACAAATGATGCGATATCTAAAGCCGGTTAGAGAGAGAGAGAGAGAGAGAGTGTGTGTGTGGCGGGGGGGGGGGAGTTTGTTCACTTCTTTGTTTAAAACGAGGATTCGTACAAGGTAATAGAGCCCGCATGCTCGGCTGGGTAGACAGCCAGGAGTGACCCCAACATGGTCGTGCCACAAGGATTCATGTCAAATGAAAAGGGAAGCATGTATCTTTGAATCTTGTCAAATCCTAGGTTTGACCAAGATAATTTAAACAAGTTTAAAACAAGAAAATGAAAAGGGAAGCATGTATCCTTCTTAGTCACTCTAAAATGAAGTTTTGGGAGGTTTTTGAAATTTCCATGTTTGAAACCCAAAACCACTTCTCTTCACATGCTTGACTTCATAAGACATAGTTAATTAATTTAGGGGTTAGGGGTATAGATACATGATTTGTGTGGTTTGAATATGTATGGACCTTGTTTATCAACTTTAATGCTTACTATAAGACATAAGAAGACTATGTGATTTGGTTTTTCATTTTTCTGTTTTTTTATTTTTCTGCCCATTTGAATCTTGGTCAAATCCTAGGTTTGACCAAGATTTAGACAAGTTTAACACGTAAATGAGTTAACTTCTGCTTACTATATGACATAAGAAGACTATGTGACATAAGAAGACTATGTGACTATATCAACAAATCTCTCTCATTCTCGGCCTCGCTCGACTCGCTCGCTCGCTCGCTCGCACCTCCTGCTCACTGACAAACCCTGCACAAAAGTCAACATCATCACCCGAAAAAGGGGAGACACCATAATGCTCTCCCTTCTTCTCTCCTTCCGAGTGATCCCTCTTCCTCCGAGTTTCACTCGACGGGCAAACACCCATGTGCTGCATAGTAATAATAAAAAGGTAGTAGAAAAATCGATATACGAATCTATAATTAAATAGGTTAAACTCGGGTTTTGCCCAGTTCTACAGATCAAGGGTTCAAAAAAATCCAACTACGGGGTTCGAACAACACGATTCTAATCCAAGAATTTTTTCGACCTCATCCAAATGGCCTCAAATTATAGGGTTAGCATCTAGTGCAGTTTGTGTGAAAATGTATGCACTATGTGTGCTATAACTTGTATGTCTTTCAAATTTGAACCAAATTTGAATAAGTTTGAAATATTTGAAAAGGGGCTTTTGGGAGGTTTTTGAAATTTCCATGTTTGAAACCCAAAACCACTTCTCTTCATGCTTGACTTCATAAGACAGAGTTTAGGGGTTAGGGGGTATAGATACATGATTTGTCTGGTTTGAATATGTCTAGACCTTGTTTATCAACTTTAATGCTTACTATATAACATAAGAAAACTATTTGCTTTGGTTTTTCTTTTTGCTGATTTTTTTCAATTTTGATGCCCATTTGAATCTTGGTCAAATCCTAGGTTTGACCATGGTTTAAACAAGTTTAAATCATGAATATGAAAAAATAAGCATCTATCCTTCTTAGTCACCCCAAAATGTAGCTCTTGGGAGGGTTTTTGAAATTTCCATGTTTGAAACAAAAAAACCACTTCTCTTCATGCATGCTTGACTTCATAAGACAGAGTTTAGGGTTAGGGGTGTAGATATATACATGATTTTCTAGTTTGAATATGTCTAGACCTGTTTATCAACTTTAATGCTAACTATAGACATAAGAAGACTATGTGCTTTGGTTTTTCATTTTTCTGTTTTTTTCTGAATTTTATTCCCATATATTTGAATCTTGGTCAAATCCTAGGTTCAACCAAGATTTAAACAAGTTTAAAACATGAAAATTAAAAGGTAAGCATGTATCCTTCTTAGTCACTCTAAAATGAAGCTTTTGGGATGTTCTTGAAATTTCCATGTTTGAAACCCAAAACGACTTCTCTTCATGCTAGACTTCATAAGATCGACGGGGGGTAGATACATGATTTGTCTGGTTTGGATATACCTAGACCTCGTTTATCAACTCGAATGCTTACGATATGACATATATAAGAAGACTATGTGCTTTTGTTTTTCATTTTTCTGATTTTTTTGAATTTTGTGCCCACCCATTTGTATCTTGGTCAAATCCTAGGTTTGATAATGATTTAAACAAGTTTAAAATATGAAAATGCAAATGTAAGCATGGATCCTTCTTAGTCACTCTAAAATGAAGCTTAATTTTGGGAGGTTTTTGAAATTTCCATGTTTGAAACCCAAAACCACTCCTCTTCACATGCTTGACTTCATAAGACATAGTTAATCAATTTAGGGGTTAGGGGGTATAGATACATGATTTGTGTGGTTTGAATATGTATGGACCTTGTTTATCAACTTCAATGCTTACTATATGACATAAGAAAACTATTTGCTTTGGTTTTTCTTTTTTCTGATTTTTTTTCAAATTTGATGCCCATTTGAATCTTGTCAAATCCTAGGTTTGACGACCAAGATAATTTAAACAAGTTTAAAACATGAAAATGAAAAGGGAAGCATGGATCCTTCTTAGTCACTCTAAAATGAAGCTTTTGGGAGGTTTTTGAAATTTCCATGTTTGAAACCCAAAACCACTTCTCTTCACATGCTTGACTTCATAAGACAGAGTTTAGGGGTTAGGGGGTATATACATGATTTTTCTGGTTTGAATATGTCTAGACCTTGTTTATCAACTTTAATGCTTACTATATGACATAAGAAAACTATTTGCTTTGGTTTTTCTTTTTGCTGATTTTTTTTCAATTTTGATGCCCATTTGAATCTTGTCTAATCCTAGGTTTGACCAAGATAATTTAAACAAGTTTAAAACATGAAAATGAAAAGGGAAGCATGTATCCTTCTTAGTCACTCTAAACTCGGGTTTTGCCCAGTTCTACAGATCAAGGGTTCAAAAAAATCCAACTACGGGGTTCGAACAACACAATTCTAATCCAAGAATTTTTTCGACCTCATCCAAATGGCCTCAAGCTATAGGGTTAGCATCTAGTGCAGTTTGTGTGAAAATGTATGCACTATGTGTGCTATAACTTGTATGTCTTTCAAATTTGAACCAAATTTGAATAAGTTTGAAATATTTGAAAAGGGGCTTTTGGGAGGATTTTGAAATTTCCATGTTTGAAACCCAAAACCACTTCTCTTCATGCTTGACTTCATAAGACGGAGTTTAGGGGTTAGGGGTAGATACATGATTTGTATGGTTTGATATGTCTAGACCTTGTTTATCAACTTTAATGCTTACTATATGACATAAGAAGACTATGTGATTTTGTTTTTCATTTTTCTGTTTTTTTATTTTTCTGCCCATTTGAATCTTGGTCAAATCCTAGGTTTGACCAAGATTTAGACAAGTTTAACACGTAAATGAGTTAACTTGGATTTCCTACCCTTGAATCCATAGGAAACTTTGTTCTAATGCACTATAATAATCAACCGAGTTTTTACACCAACAGGTCTGTCACTTACGTGTGGTGCCCACGCGTGAGGTCCCACACTTCAGTGAGCACAAGTCACGTGCAATAGGTACGCAAACTCCCAGCCATCTTCTTTGTCAAGAGAAGACGCATCAGGATGCGTATTGGAAGTCTGTGGGTCCTTCTGGATCCTTCGGTTGTCCCTCTCACAAAAAAAAACAAATCTCTCTCATTCTCGGCCTCGCTCGACTCGCTCGCTCGCTCGCTCGCTCGCACCTCCTGCTCACTGACAAACCCTGCACAAAAGTCAACATCATCACCCGAAAAAGGGGAGACACCATAATGCTCTCCCTTCTTCTCTCCTTCCGAGTGATCCCTCTTCCTCCGTGTTTCACTCGACGGGCAAACACCCATGTGCTGCATAGTAATAATAAAAAGGTAGTAGAAAAATCGATATACGAATCTATAATTAAATAGGTTAAACTCGGGTTTTGCCCAGTTCTACAGATCAAGGGTTCAAAAAAATCCAACTACGGGGTTCGAACAACACGATTCTAATCCAAGAATTTTTTCGACCTCATCCAAATGGCCTCAAATTATAGGGTTAGCATCTAGTGCAGTTTGTGTGAAAATGTATGCAATATGTGTGCTATAACTTGTATGTCTTTCAAATTTGAACCAAATTTGAATAAGCTTAATTTTGGGGGTTTTGAAATTTCCATGTTTGAAACCCAAAACCACTTCTCTTCATGCTTGACTTCATAAGACGGAGTTTAGGGGTTAGGGGGTATAGATACATGATTTGTCTGGTTTGAATATGTCTAGACCTTGTTTATCAACTTTAATGCTTACTATATAACATAAGAAAACTATTTGCTTTGGTTTTTCTTTTTGCTGATTTTTTTCAATTTATGATTAAATAGGTTAATCTAGGGTTTTGCCCACTACTACAGATCAAGTTCAAAAATATCCAACTACTGGTTCGATTTTGGGCTACTAATGTGCGTTGGTTTTTTATTTTTTATTTTTTTCTGAATGTTTATGCCCATTTGAATCTTGGTCAAATCCTATGTTTGACCAAGATTTAAACACGCATAAACATGAAAATGAAAAGGTAAGCTTCGATCCTTTTTAGTCACTCTAAAATTAAGCTTTTGGGATGTTTTTGAAATTTCCATGTTTGAAACCCAAAACCACTTATCTTCATGCCTGACTTCATAAGACATAGTTAAGGGTTAGGGGGTAGATACATGCTTTTTCTATTTTGAATATGTCTACACCTTGTTCATCAACTTGAAGGCTTACTATATATATATGACATAAGAAGGCTATGTGCTTTAGTTTTTCATTTTTTTATGTTTTTTGAATTTTTATGCCCATTTGAATCTTGGTCAAATCCTAGGTTTGACCAAGATTTAAACAAGATTAAAACATGAAAATGAAAAGGTAAGCCTGTATCCTTCTTAATTAGTCACTCTAAAATGAAGCTTTTGGGGGGTTCTAGAAATTTCCATGTTTGAAACCCAAAACCACTTCTCTTCATGTTTGACTTCATAAGACAGGTCGAGTTTAGGGTTAGGGACATGGTAGATACATGATTTTTCTTGTTTTAATATGTCTAGACCATGTTTATCAACTTGAATGCTCATTATATGACATAAGAAGACTATATGTGTGTTGGTCAAATCCTATGTTTGACCAAGATTTAAACAAGCATAAATCCTGAAAATGAAAAGGTAATTAAGCTTGGATCCTTCTTATTCACTCTAAAATTAAGCTTTTGGCGGGAAGTTTTTGAAATTTCCATGTTTGAAACCCAAAACCACTTCTCTTCATGCTTGACTTCATAAGACATAGTTAAGGGCTAGGGGTAGATACATGCTTTTTCTGTTTTGAATATGTCTAGACCTTGTTCATATCGATCAACTTGAATGCTTACTATATATATATGACATAAGAAGGCTATGTGCTTTGGTTTTCATTTTCTGGTTTTTTTGAATTTTATGCCCATTTGAATCTTGGTTGAATACTAGCTAGGTTTGACCAAGATTTAAACAATTTTAAAACATGAAAATGAAAAGGCAAGCATGGACCTTTTTTAGTCACTCTAAAATGAAGCTTTTGGGAGGTTCTTGAAATTTCCATGTTTGAAACCAATAAGACTTCTCTTCATGCTAATAGACTTCATAAGATCGACCGACTTTATGGTTAGGGGGTAGATACATGCTTTTTCTGTTTTGAATATGCCTAGAACTTGTTCATCAATTTGAAATTTCCATGTTTGAAACCCAAAACCACTTCTCTTCATGCTTGACTCCATAATACAGAGTTTAAGGTTAGGGCAAGGGTAGATACATGATTTTTCTAGTTTGAATATGTCTAGACCATGTTTATCAACTTGAGTGCTCATGCATTATATATATGACATAAAAAGGCTATGTGCGTTTTTTTATTTTTTATACCCATTTGAATCTCGTTCAAATCCTAGTTTTGACCAGGATTTAAACAAGTTTATAACATGAAAATGAAAAGGTAAGCCTGTATCCTTCTTAGTCACTCTAAAATGAAGCTTTTGGGAGGTTTTTGAAATTTCCATGTTTGAAACCCAAAACCATTTCTCTTCATGCTTGACTTCATAAGATAAAGTTTAGGGTTAGGTGTAGATACATGATTTGACTGGTTTGAATATGTCTAGACCTTGTTTATCAACTTCAATTCTTACTATATGACATAAGAAGACTATGTGCTTTGGTTTTTCATTTTTTTGATTTTTTCTGAATGTTTATGCCCATTTGAATCTAAAGGTGAGAGAACACGTTAAAGGTTATTCTAACAAAGGTCATGCTTGGAATCTTACCTATGTATTATTGTACATCACAAATGTGAAATGAAAATATGTGCATCTCTATAAACCATAAACCCTAACCCTAACTATATAGAAAAAGATGAACAATCCATGCTTTTCGATTGCCTTTTTTGATCCACCTTTGGCTGGATTTCAAATTGGGGGGGGGGGGGGACGAGTGTGTTTCTTTGGATGCCTCTCTCGTATTTGCTAGTTTTTGGGGGTCACAAAAATTCAGGGTAGCATCATGCCCACCCCCTCCCTTCACGCGCGGAAAAAGTGTTAGGCGAGTAGTAAAATGGCATATATGACCAACAAGTTTCAAGTAAAATTTCGAATATAACCAGAATTTACCAATTGATAGATGAGTTAACTTGGCTTCATGGAAAAAATAATGTCATGTAAATGAGTTAACTTGGCTTTCCTACCCTTGAATCCATAGGAAACTTTGTACTAATACAGTATAATGATCACCTGAGTTATTACACCAACAGGTCTGTCACTTACGTGTGGTTCCCATGTGTGAGGTCCCACACTTCAGTGAGCACAAGTCATGTGCGGTAGGTAGGCAAACTCCCATCTTCTTTGTCAAGAGAAGACGCATCAAGACTCTCTCTCTCTCTATCTCTCTCTCTCTCTCTCTCTCTCTCTCTCTCTCTCTCCAGTTATCCACCTCTAAAATCGATGCATATGAAGCTACATATATATGAAGCTACATATATATTTTTGGTCATAGTCCCCTTATCTAAAGAGGATGGATGCATGGCTTCACGTCGTCGTCGCTTTCATCGTCAGTATCATCGTCGTCCGAGTAGTAGTACTTCCTGCACATTGTTCCGTCGAACACCTTCACTGTGAGCACATCATCGCCTTCATATTTGAAGTGTACGAAGCAGCCGAAATCCACACCGTGCGCGATGGCGAAATTCTCCCAGCCCTTGTCGAGGTACATCCGGCCTTGTCCGTCAAATAGGACCTCCACGGTCCAGAGACGAGGACCGCAGTCAGCTGCTCGCAGATACACCTTAGCTGGCTCCTGGCCGTCAAGATAGTCCGCAAACTTTTTTGGGAGAGCCTGCAAAGAGATCGAGCGCCGATCGTTTGAAATTAAATGTTTTTTAGAACATGCCCATAATTAATCACATGCATCATATATGTGGGAACGCGTACGTACCTTCTTGACCAAAGGGTCTTCATAGACGACGATGAAGAACTCCTCTATGATCAAAGACAGTGTTGACGGTGGTGGTGGCAATGATGATGATCCATCACCCCGGCCGCCCCTTCCCCTTCCCCTTCTGGTCGGTGTCCGAGACGTGGACGCCATGGCAATGGATCAAGTGTATGTGAACGAAGAAGAGAGAGGCAGAACCTATTGACACAAGGGATGGTCGTTGTGGTTGTTTATAAGGAAGAGATGACCGTTGTAGGGGTTTACACAATAAATTAAGGAGGAGGTGACCGTTGTGGGGGTTTTACACAATAAATTAAGGAGGAGATGGCCGTTGTGGGATAGAGATCAGGTGACATGCACCTTTTGCATGTCCCGTGGGACATGCGGCCTAAATCCAAATTTAAACATTGCCAAAAAATCTGAAAAAAATCATGCATGTTCAAAACACATATTAAGATAACCCCTAAAAATTTCAGATCAAAATTCGAAACATACATCGAGAAACAGAAAAGAGAAATCTAAGTTTCTCTGTACACTATTCACATCTGAGTTTCTCTTTTTTGTTTCTCGATGTATGTTTCGAATTTTGATATGAAATTTTTAGGGGTTATCTTAATATGTGCTGTGAACATGCATGATTTTTCCAGATTTTTTCGCAATGTTTAAATTTGAATTTAGACTGACATGCAAAAGGTGCATGTCACCTAATCTGTGTCCGCCGTTGTGGGGGTTTATATCTCAACAAAAAAGTAATGCGGACTATCTTGACGGAAATGGAACTTCGTGATATAGTTTATCATTTTTACCGTGAAAAGTAATGCCTAAAATAAATGGTAATTCGTGATAGTTTATCATTTTCGAGTGGGGTACATAAGATACGGGCCGGTCAAAATGGCGCCTCTACATTTTAAAGATAAACTAGGCCATATTTTAGTGCCAATTCCCAACTCTTTACGATTTTTAGTGTTTTTAGCCAGTTTCACACATTTAAATGACTATATGCTGATTTATTGGAAGTAATTCAAATCTGAAATGTAGGTGTGTTATAACTTGGTCATAGAAATCCCCCAAAATCATTTTCAGATTCATATTACTTACACTATATACATAAACCAGTGATAGTACTGAAATATTCAACCCCTTTGAATGGATAATCATGTCGACCATTTTGATCTGGTTTTGAAATAAAAAAATGAAACCCTTCCGCATTGAGTGCTCATATATAGGTGTACTAGTGGACAGGGAAAATAAGAAACCCGTGATAGGGTAATAAAAAACATTTTTTCTTCACAAAATGGACTATCGTGTATGAAGATTCATGGGTTTCAAGCCGAATAATATATATAGTTATATATGGCCATATTTGTGACATATTTTATTATAATGTGCCCAAATTGGGCATGGTGGTGCATCTAGCCAGTCCCAACAATGATTTAAAAGTTTGCCTTGGTTCTCGTAGTAACATGTGCACGTGGGAAATTGAAGAAGCAAGGCAAACTCCAACATATATGAATGGTGAGAGAACATGTTAAATGTTATTCTAACAAAGGTCATGCTTGTTTAATTAATTTCTTACTTATGTAGTATTGTACATCACAAGCGTGAAATCAAAATATGTGCATCATCTCTATAAACCCTAACCCCCTAACCCTAAACACTTATAAATCTATATATCACTACAACAAAAAATCAGTCATGGGATTCAAAGGTTTGCCATTGTTTTCTTGTAGTACTTAATACAATGCTCACACACTTTTGGGAAGTGAGTGGAACTTGTACTCAAACACACATGTGGTGCCGAAAACTGTGCAGGGTTCTTCTAAAAGAGGATATACAAGTGTGTATATATATGCCACGTTCATTTGGTATTGTCATATATATATATATATATATATAGAGAGAGAGAGAGAGAGGTAGTATGTAAACCACAAATGATATGACTCAATATTCATGCTTTGTTTCGAGCTTTTTTATATCGAGCCCCACAATAACTTTGGCATGTTCTGAAATTGATGTCGATCAATCTCATGACGCTCACCCTTGTTTTGTGCTAGCTAGTTGGACGAAGGGGCTCGTGTGGTTAGCCATTATATCTCTTGTACCATGGCTCCAGACATTCGGGTCACACACCTCTGTATTTTTTTCAGTTATTTGTTTGATATGTACTTCATCTATGCACTGTTCAAATTTGCATTTAAGCAATTTAGCCCCCAAAAATGGTACATATATGGATTCACATTGAGATAATTCATGAAACTTTGGAAATGGCCATCTAGTGTCATGTTTCCCCACAAATGAGAATTGGATTAATTGGTGGCAGACAAGTAAAAGCACATTTATGCGCGACAACCCAAAATGCACAAGTAAAAGCTCTCTTCTTCAAGGGTTCAAAAAAATCCAACTACGGGGTTCGAACAACACGATTCTAATCCAAGAATTTTTTCGACCTCATCCAAATGGCCTCAAATTATAGGGTTAGCATCTAGTGCAGTTTGTGTGAAAATGTATGCACTATGTGTGCTATAACTTGTATGTCTTTCAAATTTGAACCAAATTTGAATAAGTTTGAAATATTTGAAAAGGGGCTTTTGGGAGGTTTTTGAAATTTCCATGTTTGAAACCCAAAACCACTTCTCTTCATGCTTGACTTCATAAGACAGAGTTTAGGGGTTAGGGGTATAGATACATGATTTGTCTGGTTTGAATATGTCTAGACCTTGTTTATCAACTTTAATGCTTACTATATAACATAAGAAAACTATTTGCTTTGGTTTTTCTTTTTGCTGATTTTTTTCAATTTTGATGCCCATTTGAATCTTGGTCAAATCCTAGGTTTGACCATGGTTTAAACAAGTTTAAATCATGAATATGAAAAAATAAGCATCTATCCTTCTTAGTCACCCCAAAATGTAGCTCTTGGGAGGGTTTTTGAAATTTCCATGTTTGAAACAAAAAAACCACTTCTCTTCATGCATGCTTGACTTCATAAGACAGAGTTTAGGGTTAGGGGTGTAGATATATACATGATTTTCTAGTTTGAATATGTCTAGACCTGTTTATCAACTTTAATGCTAACTATAGACATAAGAAGACTATGTGCTTTGGTTTTTCATTTTTCTGTTTTTTTCTGAATTTTATTCCCATATATTTGAATCTTGGTCAAATCCTAGGTTCAACCAAGATTTAAACAAGTTTAAAACATGAAAATTAAAAGGTAAGCATGTATCCTTCTTAGTCACTCTAAAATGAAGCTTTTGGGATGTTCTTGAAATTTCCATGTTTGAAACCCAAAACGACTTCTCTTCATGCTAGACTTCATAAGATCGACGGGGGTAGATACATGATTTGTCTGGTTTGGATATACCTAGACCTCGTTTATCAACTCGAATGCTTACGATATGACATATATAAGAAGACTATGTGCTTTTGTTTTTCATTTTTCTGATTTTTTTGAATTTTGTGCCCACCCATTTGTATCTTGGTCAAATCCTAGGTTTGATAATGATTTAAACAAGTTTAAAATATGAAAATGCAAATGTAAGCATGGATCCTTCTTAGTCACTCTAAAATGAAGCTTAATTTTGGGAGGTTTTTGAAATTTCCATGTTTGAAACCCAAAACCACTCCTCTTCACATGCTTGACTTCATAAGACATAGTTAATCAATTTAGGGGTTAGGGGGTATAGATACATGATTTGTGTGGTTTGAATATGTATGGACCTTGTTTATCAACTTCAATGCTTACTATATGACATAAGAAAACTATTTGCTTTGGTTTTTCTTTTTTCTGATTTTTTTTTCAAATTTGATGCCCATTTGAATCTTGTCAAATCCTAGGTTTGACCAAGATAATTTAAACAAGTTTAAAACATGAAAATGAAAAGGGAAGCATGGATCCTTCTTAGTCACTCTAAAATGAAGCTTTTGGGAGGTTTTTGAAATTTCCATGTTTGAAACCCAAAACCACTTCTCTTCACATGCTTGACTTCATAAGACAGAGTTTAGGGGTTAGGGGTATAGATACATGATTTGTCTGGTTTGAATATGTCTAGACCTTGTTTATCAACTTTAATGCTTACTATATGACATAAGAAAACTATTTGCTTTGGTTTTTCTTTTTTCTGATTTTTTTTCAAATTTGATGCCCATTTGAATCTTGTCTAATCCTAGGTTTGACCAAGATAATTTAAACAAGTTTAAAACATGAAAATGAAAAGGGAAGCATGTATCCTTCTTAGTCACTCTAAACTCGGGTTTTGCCCAGTTCTACAGATCAAGGGTTCAAAAAAATCCAACTACGGGGTTCGAACAACACAATTCTAATCCAAGAATTTTTTCGACCTCATCCAAATGGCCTCAAGCTATAGGGTTAGCATCTAGTGCAGTTTGTGTGAAAATGTATGCACTATGTGTGCTATAACTTGTATGTCTTTCAAATTTGAACCAAATTTGAATAAGTTTGAAATATTTGAAAAGGGGCTTTTGGGAGGATTTTGAAATTTCCATGTTTGAAACCCAAAACCACTTCTCTTCATGCTTGACTTCATAAGACGGAGTTTAGGGGTTAGGGGTAGATACATGATTTGTATGGTTTGATATGTCTAGACCTTGTTTATCAACTTTAATGCTTACTATATGACATAAGAAGACTATGTGATTTTGTTTTTCATTTTTCTGTTTTTTTATTTTTCTGCCCATTTGAATCTTGGTCAAATCCTAGGTTTGACCAAGATTTAGACAAGTTTAACACGTAAATGAGTTAACTTGGATTTCCTACCCTTGAATCCATAGGAAACTTTGTTCTAATGCACTATAATAATCAACCGAGTTTTTACACCAACAGGTCTGTCACTTACGTGTGGTGCCCACGCGTGAGGTCCCACACTTCAGTGAGCACAAGTCACGTGCAATAGGTACGCAAACTCACAGCCATCTTCTTTGTCAAGAGAAGACGCATCAGGATGCGTATTGGAAGTCTGTGGGTCCTTCTGGATCCTTCGGTTGTCCCTCTCACAAAAAAAAACAAATCTCTCTCATTCTCGGCCTCGACTCGCTCGCTCGCTCGCACCTCCTGCTCACTGACAAACCCTGCACAAAAGTCAACATCATCACCCGAAAAAGGGGAGACACCATAATGCTCTCCCTTCTTCTCTCCTTCCGAGTGATCCCTCTTCCTCCGTGTTTCACTCGACGGGCAAACACCCATGTGCTGCATAGTAATAATAAAAAGGTAGTAGAAAAATCGATATACGAATCTATAATTAAATAGGTTAAACTCGGGTTTTGCCCAGTTCTACAGATCAAGGGTTCAAAAAAATCCAACTACGGGGTTCGAACAACACGATTCTAATCCAAGAATTTTTTCGACCTCATCCAAATGGCCTCAAATTATAGGGTTAGCATCTAGTGCAGTTTGTGTGAAAATGTATGCAATATGTGTGCTATAACTTGTATGTCTTTCAAATTTGAACCAAATTTGAATAAGTTTGAAATATTTGAAAACGGGCTTAATTTTGGGAGGTTTTTGAAATTTCCATGTTTGAAACCCAAAACCACTTCTCTTCATGCTTGACTTCATAAGACAGAGTTTAGGGGTTAGGGGTATAGATACATGATTTGTCTGGTTTGAATATGTCTAGACCTTGTTTATCAACTTTAATGCTTACTATATAACATAAGAAAACTATTTGCTTTGGTTTTTCTTTTTGCTGATTTTTTTTCAATTTTGATGCCCATTTGAATCTTGGTCAAATCCTAGGTTTGACCATGGTTTAAACAAGTTTAAATCATGAATATGAAAAAATAAGCATCTATCCTTCTTAGTCACCCCAAAATGTAGCTCTTGGGAGGGTTTTTGAAATTTCCATGTTTGAAACAAAAAAACCACTTCTCTTCATGCATGCTTGACTTCATAAGACAGAGTTTAGGGTTAGGGGTGTAGATATATACATGATTTTCTAGTTTGAATATGTCTAGACATGTTTATCAACTTTAATGCTAACTATAGACATAAGAAGACTATGTGCTTTGGTTTTTCATTTTTCTATTTTTTTTGAATTTTATGCCCATATATTTGAATCTTGGTCAAATCCTAGGTTCAACCAAGATTTAAACAAGTTTAAAACATGAAAATTAAAAGGTAAGCATGTATCCTTCTTAGTCACTCTAAAATGAAGCTTTTGGGATGTTCTTGAAATTTCCATGTTTGAAACCCAAAACGACTTCTCTTCATGCTAGACTTCATAAGATCGACGGGGGGTAGATACATGATTTGTCTGGTTTGGATATATATACCTAGACCTCGTTTATCAACTCGAATGCTTACGATATGACATATATAAGAAGACTATGTGCTTTTGTTTTTCATTTTTCTGATTTTTTTGAATTTTGTGCCCACCCATTTGTATCTTGGTCAAATCCTAGGTTTGATAATGATTTAAACAATTTTAAAATATGAAAATGCAAATGTAAGCATGGATCCTTCTTAGTCACTCTAAAATGAAGCTTTTGGGAGGTTTTTGAAATTTCCATGTTTGAAACCCAAAACCACTTCTCTTCACATGCTTGACTTCATAAGACATAGTTAATTAATTTAGGGGTTAGGGGTATAGATACATGATTTGTGTGGTTTGAATATGTATGGACCTTGTTTATCAACTTTAATGCTTACTATATGACATAAGAAGACTATGTGATTTGGTTTTTCGTTTTTCTGTTTTTTTTTCTGCCCATTTGAATCTTGGTCAAATCCTAGGTTTGACCAAGATTTAGACAAGTTTAACACACTACAAGAAAAGTTCTGATAGACAACGTCTCAAAATCGTCCGCTAAGGGGTATTTTTCGTCGCCTATGGGCCTAACCCGACGATATGGGTTCCGTTGTGGAAACTGCGTCAGGCAAAGTCCAACGACGATTTTTTCGGTCCGTCGCGCTTGGGCGCCCTTCCGCCACGGAAAATCGGACCGTTGCGGAAGTGTTTTCGGGAGCCCGTTGACTGCTGACGTCATGCAAACTGACACGTGGCAGACGCCGTTAACTGGCAGTTAACGGCGTTAACCGCTGAAACCCCGTGGTAGATGGTAGGCCCACACGAGGCCTGCCACGTCTTAAGCGGGCCGGGCCAGATGACATAGTTTGACCGGTCAACTATATAGCTGGGCCGGTCCATTAGTTACGTGGGCCGGGCCTAACCTCTAATGTTGACTGGTCAAAAGTTAAATGGGCCCATTTAACATGTGGGGTCCACCTTACGCAACTGGGCCGGCCCAAGAAGCAAGTGGGCGGGCCAAAAACACAGGTGGGTCCCACTTTCCTGTTAAAAGGCCGGCCCATTTAGTGTGTGGGGTCCACCGTATAGCAAGTGGGCCGGCCCAACAAGCTAGTGGGCGGGCCAAAAACACAGGTGGGTCCCACTTTCCTGTTAAAGGGCCGGCCCATTTAGTGTGTGGGGTCCACCATATATCAAGTGGGCCGGCCCAACAAGATAGTGGGCCGGGCCAAAAACACAGGTGGGACCCATCTTCCTGTTAAAGGGCCGGCCCATTTAGTATGTGGGGTCCACAATATAGCAAGTGGGCTGGCCCACCAAGATAGTGGGCCGGGCCAAAAACACATGTGGGTCCCACATTCCTGTTAATGGGCCGGCCCATTTGGTATGTGGGGTCCACCATGTAGAAAGTGGGCCGGCCCAACGAGATAGTGGGCCGGGCCAAAACACAGGTGGGTCCCACCATCCTATTAAAGGGCCGGCCCATTTGGTGTGTGGGGTCCACCATATAGAAAGTGGGCCGGCCCATTTGGTATGTGGGGTCCACCATCTAGAAAGTGGGCCGGCCCAACAAGATAGTGGGCCGGGTCAAAACACAGGTGGGTCCCACCTTCCTATTAAAGGGCCGGCCCATTTACCATGTGGGACCACCATAGAGCAAGTGGGCCGGCCCAATAAGCATGTGGAGCCCATTATCGTGTAACCGGGCCGGCCTACTAAAGAAGTGGGCCGGCCCAAAATGAAAGTGGGTCCCACACTACTGTAAGTGGGCCGGCCCAATCTGTTGTAGGGCCCTACTTGTTTGACTAGTCAACTTGCATTAAATTTCATGAGCCTAAAATCTGATTTCAATGATACACACAATTACATACACAAATAAAACAAATAGGAAAATTACAAGGCAATTAATGTGCCCAAATAAAAAAATTACATAGAATCATTGAGGACTTCTATTAGCATCATCAATAACAGGTTGACATTTGGCAATCGCCTTGATTGAATCTTGTGTACTCTTTGTCAACATATCAGCTACAGATCTTAAAGCAGCAATACCATGTCTTTTATAAAGTACAGCCTTGAGATATTTACTGTCTGATGAAAGAAATGGTCTAGGTTGACGGCTATGAGAAGATGCATCAGAAGAAAGATCAGAACTTTTTGTGGGCCTCACTGGTAATGAAGATTGCTTCATCACAACTGCATTCTGATAATAATGCAAAAAGAGTTAAACGATGAACTATGCAAACATTTATTATGCAATGTAGATATAAGATAATAACAAGTTGCATAAATAAGACATGTATGGAACTTGTACTAAGCACAAACTTACATCATAATGTTGCACAGGGTCGCTACAGATCCTTTTTTGGCGACTATCTTCTAATGATGACTGCTTCATTAAAACAGCATTCTGGTAACATTGTAAACATAGTTACAACAATTAACTATTCAAACATGTATTACGCAATGTAGAGATCAGATAACAGCATGTAGCAGAAATAAGCACAAGATAAGATAAGATGCATGTACTAAGCACATACTGGCTCACTGCAGGTCCTTCTCTTGCGTGCACTAGTCGTGGTCAACATGCCTATCATTTTAGGTTCAGCCATCAAGTGAAATGCTAATCCTCCTGCTCCATTGTCCTTAATCTGTGTTTAGATATCACATTTAAGACCAAGTCAGCTGGTTTCAAATAACAAAAAACTTGAGCTGCCAAATGAATAAGCCAATAGTTACCAGATATCAAATTAAAACCAACTAGATGTTGCTTTGCATGAGATACGAATTTCAGACATTCAGATTTAGAGTAGGGTAATGCCAAGGTTTTACACATAAAGTAAACTGGCATTAAGAATGACCAAATGTCAGGTTCAAATCACCCTCGAAGTTTCTCCAAGACAAGCATATCAAATAGGCAGAAACATAGTAAAGCATGAATGGCATTGCTATGGCAGGGTTCCAAGTGTTAATCTCTTGCATAAGGAACAATGCATATAGGTTATAGATAATAACGGAAGTAAACTGCCAAAATTACCAACCACGAACTCAGATTCCAACCTTACCTAGCGTCCCCGCTGTTAATGTTGGATGTTCTAATAAGTGGTTCGCATGATCAATCCCAAGGAAAAATAACATTGACAAGTCAGTCTACGATAATACAAAGACCAGACATGCACGCAGCAATAACTATATAAGCTAAAGACGAGGTATAAGAGCAAGCAGATTGGAAATGCACATAGCATGATTATAAAAGCAGTGTGAGAATAGCAGACACGAGAAAACAGCTAGCGGTGAGCTAATGACGTGGTATAAGAACAAGCAGATTGGAAATGCCCATAGCACGACTATAAAAGCAGTGCGACAATAGCATGCAGTACAAAAACAGTTGGCAGCAAATGAATGGGTACAAGGCTATAAATATGTGGATGCACACAGGTGTCAGTAGAATGAACAGGATGGTAGCGACCGGATAATGCTTTTGTACTGTACAACATTTAAACAAACTTCATGCGAAGCAACACATCAAGAAAGTTAACGGCATATGAGATCTGCAAATAACTACACAAAACATGGCTAAAGAAACACCGCGATCTAACGGGCCAGCGTACTAACCAAGCTGCGGCGGGGTGGACGGGGGCGGCAACTTGCATTCCAGCGGCGGCGAACGCGGGAGACGATGAATCGACCATGTTTCAGTAGAAGCGGGCGTTAGTGAAGCAGATCTGGTTGGCTGGCAAGGTATTCGGTGAAGTTGATACAGCCGCTGCGGCGAGGTAGTCGGTGGCGAGGTCGGCGGTGAAGCAGATCCGTCGGTGGCGAGGTCGGCGGTGAAGCAGATCCGTCGGTGGCGAGGTCGGCGGTGAAGCAGATCCGTCGGTGACGAGGGCGGCGGGGGAGCGGATCAGGTGGGTGGACAGCCAACACGATCAAGGCTACGCTGTGGAGGAGTATGCCGGCGGCGAAGCAGATCTAGTACTGTAGAGAGTCAGAGCTTTGGCGTGTGAGAGTATTTTTGAGCTAATGGGGCGAATGGTTGGTGGGTGGGTGTGGGCCTGTGGGGAGGGTTCGGGATCTAGGCAAGATATTTCATTGTTACCGAATGAGCCCTCCATGGTCGGTGGGTTGTAGCTTCCGGACCAGGGTTAAAAGGGTAAAACTGGTCACGGGATTTTCGAATGGATGCGGCGGGATGATTTGGCGCGTGGCCGAAATTTTCAGTTTCAAGCTACGAGCAGAACGACAAAAATAATGTTCTTCCCCAGGGAGCTCTCATTTCTTCCTCTTCTCTTTCTCTCTCGAGTCTCTCCCACTCCCCCGGCTCCTCTCCCCCTTCTCTCCGGCGGCCTCGCCGGCCGGAGACGAGGCCGACTTCTCTCTGTATATTGTACACCCTCCGAACTAAATTAATTGATTCAACTTTCCTTAGACGTGTATGTATCTAGAGTAAAAACATGTGTGGATACATCCATATTTAGATAAGCAAAGTTGAGTCAGCTAATTTGGATCCGAGGGAGTTAGTGTTGTTGTAAGCTTAGATCCAGTGTTTCCCATGAGCAGAATGGCGCAATGGAGTCGGGGATCTCGTCATCGGCTTCAGATCTGGCCTATGGTGAATCTGGCGGATCTTGCCGGCCAAACCCCGATCTGGTGCCATCAATGTGATGGCGCTAACGGTGAGGCTTGCTTTGGTCAGTGCTTCAGATCTGGCCAATGGGGAAGTCAAGCTGCTAAAGTTCACAAGCTCGGGGCATACGACGGCGTCATCCGTCTTGCCCGTGCACATCTTGGACTTTCAGCGACCCTTCTCAGAGCCAATATGCCGTTGCTGAGGCCCTTCTTCTCCTTCGTCCTGGCGACTACCGGCGACACCGTCCCAAGTGGTGCGTCCCCGGCGACGGAGTTGCTGGAAAGGATGCGGAGCAGAGATCTGATGTGCGGTCCAGAAGGACTCGATTGATTTTCTTCTATATGTTTTGGGGTCCTTTTTGTAAAGTTGCAGGTTCTATTAGTTATTGTCTAGTACTTTTGGTCCTCTATGTAATTTTTTGGACTAGTTTCCATTGGCACTGATAAACTTGAATTTTGACAAGTTCACGAGGAAAAAAATTCCTTTGCACATATGGCCTATCATGTATAAACATTCTTGAGATTTAAACTATATGTAATGTGCCATGCATTAACCCTAAACCATATATATGTAACTAACCCTAGCTGATCAAACCCTACTTAATTAAAACAAATAACCCTAAACTATACGCATGCACTTTATGCGCAAAGGCGCGGGTGCCTCTAATAATGTGTGTGCGCACTCGATCGATGATCCCTAAACCTTATACAACCCTGAAACCCTAATCCCTAATCCCTAAACCCTAAACACCCTAAACACTAAACCCTAGACCCTAAACCCTAACCCTAACCCTAAACCCTAATTAAACCCTATATATAGGCCAACGACACTTAATTGTGCATCAAGCAGGCCAGGGGTGCCTCGCGGTCCTCTAATTAAATTAAATGTGCCATGCATTAACCCTAAACCATATATATGTAACTAACCATAGCTAATCAACCCTACTTAATGAAAACACATAACCCTAAACTATACTAGCTATAACCCGATCTAATAAAAACATGCTCTATATATAGCAGCTAGCTAGCAAACCGTAGATTAACACCAATTAATATATACATGGCCTATATCGATCATGTTGTATAACATATCCCTGAGATTCATTAATTAATTATATAATTATCGTGATAAATTAATTAACTTTAATTTTGACAAGTTCTCTCGAATGAAAACACATTTGATTAAGTTGCCTCATATATATATATATAATTAGTGTGCATGCATGGCCTACCATGCATTCGTGCATATATTTTAATGTATATTTGAACATATTCTTGGGGATTTCAATCTCTCTCTCTCGATCATCTATATATCGTTGGTGGCCAAAAAACACACATATATATATATGCATGCAATTTATGCGTAAAGGCGCGGGTGCCTCTAATAATGTGTGTGCGCACTCGATCGATGATCCCTAAACCTTAAACAACCCTAAAACCCCTAAATCCCTAATCCCTAAACCCTAAACACCCTAAACACTAAACCCTAAACCCTAGACCCTAAACGTACCCTAACCCTAACCCTAACCCTAACCCTAACCCTAAACCCTAGCTAATCCTAAACCCCAATTAAACCCTATGTATAGGCCAACGACACTTAATTGTGCATCGATCGAGCGGGTCATGGGTGCCTCGCGATCCTCTAATAAAATTAAATGTGCCATGCATTAACCATAAACCATATATATGTAACTAACCCTAGCTAATCAACCCTACTTAATTAAAACACATAACCCTAAACTATACTAGATATAACCCGATCTAATAAAAACATGCTCTATATATAGCAGCTAGCTAGCAAACCGTAGATTAACACCAATTAAAATATACATGGCCTATATCGATCATGTTGTATAACATATCCCTGAGATTCATTAATTAATTATATAATTATCGTGATAAATTAATTAACTTGAACTTTGACAAGTTCTCTCGAATGAAAACACATTTGATTAAGTTGCCTCATAATATATATATATAATTAGTGTGCATGCATGGCCTACAATGCATTCGTGCATATATTTTAATGTATATTTGAACATATTCTTGGGGATTTCAATCTCTCTCTCTCTCTCGATCATCTATATATCGTTGGTGGCCCAAAAAACACACATATATATGCATGCAATTTATGCGTAAAGGCGCGGGTGCCTCTAATAATATAATGTGTGTGCGCACTCGATCGATGATCCCTAAACCTTAAACAACCCTAAAACCTTAAAATCCCTAATCCCTAAACCCTAAACACCCTAAACACTAAACCCTAAACCCTAGACCCTAAACATACCCTAACCCTAACCCTAACCCTAACCCTAAACCCTAGCTAATCCTAAACCCCAATTAAACCCTCTGTATAGGCCAACGACACTTAATTGTGCATCGATCGAGCGGGTCATGGGTGCCTCGTGATCCTCTAATAAAATTAAATGTGCCGTGCATTAACCCTAAACCATATATATGTAACTAACCCTAGCTAATCAACCCTACTTAATTAAAACACATAACCCTAAACTATACTAGCTAGCTGCTATAACCCGATCTAATAAAAACATGCTCTATATATAGCAGCTAGCTAGCAAACCGTAGATTAACACCAATTAAAATATACATGGCCTATATCGATCATGTTGCATAACATATCCCTGAGATTCATTAATTAATTATATAATTATCGTGATAAATTAATTAACTTGAACTTTGACAAGTTCTCTCGAATGAAAACACATTTGATTAAGTTGCCTCATAATATATATATAATTAGTGTGCATGCATGGCCTACAATGCATTCGTGCATATATTTTAATGTATATTTGAACATATTCTTGGGGATTTCAATCGATCTCTCTCTCTCGATCATCTATATATCGTTGGTGGCCCAAAAAACACACATATATATGCATGCAATTTATGCGTAAAGGCGCGGGTGCCTCTAATAATGTGTGTGCGCACTCGATCGATGATCCCTAAACCTTAAACAACCCTAAAACCTTAAATCCCTAATCCCTAAACCCTAAACACTAAACCCTAAACCCTAGACCCTAAACGTACCCTAACCCTAACCCTAAACCCTAGCTAATCCTAAACCCCAATTAAACCCTATGTATAGGCCAACGACACTTAATTGTGCATCGATCGAGTGGGTCATGGGTGCCTCGTGATCCTCTAATAAAATTAAATGTGCCATGCATTAACCCTAAACCATATATATGTAACTAACCCTAGCTAATCAACCCTACTTAATTAACACACATAACCCTAAACTATACTAGCTAGCTATAACCCGATCTAATAAAAACATGCTCTATATATAGCAGCAGCTAGCTAGCAAACCGTAGATTAACACCAATTAAAATATACATGGCCTATATCGATCATGTTGTATAACATATCCCTGAGAATCATTAATTAATTATATAATTATCGTGATAAATTAATTAACTTGAACTTTGACAAGTTCTCTCGAATGAAAACACATTTGATTAAGTTGCCTCATAATATATATATAATTAGTGTGCATGCATGGCCTACAATGCATTCGTGCATATATTTTAATGTATATTTGAACATATTCTTGGGGATTTCAATCGATCTCTCTCTCTCTCTCGATCATCTATATATCGTTGGTGGCCCAAAAAACACACATATATACGCATGCACTTGATGCGTAAAGGCGCGGGTGCCTCTAATAATGTGTGTGCGCACTCGATCGATGATCCCTAAACCTTAAACAACCCTAAAACCCTAATCCCTAATCCCCTAAACCCTAAACACCCTAAACACACTAAACCCTAGACCCTAAACACCCTAAACACTAAACCCTAAACCCTAGACCCTAAACACCGTAAACCCTAAACCCTAAACCCTAAACCCTAAAACCCTAAACCCTAAACACTAAACCCTAAACCCTATAAACACCCTAAACACTAATTAAAACCTAAACCCTAGACCCTAAACACTAAACCCTAAACCCTAGACCCTAAACACCGTAAACACTAAACCCTAAACCCTAAACACCCTAAACACTAATTAAACCCTAAACCATAGACCCTAAACACTAGACCCTAAACCCTAGACCCTAAACACCCTAAACACTAAACCCTAGACCCTCTAAACACAGTAAACACTAAACCCTAAACCCTAGACCCTAGCTAAACACCCAAAACACTAAACCCTAAACCCAGCTAGCTAACCCTAAACCCTAATTAAACCCTATATATATAGGCCAACGACACTTAATTGTGCATCAAGCAGGCCAGGGGTGCCTCGCGGTCCTCTAGTTAAATTAAATGTGACATGCATTAACCCTAAACCATATATATATAACTAACCCCTAGCTAATCAAACCCTAGTTAATTAAAACACATAACCCTAAACTATACTAGCTATAACCCGATCTAATAAAAACATGCTCTATATATAGCATGCAGCTAGCTAGCAAAAACGGTAGATTAAAACCAATTAATATATACATGGCCTATATATCGATCATATGTTGTATAACATCTCCCTGAGATTCATTAATTAATTATATAATTATCGATGATAAATTAATTAACTTGAATTTTGACAAGTTCTCTCGAATGAAAACACATTTGATTAAGTTTCCTCATAATATATATATAATTAGTGTGCATGCATGGCCTACCATGCATGCATTAATTCGTGCATATATTTTAATATATATTTGAACATATTCTTGGGGGATTTCAATCTCTCTCTCTCGATCATCTATATGTCGTTGGTGGCCAAAAAACACACACATATACGCATGCACTTTATGCGCAAAGGCGCGTGTGCCTCTAATAATGTGTGTGTGCGCACTCGATCGATGATCCCTAAACCTTAAACAACCCTAAAACCCTAATCCCTAATCCCCTAAACCCTAAACACCCTAAACACACTAAACCCTAGACCCTAAACACCCTAAACACGTACTAAACCCTAAACCCTAGACCCTAAACACCGTAAACCCTAAACCATAAACCCTAAACCCTAAACCCTAAACCCTAAACCCTAAACCCTAAACCCTAAACCCTAAACCCTATAAACACCCTAAACACTAATTAAACCCTAAACCCTAGACCCTAAACACTAAACCCTAAACCCTAGACCCTAAACACCGTAAACACTAAACCCTAAACCCTAAACACCCTAAACACTAATTAAACCCTAAACCATAGACCCTAAACACTAGACCCTAAACCCTAGACCCTAAACACCCTAAACACTAAACCCTAGACCCTCTAAACACAGTAAACACTAAACCCTAAACCCTAGACCCTAGCTAAACACCCAAAACACTAAACCCTAAACCCAGCTAGCTAACCCTAAACCCTAATTAAACCCTATATATATAGGCCAACGACACTTAATTGTGCATCAAGCAGGCCAGGGGTGCCTCGCGGTCCTCTAGTTAAATTAAATGTGACATGCATTAACCCTAAACCATATATATATAACTAACCCCTAGCTAATCAAACCCTAGTTAATTAAAACACATAACCCTAAACTATACTAGCTATAACCCGATCTAATAAAAACATGCTCTATATATAGCATGCAGCTAGCTAGCAAAAACGGTAGATTAAAACCAATTAATATATACATGGCCTATATATCGATCATATGTTGTATAACATCTCCCTGAGATTCATTAATTAATTATATAATTATCGATGATAAATTAATTAACTTGAATTTTGACAAGTTCTCTCGAATGAAAACACATTTGATTAAGTTTCCTCATAATATATATATAATTAGTGTGCATGCATGGCCTACCATGCATGCATTAATTCGTGCATATATTTTAATATATATTTGAACATATTCTTGGGGGATTTCAATCTCTCTCTCTCGATCATCTATATGTCGTTGGTGGCCAAAAAACACACACATATACGCATGCACTTTATGCGCAAAGGCGCGTGTGCCTCTAATAATGTGTGTGTGCGCACTCGATCGATGATCCCTAAACCTTAAACCCTAAATAAACCCTAATCCCTAATCCCTAAACCCTAAACACCATAAACATTAAACCCTAAACCCTAACCTCCTAACCCTAAACCCTAAACCCTAATTAAACCCTATATATATAGGCCAATGACACTTAATTATGCATCAAGCAGGCCAGGGGTGCCTCGCGGTCCTCTAATTAAATTAAATGTGCCATGCATATATATGTGTTTAATTTGGGGATTTCAATCGCTCTCTCGTATGTAGCTCTCTCTACCTCTATCTCTCTCTCTCTCTCTCTCTCTCTCTCTCTCTCGTTGGTGGCCAACAACACACACATGCACTTTGTGCGCAAAGGCATGCGCCTCTAATAATGTGTGCGCAGTCGATCGATCTAGTTTTGATTAATCATAGCACACAAATAAAGAAGTTGTATTTGAATCCACACAACCTATTAAAACACATAACCCCTAACATGGCCTAATTAATTAACCCTTCTCGATCTCTACCTAATTAGTGGAAATTGCACAAAATCAAAAGGGGTCCCTCACTAATTATGCATATCTGCTAGATTGTGATAAACTTTTGCCACATATATATTTGGTGGATGGGTGCATCTTGGCATGTAAACAATTAGTGTTTGCAAATGGCGTTGTCAAAATTTATGTACAAATGATTTCTTTCCATCCAAAGTGCATAAAATGGGAGTTTTAATGAAGAAAGTACAAATAAAACAGCTCAACATGCTTCCACACCCCGATTTTCACACGAAGTAGAGCATATTTAAAGGATAATTCCAGAGTTTTACTATTTTTCAAGCAACTTTGCTAATTTTCCCCCACTCACATGACTTTATGTCGATTTAACGAAAATATGGCGAATTTAAACTACATGGGCGGGATAGTTTGAATTGTGCGCGCGGCAAAGGGAACCGCCTATTCCTCAACCTTGTGCACGGCAAATTACACACGCAACTCCATTAAACGCCACCTACCAACCTTAATTATCACCCCGGCGGCCCGGCCGCATGACCCCCCACCCACCCGTACACAACTTATCCCCGTCCGTGCGAAGAGCTTCCCCTCCCCGTCCCGTCCGTGCGAAGAAGAAGCTTCTCCTCCCCGTCGTTCTTCTCGAGACGCACCGGCGGTCAAGTTGATCCACGGTAGGGCTGCTATCTCTAGCTCAATCATGTATCGGGCAAGACAGCCTAACGATTTATATTTTCTTGATGCTGCTAAAAAAATTCGTCAGTATGCTCGAACTAATTGGCACTTTATAGTTTTCCGCTCGATTTGTCATCGATCAATTTGTTCATTTGCGTGGGCATATAGAGTCAGTTCTGCACTCGATCCGTTAATTTGCTGAAATGCCATGGCAGAGTTTTGTACACGATCTGTTTGCTAAAATGTCGATGGGCATTTTTTGTTTTGTACTCGACATGATTGCTGAAATGCATAATCATGTAGTATAGTTTTGTACTCGATGGATATACATTTCCTACTTCGCCTTAAATTAATCACCAACCACTGTATCTCATAATTAAACAGATGGACAGAACTTGGAAACTGCATGGACACTTATGTTCCCCTTCATATATAAATGGTGTTCAACCCTTTATGGGGTTTATTAGAGCTCATGATGGTCACAACCTGGACGTGTATTGCCCGCGCTGCACATGTATGAATGGTGAGAAGAGGCCTCACCCTGTAGTGGCAGATCATTTACACATTTTTGGGATGGACCGCACATATGTTAGGCGGGTTTAGCATGGTGAACCATATAATGATCCTTTAGCAGGAGAAGCAGATCTTGCTCACACTGTATGTGTGCTGGCATATGTAGTTAATTATTTATATTGATGCTGCCGCTGTTTCAATCAATAGTTTGCATTGCTGTGCAAGGTTCTGTACTCAAATTTAACTTGTTGCAGATGGATGGACGGGAAGGAGAGAAAAAGCGCTTGCTTCAGGAAACGGGTTTCAGCTCTGGGACATGTGCTGTGCCAGATGAGAAGGTAAATATGTAAAACGGCATTTGTTCAGGTTGCATCCCTTAGATGTTTGTCTAATCGGTTGATGTACTAATTGCAGAAGCATAGAGTTAAAGAGGTCTCTCAGTTTGATGGGAGATTTGAAGATGAATCTCAGTTTGATGCACCTGTGGATGGTACTGATGACGAGCCTTTCATAGACGAAGGTCCTGCACCTGAGATTATCCAGTCTACAGAAGGAGGCCGTGGACCGAGTACACAGCTTTGCGTTGAAGTGGATGCACGCCCGGAGATCATCACGGGCGTCCGGGTAGTCTCAAGACCACCCAGCCCTGATGCACCTGTGGATGGTACTGATGACGAGCCTCTCATAGACGAAGGTCCTGCACCTGAGATTATCCAGCCTACAGAAGGAGGCCGTGGACCGAGTACACAGCTTTGCGTTGAAGAGGATGCACACCCGGAGATCATCAGGGGCGTCCCGGTAGTCTCAGGACCACCCAGCCCTGATGCAAAATGTTGAGCTACTTTATGATTCGTACTCTTATGTTCTGGTGCTGTAGTATGTTATGATTTGTACGCCTTTGGCGCTAGATTAAGCATTCAGTGGATGATCGCGTTGCAAAATTCGACACCCACACAATCAGTTCATCGTACAAGTAGTAGCACAATTACTTCTACAGCGATTCCTGCCAGCGCATTAGTTGGTAGCATGAAACACTTTCAGGTACTCCCCTCTGATTCATATTAATGGACTCAATTCTGTCTAGATATGGATGTATCTAGATGCATTTGTTAACTAGACTAACAAACTTGAGTCAGTTAATATGAATCCGTGTAAACCGCCCAAGTCCTCGAGCAGCTAGTTTATTGACTCTGGACTCCAAGCCTCTCGCGGCAAGCCATCGACGAAGCTTTGACCAGATCTTGGCCCGCAATTTTTTTGTGTGTGGCGAATAGCAAAGCTTTGACCAGTTCCTCTCGGGATACAGCACGCCGGTGAGCTTGCACGGTTGCCATGAGCACTTTCCGGCGGAACTTCCTCTTCAGCGCCCTCAAGCCGCTGCTGCGAGACAGCACGCAGTGCCTCGAGGTGGACGGAATTCTGGATCTCAGGGCGGGTGGTCCGCATCGTCCGGGAACGATCTCCAGCGGGTTAACGAGGACATGCATGGCGGCCAGGGGATTTGTTTTTTGTTTTTTTTTTGGTTTGAGCTTGGGATTTGGGGTTTTTTCGGATAGGGGAGGAGGAACCGAGGAAGAGGAAGGAACAGCCGCGTGCTTGGCGCGTGGCGGTGTGCTTGAATTTCGAATTTTTGTGAAATGTTTCATTTCCCCGCTACAATTCGGGGGTTTCTTGACGCGCCAATGCGTCCCGCCGGGCAGCTTCAAGTAAATTTGGGGTGCCACACTATGGGCCCTAGTTTCAGTGAGACATGTAATGACTAGTCACATCAGTAAGTTCACTGTGTAATAAAATATGTTACCCCTCCCCTTTATGTAGCACCCCTTCTCTCCCGATCGAGTGCCGATTGCCGACGGATGCAAGCCGCTAGCTCGATCCCCTCCTTTCGCCTCCACCGTCCAGGCATCCAGCTTGGAGGGGCAAGCTGCATCTAGCCCAAGCGGATTAGGTAGGACTAGTAATGTTCTCTCCTTTCTCGAGATCGGTTCTTTTTTCCTCTCCTCGATATCTTGCGCATCTCTTTCCTATTCTGGGCAAAGGGGTGTCTTTCTGGTCACCCTCGAGCTGGGAGTGATTGATGGGGGTGGGGGGCGGGGGCTACCTTTGCTTGGATTGGGGTGTTCTTCCTTTATTTGTCGACATTTGCAACCTTTGTAGTTTCTGCTGATCCTCACTGTATCTTTTGTCAGCTTGTACAGGAAAGGCAAGACCTCGGCGGTGGGGGCAATGGAGCGTAAGGCCACCACGCATGTGGGCAGTTGGCTGAGCCTGAGCTGCGTCCCCAGCCCCGCGAAGCAGGTACTCCGTTTGCTTATCCACTCTTTACCTTTTAAGTGTCTCTCTGGTCTCTGCATCCTCAATCTGTTCCTGTTCTGGAATATGCTTAAAGTAGCACATGTCTTCAGCTGTTTGTGCGTAAAGCCTCTGTGACACCATGCTCTATATTCTCTGTATCAGGTTGGTACCTCCAGGTTCCGTGCTGAGGCTATGGGGAACGAGAATAGCGCCCCACCTGCTGCAGGAGCATGGCCCGATCTGCAGCACAAGAAGCGAAATGCCACTGCCGAGCTGGGCAGGGACCGCCCAGGGGTAATTTTTTTAACCAACTTACCATGATGTAGTCTGAATCTGATACTCCCTCAGATCCAAATTAATTGACTCAACTATCTGTAGATACGGATGTATCTAGATGTGTTTTAGCTCTAGATACTACTGCCTCCATCCCAAAGCTTTGGGCTTATATTATTTTTAGAAAGTCAAACTATACCATGTTTGACTAAGCTTTTACCAAAAATCAGTAACATGCAAAATACAAAATTAATATCATTAAATAGATAATAAAATATATTTTCCTACGGTATCTACACAGTATTATATTTGTTGATAGAATGTTCTAAAATTTTGGTCAAACTTTGCTTGTTTTGATTTCTCAAAAATAAATAAGGCTTAAGCTTTTGGATGGTGGTAGTACATTCATATCTAGACAAAGCTGAGTTAACTAGTTTTTTTGTCTGTCCATAGCTAGTGTTCACGCTGCAAAAGGCTAAGAGCATCCACTATATGCATCAGTCTATCTCATACAGTAATTCAATATCACTGCTGAGGTCTGCCTTTTGTTTTGCTATTCATATGCAGACTGAAACTTTAGGGCCTTTACTCAAAAGGAAGATCAAAACTGCGGCTGATCAGGCTGCCAGTATGTTGATGCCGCCCCCATCTTCTAAATGCCTCTACAAGCACAAGGCCACGCACCAGCTGGGTGGTGATCTTTTAATGAATATGGTATATTTTCTTAATCCACAAAACATGCCTTGATTTTTCTCTGTTTATTGTCGGTTTTTTCTATGCTTGCCAAAAGTTTACAACAACAACAACAACAACCAAGCCTTTCAGTCCCAAACAAGTTGGGGTAGGCTAGAGTTGAAACCCATAAGATCTCGAAGCCAAAAGTTTAGAAACACCAAATTCGTTTGCTTACAATCATCATACAGTAATGTTCATCTACTCCAGTTCCCCTAACCCAACATAAAATGATGTTAATTTCGATTTTTAGATTAAAAGAGCACCATTAGGCGCTGTTAATTACGACTTTGAGATTAAAATGTCATTTGCAATTGTTAATTACAATTTTGAGACAATTGGTTAGTTTAACCTCGATCTCTTCTGCTCTCCATTTTTCCCAACCGAACAAAAATGTAACCATTCCATTCCTCTGAAATGGAACCATTCCATTCCATTCCACGCTGTTTCAGAACCGAACACACCCTTGCATTGTTGTGAACTGTTGTCCATACACGGCCATACCCTTCCACTTACATCTAGCACTATATGCATCAGTCTGTCTCAGAGTCATTCAATATCACTGCTGAGATCTGTTCCCATTCTTATGCAGGCTGAAACTGCTGCGCCTTTACTCAAGTGGATGCAAAATGGGGCTAATGAGGCTGCTGTGAGGACGATGGTGCCGGCACCATCTTCCGAAAACCTCTACAAGCACGAGGCCATGGGCCAGCTGGGTGGTGACCTTTTAATGAATCTGGTATATTTTCTTAATCCACATACATGATTTCATTATTATCTGTTTAATTACTGTTGGCTTTGTCTAATGCTTACCAAAAGTTCAGAAACACTGCGTTTGCTTACAATCATCATACACTAATTTTTCACTTTTCAGTCTGTCTCATCCAGTATATAAACTGTTGATTTCCATTGGCTTCTTTTGTAATCATTTGCATTGTTGTCAACTGTTCTCTATGCACAACCCTATTCTTCCACTTACACCCCGCACTATTTGCATCAGTCTATCTCATAGATTTATTAAATATCAATGATGAGTTCTGTTGCTATTCATATGCAGGATGAAACTTCTGTTCCTCTACTCAAATGGATAAAAAATGATCCTGATGAGGCTGCTGTGAAGACGATGGTGCTGCCACCATCTTCTGAAAACCTCCTCAAGCACAAGGCCACGGGCCAGCTGGGTGGTACCCTTTTCAGTAAGCAGGTATATTTTCTTAATCCTCATACATGATTTGATTTTTGTCTGTTTATTGCCGGCTTTGTCTAATGCTTACCAATAGTTCAGAAACACACACACCTATTCTTCCACTTACATCCAGCACTATATGCATCAGTGTCTCATAGATTCATTTTATATATCACTGCTGATGTCTGTTGCTCTTCAATTTTTATATGCAGACTGAAACTGCTAAGCCTTCATTGGTCAAAAGGATTGCAACTGCTGCTGATGAGGCATCTGCAGAGGCTGCCACCAAGTTACTGTCAGCCCCACCTTCTGGATGCTTATATAAGCTCAAGTCCAAGGATCAGCCGGGCCGTAACCATCCAAGGGTTCGGGTATATTTTCTTAAGCCACATATACATGCCATGATTTATGTCTGATATTATCACCGGCTCTGTCTAATGCTTTTTGGAATTCGGAAACACCAAATTAGCATGCTTATATTCATCATACACTAATTTTTCACTGTTCAGTTTGTAACATAGTGTTATGCACTTGCTTGTCAACATTTGCATTGCTCTGAACTATGCACTTTACACAACCTAATTCTTCCACTTACGTTCAGCGCTACGCACCAGTAGTACCTCCCATGTTTCCTTCACCATCCCGATGCCGAGCTTGCGGGAATATGGCGGGCCCATGTACATACCCCGCATATAACACCTCCTATGGCTCTATCTACCTTTCTAGTAGCTCCTTCACAGAGTTACAGGTATGTATTCTCAGTGGTTTAGCATGAATTGGCATATAGTAAAGTCTTGTTTTTAGTCTTCCTGCTTCTTACATTTGTATCAATTTTCACATGCAGACTGTACCTTGTGAACTTCGTCCAATGATTAACCAGATGTGTCCGCATGAAGGATCTTTCACTATGCATGGCAATGGCAAATTGATGAACACCTACACGGTCTATGAGGTGTATGTCTACAAGACGCAGGCCATCACATATTTGTATGGACATGATTGGAGAAAGTTTGCTTTTGACTACGGTCTGAAGAAGGGCGACGAGCTGAGGATCAGAAACTCAAACGGGCAGATATACGTAACTGCTTACAGAGTTGGAGACACTTCCAAATATATAATATGTAACTTTTTTCTACTCATATCTTTTGATAACTGCATTCTGAGCAGTTGTTCTAAACCATTCCCTCTGTTCTAGCTTGCTGGGTTTAACATGATCAAAGCTGCAGATCCCCTGACGGAACAGGAGCGGATGTCACAAAGGGCAACCACACCAGCACCGGCACCGGCTTCCCACTCTCCTGCATCAGCACCGGTTCCTGTACCAGCTCCGTTTACTGCATCTACCCAGCAGTCCCCTACATCAGCATTGGTTCCTGTAGAGGCCCCATATACTACACATGCCCAGCAGGCTCCTGCATCAGCACTGGTTCCTCTAGCTGCACCGTTTACTGCACCTGCCCAACAGTCTCCTGCATCAGCACCGGTTCCTCTAGAGGCACCGTTTACTGCACCTGCCCAGCAGTCTCCTGCATCAGCACCAGCTCGTGTACCAGCCCAGGCTCATGCACCTGCCCCAGCCAGATCACCGAGGTCTCAGCTCATTGCTGTGGCCACCCGTGTGGTGACCAGGACGCATCTGAAGGCTATGTTCGTGAGTATATGACAGCATAACTGCTCTTATCTTGATGTCTTCTCTGCTCAAAGTCTCACATGGTTCAGTGCATTGGTGCCATTGACTAATTTTTGGTGGTATCTCTTGCTTTGAATCAGAAATTGCCTAAAAGTATCTCCAAGGATCTCAATGCTGGCCGAAGGGGCAAGATATCCCTCGTCATGGAGAGTGAAGGTCTCACCGTGGAGGGACGGTACTCTGTCAGTCCCACAGATGGCCGCTTGGCTGTTACTTCCAGGTGGAAAAAGTTCATTGACGGTGCCAAACTTCGCATTGGATCAAAGTTGAAGGTCAAGATCTTTCGATGCCGCTGTGACATGCTGGTCATAAAGTTCGCGGTTGTCTAGTTCTGTTGTCCCATGAGCCCTTAGCAAATGCATTTGTAGTTATACTTATATAAGGTTATCTTATCTGAACTGCTAATTAATTGTATGGGTGGTAAAACTCTGGCAAGCTTTTGCTCTTAGCAAGTATGTATGTATGATCAGCTATTATGATAACTAATGTTTGTGTTCATCTTAATTTGCATTTCCCTTTTAGAAAAAAACTTAATTTCTATTTTGGCTGACCTGTTAGAGAACTATCAGATTGAACCCACAACATGATTCATATAGATTCATTACACCGAGCCACATGTCTTGACCTTGCGATACACTACTTCCATTAATTAGTGCAAGAAGGCTTACCTGAGCTGCCTGAACCATGGCAGATTCGAATCCACCTTATCTATCTAGAAATACAACCTTTGCAGAAAGAGGATTTGCAGTATGGGGAGGCTGACATTGGGGACCCATGAGCCAGCAGCGTCGTCAACGTTTTAAAGGTGGCAGGAGATCGAAAGAAAAAATAAGCCAAAAATCAGTTGGTAAACAAATTCAAGAAAAGAAACATTTACCTTTCTGAGAGTATGACATGCGGGACCCATGAGGCAGCAGCATCCTCAACTATTTCAAGGCGGCAGGGGATCAAAATAAAAAAGGAAATAGCCAGAAATTAATTAGGGTAAAAAATAAATCCATCAAAGGAAACTTTTATTGTTCATAGAGGATGACATGTGGGACCGACTTGCCAGCTGCGTCGTCATCGTTTCAAAGGGGGCAGGGGATCAAAAGAAAAAGACAAATAGCCAGAAATTAGGGGAAAAAAATAAATCCAACAAAGAAAACTTTTATTGTTCATAGAGGATGACATGCGGGACCCATGAGCCAGCAGCTTCCTCAACGTTTCAAAGTCGGCATGAGATTGAAAGAAAAAGTCAAGTGACATAATATCAGGAGCCAAAAATAATCCAAGAAAAGAAACTTTATTGTACATAGAGGATGACATGCGGGTCCCATTTTGTAGCAGCGGTCTCAACGCTTCCAAGGCGGCACAGGACCGAAAGAAAAATGAAGTAGCCAGAAATCAGGGTGTGAAAAAAATCCAAGAAAAGAAAGATTTTAATTGGGCTGTATCTGGACATCTGGGCCTTCGAACTATACTGCTGGGCCTTTTGACTCGTACAATTTCAGCCCACTCCAAAACAGGAAAGGTCGGATTTTTCTCAAAAAAAAAACAGGAAAGTCCTATGCTTCGCAAAAACAAAAAACAAGGAGATTCAACATATAAGTTTGTTTATGTAGATATAAAGATTTAATTTATCCGTTTGCAATAGCTCAGAGCGAAATACAACGTTTATTGTCTGCAAAATAAAATATCACATGTTTCTTGTACGGGGAGGCTGACATCGGGGACCCATGAGCCAGCAGCGGAGTCAACGTTTCAAAGGCGGCAGGGGATCGAAAATAAAAAAAGCCAAAAATCAGTTGGTAAAAAAATACAAGAAAAGAAAACATTTATCGTTCTGAGAGGATGACATGCGGGACCCATGAGGCAGCAGCATCCTCAACGTTTCAAAGTCGGCATGAGATCGAAAGAAAAAGGCAAGTGACATAATATCAGGAGCCAAAAATAATCCAAGAAAAGAAACTTTATTGTACATAGAGGATGACATGCGGGTCCCATTTTGTAGCAGCGGTCTCAACGTTTCCAAGGCGGCACAGGACCAAAAGAAAAATGAGGCAGCAGCATTCTCAACAATTCCAAGGCGGCAGGGGATCAAAAGAAAAATAAAGGAAATAGCCAGAAATTAATTAGGGGTCAAAAATAAATCCACCAAAGGAAACTTTTATTGTTCATAGAGGATGACATGTGGGACCGACCTGCCAACAGCGTCCTCATCGTTTCAACGGGGGCAGGGGATCAAAAGAAAAAGGCAAATAGCCAGAAATTAGGGGTAAAAAATAACTCCAAGAAAGGAAACTTTTATTGTTCGTAGAGGATGACATGCGGGACCCATGAGCCAGCAGCTTACTCAACGTTTCAAAGGCGGCATGAGATCGAAAGAAAAAGGCAAGTGACCAAATATCAGGAGCCAAAAATAATCCAAGATTTATTGTACATAGAGGATGACATGTGGGTCCCATTTTGCAGCAGCGGTCTCAATGTTTGTAATGCGGCTTGAGATCAAAAGAAAAAGAAAGTAGCTAGTAATTAGGGGGTGAAAAAAAATCCAAGAAAAGAAAGTTGATGGACATAGAGGATGACATGCGGGTCCCTTGAGCCAACAGCTTACTCAACGTTTCAAAGGGGGCAGGGGATCAAAAGAAAAAGGCAAGCCAAAAATCAGAGGGTGAAAAAAAATCCAACAAAGGAAACTTTTATAGCACATAGAGGATGACATGCGGGTCCCATGAGCCAGCAGGTTCCTCAACGTTTCAAACGTGGCATGAGATCGAAAGAAAAAGGCAAGTGCCCAAATATGAGGAGCCAAAAATAATTCAAGAAAAGAAAGTTTTATAGTACATAGAGGATGACATGCGGGTCCCATTTAGCAGCAGCGGTATCACCGTTTGAGAGGCAGCAGGGGATCGAAAGAAAAAGTCAAGTGACCAAATATGAGGTGCCAAAAAAATCCAAGAAAAGAAAGTTTTATAGTACATAGAGGATGACATGCGGGTCCCATTTAGCAGCAGCGGTATCACCGTTTGAGAGGCGGCAGGGGATCGAAAGAAAAAGTCAAGTGACCAAATATGAGGTGCCAAAAAAATCCAAGAAAAGAAAGTTTTATAGTACATAGAGGATGACATGCGGGTCCCATTTAGCAGCAGCGGTATCACGTTTGAGAGGGCAGGTGATCGAAAGAAAAAGTCAAGTGACGAAATATGAGGTGCCAAAAAAATCCAAGAAAAGAAAGTTTTATAGTACATAGAGGATGACATGCGGGTCCCATTTAGCAGCAGCGGTATCACCGTTTGAGGCGGCAGGGGATCGAAAGAAAAAGGTAAGTGACCAAATATGAGGTGCCAAAAATAATTCAAGAAAAGAAAGTTTTATAGTACATAGAGGATGACATGCGGGTCCCATTAGCAGCAGCGGTATCACCGTTTGAGAGGCGGCAGGGGATCAAAGAAAAAGGCAAGTGACCAAATTTGAGGTGCCAAAAATAATCCAGGAAAAGAAAGTTTTATAGTACATTGAGGATGACATGCGGGTCCCAGTTGCAGCGGTATCACCGTTTGAGAGGCGGCAGGGGATCGAAAGAAAAAGGCAAGTGACCAAATTTGAGGTGCCCAAAAAACTCCAAGAAAAGAAAGTTGATTGCACATAGAGGATGACATGCGGGTCCCATTTAGCAGCAGCGGTCTCAACGTTTCCAAGGCGGCAAGGGATCAAAAGAAAAAGGAAGTAGCCAGAAATCAGGGGGTCAAAAAAATCCAAGAATAGAAAGAATTTTGGTTCATAGAGGATGACATGCGGGACCCATGATCCTGCATCGTAAACGGCTCGATCGGAGAACGTTGAACGAGATGGCGCGATGTAGAAAAAAAACAATGCCAGAGAGGCTGCCATCTGGGCCCTACATCCCTCGGCGGTGCGGATTTGCGTTGACTCGGCCGGCGAACCCGAGATTTCGAGATGCACCACGTCCCGGGCCACCATACGCCACGTTTTGGCCGCTTTCGTCGGGCTAGGTGGCCTCAAAAACGAAAAAAAAAGTTTTGACATGCACCACGGAGGGACCAAAATCGTCGGCCATGGTACACCAGCAACCACGGCGCGACTTCAACTTCGTCGGCCATGGCAACTTTAACACACGTAAATGAGTTAACTTGGATTTCCTACCCTTGAATCCATAGGAAACTTTGTTCTAATGCACTATAATAATCAACCGAGTTTTTACACCAACAGGTCTGTCACTTACGTGTGGTGCCCACGCGTGAGGTCCCACACTTCAGTGAGCACAAGTCACGTGCAATAGGTACGCAAACTCCCAGCCATCTTCTTTGTCAAGAGAAGACGCATCGATGCGTATTGGAAGTCTGTGGGTCCTTCTGGATCCTTCGGTTGTCCCTCTCACAAAAAAACAAATCTCTCTCATTCTCGGCCTCGCTCGACTCGCTCGCTCGCTCGCTCGCACCTCCTGCTCACTGACAAACCCTGCACAAAAGTCAACATCATCACCCGAAAAAGGGGAGACACCATAATGCTCTCCCTTCTTCTCTCCTTCCGAGTGATCCCTCTTCCTCCGAGTTTCACTCGACGGGCAAACACCCATGTGCTGCATAGTAATAATAAAAAGGTAGTAGAAAAATCGATATACGAATCTATAATTAAATAGGTTAAACTCGGGTTTTGCCCAGTTCTACAGATCAAGGGTTCAAAAAAATCCAACTACGGGGTTCGAACAACACGATTCTAATCCAAGAATTTTTTCGACCTCATCCAAATGGCCTCAAATTATAGGGTTAGCATCTAGTGCAGTTTGTGTGAAAATGTATGCACTATGTGTGCTATAACTTGTATGTCTTTCAAATTTGAACCAAATTTGAATAAGTTTGAAATATTTGAAAACGGGCTTAATTTTGGGAGGTTTTTGAAATTTCCATGTTTGAAACCCAAAACCACTTCTCTTCATGCTTGACTTCATAAGACGGAGTTTAGGGGTTAGGGGGTATAGATACATGATTTGTCTGGTTTGAATATGTCTAGACCTTGTTTATCAACTTTAATGCTTACTATATAACATAAGAAAACTATTTGCTTTGGTTTTTCTTTTTGCTGATTTTTTTTCAATTTTGATGCCCATTTGAATCTTGGTCAAATCCTAGGTTTGACCATGGTTTAAACAAGTTTAAATCATGAATATGAAAAAATAAGCATCTATCCTTCTTAGTCACCCCAAAATGTAGCTCTTGGGAGGGTTTTTGAAATTTCCATGTTTGAAACAAAAAAACCACTTCTCTTCATGCATGCTTGACTTCATAAGACAGAGTTTAGGGTTAGGGGTGTAGATATATACATGATTTTCTAGTTTGAATATGTCTAGACATGTTTATCAACTTTAATGCTAACTATAGACATAAGAAGACTATGTGCTTTGGTTTTTCATTTTTCTATTTTTTTTGAATTTTATGCCCATATATTTGAATCTTGGTCAAATCCTAGGTTCAACCAAGATTTAAACAAGTTTAAAACATGAAAATTAAAAGGTAAGCATGTATCCTTCTTAGTCACTCTAAAATGAAGCTTTTGGGATGTTCTTGAAATTTCCATGTTTGAAACCCAAAACGACTTCTCTTCATGCTAGACTTCATAAGATCGACGGGGGTAGATACATGATTTGTCTGGTTTGGATATATATACCTAGACCTCGTTTATCAACTCGAATGCTTACGATATGACATATATAAGAAGACTATGTGCTTTTGTTTTTCATTTTTCTGATTTTTTTGAATTTTGTGCCCACCCATTTGTATCTTGGTCAAATCCTAGGTTTGATAATGATTTAAACAATTTTAAAATATGAAAATGCAAATGTAAGCATGGATCCTTCTTAGTCACTCTAAAATGAAGCTTTTGGGAGGTTTTTGAAATTTCCATGTTTGAAACCCAAAACCACTTCTCTTCACATGCTTGACTTCATAAGACATAGTTAATCAATTTAGGGGTTAGGGGGTATAGATACATGATTTGTGTGGTTTGAATATGTATGGACCTTGTTTATCAACTTCAATGCTTACTATATGACATAAGAAAACTATTTGCTTTGGTTTTTCTTTTTTCTGATTTTTTTTCAATTTTGATGCCCATTTGGATCTTGTCAAATCCTAGGTTTGACCGAAATTTAAACAAGTTTAAAACATGAAAATGAAAAGGGAAGCATGGATCCTTCTTAGTCACTCTAAAATGAAGCTTTTGGGAGGTTTTTAAATTTCCATGTTTGAAACCCAAAACCACTTCTCTTCACATGCTTGACTTCATAAGACAGAGTTTAGGGGTTAGGGGGTATAGCTACATGATTTGTCTGGTTTGAATATGTCTAGACCTTGTTTGTCAACTTTAATGCTTACTATATTACATAAGAAAACTATTTGCTTTGGTTTTCCTTTTTGCTGAATTTTTTTTCAATTTTGATGCCCATTTGAATCTTGTCTAATCCTAGGTTTGACCAAGATAATTTAAACAAGTTTAAAACATGAAAATGAAAAGGGAAGCATGTATCCTTCTTAGTCACTCTAAACTCGGGTTTTGCCCAGTTCTACAGATCAAGGGTTCAAAAAAATCCAACTACGGGGTTCGAACAACACGATTCTAATCCAAGAATTTTTTCGACCTCATCCAAATGGCCTCAAGCTATAGGGTTAGCATCTAGTGCAGTTTGTGTGAAAATGTATGCACTATGTGTGCTATAACTTGTATGTCTTTCAAATTTGAACCAAATTTGAATAAGTTTGAAATATTTGAAAAGGGGCTTTTGGGAGGTTTTTGAAATTTCCATGTTTGAAACCCAAAACCACTTCTCTTCATGCTTGACTTCATAAGACGAAGTTTAGGGGTTAGGGGGTATATATACATGATTTGTCTGGTTTGAATATGTCTAGACCTTGTTTATCAACTTTAATGCTTACTATATAACATAAGAAAACTATTTGCTTTGGTTTTTCTTTTTGCTGATTTTTTTTCAATTTTGATGCCCATTTGAATCTTTGTCAAATCCTAGGTTTGACCATGGTTTAAACAAGTTTAAATCATGAATATGAAAAAATAAGCATCTATCCTTCTTAGTCACCCCAAAATGTAGCTCTTGGGAGGGTTTTTGAAATTTCCATGTTTGAAACAAAAAAAACCACTTCTCTTCATGCATGCTTGACTTCATAAGACAGAGTTTAGGGTTAGGGGTGTAGATATATACATGATAATCTAGTTTGAATATGTCTAGACCTGTTTATCATCTTTAATGCTAACTATAGACATAAGAAGACTATGTGCTTTGGTTTTTCATTTTTCTGTTTTTTTTTGAATTTTATGCCCATATATTTGAATCTTGGTCAAATCCTAGGTTCAACCAAGATTTAAACAAGTTTAAAACATGAAAATTAAAAGGTAAGCATGTATCCTTCTTAGTCACTCTAAAATGAAGCTTTTGGGATGTTCTTGAAATTTCCATGTTTGAAACCCAAAACGACTTCTCTTCATGCTAGACTTCATAAGATCGATGGGGGGTAGATACATGATTATTCTGGTTTGGATATATATACCTAGACCTCGTTTATCAACTCGAATGCTTACGATATGACATATATAAGAAGACTATGTGCTTTTGTTTTTCATTTTTCTGATTTTTTTGAATTTTGTGCCCACCCATTTGTATCTTGGTCAAATCCTAGGTTTGATAATGATTTAAACAAGTTTAAAATATGAAAATGCAAATGTAAGCATGGATCCTTCTTAGTCACTCTAAAATGAAGCTTTTGGGAGGTTTTTGAAATTTCCATGTTTGAAACCCAAAACCACTTCTCTTCACATGCTTGACTTCATAAGACATAGTTAATTAATTTAGGGGTTAGGGGGTATAGATACATGATTTGTGTGGTTTGAATATGTATGGACCTTGTTTATCAACTTTAATGCTTACTATATGACATAAGAAGACTATGTGATTTGGTTTTTCATTTTTCTGTTTTTTTATTTTTCTGCCCATTTGAATCTTGGTCAAATCCTAGGTTTGACCAAGATTTAGACAAGTTTAACACGTAAATGAGTTAACTTGGATTTCCTACCCTTGAATCCATAGGAAACTTTGTTCTAATGCACTATAATAATCAACCGAGTTTTTACACCAACAGGTCTGTCACTTACGTGTGGTGCCCACGCTTGAGGTCCCACACTTCAGTGAGCACAAGTCACGTGCAATAGGTACGCAAACTATTTGCTTTGGTTTTCCTTTTTGCTGATTTTTTTTCAATTTTGATGCCCATTTGAATCTTGTCTAATCCTAGGTTTGACCAAGATAATTTAAACAAGTTTAAAACATGAAAATGAAAAGGGAAGCATGTATCCTTCTTAGTCACTCTAAACTCGGGTTTTGCCCAGTTCTACAGATCAAGGGTTCAAAAAAATCCAACTACGGGGTTCGAACAACACGATTCTAATCCAAGAATTTTTTCGACCTCATCCAAATGGCCTCAAGCTATAGGGTTAGCATCTAGTGCAGTTTTTGTGAAAATGTATGCACTATGTGTGCTATAACTTGTATGTCTTTCAAATTTGAACCAAATTTGAATAAGTTTGAAATATTTGAAAAGGGGCTTTTGGGAGGATTTTGAAATTTCCATGTTTGAAACCCAAAACCACTTCTCTTCATGCTTGACTTCATAAGACGGAGTTTAGGGGTTAGGGGTAGATACATGATTTGTATGGTTTGATATGTCTAGACCTTGTTTATCAACTTTAATGCTTACTATATGACATAAGAAGACTATGTGATTTTGTTTTTCATTTTTCTGTTTTTTTTTGCCCATTTGAATCTTGGTCAAATCCTAGGTTTGACCAAGATTTAGACAAGTTTAACACGTAAATGAGTTAACTTGGATTTCCTACCCTTGAATCCATAGGAAACTTTGTTCTAATGCACTATTATAATCAACCGAGTTTTTACACCAACAGGTCTGTCACTTACGTGTGGTGCCCACCCTTGAGGTCCCACACTTCAGTGAGCACAAGTCACGTGCAGTAGGTACGCAAACTCCCAGCCATCTTCTTTGTCAAGAGAAGACGCATCAGGATGCGTATTGGAAGTCTGTGGGTCCTTCTGGATCCTTCGGTTGTCCCTCTCACAAAAAAACAAATCTCTCTCATTCTCGGCCTCGCTCGACTCGCTCGCTCGCTCGCTCGCACCTCCTGCTCACTGACAAACCCTGCACAAAAGTCAACATCATCACCCGAAAAAGGGGAGACACCATAATGCTCTCCCTTCTTCTCTCCTTCCGAGTGATCCCTCTTCCTCCGAGTTTCACTCGACGGGCAAACACCCATGTGCTGCATAGTAATAATAAAAAGGTAGTAGAAAAATCGATATACGAATCTATAATAAGTTTGAAATATTTGAAAAGGGGCTTTTGGGAGGTTTTTGAAATTTCCATGTTTGAAACCCAAAACCACTTCTCTTCATGCTTGACTTCATAAGACGGAGTTTAGTGGTTAGGGGGTATAGATACATGATTTGTCTGGTTTGAATATGTCTAGACCTTGTTTATCAACTTTAATGCTTACTATATAACATAAGAAAACTATTTGCTTTGGTTTTTCTTTTTGCTGATTTTTTTCAATTTTGATGCCCATTTGAATCTTGGTCAAATCCTAGGTTTGACCATGGTTTAAACAAGTTTAAATCATGAATATGAAAAAATAAGCATATATCCTTCTTAGTCACCCCAAAATGTAGCTCTTGGGAGGGTTTTTGAAATTTCCATGTTTGAAACAAAAAAACCACTTCTCTTCATGCATGCTTGACTTCATAAGACAGAGTTTAGGGTTAGGGGTGTAGATATATACATGCTTTTCTAGTTTGAATATGTCTAGACCTGTTTATCAACTTTAATGCTAACTATAGACATAAGAAGACTATGTGCTTTGGTTTTTCATTTTTCTGTTTTTTTTTGAATTTTATGCCCATATATTTGAATCTTGGTCAAATCCTAGGTTCAACCAAGATTTAAACAAGTTTAAAACATGAAAATTAAAAGGTAAGCATGTATCCTTCTTAGTCACTCTAAAATGAAGCTTTTGGGATGTTCTTGAAATTTCCATGTTTGAAACCCAAAACGACTTCTCTTCATGCTAGACTTCATAAGATCGACGGGGGTAGATACATGATTTGTCTGGTTAATTTGGATATACCTAGACCTCGTTTATCAACTCGAATGCTTACGATATGACATATATAAGAAGACTATGTGCTTTTGTTTTTCATTTTCTGATTTTTTTGAATTTTGTGCCCACCCATTTGTATCTTGGTCAAATCCTAGGTTTGATAATGATTTAAACAAGTTTAAAATATGAAAATGCAAATGTAAGCATGGATCCTTCTTAGTCACTCTAAAATGAAGCTTAATTTTGGGAGGTTTTTGAAATTTCCATGTTTGAAACCCAAAACCACTCCTCTTCACATGCTTGACTTCATAAGACATAGTTAATCAATTTAGGGGTTAGGGGTATAGATACATGATTTGTGTGGTTTGAATATGTATGGACCTTGTTTATCAACTTCAATGCTTACTATATGACATAAGAAAACTATTTGCTTTGGTTTTTCTTTTTTCTGATTTTTTTTCAATTTTGATGCCCATTTGAATCTTGTCAAATCCTAGGTTTGACGACCAAGATAATTTAAACAAGTTTAAAACATGAAAATGAAAAGGGAAGCATGGATCCTTCTTAGTCACTCCAAAATGAAGCTTTTGGGAGGTTTTTGAAATTTCCATGTTTGAAACCCAAAACCACTTCTCTTCATGCTTGACTTCATAAGACAGAGTTTAGGGGTTAGGGGTATAGCTACATGATTTGTCTGGTTTGAATATGTCTAGACCTTGTTTATCAACTTTAATGCTTACTATATAACATAAGAAAACTATTTGCTTTGGTTTTTCTTTTTGCTGATTTTTTTCAATTTTGATGCCCATTTGAATCTTTGTCAAATCCTAGGTTTGACCATGGTTTAAACAAGTTTAAATCATGAATATGAAAAAATAAGCATCTATCCTTCTTAGTCACCCCAAAATGTAGCTCTTAGGAGGGTTTTTGAAATTTCCATGTTTGAAACAAAAAAACCACTTCTCTTCATGCATGCTTGACTTCATAAGACAGAGTTTAGGGTTAGGGGTGTAGATATATACATGATAATCTAGTTTGAATATGTCTAGACCTGTTTATCATCTTTAATGCTAACTATAGACATAAGAAGACTATGTGCTTTGGTTTTTCATTTTTCTGTTTTTTTTGAATTTTATGCCCATATATTTGAATCTTGGTCAAATCCTAGGTTCAACCAAGATTTAAACAAGTTTAAAACATGAAAATTAAAAGGTAAGCATGTATCCTTCTTAGTCACTCTAAAATGAAGCTTTTGGGATGTTCTTGAAATTTCCATGTTTGAAACCCAAAACGACTTCTCTTCATGCTAGACTTCATAAGATCGATGGGGGGTAGATACATGATTATTCTGGTTTGGATATATATACCTAGACCTCGTTTATCAACTCGAATGCTTACGATATGACATATATAAGAAGACTATGTGCTTTTGTTTTTCATTTTTCTGATTTTTTTGAATTTTGTGCCCACCCATTTGTATCTTGGTCAAATCCTAGGTTTGATAATGATTTAAACAAGTTTAAAATATGAAAATGCAAATGTAAGCATGGATCCTTCTTAGTCACTCTAAAATGAAGCTTTTGGGAGGTTTTTGAAATTTCCATGTTTGAAACCCAAAACCACTTCTCTTCACATGCTTGACTTCATAAGACATAGTTAATTAATTTAGGGGTTAGGGGGTATAGATACATGATTTGTGTGGTTTGAATATGTATGGACCTTGTTTATCAACTTTAATGCTTACTATATGACATAAGAAGACTATGTGATTTGGTTTTTCATTTTTCTGTTTTTTATTTTTCTGCCCATTTGAATCTTGGTCAAATCCTAGGTTTGACCAAGATTTAGACAAGTTTAACACGTAAATGAGTTAACTTGGATTTCCTACCCTTGAATCCATAGGAAACTTTGTTCTAATGCACTATAATAATCAACCGAGTTTTTACACCAACAGGTCTGTCACTTACGTGTGGTGCCCATGCGTGAGGTCCCACACTTCAGTGAGCACAAGTCACGTGCAATAGGTACGCAAACTCACAGCCATCTTCTTTGTCAAGAGAAGACGCATCAGGATGCATATTGGAAGTCTGTGGGTCCTTCTGGATCCTTCGGTTGTCCCTCTCACAAAAAAAACAAATCTCTCTCATTCTCGGCCTCGCTCGACTCGCTCGCTCGCTCGCTCGCACCTCCTGCTCACTGACAAACCCTGCACAAAAGTCAACATCATCACCCGAAAAAGGGGAGACACCATAATGCTCTCCCTTCTTCTCTCCTTCCGAGTGATCCCTCTTCCTCCAAGTTTCACTCGACGGGCAAACACCCATGTGCTGCATAGTAATAATAAAAAGGTAGTAGAAAAATCGATATACGAATCTATAATTAAATAGGTTAAACTCGGGTTTTGCCCAGTTCTACAGATCAAGGGTTCAAAAAAATCCAACTACGGGGTTCGAACAACACGATTCTAATCCAAGAATTTTTTCGACCTCATCCAAATGGCCTCAAATTATAGGGTTAGCATCTAGTGCAGTTTGTGTGAAAATGTATGCACTATGTGTGCTATAACTTGTATGTCTTTCAAATTTGAACCAAATTTGAATAAGTTTGAAATATTTGAAAAGGGGCTTTTGGGAGGTTTTTGAACCAAAGAGAAGTGGTATTGGGTTTCAAACATGGAAATTCCAAAAACCTCCCGGCCACGAGCTCCATTTTGGAGTGACTAAGAAGGATCGATTTTACTTAGGTATGTAGTATTGTACATCACAAATGTGAAATGAAACAGATGATGTGAATCTCTATAAACCCTAAACCCTAATTATATTAAACCCCTAGACCCTAACACTAAACCTTGTATATATATAAACCATAAACCTATATATCACTACCAAAAAATGAGTCATGCGATTCAAATGTTTGGCATTGTTTTCTCGTAGCATGCAAAATGCTCTCACACACACTTCTGGGGAAGCGAGGCCTCAAACACATGGTGCAAAAAAATATGCAGGGTTCTTGTCTAAACATAGAAGTGTATATATGCCATGTTTATTTGGTACTGTTCATAGAGGTATTATGTAAACCACAAATGATATGACTATGCATGCTTTGTTTCGATCTTTTCTATCAATCCCCACACAATAACTTATTAATTCGGCTTGTTTTAAAATTTAGCTAGGTCGAGCAATCTCACGATGCTCTCACCCTGCTTGTTTTAATTTGTTCTAGTAGGAGGGTGCGGTGCATGTGTTTGGCCATTATTATATAAAATGTACTTGGCTCGATCCACACATTCAGGCCACACACCCATGTATTTTTTAAATTATTTGTTTGATCTGTACTTCATCTACACACTGTGTCAAATTTGCATTTTATCGGATTTAGCCCAAGAAATTGTATATATATGGATGCACATTGAGATAATTCATGAAACCTTGGAAATGGTCATCCTGTCATGCATGTTTCCCCGCGAATGAAAACTTGATTGGTGGCAGACAAGCAAAAACACATTTATGGGCGACAACCCAAAATGCACATATTTTGCAAAGTATTCATGCTTGCATGATGAAAAGTTGCAAATATATACATAAAATTGGGCCATGATTCAAAAGTTTGGCATGGTTCTTGTGTAGTGGTACCAAGCTCACATGCATGTGGGAGGAAATTTAGCTAGACGAACTCCAACATGGTGCCAATCTACTTGAGGGTTCTTCTCTAAAACACTGGTATGGCATGTTTGGTATTTTCCCTAGATATATGTACTACAAAATGATGAATACTCCATGTTTTTAGATTGCCTTTTTTGAATCACGTGTGCCTTGATTTCAAATCTAGGTCAAATCACTGGGGGAGGGGGATAAACTTGGCTTCATGGAAAAAATAATGTCTTGTAAATGAGATAACTTGGCTTTCCTACCCTTGGATCTATAGGAAACTATGGAGTACTAATACATTATAATAATCACCCGAGTACACCAACTGGTCTGTCACTTACGTGTGGTTCCCATGCGTGAGGTCCCACACTTCAGTGAGCACAGGTCATGTGTCCACCAGTCTAGAGGCTCCCGTTAAAAGAAGAGCCCTCTATATTATTATAAAGAAACATCAATCTCCATAAACATCAATCTCCCTTCTCAGTTCTCAGCTTCTCACTGCTCCCCCCTCGCTCGCGCCGCCGCCGCCACAACCCCCCGCGCCCCTTTCCGATCCCTCATCAGACCTTAGACTATGGAGTTGCCTGTGCCGAAGAAGCAGCCTCTGAAGCCGACGATCCAGTGTATCAACGACTGGTGCGGGAGGGAGATCCCTTACAACGAGGAAGACAAGCACATGATGGCGTGCCCGCACGGCTCTTGCTTCTGCACGCACCCCGGCTGCGAATTCGCCGATTCGAAGGTACCGTTCATCCTACACCTCAGAGAAGCCCACTTGACCGCTGTGGATAGGTTCCCGTACGACGAGGACTTCGGATTTGTTCATCTGAAGGTGCCGGCACCGGGCTCGCCAAAACTACAGCTCATCGGCTACGGGACGGATGGCGCAGTGTTCGCCTTGCACATCCACCCTTGCGGCATGGACACCGCGGTATCCTTCGTGTGCGTCAGGCCGGCGGCGTGCAACTTGCCCCGGTATAGGGTGACAATGTGGGCGAACGGCCCGCCGATGCCGGGGCCGCGTAAGCTTACCGGGGAACACTTGTTTGACGTGGTGAAGGCGGTATTAGAGCCGACGAGCAGCCCGACTCCGGGCACAGTTTCTTTGGGAGATGTCACTTCCTTCCTCTCGGTGCCGCCGCGGTACCTGTGCGGCAATGAATCATCGAAGCAGCTGACTATCTATTTGCGCATCGATAAGGAGTGAGTGAACATAACACTACCCTCAATCTTATTGGGACGATGCTAATGCGGATTTAAGTAATGCTGAATTAATTTGTTTTTCTTGTGACAGGGCGATTAGCAAGGAGAAGAGGATCTCGGTGCACAGCTAGCGACCTATATCTCGGCGTCCACCAAGTGTCCCTGAGTAGGAGATCTTGTTCTGCCTCTTCTTTTGATGTTTAATATTGCTTCATCACCGTAAAAGGAAGGGTGTGTCTGGGGCTTCCTGCTTCAAAGTACTCAGTACAAGGACTAAAAGAGACGTTTTGCTGATGGTTCTTGTCAGGACGGCCGTAGTGTTGGAGGTGGTCATCTACTTCGGTGGGGAAGGACTACTTAGACCTTTATCTAAAAATGTTGACGGATTGGATGTATTTTATGTTTACCATGAATTAGTCTATGTAATATGTAACCCAATTCGCCGATTAATGCAACTCTGGATCCTTCACTGTCATACGACTACTAAAACAATATAAATAAATAGGCATTTTAAGTTTAATGCACATTTAATCAAGCCACATAATGTTGGCGTACTTGTAAGCAACCAGGTTTACTATTGTTGGCATGTGTGGTACAATTTCATGGGGCAATACCCAATCTAGCTTGTTCAATTACATTACATGAAGTAATTAAAATATGGATGCCTAGAATTATTCACTTCCGTACATTGCGATGGCTTATAGCGGTTTCTATGACCAATCTACATCACAAATCTAGTTCAAATTTGATCTATTTTTATGAACAAAATTGGAAACTCTACTTGGCATTTTCGTTTACTATGACCAGATTCACATATGTAGTGATTCATTTTCTTTTCAAATCGCCATACCATTTCCTCGTGAACTCTTCATCTTTTTTTTAGTTTTAATGAATTTCCTTTGGTTGCATTCAATTTGCTTCAAATTCACCGGCTTCACCATTCGTACAAATTGTTCATCTTTTCTTTGTAGTTTTTTCATGCATGAAGCATAACACCTTACCATGGTAAAATCTGCATATTTTCTACCAAAACTCGTGCCGAACTTTAAAGAACATGCAATTTTAAATTGACTAAAATTGGTTAAAACTCAACATAAGTCCACATATATTACAAACTCGAGAAATAATCAACATATATATCACCTAAATGGTCATCTTATGAAGTATGCCATGTTTCGAAATTGTTACCTTGAAAATTTGGCCCTTCTCTCAGGCAGCCACTTCACAATAAAGCTCACATAAAGCTCTTATTTTACACTAATAAAGTAGAATGTATTTTTGTGTGAAATGAAGTTGAATAAAATATATGTGAACGGTAAGATGCACATTGCTGCCAATATTTGGGATAATTATTAGTAAGTTCATACTAATATACAATGCAATCAACATGACCACACATGTGTAAGCAAGAAAATAAATCTTTCTTAAATTACCTTAAGGTTGTAAGTTTGTTATTTGTATAGCGATTTTATCTCATACGATGACTCAAGCTAGCACATTTTTTTTGAATTTGCTTCAATATTCTAGGACCCACCACATTCGTAAAATGGTAGTGCCAATTTTACGTATCGTAGTGCACAAAAGACACACACACACACACGCACACACGCACACATATGCTCACTTATTTCAATATTTAAACTATATTTTCTTCATTCAAATTTTCCGACCTGGCATTGATACGTCTCCAACGTATCGATAATTTCTTATGTTCCATGCTACTTTATTGATGATACCTACATGTTTTATGCACATTATATGTCGTATTTACGCATTTTCTGGAACTAACCTATTAACAAGATGCCGAAGAGCCAGTTGTCTGCTGTTTTTGGTTTCAGAAATCCTAGTAAGGAAATATTCTCGGAATTGGACGAAATCTTCGCCCAGGGTCCTATTTTTGCACGGAGCTTCCAGAAGACCGAAGAGATAACGAAGTGGGGCGAGGCGCCGCCACCATAGGGCCGCGCGGCCGAGGGGGCCCGCGCCGCCCTATGGTGTGGGCCCTCGTCAGCCTCCTGACCTACCCTTCGCCTACTTAAAGCCTCCGTCGCGAAACCCCAGTACCGAGAGCCACGATACGGAAAACCTTCCAGAGATGCCGCCGCCGCGAATCCCATCTCGGGGGATTCAGGAGATCGCCTCCGGCACCCTGCCGGAGAGGGGATTCATCTCCCGGAGGACTCTACACCGCCATGGTCGCCTCCGTTGTGATGAGTGAGTAGTTCACCCCTGGACCATGGGTCCATAGCAGTAGCTAGATGGTCGTCTTCTCCTTGTTGTGCTTCATTGTTGGATCTTGTGAGCTGCCTAACATGATCAAGATCATCTATCTGTAATACTATATGTTGTGTTTGTCGGGATCCGATGGATAGAGAATACTATGATTATGGTGATTATCAATCTATTGTTTATGTGTTGTTTATGATCTTGCATGCTCTCCGTTATTAGTAGAGGCTCTGGCCAAGTTTTTACTCTTAACTCCAAGAGGGAGTATTTATGCTCGATAGTGGGTTCATGCCTTCATTGACACCTGGGACAGTGACAGAAAGTTCTAAGGTTGTGATGTGCTGTTGCCACTAGGGATAAAACATTGATTCTATGTCTAAGGATGTAGTTGTCGATTACATTACGCATCATACTTAATGCAATTGTCTGTTGCTTAGCAACTTAATACTGAATGGGGTTCGGATGATAACCTGAAGGTGGACTTTTTAGGCATAGATGCAGTTGGATGGCGGTCTATGTACTTTGTCGTAATGCCCAATTATCACTATATTTATCATATCATGTATATGCATTGTTATGCCCTTCTCTATTTGTCAATTGCCCGACTGTAATTTGTTCACCCAACATGCTTTTATCTTATGGGAGAGACACCTCTAGTGAATTGTGGACCCCGGTCCTATTCTTTACATAGCATACAATCTACTGCAATTGTGTTTACTATTTTTTTTGCAAACATCTTCCACTCGATACGTTTAATCCTTTGTTACAGCAAGCCGGTGAGATTGACAACCTCACTGTTTCGTTGGGGCAAAGTACTTTGGTTGTGTTGTGCAGGTTCCACGTTGGCGCCGGAATCCCTGGTTGCCGCATCACATTTCGCGACCATCAACCTTCAACGTGCTTATTGGCTCCTACTGGTTCGATTAAACCTTGGTTTCATACTGAGGAAACTTGCTTCTATACGCATCATACCTTCCACTTGGGGTTCCCAACGGACGTGTGCATCTACGCGTATCAAGCTAAATTTCTGGCGCCGTTGCCGGGGAGATCAAGACACGCTGCAAGGGGAGTCTCCACTTCTCAATCTCTTTACTTTGTTTTTGTCTTGCTTTATTTTATTTACTACTTTGTTTGCTGCACTAAATCAAAACACAAAAAATTAGTTGCTAGTTTTACTTTATTTACTGTCTTGCTCTCTATATCAAAAACACAAAAAAATTAGTTACTCGTCTTTACTTTGTTTGCCTAGTCTACTTTTTGCTTATTGCATCATGTTTCCTTTTAATTTCACCACAAAAGACATACCGGTAGGACGTGGGTCCATAGTTGGGAGAAATAATATAGAAGAATTTTTCAATCATGTTAGTATTACTGAAAATTTTGAAGATAAACACTTGGTAGAACTTGCACCTACCTATGAAATTGCTGCTGCTGCTTTAGTTCGCATGTTGGAAACTAAATTTGTTAATCTCAATCCTATAATCCAACACATGTTTCTCACACTTGGTGATATGGAAGAAGGGGAAAAGAAAGATTTTGTTCTAGAAACTCTTCTTAGAGAATTTGGGGGATTAGCAAGAGAGGCTAGAAAGGTTTTTGCTAAATTTAATATGCTAGGTTCTCATACCAATTTTATTGGTCTCCTTGAAAAAATGGACATGGATAGAATAAGGTACACTAATAACATTAATGATGGTGGGGAAATCAAAGCACCAATACCATGTAAACTCCTAGCTATGAATGATGCACTAGAAAATAACTATGCTTGGCTTGTTCCTGAAAATTTGTTCGATGAGAGTAGCAAGCCCAAGACTAATGAAAAGGGAGACGCTAAAACTTATGTATCCAATATACTATGCTTGGTTGAGAAAACTCCCAATACCCCTGGTTATGATGGTGATGCTTCTTCGTTTGAAAATACTTGATTTGCACTTTCTGCGCCTAGCTGAAAGGCGTTAAAGAAAAGCGCTTATGGGAGACAACCCATGTTTTTACTACAGCAATCTTTTTGTTTTGTTGAGTCTTGGAAGTTGTTTACTACTGTAGCAACCTCTCCTTATCATGTTTTTGTGCCAAGTAAAGTTTCTATGTCAAAGTTGATGTTATATTTGGGATCGCTGCGCAGAAACAGCATTGCTGTCTGTCACGAATCTGGGCACAGTCCTCTGTAGAAAATTCGAAAAAATCTGCCAATTTACGAGCGTGATCCTCAGATATGTACGCAACTTTCATTAGTTTTGAGTTTTTCCATTTGAGCAAGTCTGGTGCCAGCTTTAAATTCGTCTTTACGGACTGTTCTGTTTTTGACAGATTCTGCCTTTTATTTCGCATTGCCTCTTTTGCTATGTTGGATTTATTTCTTTGATCCATAAATGTCCAGTAGCTTTATGCAATGTCCAGAAGTGTAAAGAATGATTGTGCCACCTCTGAACATGTGAATTATTAATTGTGCACTAACCCTCTAATGAGTTTGCTTGAAGTTTGGTGTGAAGGAAGTTTTCAAGGGTCAAGAGAGGAGAATGATATACTATGATCAAGAGGAGTGAAAGCTCTAAGCTTGGGGATGCCCCCGTGGTTCACCCCTGCATATTTTAAGAAGACTCAAGCGTCTAAGCTTGGGGATGCCCAAGGCATCCCCTTCTTCATCGACAACATCATCAGGTTCCTCCCCTGAAACTATATTTTTATTCAATCACATCTTGTGTTCTTTACTTGGAGCGTCGGTTTGTTTTTGTTTTTGTTTTTGTTTGAATAAAATGGATCCTAGCATTCACTTTGTGGGAGAGAGACACGCTCCGCTGTTGCATATGGACACATATGTCCTTAGGCTTTACTCATAATGTTCAAGGCGAAGTTTCTTCTTCGTTAAATTGTTATATGGTTGGAATTGGAAAATGCTACATGTAGTAATTCTAAAATGTCTTGGATAATGTGATACTTGGCAATTGTTGTGCTCATGTTTAAGCTCTTGCATCATATGCTTTGCACCCATTAATGAAGAAATACATAGAGCTTGCTAAAATTTGATTTGCATATTTGGTCTCTCTAAGGTCTAGATAATATCTAGTATTGAGTTTTGAACAACAAGGAAGACGGTGTAGAGTCTTATAATGTTTACAATATGTCTTTTATGTGAGTTTTGCTGCACCTGTTCATCCTTGAGTTTGCTTCAAATAACCTTGCTAGCCTAAACCTTGTATCGAGAGGGATTACTTCTCATGCATCCAAAATCCTTGAGCCAACTACTATGCCATTTGTGTCCACCATACCTACCTACTACATGGTATTTCTCCGCCATTCCAAAGTAAATTGCTTGAGTGCTACCTTTAAAATTCCATCATTCGCCTTTGCAATATATAGCTCATGGGACAAAATAGCCTTAAAAACTATCGTAGTATTGAATATGTACTTATGCACTTTATCTTTTATTAAGTTGCTTGTTGTGCGATAACCATGCTTCTGGGGAACGCCATCAACCATTGTTGAATATCATGTGAGTTGCTATGCATGTCCGTCTTGTCTGAAGGATCTATCATTTTAGTGGTTGGAGCATGCAAAATTGTTAGAGAAGAACATTGGGCCGCTAACTAAAGCCATGAATCATGGTTGAAGTTTCAGTTTTGGACATATATCCTCAATCTCATATGAGAATAATAATCATTGCTACATGCTTATGCATTAAAGAGGAGTCCATTATCTGTTGTCCATGTTGTCCCGGTATGGATGTCTAAGTTGAGAATAATCAAAAGCGAGAAATCCAAAATGCGAGCATTCTCCTTAGACCTTTGTACAGGCGGCATGGAGGTACCCCTTTGTGACACTTGGTTGAAACATGGCATGCAAAGATCCGGTAGTCCAAGCTAAGTAGGACGAGGTGCGGACACTATTAGTATACTATGCATGAGGCTTGCAACTTGTAAGATATAATTTACATAACTCATATGCTTTATTACTACCGTTGACAAAATTGTTTCATGTTTTCAAAATAAAAGCTCTAGCACAAATACAGCAATCGATGCTTTCCTCTTTGAAGGACCTTTCTTTTATTTTTATTGTTGAGTCAGTTTACCTATCTCCTTCCACCTTAAGAAGCAAACACTTGTGTGAACTGTGCATTGATTCCTACATACTTGCATATTGCACTTGTTATATTACTTTATGTTGACAATATCCATGAGATATACATGTTATAAGTTGAAAGCAACCGCTGAAACTTAATCTTCTTTTGTGTTGCTTCAATACCTTTACTTTGATTTATTGCTTTATGAGTTAACTCTTATGCAAGACTTATTGATGCTTGTCTTGAAGTACTATTCATGAAAAGTCTTTGCTTTATGATTCAGTTGTTTACTCATGTCATTACCATTGTTTTGATCGCTGCATTCATTACATATGTTTACAAATAGTATGATCAAGATTATGATGGCATGTCACTTCAGAAATTATCTTTGTTATCGTTTTACCTGCTCGGGACGAGCAGAACTAAGCTTGGGGATGCTGATACGTCTCCAACGTATCGATAATTTCTTATGTTCCATGCTACTTTATTGATGATACCTACATGTTTTATGCACATTATATGTCGTATTTACGCATTTTCTGGAACTAACCTATTAACAAGATGCCGAAGAGCCAGTTGCTGTTTTCTGCTGTTTTTGGTTTCAGAAATCCTAGTAAGGAAATATTCTCGGAATTGGAAATCTTCGCCCAGGGTCCTATTTTGCACGGAGCTTCCAGAAGACCGAAGAGATAACGAAGTGGGCGACAAGGCGCCACCATAGGCCGCGCGCCGGAGGGGGCCCACGCCGCCCTATGGTGTGGGCCCCTCGTCAGCCCTCGACCTACCCTTCTGCCTACTTAAAGCCTCCGTCGCGAAACCCCCGGTGCGAGAGCCACGATACGGAAAACCTTCCAGAGACGCCGCCGCCGCGAATCCCATCTCGATTCGGAGATCGCCTCCGGCACCCTGCCGGAGAGGGGATTCATCTCCCGGAGGACTCTACACCGCCATGGTCGCCTCCGGAGTGATGAGTGAGTAGTTCACCCCTGGACCATGGGTCCATAGCAGTAGCTAGATGGTCGTCTTCTCCTTGTTGTGCTTCATTGTTGGATCTTGTGAGCTGCCTAACATGATCAAGATCATCTATCTGTAATACTATATGTTGTGTTTGTCGGGATCCGATGGATAGAGAATACTATGATTATGGTGATTATCAATCTATTGTTTATGTGTTGTTTATGATCTTGCATGCTCTCCGTTATTAGTAGAGGCTCTGGCCAAGTTTTTACTCTTAACTCCAAGAGGGAGTATTTATGCTCGATAGTGGGTTCATGCCTTCATTGACACCTGGGACAGTGACAGAAAGTTCTAAGGTTGTGATGTGCTGTTGCCACTAGGGATAAAACATTGATTCTATGTCTAAGGATGTAGTTGTCGATTACATTACGCACCATACTTAATGCAATTGTCTGTTGCTTAGCAACTTAATACTGAATGGGGTTCGGATGATAACCTGAAGGTGGACTTTTTAGGCATAGATGCAGTTGGATGGCGGTCTATGTACTTTGTCGTAATGCCCAATTAAATCTCACTATATTTATCATATCATGTACATGCATTGTTATGCCCTTCTCTATTTGTCAATTGCCCTGTAATTTGTTCACCCAACATGCTTTTATCTTATGGGAGAGACACCTCTAGTGAACTGTGGACCCGGTCCTATTCTTTACATAGCATACAATCTCTGCAATTGTGTTTACTGTTTTTTTTGCAAACATCTTCCACTCGATACGTTTAATCCTTTGTTACAGCAAGCCGGTGAGATTGACAACCTCAATTTCGTTGGGGCAAAGTACTTTGGTTGTGTTGTGCAGGTTCCACGTTGGCGCGAATCCCTGGTGTTGCGCCGCATCACATTTCGCGACCATCAACCTTCAACGTGCTTCTTCCACGCACACACGCACACATATGCTCACTTATTTCAATATTTAAACTATATTTTCTTCATTCAAATTTTCCGACCTGGCATTTGAACATGTAGTTGAATTTTGAGTAAAACCGCTCATACGTCAAACATGAATCCAAATAAGGTACAATTCGAGAAAATCTACACATCACATTTTGGCCAATATACATTGTATAATGCTTGTGAAAATGTAGACTATGAAATAGTCAACGTCACCTTTTTAGGTCATGAATGTCTTGGGCATCGACCAAAGTCTGGTAGGATGGTGAGGCATGAGTTACGAACATCCTTCTTCTCCTCTCACCCCCATTTGAGAGAGAGAGAGAGTGTGTGTGTGTGGGGGGGGGGGTAGAAAGCCATGTTAATAAATTAACTCATACATGAAAGCAAGAAATCAAACTTGATTTATATAAATCACTCTTAGGATTGTAGTTTGTTATTTTTATACCATCTATATCTCATATGACGACACAAGCTAGTCCACATTTTTAGGGCTCCTTTGATTCAAAGGATTTGCATAGGAAGTGTGAAGGATTTGGTTCCTATGGGAAAATTTCCTATACATGTTGTTTGATTCATAGGAACATATCCTATAGGAAAAATTCCTATAGGAATCTTGTAGTGTAATTCCTATAGGAAATAAGCATTAGCTCATAGCTCATGAAAAAATTCCTTTGCTACAATCAAACACACTTCATCTTCCTATAGGATTCAAGTAGACATGCCATTCCAATCCTATACATTTCCTATTCCTATGCTTTTCCTATCCTTTAAATCAAAGGAGCCCTTAATTTCATTGAAGTTCTTTTTGTTGCACTCAAATTACTTCAACTTTTAGGACCCACCATCCGTACAAGGGTAATGGAAATTTCTATGATCTTAGTGCAAGGCTTCACACAGAGACACTCAAAGTATTTCAATATTTTAAAATTCATTTTCTTCCCTAAAAATTGCCGACCGTCCATTCGTAACATGTAGTTCAATTTTGAGTAACATCACACATATGTCAAACATCAATCTTTTTTTTTGATATTTCGAGAAAATCTTCATATCCCATTTTTGGCCATCATATAAGGTGTACTGCGTGTGAAAACATAGACAGTGATAGGGCAAAGGTGTCCGATCTTTCGATGAGATGAAGATAATTCGATTTGTTGGTGGAGTTCGTGCTTGACGATCCGACTACACGTGCAAAGCTCGTGCGCCAATGCAATCGCTAGGACAATCTCCGGGAGTTACTGATCTTGCGGATGCACGATCAGCCTGACCAGCAAGGGTCTTAATTCCTGCCTGAAATCGAGAACAAGCAAGAACTAAAGATGCAATCAGAATATTGCGAATAGAGATGAAAGCTTGATTGATAATGGTGGGATTCTGAATAGTCGGTCTTGTTCTGGGCGTTGGCCTCAAAAGAAGTACACGTAGTTGCAGCAATTGGCTAACTTTTAATCTAATCAAAATCCAAGTTCTAATGACGGCTATGGAGGGATATATATGGGGGAAGTGAAGGGATTTTCGTCCAACCAGCTAGGGTTGGCCAAAAACACCCCTAAATGGGCCTTCCTCCACTTATATGGCCTCTTAAAATCCCCTAAAATACCTAATCCGAAAATACATGGGCCTGGCCCATTAAATAAGGTGACGCAGCACCAAAACTAACTCTTTGGACGAATTTTATGATGGAGTAACTTGTATAATTCATCCAAGCATCGTTGCTTCACTATGGTGGCTTCAATGTTCTGAAATCCTCGCTTGCAACGCCATCCTGAATCCTTGCAGGTCTGCTGCCATCTCCATGCACGTTCCTAATCCAATGCTTGGCGTCCATGCTAGATCCATTCCTAAATAATATAAATACATTTGATTTAGGCAGCATCATATTCTCATATATATCATGAAGGATTCCTAGTAACGACTGTACCTGAAATGTGGCTGTAGGAGTATTGGTTGTATCTATCATAGAGATGTCCTCATCATCCTCCCCTACTTGAATTGAAGTCGTCCTCGACGTAGTCTCATCTTTTTCACCAAAATATGCCTTCAAATCGCAGGTAATCATGTCCTCATCATCCTCCCTTTCTTGAAAGAAAAGCCGTCCTCGGCGATGTTTATTCTGTAAACATGCTAACAAAAGAGACAAGGTATATGCATGGTATATGTATATGTCATCCGTTTTAACAGCTCTTTCATGTTTCCCATTTAATTTTGTACATATACCAGTATTGTAGTAGCGTAGAAGCTCATTAGTCCCCATTAAACATTTATCACAACTCAGTTTGCAGATATAAGTGAAGCACATATTAACTCCTTTTAAATTATAATGCTCATCATTAAACCATCCCAATAGTGGTAAACCAAAATTCAGTAGTTCCAATTTACATGCTACAACTAGCTTAAATAAGCGATCATGCAACAAGCTATTTGGCATAAAGTCTACACCGTTATTGGAGGTCATATCAAAATGATTGAACATAGGTGGAATTTTACTTCCCATCAAACCAATAGTATATGGAACATCATCACATGTAATGCAAATTTTATTCACTAAAAATTCATTGTCTACGCCATACTCTCCAATTAAATTAAAAGTATAACCATGGGCATAAACACTCTTCAAATATTTGAGTTCATCAATCCTATTTCTAGCATGTGACAAAGACAAGGGAGAATCCAATATAATAGACCATAATGAAGTATCATGCGAAGATGTAGCTAAAACATCATCATGACGTAGCAATTTTATGTGATCAAAATCAGGTTTAATTGCCATGTCACAAGGTTCATTGTTGGCAACAACTGATTCCTTATTTCCACTCATATCAAGACACAAATTAGAATCAGCCAAATGCGCACTTAAACCAGCATCTATGTCCATTGATTGATCACATAAGATATTCAAACCCATAGAACAATCCTCTAATATATGTGGTTTGGCCAAATCATTTTCTATCCCAACGCATGATATATGTAAGTCAACATTGCAATCAACAATCGCATGTGGAGGGACAAAATCGGTACCTTTATTTTTACCTTGTGAATCCGACTCAGATGTTATAGGTACGTTTGGAGGTGGCTTGTCATTGTCTTGAGAAACAAAAATCACACTTGACGGTGACGCAGAAAAATCCGCCGCTTTCTTACACTTGATGGTCCCATGTACACGTCTCTTTATTTTCTGTTCAGCTTTGCAAGCAAGAAGAAACATACGATTGATAGAATAATATTTCTCAAGCATGAGTAAATCCTGAATATCATGGTTTAAACCTCTCCAAAATCTGTCCATAAAATCATCTTCATTTTCTTCTAAAAACGAATGCAACAAGGTAGTGTCTAACACATCATAATATTCTTGAACCGTGTAACTACCTTGAGTTAGATTTTGCAATTTTTTAACCATATCACGAGTATACCATGATGGAACAAATCTATACCGCATAGCAAGTTTCAAATCGTGCCAAGTAGTAGGTATATAATCAGGGTATGACCGACAATATTCATTCCACCATAAAGAAGCAAAATCAGTGAATGTACTAATTGCAGTTTTTATTTTCTTTCGCTCAGAAAAATTATGGGAAACAAATATATCACTTATCTGACACTCCCATTCAATATAAAATTGTGGATTATATCGTCCATTATAAGATGGCATGGAAACTGTAACCTGGTCATGTGTCGCTCGTGGTCGTTGTTGCAGTTTGCTAGGTGGCGACACATCTCCAACCATAGTAGATGCCCAAGAAATTCTGACTCCAGAAGCTGCCATGATTAGTAGAAAACAAGAAACAAATAACAAGTATATGTTCCTATCAACTACTAGGTGGTAGTGGTGGTATGCCGCTCACAAAATTGCAGACAAAAATTCTTACAAGTTCTTACCATTCAGGAGGCGGCGATCGGCAACCAACAGTATCAAGTAACTCCAAAGATTGAGCGAAGCGATTACCAGGGGTCGACACAGTGCACGTGGAGATATCTGTGGAGCTCTGGGAAGGCAAAGTATAGTGATATGGTGGCACAATAATCAAATCAGCGATGCAAATTGAGTAAACGCTCAACGAAGGTACTGTGCTGGTCCTAGGCTAGATCGTATTAGAGACGCGAGCCTAAATCACCAACGAGATCACGACGCGGCACAAGATACAAGAGGCAGCCTTTGGAGGATAGAGGCACCTAAGGTAAGGCGCGTTTTTTTTTTTTTTTTTTTTTGGACTCAATCTTGGCGCTTGACCCTAGAGGTCTCTATGGTAGGGCGCCCAGATTTTTTTTTCGGATTTTTTTTTTTTTTTTTTTTTTTTAGGATCTACCTTGGCGCATGACCATAGAGGTCTCTATGGTTTTTAGGATCTACCTTGGCGCATGACCATAGAGGTCTCTATGGTAGGGCGCCCAGATTTTTTTTTTTCTATCAATTCCGACGGAAACCGCGAAATTGACCAAGAAAACGGATCTAAAACCCGGAAAAACTCAGAAACAAAGATCAAGAAAGACCCTACGATGATGGGAATCAAAGGGGAACAACAAAGAGTTGATGGCAGATGTGGCGGAAGTGTATGGTGGCGGTGATATGGCGAGGACTGCAAGCGGAGATGGTGCGGCGGCGACGTGACTACTATGACCAGAACTCGAAACTCTAACGACTCTAGACGCTAAGACCAGCACGCGACACGACGATTGCAGACGAAGACTCAAAAAGCAAAAACTGAAAAGATCATGCAATGGCTTGGCAGGGGCTATGGGACGGATGATCTAATCTAACTTCTTTTTGTGGGGCTTTTTCTGGGTTATAGGTAAAACAAATCTACACTAGGAAAACTGTAAATCTCACCGAGCAACCTGAAATCTGATACCACTTGATAGGGCAAAGGTGTCCGATCTTTCGATGAGATGAAGATAATTCGATTTGTTGGTGGAGTTCGTGCTTGACGATCCGACTACACGTGCAAAGCTCGTGCGCCAATGCAATCGCTAGGACAATCTCCGGGAGTTACTGATCTTGCGGATGCACGATCAGCCTGACCAGCAAGGGTCTTAATTCCTGCCTGAAATCGAGAACAAGCAAGAACTAAAGATGCAATCAGAATATTGCGAATAGAGATGAAAGCTTGATTGATAATGGTGGGATTCTGAATAGTCGGTCTTGTTCTGGGCGTTGGCCTCAAAAGAAGTACACGTAGTTGCAGCAATTGGCTAACTTTTAATCTAATCAAAATCCAAGTTCTAATGACGGCTATGGAGGGATATATATGGGGGAAGTGAAGGGATTTTCGTCCAACCAGCTAGGGTTGGCCAAAAACACCCCTAAATGGGCCTTCCTCCACTTATATGGCCTCTTAAAATCCCCTAAAATACCTAATCCGAAAATACATGGGCCTGGCCCATTAAATAAGGTGACGCAGCACCAAAACTAACTCTTTGGACGAATTTTATGATGGAGTAACTTGTATAATTCATCCAAGCATCGTTGCTTCACTATGGTGGCTTCAATGTTCTGAAATCCTCGCTTGCAACGCCATCCTGAATCCTTGCAGGTCTGCTGCCATCTCCATGCACGTTCCTAATCCAATGCTTGGCGTCCATGCTAGATCCATTCCTAAATAATATAAATACATTTGATTTAGGCAGCATCATATTCTCATATATATCATGAAGGATTCCTAGTAACGACTGTACCTGAAATGTGGCTGTAGGAGTATTGGTTGTATCTATCATAGAGATGTCCTCATCATCAGTGAAACTTTCAGCGTCACCTTAATTAGCCAAACTGGTGGGACGGTGAGGCCCGAATTAATAAAGCCACCACCATCCTTCTTCTCCACTCGCCCCTCCCCTCCCCTCCCCATCAATATCTTCTTCAAAGCAGATTAAAGAGGATGGAGTGCCCCCACGACGGGTGCGGGAGCGTGGTCGCCTACAACGAGCTCCACGACCACGAGCTCGCGTGCCCGCACGGCCCGTGCGACTGCACAGAGGCCGGCTGCGACTTCTCCGCCTCGCCAGCAGCGCTCATCGCCCACCTCAGAGAAATCCATTCGATTTGTGTGGACATGATCCCGTACGGCACCGCGATGGCGTTCATCATCCCGGTGCTGGCACCGCCAGAGCCAAGACGTCCGGTCATCTTCTACGGGAACGATGGTACCGTGTTCGTCTGGCACACATATACGCAAGTCCAGCCGAAAAATGGATGCGTGCTGGCCTGCCTATCCGTTGAGTGCGTTAGGTCGGCGGCGTGCGTGTGGCCGGAGTACAAGGTGAGTATGTCGTCGCACGGCAAGCCATTACTTAATCGCTCTGAGATTGGTTTAATGCTCCCCAACTATACGGCCACTATTCTGGCGAACAGCACGACCACGCCGGGCGCCGCCAAATGGTCGGAACTAGAGCGGTCGTTGCAATGGTATCAACCGTGCACGGAGCTGACTATCTGGGTTCGCATCGACAGGTGATACATGCGCCTATCTTAATCTTCGTGGTTATCTAATTGAAATTGCGGTTTATGCAGTACTGAATTAATTAATTTTTGTTGTCAGAAAGTTATCGTCGGACGGAAGTTCCTATTCGGAGCGGCGGGTTTAGGTTGCCAACTATGGGCTTTTTTCATTCAGAGGATTCACCAGGGCGGCCCTAACGACGATATATGATCTTATTTGGCGGAGAGGGTCCAACACTAAGCGCTTGATTGTATTCTGTGTTTATGTTCACATACTCTATGGTGTAAAATACTGTACTATGGAATCCCATGTCCGATTAAATGCACCTCTGGACCCTGCCAGGCATTTCCCTTGTTATCTTTTCTTTTTACACATACTGTAACCATTGTTCAACGCGCAGTCCATTGGCTTGGGTGCTAGATGCTTCCTCGGGAAGGTACCCTATCTTGCCCATTTGAGAACACACGTCCCTATAATTGCTCAGAAGCCCCGCGAGGGCACGATGGTCTTTTCTGGGTGTATGTAAGATTTATCCTTGACCAGCCCTCCGCCCTTCTTCTCTTTCTGTTCTGCTGGTAGCTAGTAACTAGCCTTCACCAGCCCTCCACCCTAACTACTGAGTAGTAAAGTACTACGTACCTCGCAAGCCATGGCTCCATTGAGCCGGGCGGCCCGGCGGCAGGATATCCTAGGGAAGACGATGAGGACTAGGACCGCCGAGAAAAACTCATCTAGCCAGCTAGCGCGTCGTTGTATGGCCACTTATGATCGCCTGAGCATTCTCGCAGAGCAGTCTATCCTCTATTCGATGGAGAGCGAGCCAGTGGGCGAGGGTTCGTCCGGGTAGGTTTCTAGTGGCGTGTCCTCCAGTTCATTCTTATTTTCTAACTGTTTTTTCCATTTATTTACATCTCACAGGGCCGGCGGTTCAAACGTCTACCCGGTAACCCCCACGACGGTGGCGCCCCAAGTCCGGTCGTCGGAAGCTGAGTTCGGCCCCGTTTCACGGCCAAGCCAGGTAGGCTGTATGCCTCTATCCACTTTTTTTTAATACTCCCTCCAATCCATTTTAATAGACTCTGATTTAGTACTCCCTCCGATCCATTTTATTTGACTCAAATTTAGTACAACTTTGTACTAAATCCGAGTCAACTAAAAGGGATCATAGGGAGAATACAACTTTACTAAATCCGTGTTTACTACTACTACTACTAAAAGGGATAGGATGGAGTAGTTTATGTAATCACGGCTTTCCTTTTAATTATGTGTTGATGAACACTGTGATATTTGTGGAGCGTCCATGTGATGTCCATTCCTGTATCAAGATCTGTGCTAGAAATTAGTAGTACTCCTATTTTTTTGCGTGTAATTACTCATATATGAATTGGTTGGATTCTTTTTTGTTCCATACAATGATCGTGCCAGCAAATGGAGGTGAACATGGCCCACATAGGCAGCCAGCTGGGGAATGAACTCTCCCTCACCCCAGAGTTTGAGCCTGTTCACGTAGATTTGGCGTCCGAGAACAAGATCTGCCATAATCTTCAGCAAGGCATCAATACCTTTACTGCCGAGCTCGACAGGCTTAATGAGCAGAACCGCGTTTGTGTGGAACTGCATAACCAGAGCGTCACATTGATGAATGATGATGATGCAAACACCACCATCAAGGGCGAGGGTTCGTCCGGGTAAGTTTCTAGCGGGGTGTCCTTCAGTTGATTCTTATTTTCTAACCGTTTTTACATTTATTTACATCTCAAAGGGCCGGCGGTTCAAATGTCTCCCCGGTAACCACAACGACGGTGGCGCCCCAAGTCCGGCCGTCCGAAGCTAAGTTCGGCCCCGTTTCCCGGCCAAGCCAGGTAGGCTGTATGCCTCTGTCCACTTGTTTTTTTATAGTTTATGTAATCACTGCTTTCCGATTAATTATGTGTTGATGAACCCTGTGGTATTTGTGGAGCGTCCGAGTGTTGTCCATTCCTTTATCAATATCCATGCTAGAAATTAGTAGTCCTATTGTTTGCGGGTAATTAATACTCATATATGAATGGGTTGATTTCTTTTTTTTCATACAATGATTGTTGTAGCAAAAGGAGGAGAACAAGGCCCACATAGGCAGCCAGCTGGAGAATGAACACTCCCTCACCCTGGAGTGTGATCGTCTTCACAGAGTTTTGGCGTCTGAGAAGGAGATCTCCTTTCATCTTGCGCAATGCGTCGACATGCTTAAGCAGCAGAACGCCTACTGGGTGGAACTGAACAACAAGAGCGTCACATGGATGGATACTGGAAGCAACCTCATCAAGTATCTCATGGAACAGAAGTTGAAATTAAAGCTCAAGAGGCAGATCTCGAGGGTGCTAATGCGCGGACAAACCGCCGTCCTTAAGGCGATTATCAAGGAGAAGGAGGATCTCCGTGCACAGCTAGCGACCTATATCTCGGCGTCCACCAAGAGCGTCCCTGAGTAGGAGATCTTGTTCTGCTAGTTAACTGCTTCATCACCTTAATATCGCCATGTGCTCGTAAAACTGCTAGTTAACTTTCTGTTGGTATGTTGCACATTTGATCTGAACTTTGTGTTTTGCAATGCACAATTGATCAACTACTAGTAAGTGTATATTAAAATGGCGGGATACTCTTTTTAGCGGCGAAAATTTTCCATTTGTTGCTATTGTAGCGAATCTAAGCCCTTCAGAATCTTCCCTATCGTCAAGAAAACTTTCCAAAAACATAAGCATTTTGGAGGGAAACCTTGATGATATAGGCTATGAGGATGATCCTGGGTTGTGGTTCTTAGCGTGATCTGTAGATGGCAGTATGCTTCTTGTTCATACCTGAGGCTTTACTGAGGCTGCAAGATGTTCTCTAAGGACACTGTCAGTTATGTTCAGATAAGCTAGGGAAGAGATTACTGGTCTTGGAGCATATTGTCTTTTCGTGGGATTGAATTATCCGCTCACATTGCAGTAAATCATGCATATTTCGATTTATATTTTGGTGGAGTTTCATTCGATTTGAATAATTGGTTTGTGAGCAAATAATATTTAGTTTAAACTAGTGCTCGAATACGTAAGAAGCTATTTAATCACAAGCTAGTCATCCGAATGGGATGAAATATTCATAGATTTTAAAACAAGGCATCTACATATTACTGGATTTTTTTCAAAATTTTCTGAATAGTTTTTTCTTTTTTAGCTTCGAAATAACAGATAGTTTGGAACGTTGGATCTCGAAAGATGGTAGATGGTGGCACCTAGTCACAATGAGACTTGGAAGCATCAAGTCACTGAAGCTCCTCCAAACCAAGCTAGGAAAGGCATTGAAAATGAAGTTCTGCTCTAAAACATCTCTCATTTCATTTTGGTGCTCGCGCGGTTGCATGCTGCCCACGTGTTAAGGTACGTGTCTCTGGCATAGAGTACTACGATTATCGGCGAAAAATATATCGTAATGGAAACTGTAAAAAAAGCCCTCTCTGCTCAAGCTGATGTGACGAGACATCACTGCACCAAACGTCGTCGCAAATTTATAGATGGGTGGCGTGCTAGTCTACCATCTACCAACTGTCAAATCGGCGCCCAGTCGCAGCAGCAGCAGCCTAGAGTACTGCCTAGGTTTTGCCCCTTGCATGTCTATCATCTTTTTCTTCACCCTCGCAGAATCACGCGCACGCGCAGGATCTCGATCCCCACCACGCCGCATCACTAGTACTATACCTTTCTCTCCTCACCCCACCCGGCCGCGGCGCGCATCGTTTCTTCCATAGCGCTCGCCCTCTCCTCCGAAAACCCCAAGCGAAGTTGCATCCGCCATCCATCTAAATCCATCTTCACCTGATGGAATATTCAAGGCTTTGCCGGTGCGGCGGGGACGGCCACTTGGAGGCTCTCACCGGCGACAACATCGACCTCATCGCTGCGCATCTGGACGTTACCTACACCGTCCGACTTGCCGCATGTTCCAGGGAGCTCTACGACCAGATCAGCAATGATGAAGGTAAGATGCACCATTGGGATGAACCCTGCCTGCTGATGCCTCCGCCTGCTTATTGGTTCGATGAACCCTGGTTCGTGGCGACAGCATCTCGTCTGCATGTTACCGTGTACGACCTGGTGCCCCTTGACCATCCTCGCCGTTCTGTCACCCTGCCGTTCATGCACGACAGAAAATGGCTTGGCGCGAACGGCGACTGGATCGCCGCCGCCGATCATCGTGGGTGCCAGTGGTGCCTTGTGAACGTCTACACCGAGCGACATATCCCCCTTCCATCCCCACCTGATCCGAAGATTGGTCATGGTGTTACATATCAACCTGCTACTAAAGATTGGTTATACTATCTTTGCTGGAGTCGAGCAATTAATTTGTTGAAGATTGTAATCTGCCAAGTGCCCACAAAAGGTGGGAGGTACGCAGATTACAAGCTCATCGCCTTGTTCGACAAAAGGATTTTCTACCTTGAAGGGGGTGGCGACTGGAGAATGCTGAAGAACCCTACACCTGAACAAATTGTGCCGGCGTTCTGTGATGCCATTGAACTCGGTGGCCAAGTTTTTGCGGTGGACGAAATTAGGGGCTGGACGTACTGCTGGGACACCCCAAATGGTATTTTTTCAGTCCTTATGTTGCATTGCATGATACACTGCCTTAATCAATGAAGTTATTCATGAACTACCTTGTTTATATTTTACCTTTCATAAATGACTTAATGATCACACCGCCTTTTGCTGAATATGAATGAACCGTTGCTTGCAATGAATTAGTACTAATTAGTCACCAACAAACATAGTATGCTCAGTATGTGATTGCATTCCTGAATTAGTAATTCTACGCCACTGCAGAATATGGATGTAATTAACCAGTATCTCAAAAGATAAGGTAGCACTATGAAGGCACCCTTTTTGATAACCTTTTACACCCATTGTTTCATATATAACTAATTGATTTTTGCTCCAAAAGGAGGACGAGAGACCCCCGCCATCTGCATTAGAGAGATGCATAAGGACTTTCATAAGTATATGACTTAACGATCACATCCTTTATCTGAATATGAATGAACCGTTGCTTGCAACGAATTAGTACTAATCAGTCATCAGCAAACATAGTATACTCCGTATGTGAATGCAATCCTGAATTAGTAACTCTATCCACTGCAGAATATGGATGTAATTAACAAGTATCTCAAATGTTAACGTAGCACAATGAAGGCACCCTTCTTGATTAACTTTTACACCCATTGTTTCATATAACTAGTTGATTTTTGCTCGAAATAGAGGGCGAGGTACCCCGGCCTCTGCATCGAAGAGATGCATATGGCCGTTATTTAGTACTCCATCTCATGAAACATGTTATAACTTTTTCTTACTTTTGATTTACTCCCTCCGTCCCACCAAAAGTGTCTTGAATATCTGCCTTCTCCTTTTTTCCCTTAGAAAAGTAACTCAATCAAAATCCAATTATTTACTAAACAAGAATGAAATACTTGTTATGCCTAATTTACTTAGTTTAACCTGTACCTTTTTTAATTATGTTCTTTATCCGGCTAGATTTTTCTTTGCCAAATTGCCCGAAGCTTATGCATATTTCAACCCCATCGTGGATGTTATGCCTGTCATACCTCTATTTTTTTCTTCTATTAGCCTTTGTTTGGCAAGCTGCTTTAAGTTTCCCATGAAATGTTTAGTACTCTATCTACCAAATTGAATGTTGTATTCATTCCAAAAAATCAACAAAATGTGTACAAGGCGAGAACTTTTATATTTTTATATTACTAGTATGTATGCACGTCAAACCATTAAAGATTCTGTTTGATAATCAAAAGAATATTTATAGCATGCCTTTCGCAAGTTTTGAAAGAATATATAAAAAATCTAAAAAAAAATAGATGTAGAGAATGTATTATTCTACCAGAGTGTAAAATCTGAAATTGAGATACCCTATATTCGGGCCGCACAAAAATGACAGAATCTGATAGATTTTGAAGTTACAAAATGTTGGAAAATATATGTCAGATTTTTTTGTTGTTGCAAAACCTTAAATATAAGATATTTTGATTTGGACATTTGAATGTTGGTAGAACACAACATTGTTGACACCCGTATTTAATCTCCGTTTTCTTTGGAACTTCAAAATGCAGCTCTCAAAATTTTCAAAAACCATGCTACATGTAGCTCGAGCTATATTCATGGTTTTCGAAAGAAAATATTGCCAACAATGCATATATAAAATACGAAAACAAGAGTGGTCCTACAAAAAATGATGTTTCTTCCCATCAGTCGGCAAACGAAGGGAACAAATAAAAAATTAAAAATATGTGTACATCTAACACTCACTCATTTCTTATCTACCTTTTCCTTTGATGTTTCCTTGAGAGTTGAGACCGTAAGAACCTTCCATTGATCCATGTAGCAGTGCTGAATAGCGATTTCTTTGATGGGGTTATTCATATGCTTCAGGGGTTTCAGATATTTGGTCATTTTTTGGGGTAGACCCAAGGCTCACGTGATGGTTCTAAAATATTGTAGAGTTAGCTATGTGCACTCTTCACAGAGAATCCTGCTGTTGTGCACCGTTAGATTTAGCACTCCAAGGGTCATGATTGAAGCTCTATACTCAGTTTAAAACTGGACCAACTGGTAGATTGTCTGTACTCCTATATTGTATACAAATATCTAATCATATACACCGTTGGATCACTTAAGACAAAGGGAATTAACTACAACACAGGACTTAAACTTAAGATGATATATTTGTCAAAATTTGAATGTATCTATATGCTTTCACTGTCTAGATACATCTGAATTTGGACAAATCTCAGACACTTTCGGTGGGACAGAGGTAGTATATAACTGTGTATACACTAACTAGTGTCTAGTTTTGGCGAAGTTAAGACTTGTTTCGTGGGATGCATGCAGTATAACTGATATATTGGACACTCGATTTGAACACATGAATGACCAATGTCCTTAGCTTACATAGTCGTATTTATACTGTGAGCATGAACGATGAACAATGCTGCTGTTTGAATATGGTTGCCAGTAACACCCTATTCGTCTCCATTTCTAATATTGCAGAAAACCCGATGTCCATGTTCGTAATCCCGCCACCGGTGGTGGATGATCAGCAGTACGCGTGGTTCCTCGCTCCAACTGCTGATGGCAAGCGATTGATGATCATCCTTACAGTAAACAACATTGGGATTGCCAATGCTGAAGTACCTCATGACATTCCCTATGCTGCTAATGGGCTTCAGCTACGGCAGTATCCTCCTGTTGCCACCTACGTCTTTGAGCAGGATCCCATATCTCTGTTCGTTGCAGCACGTGCAGGGGACTTTCATTGGAGGCAGGTTAACAGCCTCGGCGACCACTCTCTGTTCCTCGGACTCAATTACCCGATCATTGCCAACCTGAAGAAGCGTGAATCCAAAGCTCCTGATGGCACATTGGTTCCATTCATGAGGAAAAACTGCGTCTACACAGCATACCGGAAGTATCTTCATAATCAATACCCTAAAATTTTGCGCTGCAACCTCCAGCCAGATGAAGGTGAGACTGTGGGAGTTATCAGCCTTCCCAGAGTTAGTTGGGGTAGTGTCCGACAAGCGGCTATGTGGTTTAAGCCTGCTTTAAACATTGCCCGTTCGGTGTTACCTTTAAAAAAACACTGACACACTTTTTTATTATGCTTGAAGTGTTGAGAAGTAGTACACTGTTTTTAGTATGTACTAGTTTGAATCAGTTTATTTGAACACTGCCCTGCTTTTGTATTTCGTGTTGCCTTCATATTATAACCCATGCATGGCTGTTTTAGGATTGACTTTATTTCAGCACTATAATTACAATGTGTGTACGTCCTTTATAATATAGCCACCTCTTGTTGATCATAGTCATGAGAGGACCATTCCTATTTTTTCGCCGCTAAAGGGTAAAGTACATCCCTGGGGGCAGCGATTCTTGCTGCAGGCCACTAAACATGCATCAACTATGAGCAAAGAAGTTGATGTGCGACCTAGGTGACTGTGCGGACCCCACATGTTAACCAAAGAAACAAACATGTCAATACGGAACTAATGTACATACGACAACTCCTATATGATATGTGTACGATTGAGCATCTGGAGGTGTGCTGCCACCTGCTTCCTCACACGTTGGGTTTGATCTTGTGTTGCGTACACGGATCGGACTGAAATTGTCGTGTGCATAGCAAGGTTCATGTCAAGTCTAGGCAACAAATACTTTTGGGTTTCAACGGCCATCTACATGGTATTTGCTATAGGCCTACTTGCTCAGGCTGTTGAAGCCCAATAACTAGAAATGGGCTTTTCTGCTCATGCAATTTCGGCCCTTTTCTAATGAACCATAGATCCTATGATGGCAAAAAACAAAAACACGGAGATTCTGCATAAAAGTTGTTTTTATTTATTTAGAATTATCCGGTTGCAATTTTTGAAACTGCTCATGGCCAATATGAAAATCCTTGATCGCTCCATACCCACACGGATCACGGTATTTTTAAAAAATTCATAAAGTGGATTTGAAATTTAAAACATATCCTAATAATTCCATGATTTATTCTATTAACTTGCAAGATCTTGGAGCGAAAGAGCTTGTATTAGCAGCGTCGTCAACGTTTTTAAAGACGGCAGAGGATCGGAAAAAAATCAGTTGGTAAAAAAATCCAAAAAAAAAGAAACATTTATCGTTTTGAGAGGATGACATGCGGGACCCATGAGGCAGCAGCATTCTCAACGTTTCCAAGGCGACACAGGATTTTAAAAAAGGCGAAATAGCCAGAAATTAGAGGTCAAAATAACTCCAAGAAAGGAAAGGTTTATTGTTCATAGAGGCTGACATGTGGGACCCATGAGCCAGCAGAATCCTCTAAGTTTCAAAGGCTGCAGGTGATCAAAAGAAAAAAGGAAGTAGCCAAAAATTAGGGGTAAAAATAATTCGAAGATAGGAAACTTTTATTGTTCGTAGATGATGACATGCGGGACCCATGAGCCAGCAGCTTACTCAACGTTTCAAAGGCGGCATGAGATCGAAAGCAAAAGGCAAGTGACAAAATATCAGGAGCCAAAGATAATCCAAGAAAAGAAACTTTATTGTGCATAGAGGATGACATGCGGGTCCCATTTAGCAGCAGCGGTCTCAACGTTTCAAATGCGGCTTGAGATCAAAAGAAAAAAAAGTTGATTGTACATAGAGGATGACATGCGGTTCCCACGAGTCAGCAGCTTACTCAACGTTTCCAAGGCGGTAGGGGATCAAAAGAAAAGGCAAGTGACCAAAAATGAGGGTGAAAAATAATCCAAGAAAAGAAACTTTTATTGTACATGGAGAATTGCATGCGGGTCCCATTTTGCAGCAGCGGTCCCAATGTTTCAAATGCGGCTTGAGATCAAAAGAAAAAGAAAGTAGCCAGAAATTAGGGGGAAAAAACTCCAAGAAAAGAAAGTTGATGGACATAGAGGATGACATGCGGGTCCCATGAGCCAGCAGATTAGTCAACGTTTCCAAGGCGGCAGGGGATCAAAAAAAAAGAAATAGCCAAAAATCATAGGGTGAAAAAAATCCAAGAAAAGAAATTTTATAGTACATAGAGGATGACATGCGGGTCCCATGAGCCAGCAGGTTCCTCAACGTTTTCAAAGGCGGCATGAGATCGAAAGAAAAAGGCAAGTGACCAAAAATCAGAGGGTGAAACATAATCCAAGAAAAGAAACTTTTATTGTACATAGAGGATGACATGCGGGTCCCATTTTGCAGCAGCTGTCCCAACGTTTCAAATGCGGCTTGAGATCAAAAGAAAAAGAAAGTAGCCAGAAATTAGGGGTAAAAAAACTCCAAGAAAGGAAAGCTTTATCGTTCATACAGGCTGACATGTGGGACCTATGAGGCAGCAGAGTCCTCAACTTTCAAAGGCCGCAGGGGATCAAAAGAAATAGGAAATAGCCAAAAATCAGAGGGTGAAAAAAACCCAAGAAAATGAACTTTTGTAGTACATAGAGGATGACATGCGGGTCCCATGAGCCAGCAGGTTCCTCAACGTTTCAAACGTGGCATGAGATCGAAAGAAATAGGCAAGTGACCAAATATCAGGATCCAAAGATAATCCAAGAAAAGAAACTTTATTGTACATAGAGGATGACATGCGGGTCCCATTTAGCAGCAGCGGTCTTAACGTTTCAAATGCGTCTTGAGATCAAAAGAAAAAGAAAGTTGATTGTACATAGAGGATGACATGCGGATCCCATGAGTCAGCAGCTTACCCAACGTTTCCAAGGCGGCAGGGGATCAAATGAAAAAGGAAATAGCCAAAAATCAGAGGGTGAAAAAAAACAAAGAAAATAAACTTTTATAGCACATAGAGGATGACATGCGGGTCCCATGAGCCAGCAGGTTCCTCAACGTTTCAAATGTGGCATGAGATCGAAACAAAAGGCAAGTGACCAAATATCAGGAGCCAAAAATAATTCAAGAAAAGAAACTTGATTGTACATAGAGGATGACATGCGGGTGTTACCACCCGATTTTGGCCAAATCAGGAGATGGGCCGTAAGTGAAGATGGGCTTGAAGGACGTACACGTGGAGCATCTTCGAAGCGGCCTTGCGCTAAGAGTTTGGGCTAAGTGGCCCGTGTATCTGTAATATAGTAGATCGCATTGTAATTTAGATTAAAGAGATAGAGTCTGGCCCGTGCACGGTTAGGTGCACGCCCAATTAGAAAGTCCCTTGGACTATAAATATGTATCTAGGGTTATCGGAAAAGGAGGACAATCATCGTTCAACCAACACAAATCAGGCGCATCGCCACCCCTTTCTTCGAGGGTTTCTCCCGGGTAAGCACCATGCTGCCTAGATCGCATCTAGCGATCTAGGCAGTACATGTTTATTCGTCAACCTTGTACTGCTCGTGCTGAAGCCTTGTTGATGGCGAGCAGTACTATTTATCCTTAGGTGTTTAGGGGCTTGCATTGGTGCTTTCACGTGCATATCTGCGTGGCGATGCCGTCCCTCGACACCTAGCTGCCCTTACGTCTATCCAGACGTAAGGGCAGCATCTTGCTTGTTCGTTACTTAGTAGATCCGATCCGTTATAGTTGCTCCTTGCTCCGCAAGGATTAGTTTAATATCTGCATAGTTAGGCCTTACGCTGGGGTCGGAGGATCCGGTAGTGCGCTAGATGTTGTTCACCGTCCCTGCGAGGGATGTTCCGGGAATCGATGTTGGTTTTTAGGCCTCTCGTAGGGGTAGTTTGCATCATCTCTCGTAGCTGCTAGGCCCGATCGCACGTAGGACGTTCCGATTATGCGGTGAAAACCCTAAACTGTCGTGGATCGTTTTAGCTTTGTCCTGATCAAGCAGGATCCCCATGCCATTGCAAATCCATCAAGAAACATGGGGCGATCGGCTCCTTGAGCCGATCCACAGGGAAACCTGAGAGCCGATAGGGCTCGTATTTAACGTTTACGTGTCTACCATGCAGGAACAATCGAAGCACTAACACCTTCCTGATCGGGTCTAGGTCAGGTGGCACGCCCTAGCAACCGCCAGGACGTTGGCCAGAAGATTTGCGGGACGACGCGAGGTGCCAGGGATCCACTAAGCGGCCCTGGGAGCTTCCCGGCTCTTCGTGTTGCTTAACCAACGCCCGTCGGTGGGTTTTGGAGGGTAACACATTCTGGCACGCCCGGTGGGACCATCTTCTGCAACATCCACGTCAGCATCGACATCCGAGGTGGCGGAGAAACCGATCACGTACGAGGATCTCCCCACGGAACACAAGAAGAAGTACGATGACCTGAAGGCCATCCTGGAGGCCGAACTCATCGGCTCCTTTGAGAAGACCCGGTCGCACGGCGTCAGGTTCAAAGGATTCACTCCACAAGGCGTCCTCGACGGGGTAGATCTGTCTCTCCCTTCAGATGAACGTACCAGAGCCCTGCGACAGGAAATCAACTACATGGTGGCCCATTCACTGCATCGGCACTCTGAGAGCCTGGTGAACACTTTGGAGCGCGTTGCGCTCCGTGTGGTGCAAGAGATCATGGAGCGTCGGTACTCCCCTTCAGGACCTGTTCTAGGGACTCACCAGGGAGAGATGCAACTCCACACCAGGCCACCTCTGCCGTACGCAATGGCGGCTCCACAGCAACAAGGCTCACCGGCATACGTCGTCTACAAAGTTGGGGGTGACCCGGGCGACTATCAGTTCTTGCATGACCCGCCCAAGGAAATCCCACACGGATACGTGTGCACGTATGTGCCGGACTGCAACAACTGGACGCAGGCGATCCAGGCTCCACCAGGAGGGATTGCCGGAGCAGGAGCAATTGTTCCGGCAGGAAGAACGACTGCAGCAGCGGGGAGTTTAGGAGCAGAAGCTGAGAAACAAGCGTGGCTAGCCAAGTATACCACTGCACCAGTCCAGGAAAGCTCAGCTGCCACTACCTCCACCGCAGATCAGATCAGCGCAGTCCTGAGAGATCAGTTCGGCATCTTGCCGAAGAAGAAGATAATCGGCTATTCCAAGCCGTACCCCAATGAGTTCGACCTGATCCCACTACCACCCAAGTACCGGCTTCCGGACTTCAACAAATTCAGTGGGTCAGAAGGATCTAGCTCCATCGAGCACGTGAGCCGATACTTGGCCCAGCTGGGCATGGCTTCGGCATCGGATCAGCTACGGGTGAGGTGCTTCTCGCAATCCCTCACCGGTCCAGCTTTTGGATGGTACACCTCGTTGCAGCCAAATTCAGTGCAATCATGGAAGCAGCTGGAGGAACTGTTCCACACCCAATACCATTCAGAAGCTACTGAAGCTGGTATTGCCGAACTAGCACAGGTTCGGCAAAAGCGAGGAGAGACAGTGGCTGAGTACATTCAGCGTTTCAGAACTGTCAAGAACCGATGCTATTCGGTTCATTAACTGAGAAAGAGGCAGTCGAGCTGGCCGTGGCAGGCCTTGCAGCGTCGTTCAAGGATCTGACGTTCCAAGTTGAGTACAACTCGCTGACGCACCTGGTCAATAGACTGACCTTATATGAGCAGCGCCATCCAGAACTGTACCAGGACAAGTTCAAGCGCGCGATCAGCCTGGTCAATGCTGATGAAGATGAAGATTCTGCGGAAGATCAGGAAGTTGCGGTAGCCGAGTGGACTCGGACGCCAGTACCTGTGTCCTGCAAATGGGTGAACCCGCCAGGGCCTCCAAGAGGGTTGGACTTTGACGTGACCAAAACTGAACAGATCTTCGATCTGCTACTGAAAGAGAAACAGTTGAAGCTACCCGAAGGCCACAAGATCCCTACGGCGCAGGAGATGAACAAAAGGCCATACTGCAAATGGCATCATACGTTCACGCACGCCACCAACGACTGCAAAGTATTGCGCGCACAAATTCAGATGGCGATAGAATCAGGCCGATTAACTTTCGGACAGTTTGCCATGAAGGTAGACATGCGTCCGTTTCCGGACGTCAACATGGTGGACCTAAGCCACTCCATAAGAGAGCCAGGGTTCTCTTTCGATGTCAATATGGCAGGGTTTGTGATCCGCCATGGCGTGGACAAAGCAGAGAGCAGCCACTCTCGTGGCAAAGATAAAGAGGAGGCCGTTCCACGCGACCGGCCCCAAGACGACGATAGACGGTACCTAACCGAGGAGGAGGTGAGAAGCATACGGTATCAACGCCCATTATCCGTGCATCTCCTCAACAAATATGAGCAGCAGTATGACCGACGTCTACGACGAAGACGATGAGAAATATCGTCGGTCTGATGCGGAAAACAGGAGGTATCGTCAGCATGACAGGAACAACGACGGGTACGAACGTCACGCTAGAGGGAGGTCAAAGGAGCGAGATGGCATGGATAGGCACTGGGACTGTCCTTTCTTCAAACATTGCTGGGACTCAGGAATGAGCCGATTGCCAACAATCGAGAACTGCCCAGAATGCACGCAGCGAAGGAGAAGGACAAACGAAGTTTCAGTGTTCGAGCGTCTAGGGCCTCTCCCACCTCATAACAAACGAGCTGAGTCCTCTCAAGAAGAAGACTTCGAGGAGTCAGATGGAGAAGAAGATAGGTATCACCGACCAAGGTGGTGCCCTGATGGACTCAGCCATTCTCAGAAGCGTAGAGTGCAGCGGCTGCGAAACCTGGAAGAAGCCGAGGCACAGTACCTGTACACGTTGAGAAGAGCACGGCCCGATCTGGCCGTGAAAATTCAGCAAACAGTGGAGACGAAGGCGCGCCCGCCAAAGAAAGTATGGCGCCCAAAACAGGCGAAAGCCGATGCACAGGCATCGGCTGATGCCGATGCAGAGACATCGGCTGATACAAACATGATATCCGTGACCCGGACGGAGTAGCAAGTCCAAGACATTGGACATACGTGGCAAGGCCGATCCCTGAGATCGGCCCTCAAAAAATGAAAAGCAAAGGATCTCATCTCCAACATGTCACGTAGCTACAGTGGGAAACCAAGAAGTGCTAAACCTTCACGAAGCATTGCAATGGAAAAGGAGGCCGATTCCCGCAATCGGCCAAAATTATCCTCAACATACCTTGTCTGTGTTCAGCATTGATCCAACAGATGCCTGAAGAGCCGATGCCATCAATTACTTGACAGAATCGGCTCGGGGGGCACATAGATGGATGAGATACGAGGATACGGAGCTGGGAACGGATGTCAAATGTCCAGCAGAGCAGCTCAAGTATGGGGGCCGATACATAAAAAATCGAAAACACAGAAATTTTTGAGCACAGCCGATGCGTAGACATCGACTTAAGAATTAAAGCCGATGCACGGCCATCAACTCAAAGGGCAACTACAAGCGGAAGCCTAATGAGCAGTCACCAAGTCACGTGGCGAGGCTCTACTGGAGGAACCCCTCATTGGGATTGCTTGGCGACTCAGGCCCTCTCTTCAAGGACTTCCAACTCCTTCTGCAAGACTTCAAGCTCGGCACCAGCAAATATCAGTTTGGGCGTCCAAGGCGGCCCCTATTCTCATTCAAGCTGCTGTTGCGGCAAGTGGAAGATCGCGGCCCGACCAACCACGGTAGCCGCACAAGCATGCAGTTCGGGTTAAGGGTGAGCCCGACGAAGGGGCATGTCTTTTCTAAGACTAGAAGGATAGTCGATGACGAAGCAATCGGCTATGACATTCTTTGCTTAAGGTTTGGCTAGGATGGTGACTTGGTCGGCGTTGTGACCCAGTGGGGAATAGCATCGAAACATCCTCACCGGAGCTGCATTAGTTTGCCGACGGCGAGCCAATCTGATCAGAGGCGCAAGACTTGAGCGAAAGGAGCTCGGGGCATGTACGGAAATGTACCTAGGTGAGCCGATTCAGAATTAGTCGGCCGGTAAAAATCGAGAAATACGAAGGATCTCAGCTATAGCCGATGCTTAGACGTCGACACTAGTACAATTACGCGAGCTACCAGCTGCATGTTCAAGATACGAATGCGGTAGTACTGCCAGGAGCATCAGTTGAGCTGTTAGTAATTCATCTACAACATCGGCTTCGGAGGGAAGGTAATCAATGGGGGCAAGTTTAGCTGGCTTTGCGCATTGCCTGTCTCAAATTACCTACAAAAGCCCTTTGTTCGACCTGTGCATCCTCACCACTAATCTCGCCTTGACTGAGGCTCGGGGGGCAGCTGGCCTGGTAGATGCTCTGTTTTAGAAGCCGATTGGGATATCATCGGCTGATCCTTCGCCGCAACTTTCTTCAACAAACGATGAATTCTTGAAGATTACCAGGTCTCAAAGTCGTCAGTTGAGAAATGGAAGGATGGATTACGTAGGACCGATGCGTTGACATCGGCTTATTAAGCATTGGTTGAGGAAGATCGGCTAAATCACTCGGCAAGAAATCGGCAAAATCAAGTTGGGGAAATTCTTCATTGATAACCAGATTTTTTACATAGGAGGAGCCGATTGATCTCAAAAGGAAGTCCTAGGGGATACATTGCCCCGTCTACTACTCCTAGCTCTACCCTATCTAGGGGCCGCTGCGCCCTCATCATCGTCGCCGCTGTCGGCGCTGCTCCCGCCGGCTCGTCGTCGCTGCTATAGCGGCCGCCGGCAGGACCTTCGTTGTCCTCGTCTTCTTCATCAGCGTCGTCGTCGTCGCTGTCGAAATCGCTGAGGATTGCCGGGCCAGGGGCAGTGGCGCTTGGCGGCGGCTCGTCGGAGGAGCTATCGTCCTCCTCCTCCTCCACCTCCTCGGAGGAGGTTACTCCCAGGGAAGTCGTCTTCGTCGCTCTCCGCTGCCCCATTGATGAGGCTGCGAAGGATGCTCTCCCCATCGGTCAGGGATTGGTCGTCCTCTGACCAGATAGAGAAGTCGTGGCTCGGTTCATCCCCGGCCTCGATGGCGCGGCGGATGTTGGCCGCATGGGCTTCTTCCGGGTTCCACTCCGGCGTCGGCTCGCGGAAGGGGGAGGACTGCGTGGAAAGACCCGATGAGGAGGAAGAAGACATATTGGCCGAGGAGGGCTTTTGGAAGTGCTAGTGCGAGGAGGATGAAGAAGGGAACTACAGGAAGTGGCCAAATAAAAAGGGGATATAACGATTTAATGCCTAAGCAGTTCCCGGACGTGGTGCAGAACCGTCAAGTCGTGCAGAAGTTGAGAAGGCAAGACGTCATCATGAAGAAAACTGCGACGGTTCTGCCATGACATGACCCTTCGAAGGAGACAGATGGTTTTGCAATTATCATTATCAAAACCAGGGGGCATGTGTTACCACCCGATTTTGGCCAAATCAGGAGATGGGCCGTAAGTGAAGATGGGCTTGAAGGACGTACACGTGGAGCATCTTCGAAGCGGCCTTGCGCTGAGAGTTTGGGCTAAGTGGCCCGTGTATCTGTAATATAGTAGATCGCATTGTAATTTAGATTAAAGAGATAGAGTCTGGCCCGTGCACGGTTAGGTGCACGCCCCAATTAGAAAGTCCCTTGGACTATAAATATGTATCTAGGGTTATCGGAAAAGGAGGACAATCATCGTTCAACCAACACAAATCAGGCGCATCGCCACCCCTTTCTTCGAGGGTTTCTCCCGGGTAAGCACCATGCTGCCTAGATCGCATCTAGCGATCTAGGCAGTACACGTTTATTCGTCAACCTTGTACTGCTCGTGCTGAAGCCTTGTTGATGGCGAGCAGTACTATTTATCCTTAGGTGTTTAGGGGCTTGCATTGGTGCTTTCACGTGCATATCTGCGTGGCGATGCCGTCCCTCGACACCTAGCTGCCCTTACGTCTATCCAGACGTAAGGGCAGCATCTTGCTTGTTCGTTACTTAGTAGATCCGATCCGTTATAGTTGCTCCTTGCTCCGCAAGGATTAGTTTAATATCTGCATAGTTAGGCCTTACGCTGGGGTCGGAGGATCCGGTAGTGCGCTAGATGTTGTTCACCGTCCCTGCGAGGGATGTTCCGGGAATCAACGTTATGTTGGTTTTTAGGCCTCTCGTAGGGGTAGTTTGCATCATCTCTCGTAGCTGCTAGGCCCGATCGCACGTAGGACGTTCCGATTATGCGGTGAAAACCCTAAACTGTCGTGGATCGTTTTAGCTTTGTCCTGATCAAGCAGGATCCCCATGCCATTGCAAATCCATCAAGGGGCGATCGGCTCCTTGAGCCGATCCACAGGGAAACCTGAGAGCCGATAGGGCTCGTATTTAACGTTTACGTGTCTACCATGCAGGAACAATCGAAGCACTAACACCTTCCTGATCGGGTCTAGGTCAGGTGGCACGCCCTAGCAACCGCCAGGACGTTGGCCAGAAGATTTGCGGGACGACGCGAGGTGCCAGGGATCCACTAAGCGGCCCTGGGAGCTTCCCGGCTCTTCGTGTTGCTTAACCAACGCCCGTCGGTGGGTTTTGGAGGGTAACACATTCTGGCACGGTGGGACACTCAACGTTTCCAAGGCGGCGGGGATCAAAAGAAAAAGGAAATAGCCAAAAATCAGAGGTGAAAAAAATCCAAGAAAATAAACTTTTATAGCACATAGAGGATGACATGCGGGTCCCATGAGCCAGCAGGTTCCTCAACGTTTCAAACGTGGCATGAGATCGAAAGAAAAAGGTAAGTGACCAAATATCAGGAGCCAAAAATAATTCAAGAAAAGAAACTTGATTGTACATAGAGGATGACATGCGGGTCCCATTTAGCAGCAGCGGTATCACCGTTTGAGAGGCTGCATGGGATCGAAAGAGAAAGGCAATTGACCAAATATCAGGAGCCAAAAATAATTCAAGAAAAGAAAGTTTTATAGTACATAGAGGATGATATGCGGGTCCCATTTTGCAGCAGCGGTCTCAATGTTTCCAAGGCGGCACAGGACCAAAAGAAAAATGAAGTAGCCAGAAATCAGGGGGTGAAAAAAATCCAAGAAGAAAGATTTCAATTGGGCTGCATCTGGACATCTGGGCCTTCGAACTATCCTGCTTGGCCTTTTGACTCGTACAATTTCAGCCCACTCCAAAACAGGAAAGTTCGGAATTTTCTAAACAAAACAGGAAAGTCCTATGCTTCGCAAAAACAAAAAAACAAGGAGATTCAACATATAAGTTTGTTTATGTAAAAATAAAGATTTAATTTATCCGTTTGAAATAGCTCAGAGCGCAATTTATCCGTTTGAAATAGCTCAGAGCGTTTATTGTCTGCAAAATAATCAAGATATCACATGTTTGTTCTACGGGGAGGCTGACATCGGGGACCCATGAGCCAGCAGCGTCGTCAACGTTTTAAAGGCGGCAGGGGATGGAAAGAAAAAATAAACCAAAAATCTGTTGGTAAAAAATCCAAGAAAAGAAACATTTTCGTTCTAAGAGGATGACATGCGGGACCCATGAGGCAGCAGCATCCTCAGCGTTTATTGTTCATAGAGGCTGACATGTGGGACCCGTGAGCCAGCAGCGTCCTCAACGTTTTAAAGGCTGCAGGAGATCGAAAGAAAAAATAAGCCAAAAATCATTTGGTAAACAAAATCCAAGAAAAGAAACATTTACCGTTCTGAGAGGATGACATGCGGGACCCATGAGGCAGCAGCATCCTCAGCGATTTCAAGGCGGCAGGGGATCAAAAGAAAAAAAGGAAATATCCAGAAATTGATTAGGGGTTCAAAATAAATCAATCAAAGGAAACTTTTATTGTTCATAGAGGATGACATGTGGGATCGACCTCCCAACAGCGTCCTCATCGTTTCAGAGGGGGCAGGAGATCAAAAGAAAAAGGCAAATAGCCAGAAATTAGGGGTCAAAAATAACTCCAAGAAAGAAAACTTTTATTGTCGTAGAGGATGACATGCGGGACCCATGAGCCAGCAGCTTAGTCAACGTTTCAAAGGCGGCATGAGATCGAAAGAAAAAGGCAAGTGCCAAAATATCAGGAGCCAAAGATAATCCAAGAAAAAACTTTATTGTACATAGAGGATGACATGCGGGTCCCATTTAGCAGCAGCGGTCTCAACGTTTCAAATGCGGCTTGAGATCAAAAGAAAAAGAAAGTTGATTGTACATAGAGGATGACATGCGGGTCCCATGAGTCAGCAGCTTACCCAACGTTTCCAAGGCGGCAGGGGATCAAAAGAAAAAGGAAATAGCCAAAAATCAGAGGGTGAAAAAAATAAAGAAAATAAACTTTTATAGTACATAGAGGATGACATGCGGGTCCCATGAGCCAGCAGGTTCCTCAACGTTTCAAACTTGGCATGAGATCGAAAGAAAAAGGCAAGTGACCAAATATGAGGAGCCAAAAATAATTCAAGAAAAGAAAGTTTTATAGTACATAGAGGATGACATGCGGGTCCCATTTAGCAGCAGCTTACTCAACGTTTCCAAGGCGGCAGGGGATCAAAAGAAAAAGGAAATAGCCAAAAATCAGAGGGTGAAAAAAATAAAGAAAATAAACTTTTATAGTACATAGAGGATGACATGCGGGTCCCATGAGCCAGCAGGTTCCTCAACGTTTCAAACTTGGCATGAGATCGAAAGAAAAAGGCAAGTGACCAAATATCGAGCCAAAAACAATTCAAGAAAAGAAAGTTTTATAGTACATAGAGGATGACATGCGGGTCCCATTTAGCAGCGGTATCAGCGTTTGAGAGGCGGCAGGGGATCAAGAAAAAAGAAATTGCCAAAAATCAGAGGGTGAAAAAAAACCAAGAAAATGAACTTTTATAGTACATAGAGGATGACATGCGGGTCCCATGAGCCTGCAGGTTCCTCAACGTTTCAAACGTGGCATTGATACGTCCAATTTGCATCACTATTTTGTATCATAATTTGCTGTTATTCATTGATATATTTCATATTGGGACACAATACTTATGTTATTTCATCTATTTTGCATGTTTCATCATTATTGGAGGATCGAGCACCGGAGCCAGGATTCTGCTGGAAAAAGCACCGTCAGAACGCAATATTTCGGAAGATCAACTGTGGAAGGGAATTTCACGTAAATTCCTATTTTTCCAGATGACGGAGGGAGCCAAAAGGGGAAGAGGAGAAGAGCCACTGTGGGCCCAGACCATAGGGCGGCGCGGCCCATGGCCTGGCCGCGCCACCCTATGCTCTGGGGGCCCCACAGCCTCTTTCGCCTCCTTTTCTTCGCGTACTCCTTCGTCCCGAAAACCTAAGCCACAGAGAGGACCTCACGAAGGGTTACAGCCGCCTCTGCGGGGCGGAGAACACCAGAGAGAAAAGAGCTCTCCGGCGGGCAGGAATCCGCCGGGGAAATTCCCTCCCGGAGGGGGAAATCGACGCCATCGCCATCGTCATCGAGCGGGACATCATCTCCACCATCTACACCGCCATCACCATCGCTGCACCTCGTCACCGCTGTAACAATTCGGGTTAAATCTTGATTGTTTGATAGGGGAAACTCTCCCGGTGTTATTCTATACTTGTTGTAGATGCTATTGAGTGAAACCATTGAACCAAGGTTTATGTTCAGATTGTTATTCATCATCATATCACCTCTGATTGTATTCCATATGATGTCTCGTGAGTAGTTCGTTTAGTTCTTGAGGACATGGGTGAAGTCTAAATGCTAGTAGTGAATTATGGTTGAGTAATATTCAATGTTATGATATTTAAGTTGTGGTGTCATTCTTCTAGTGGTGTCGTGTGAACGTCGACTACACGACACTTCACCATTTATGGGCCTAGGGGAGTGCATCTTGTATTCGGTTGCTAATTGCGGGGTTGCCGGAGTGACAGAAACCTAAGCCCCCGTTAGTATATCGATGCAGGAGGGATCGCAGGATCTCAGAGTTTAAGGTTGTGGTTAGATTTATCTTAATTACTTTCTTGTAGTTGCGGATGCTTGCAAGGGGTATAATCACAAGTATGTATTAGTCCTAGGAAGGGCGGTGCATTAGCATAGGTTCACCCACACAACACTTATCAAAACAATGAAGATTATTTAGCTACATGAAGCGAAAGCACTAGACTAAAATCCCCGTGTGTCCTCAAGAACGTTTGGTCATTATAAGTAAACAAACCGGCTTGTCCTTTGTGCTAAAAAGGATTGGGCCACTCGCTGCAATTATTTCTCTCGCATTTTATTTACTTGTACTTTATTTACCTGCTATATCAAAACCCCCTGAAAACTTGTCTGTGAGCATTTACAGTGAATCCTTCATCGAAACTGCTGTCAACACCTTCTGCTCCTCGTTGGGATCGACATTCTTACTTATCGAAGATACTACGATACACCCCCTATACTTGTGGGTCATCAAGACTATTTTCTGGCGCCGTTGCCGGGGAGTGAAGCGCTATTGGTAAGCGGAATTGGTAAGGAAATTTACTGTTTGTGCTGATTTTATTTCTGCCTGCTGCTATAAATCATTATGGAGAGATCTTCTCTTCAATTTCTATTTGGGAAATCTACTACTACTGCAACGGTAGTGGATGAAGCGCCAGGTGAGGAAGTAGTACCATATAAAATACCTATGAAAATTATTGAACGTGTTATGGATAACCGCTATGAAGGGGATGGAACTGTCCATCCTGGTGATCATTTACTGTTTTTGCATGAATTATGCGGTTTATTCAAATGTGCAGGTATTTCTATGAATGAAGTTAGGAAGAAACTATTCACTATATCGCTGTCTGGTAAAGCGGCGCACTGGTATAAATTGCTGAAGAATGGTGATTCTATTGATTGGGAGGACATTGTGCCTTTATTTTATTCCAAATTTTATCCTCCAAGTGAAATTCACAAAGATCGGAACCGCATATATAATTTCTGGCCTCATGATGGAGAGAGTATTGCCCAAGCTTGGGGGAGATTGAAGTCTTTAATGCTCAAATGCCCCATTCATGAGCTTCCTGGTAATGTTATTATTGATAATTTCTATGCAAGACTTTCTTTTCAAGACAAGACCTTGCTGGATACTTCTTGTTCTGGATCATTTACACGCAAGAATGAAGAGTTTAAAAGAGACCTTCTTGATCGGATCCAAGAAAATACTGAAGGATGGGAGAACGACAAAGATAGAGAATCAGGTATAATTTATGATTATAAATGCATTGAAGCTTTTATGGATACTGATAAATTTCGTAATATGAGTGCTACATATGGTCTTGATTCCCAAGTTGTTGCAAATCTTTATAAAGCTTTTGCCTCTCATTATGAATTGCCTAAGAAGAATTTTGATAAGTATCATGAACCGTATAAAGATAAAATTGATTCATCTGTAAACAAATGTGTAGTGGTTGAAACTGTTGATAATGTTATTCCTGAAGCTTATATTGAAAAAACTCCTTTCCCTGCTAAAATGAAGGAGTACTCTGTCATATCTAGTGCGGTTAATAAAAGTGAAAAGAAACCTAAAGAACCTGAAGAACAAATTAAAATTGAACCTGCTGTTGCAATAGTTAAAGATCTTGTGACTGAAAATGTGGAGGATGGTCATATTATTTTCTGTGAAGATGCTTCTAATATTGTTTCACATCCTAATAAATCCAAACAAGTTAGTGTTCCTATGCTATCTATTAGAATTGGTGATCATTGCTATTATGGTTTATGTGATATTGGTGCAAGTGTTAGTGCTATTCCTTATGAGCTTTACACGGAGATTATGCACGAAATTGGTTCTTGTGAACTTGAAGATATTGATGTGGTTATTCATCTGGCTAATAGAGAAACTATTTCTCCAATTGGTATTGTTCGAGATGTGGAAGTTCTATGTGGTAAGATTAAATATCCTGCTGACTTTTTGGTACTTGGTTCTGCTGCTAGTGATTATTGTCCTATCATTTTTGGTAGACCTTTTCTAAATACTTGTGGAGCTATTATAGATTGTAAGAAAGAGAAAATTTTGACTAGATTTGCTGGTGAACCTTATGAATTTAACTTTTCTAAATTTACCAAAACTCCTTATAAAGTTGATTTGCCTAGTAATGATTTTAAAATGGAGCAGTGTGCATCTATTGTTCTTGTTCCTAATAATCCTTTGCAGCAACATTTGGAGAATAGTGAAAGTGAAGCTTTTAGGAAAGAAAGAGATGAGCTTGAGGAAATTTTTCTTCGCCAACCTATTCTCAAGCATGATTTACCGGTGGAAGATTTGGGTACAACACCGCCACCAAAGGAAGATCCTGTTTTTGATTTAAAGCCTTTACCTGATAATCTTAAATATGCTCATATTGATGATAAGAAAATATATCCTGTTATTATTAGTTCTAAGCTTTCAGAGATTGAGGAAGAAAGGTTATTGGAAATATTGAAGAAACACCGAGGAGCTATTGGCTATACTCTTGATGATTTGAAAGGGATTTCTCCTTCTATTTGCCAACATGCTATTAATATGGAAGAAGATGCAAAGCCTGTTGTTGAACATCAACGTCGTCTAATTCCGAAGATGAAGGAGGTGGTAAGAAATGAGGTATTAAAACTTCTTGAAGCTGGTATTATATATCCTATTGCTGATAGTAGATGGGTTAGTCCTGTGCATTGTGTTCCTAAGAAAGGAGGAATGACTGTTGTGCCTAATGATAATGATGAGCTTATTCCTCAAAGAATAGTTGTAGGTTATAGAATGTGCATTGATTTTCAAAAAGTTAATAAAGTTACTAAGAAAGATCATTACCCTTTACCCTTTATTGATCAAATGCTAGAAAGGTTATCTAAAAATACTCATTTTTGTTTTCTTGATGGTTATTCTGGGTTTTCACAAATTGCTGTTAAAGCTAAAGATCAAGAGAAAACCACTTTTACTTGTCCTTATGGAACTTATGCTTATAGGCGTATGCCTTTTGGTTTATGTAATGCTCCTGCTACTTTTCAAAGATGCATGTCTGCTATTTTTCATGGTTTTTGCGAAAGTATTGTAGAGGTGTTCATGGATGATTTTTCTGTTTATGGGAATTCTTTTGATAATTGCTTGCGAAACCTCGATAAAGTTTTGCAGAGATGTGAAGAAACTAACCTTGTTCTTAATTGGGAGAAATGCCACTTTATGGTTAATGAAGGAATTGTATTGGGACATAAAATTTCCGAGAGAGGTATTGAAGTTGATAGAGCTAAAGTTGAAGCAATTGAGAAGATGCCCTATCCGAGGGATGTTAAAGGTATTCGTAGTGTTCTTGGTCATGCTGGGTTTTATAGGAGATTTATTAAAGATTTCTCTAAAATTTCAAAGCCTCTTACTAATCTTCTTCAAAAAGATGTACCTTTTGTTTTTGATGATGATTGTAAGGAAGCTTTTGAAACTCTAAAGAAAGCCTTAACAACTGCTCCTGTAGTTGAACCTCCTGATTGGAATTTGCCTTTTGAAATTATGTGTGATGCTAGTGATTTTGCTGTAGGCGCTGTTCTTGGACAGCGGGTAGATAAAAAATTAAATGTTATTCATTATGCTAGTAAGACTCTTGATGCTGCTCAAAGAAATTATGCTACAACTGAAAAGGAATTGTTAGCTGTAGTCTTTGCTTGTGATAAGTTTAGACCCTATATTGTTGATTCAAAAGTTACAATTCATACTGATCATGCTGCAATTAGATACCTTATGACAAAGAAAGATGCTAAGCCAAGGCTTATTAGATGGGTACTTCTGTTGCAAGAATTTGATTTACATATTATAGATAGGAAAGGTGCTGATAATCCTGTTGCTGATAATTTGTCTAGATTGGAAAATATTGCTTATGATCCTGTTCCTGTTAATGATAGTTTTCCAAATGAACAATTGGCTGTAATAAAGGTGAGCTCGCGAGAGAGCCCTTGGTATGCAGATTATGCTAACTTTATTGTTTCGAAGTACTTGCCTCCAACCTTTTCAGCTCAGCAAAGGAGGAAATTCTTTTATGACTTGAGGCATTATTTTTGGGATGACCCACACTTATATAAAGAAGGAGTGGATGGTATTATGCGAAGATGTGTTCCTGAATATGAACAACAGGAGATATTGAATAAATGTCATGGAAGTGTTTATGGAGGACATCACGCTGGAGATAGAACCGCGCAGAAGGTTCTACAATCAGGTTTTTATTGGCCAACACTCTTCAAAGATGCAAGGAAATTTATTTTATCTTGTGATGAATGTCAAAGAGTTGGTAATATCTCTAGACGCAATGAAATGCCTATGAATTATACTCTTGTTATTGAACCATTCGATTGTTGGGGATTCGACTTCATGGGTCCTTTCCCTGCTTCAGAAGGTAACACTCACATACTTGTCGCTGTTGATTATGTTACTAAATGGGTAGAAGCTATACCTACAAAGAGTGCTGATGGTGAGACCTCTATAAAAATGCTTGTAGATATTATATTTCCTAGATTTGGAGTACCTAGATATATTATGACTGATGGAGGTTCTCATTTTATTCATGGAGGTTTTAGAAAAACTCTTGCTAAGTATGGTATTAATCATAGAATTGCTTCTGCTTATCACCCTCAAACTAGTGGTCAAGTAGAATTATCAAATAGAGAGATTAAAGCTATCTTGGGTAAGACTGTTAATAAATCTAGAAAGGAATTGGGCTAGCAAATTGAAAGAAGCATTATGGGCTTATAGAACTGCTTATAAAAATCCTATGGGAATGTCACCTTATAAAATGGTTTATGGAAAAGCTTGTCATTTACCTCTAGAACTAGAGCACAAAGCTTATTGGGCTGTTAGAGAACTAAATAAAGATCCTAAACTAGCTGGTAATAAGAGGTTGTTGCAATTAAGTTCTCTAGATGAATGGAGAAGTGAAGCTTATGAAAATGCTAAACTCTTTAAAGAAAAAGTTAAGAAGTGGCATGATAGAAGGATCATTAAAAGAGAATTTAATGTTGGAGATCAAGTTCTATTGTATCGGTCTCGTCTCAGATTCTTTGCAGGGAAATTACTCTCAAAGTGGGAAGGACCATATGTTGTTGAGGAGGTGTATCGTTCAGGAGCAATTAAAATTAGCTCTCTCCAAGGCAATGCCACACAAGTGGTGAATGGACAAAGACTCAAGCATTATATCTCGGGTGATTCTTATAATGTTGATGTTGATATTATTCAAGTGGAAACACCGGAGGCTTTCATCAAAGGACAAATTGACAGTCCGCCAGAACTCGACTTTGAATAGGTAACAGTACAGGTAATAAAAAGTCCGCGTTTACCTTTCCGAACATTATTTCTGCTGTTTTTAGAAAATATGAAAAATTACGGAATCGAAACGGAGTGGAAAAGACGCGCGAGGGCCCGTCACCACAGGCCGGCGCGGGCCCCACCCTGGCCGCGCCGACCGACGGCACCTCGGCGTCCCGTTTCCACTCGTTTTCGGCCTGGAACCTTCCTTTTGTCGTGAAAATTTTTGCTATATAATCCCCCGGACCCCTGGAGGTCCGTAATATCGTTTTCTCGTCGTGTTTTGTTTCGAGCTGTTTTCTGCCAGATTTGTTTTGATCTAGAAGCACCATGGTCTCCAACAACAAAGACAAGGGGCCTTGGAGGGAAGAGATGGATGAAAGGATCAATAAGGAGAAGGAGAAGATAGCATCAGCAAAAGGAGAGTGGGAAACTACGAGGAGTAAGCCAATCTTGGTGGGATCGGTTAACACTGGACGTTCTTTTTCTCATAACTTGCAGGGAGCTCTTCCGCCTGCTCTGGACCTCGACTCTTTCCCTTGTGTGGAGGAAGCAATACGGGTTGCTGATGAGTTTTGTGATCAATATCGTGCTCTAAGAAGGGAAGTGGAGATACTTCAGGAGGAGAACCAGCGACTTCGCAGAATGCTGGAATATTACTCAAATCCCAGCACAAGGCCGTCACCGCCACACTCGGGTAACAATGAGTCTCTTCAGGTTTTGGTGCAGAATTGCAAAATTGAGAAGCTGAAGCTGAAGGAGATCCTTATGAAGCGCGAGAAGAATCCATCACCATCATCACCGAAGGAGTAATTCATCATCGGTATTGGCATCCCCTTGGTTTGTTCCAAGCTTGGGGGAGTGCCGCGGTATCACATCATCACCACCTTTATCTTTTACTATCAAGTAGTGTCATATCATGAGTAGGGAAGTTATCATATAGAATAGTATGCAATGTGGAAGTATCTCTCTTAGTTGGTTATCTATGTATCCGTTGGTGTGAGTTATCGTTATGGAATATTAATGAGAAGTCTTATCATTTACTTTTTGCACACCTTATTTTAGTTTGCAATCTCCATTATATGATTACTCTTGACATGAGTATTGATATCACTTTGGGAGCATCAAGTAAATCTATTTGGTTTTGGCAAACTTAGCATTGGTCAATAGCAACAACATCTTGATGTTTAATAGAAGAGAGAAATACACTTAGATACATTACTCTATTATCTCTATGCTTAGTATTCTAAAGTTAAAATTGCTTGTGCTTATGAGAAAGATGCATGATTGTTTCTATCATATGTATATTTGTTTGTTTCCCTCAACCTTTATGCTTGCTATCAAACCTTGCTAGCCAAAGACCTGTATTGAGAGGAGATGCTTCTCATACATCCATAACCTTAGACCAAACCTATGCCATTTGTGTCCACCATACTGATACGTCTCCTACGTATCGATAATTTCTTATGTTCCATGCTACTTTATTGATGATACCTACATGTTTTATGCACATTATATGTCATATTTATGCATTTTCTGGAACTAACCTATTAACAAGATGCCGAAGAGCCAGTTGCTGTTTTCTCTGTTTTTGGTTTCAGAAATCCTAGTAAAGAAATATTCTCGGAATTGGACGAAACTTTCGCCCAGGGTCCTATTTTTGCACGAAGCTTCCAGAAGACCGAAGACCTAACGAAGTGGGGCCACGAGGCAGCCAGGGTGGCCGGCGCGGCCCAGCCCTTGGCCGCGCGGCCCTGCCCCCTGGGCCCCTCGTGTGGCCCCTCGCGTTGACCTTCCGCCTACTTAAAGCTCCCGTCGCGAAACCCCCAGTACCGAGAGCCACGATACGGAAACCTTACAGAGACGCCGCCGCGAATCCCATCTCGGGGATTGGAGATCGCCTCCGGCACCCTGCGGAGAGGGGATTCATCTCCCGGAGGACTCTTCATCGCCATGATCGCCTCCGGAGTGATGAGTGAGTAGTTCACCCCTGGACCATGGGTCCATAGCAGTAGCTAGATGGTCGTCTTCTCCTTGTTGTGCTTCATTGTTGGATCTTGTGAGCTGCCTAACATGATCAAGATCATCTATCTGTAATTCTATATGTTGTGTTTGTCGGGATCCGATGGATAGAGAGTACTATGATTATGGTGATTATCAATCTATTGTTCATGTGTTGTTTATGATCTTGCATGCTCTCCGTTATTAGTAGAGGCTCTGGCCAAGTTTTTACTCTTAACTCCAAGAGGGAGTAATTATGCTCGATAGTGGGTTCATGCCTTCATTGATACCTGGGACAGTGACAGAAAGTTCTAAGGTTGTGATGTGCTGTTGCCACTAGGGATAAAACATTGATGCTATGTCTAAGGATGTAGTTGTTGATTACATTACGCACAATACTTAATGCAATTGTCTGTTGCTTTGCAACTTAATACTGGAGGGGGTTCGGACGATAACCTGAAGGTGGACTTTTTAGGCATAGATGCAGTTGGATGGCGGTCTATGTTCTTTGTCGTAATGCCCAATTAAATCTCACTATATTTACCATGTCATGTATATGCATTATTATGCCTTTCTCTATTTGTCAATTGCCCGACTGTAATTTGTTCACCCAACATGCTTTTATCTTATGGGAGAGACACCTCTAGTGAACTGTGGACCCCGGTCCTATTCTTTCCATAGCATACAATCTACTTGTTTTACTGTTTTCTTTGCAAACATCTTCCACTCGATACGTTTAATCCTTTGTTACAGCAAGCCGGTGAGATTGACAACCTCACTGTTTCGTTGGGGCAAAGTACTTTGGTTGTGTTGTGCAGGTTCCTAGTTGGCGCCGGAATCCCTGGTGTTGCGCCGCATCACATTTCGCGACCATCAACCTTCAACGTGCTTCTTGGCTCCTACTGGTTCGATTAAACCTTGGTTTCATACTGAGGGAAACTTGCTTCTATACGCATCATACCTTCCACTTGGGGTTCCCAACGGACGTGTGCATCTACGCGTATCAAGCTAAATTTCTGGCGCCGTTGCCGGGGAGATCAAGACACGCTGCAAGGGGAGTCTCCACTTCTCAATCTCTTTACTTTGTTTTTGTCTTGCTTTATTTTATTTACTACTTTGTTTGCTGCACTAAATCAAAATACAAAAAAATTAGTTGCTAGTTTTACTTTATTTACTGTCTTGCTCTCTATATCAAAAACACAAAAAAATTAGTTACTCGCATTTACTTTATCTAGTTTGCTTTATTTACTGTTGCTAAAATGGCCAACCCTGAAAATACTAAGTTGTGTGACTTCACAAATGCAAATAATAATGATTTCCTATGCACACCTATTGCTCCACCTGCTACTACAGCAGAATTCTTTGAAATTAAACCTGCTTTACTAAATCTAGTCATGAGAGAACAATTTTCTGGTGCTAGTTCTGATGATGCTGCTGCCCATCTCAATAATTTTGTTGAACTTTGTGAAATGCAAAAGTATAAAGATGTAGATGGTGATATTATTAAATTGAAAGTGTTTCCTTTCTCATTAAGAGGAAGAGCTAAAGATTGGTTGCTATCTTTGCCTAAGAATAGTATTGATTCATGGACTAAATGCAAGGATGCTTTTATTAGTAGATATTATCCTCCCGCTAAAATTATTTCTTTGAGAAGTAGCATAATGAATTTTAAACAATTAGATACTGAACATGTTGCTCAAGCATGGGAGAGAATGAAAACTTTGGTAAAGAATTGCCCAACCCATGGACTGACTACTTGGATGATCATCCAAACCTTCTATGCAGGACTAAATTTTTCTTCGCGGAATTTATTGGATTCAGCTGCTGGAGGTACCTTTATGTCCATCACATTGGGGGCGGCTACAAAACTTCTTGATGATATGATGGTGAATTACTCTGAATGGCACACGGAAAGAGCTCCACAAGGTAAGAAGGTAAATTCTGTTGAAGAAACCTCTTCCTTGAGTGATAAGATTGATGTGATTATGTCTATGCTTGTGAATGGTAGATCTAATGTTGATCCAAATAATGTTCCTTTAGCTTCATTGGTTGCTCAAGAAGAAAATGTTGATGTGAATTTCATTAAAAATAATAATTTCAACAACAATGCTTATAGGAACAACTCTGGTAATAACTATAGGCCATATCCTTCTACTAATGGTAATGGTTATGGTAATTCTTATGGGAATTCTTACAACAATAATAGAAGTGTACCCTCTGGTCTTGAAGCCATGCTTAAAGAATTTATTAGTACACAAACTGCTTTTAACAAATCTGTTGAGGAAAAGCTTGATAAAATTGATACTATCGCTTCTAGAGTTGATAGGCTTGCCTCTGATGTTAATCTTTTAAAGTTGAAAGTTATGCCTAATAATGATCTTGATAATAAGATTACTACTACAGCAAATGCCATCCAAGTTAGAATTAATGAGAATATAAGATTAATGGCTGAGTTGCGTGCTAGGTGGGATAGAGAAGAAAATGAAAAACTAGCTAAAGAGAATAATGTAGCTAAAGTTTGGACTATTACCACCACTAGTAATGCTAATTCCTCACATGTTGCTACACCTCCTACTATCAATGGTAATATAATTGGTGTTGGCAATGTTTCTACTCCTAGTGCAAAGCGTACAAAACTGCCTGAAATTGCTAAAACTGCTGAAACTGCTTGTGATAAAACTGCTGAAATTTTTTCCAACCTTGGGAACAATGATCCCATTGCTGTAGCTCATAATGATTTAGATTTTGATGATTGCCACATCTCTGAAGTTATAAAGTTCTTGCAAAAACTTGCTAAAAGTCCTAATGCTAGTGCTATAAATTTAGCCTTTACAAAACATATTACAAATGCTCTCATAAAAGCTAGAGAAGAGAAACTAAAACTTGAAACTTCTATTCCTAGAAAGTTAGAAGATGGTTGGGAGCCCATCATTAAAATGAAATTCAATGACTTTGAATGTAATGCCTTATGTGATCTTGGTGCAAGTATTTCTGTTATGCCTAAAAAGATTTATGATATGCTTGACTTGCCACCATTAAAGAATTGTTATTTGGATGTTAATCTTGCCGATAATGTTAAAAAGAAACCTTTGGGGAGGATTGATAATGTGCATATTACGGTTAACAATAACCTTGTCCCCGTTGATTTTGTTGTCTTGGATATCGAATGCAATGCATCTTGTCCAATTGTGTTGGGAAGACCTTTTCTTCGAACTGTTGGTGCTGTTATTGATATGAGGGAAGGTAATATTAAATATCAATTTCCTCTCAAGAAAGGTATGGAACACTTCCCTAGAAAGAGAATGAAGTTGCCTTTTGATTCTATTATTAGAACAAGCTATGATGTTGATGCTTCTACTCTCGATGTTACTTGATTTGCACTTTCTGCGCCTAGCTGAAAGGCGTTAAAGAAAAGCGCTTATGGGAGACAACCCATGTTTTTACCTACAGCAATTTTTTGTTTTGTTGAGTCTTGGAAGTTGTTTACTACTGTAGCAACCTCTCCTTATCATGTTTTTGTGCCAAGTAAAGTTTCTATGTCAAAGTTGATGTTATATTTGGGATCGCTGCGCAGAAACAGCATTGCTGTCTGTCACGAATCTGGGCACAATTCCCTGTAGAAAATTCGAAAAAATCTGCCAATTTACGAGCGTGATCCTCAGATATGTACGCAACTTTCATTAGTTTTGAGTTTTTCCATTTGAGTAAGTCTGGTGCCATTTATAAATTCGTCTTTACGGACTGTTCTGTTTTTGACAGATTCTGCCTTTTATTTCGCATTGCCTCTTTTGCTATGTTGGATTTATTTCTTTGATCCATTAATGTCCAGTAGCATTATGCAATGTCCAGAAGTGAAAAGAATGATTGTGTCACCTCTGAATGTGTGAATTATTAATGATGCACTAACCCTCTAATGAGTTTGCTTGAAGTTTGGTGTGAAGGAAGTTTTCAAGGGTCAAGAGAGGAGAATGATATACTAAGATCAAGAGGAGTGAAAGCTCTAAGCTTGGGGATGCCCCCGTGGTTCATCCCTGCATATTTTAAGAAGACTCAAGCATCTAAGCTTGGGGATGCCCAAGGCATCCCCTTCTTCATCGACAACATCATCAGGTTCCTCCCCTGAAACTATATTTTTATTCAGTCACATCTGGTGTTCTTTACTTGGAGCGTCGGTTTGTTTTCGTTTTTGTTTTTGTTTGAATAAGATGGATCCTAGCATTCACTTTGTGGGAGAGAGACACGCTCCGCTGTTGCATATGGACACATGTGTCCTTAGGCTTTACTCATAATGTTCAAGGCGAAGTTTCTTCTTCGTTAATTTGTTATATGGTTGGAATTGGAAAATGCTACATGTAGTAATTCTAAAAATGTCTTGGATAATGTGATACTTGGCAATTGTTGTGCTCATGTTTAAGCTCTTGCATCATATGCTTTGCACCCATTAATGAAGAAATACATAGAGCTTGCTAAAATTTGATTTGCATATTTGGTTTCTCTAAGGTCTAGATAATATCTAGTATTGAGTTTTGAACAACAAGGAAGACAGTGTAGAGTCTTATAATGTTTACAATATGTCTTTTATGTGAGTCTTGCTGCACTTGTTCATCCTTGAGTTTGCTTCAAATAACCTTGCTAGCCTAAACCTTGTATCGAGAGGGAATACTTCTCATGCATCCAAAATCCTTGAGCCAACCACTATGCCATTTGTGTCCACCATACCTACCTACTACATGGTATTTACCCGCCATTCCAAAGTAAATTGCTTGAGTGCTACCTTTAAAATTCCATCATTCACCTTTGCAATATATAGCTCATGGGACAAAATAGCCTTAAAAACTATCGTAGTATTGAATATGTACTTATGCACTTTATATTTTATTAAGTTGCTTGTTGTGCGATAACCATGTTTCTGGGGAACGCCATCAACTATTGTTGAATATCATGTGAGTTGCTATGCATGTCCGTCTTGTCTGAAGGTCTATCATTTTAGTGGTTGGAGCATGCAAAATTGTTAGAGAAGAACATTGGGCCGCTAACTAAAGCCATGAATCATGGTGGAAGTTTCAGTTTTGGACATATATCCTCAATCTCATATGAGAATAATAACTTTGCTACATGCTTATGCATTAAAGAGGAGTCCATTATCTGTTGTCCATGTTGTCCCGGTATGGATGTCTAAGTTGAGAATAATCAAAAGCGAGAAATCCGAAATGCGAGCATTCTCCTTGGACCTTTGTACAGGCGGCATGGAGGTACCCCTTTGTGACACTTGGTTGAAACATGGCATGCGAAGACCCGGTAGTCCAAGTTAAGTAGGACGAGGTGCGGGCACTATTAGTATACTATGCGTGAGGCTTGCAACTTGTAAGATATAATTTTCATAACTCATATGCTTTATTACTACCGTTGACAAAATTGTTTCATGTTTTCAAAATAAAAGCTCTAGCACAAATACAGCAATCGATGCTTTCCTCTGCGAAGGACCATTCTTTTACTTTTATTGTTGAGTCAGTTTACCTATCTCCTTCCACCTTAAGAAGCAAACACTTGTGTGAACTGTGCATTGATTCCTACATACTTGCATATTGCACTTGTTATATTACTTTATGTTGACAATATCCATGAGATATACATGTTACAAGTTGAAAGCAACCGCTGAAACTTAATCTTCTTATGTGTTGCTTCAACACCTTTACTTTGATTTATTGCTTTACGAGTTAACTCTTATGCAAGACTTATTGATGCTTGTCTTGAAGTACTATTCATGAAAAGTCTTTGCTATATGATTCAGTTGTTTACTCATGTCATTACCTTTGCTTTGATCGCTGCATTCATTACATATGTTTACAAATAGTATGATCAAGATTATGATGGCATGTCACTTCAGAAATTATCTTTGTTATCGTTTTACCTGCTCGGGACGAGCAGAACTAAGCTTGGGGATGCTGATACGTCTCCAACGTATCGATAATTTCTTATGTTCCATGCTACTTTATTGATGATACCTACATGTTTTATGCACATTATATGTCATATTTATGCATTTTCTGGAACTAACCTATTAACAAGATGCCGAAGAGCCAGTTGCTGTTTTCTGTTTTTGGTTTCAGAAATCCTAGTAAAGAAATATTCTCGGAATTGGACGAAACTTTCGCCCAGGGTCCTATTTTTGCACGAAGCTTCCAGAAGACCGAAGACCTAACGAAGTGGGGCCACGAGGCAGCCAGGGGGTGGCCGGCGCGGCCCAGCCCTTGGCCGCGGCCCTGCCCCCTGGGCCCCTCGTGTGGCCCCTCGCGTTGACCTTCCGCCTACTTAAAGCTCCCGTCGCGAAACCCCCAGCAGAGAGCCACGATACGGAAAACCTTACAGACGCCGCCGCCGCGAATCCCATCTCGGGGGATTCGGAGATCGCCTCCGGCACCCTGCCGGAGGGGGATTCATCTCCCGGAGGACTCTTCATCGCCATGATCGCCTCCGGAGTGATGAGTGAGTAGTTCACCCCTGGACCATGGGTCCATAGCAGTAGCTAGATGGTCGTCTTCTCCTTGTTGTGCTTCATTGTTGGATCTTGTGAGCTGCCTAACATGATCAAGATCATCTATCTGTAATTCTATATGTTGTGTTTGTCGGGATCCGATGGATAGAGAGTACTATGATTATGGTGATTATCAATCTATTGTTCATGTGTTGTTTATGATCTTGCATGCTCTCCGTTATTAGTAGAGGCTCTGGCCAAGTTTTTACTCTTAACTCCAAGAGGGAGTAATTATGCTCGATAGTGGGTTCATGCCTTCATTGATACCTGGGACAGTGACAGAAAGTTCTAAGGTTGTGATGTGCTGTTGCCACTAGGGATAAAACATTGATGCTATGTCTAAGGATGTAGTTGTTGATTACATTACGCACAATACTTAATGCAATTGTCTGTTGCTTTGCAACTTAATACTGGAGGGGGTTCGGACGATAACCTGAAGGTGGACTTTTTAGGCATAGATGCAGTTGGATGGCGGTCTATGTTCTTTGTCGTAATGCCCAATTAAATCTCACTATATTTACCATGTCATGTATATGCATTATTATGCCTTTCTCTATTTGTCAATTGCCCGACTGTAATTTGTTCACCCAACATGCTTTTATCTTATGGGAGAGACACCTCTAGTGAACTGTGGACCCCGGTCCTATTCTTTCCATAGCATACAATCTACTTGTTTTACTGTTTTCTTTGCAAACATCTTCCACTCGATACGTTTAATCCTTTGTTACAGCAAGCCGGTGAGATTGACAACCTCACTGTTTCGTTGGGGCAAAGTACTTTGGTTGTGTTGTGCAGGTTCCTAGTTGGCGCCGGAATCCCTGGTGTTGCGCCGCATCACATTTCGCGACCATCAACCTTCAACGTGCTTCTTGGCTCCTACTGGTTCGATTAAACCTTGGTTTCATACTGAGGGAAACTTGCTTCTATACGCATCATACCTTCCACTTGGGGTTCCCAACGGACGTGTGCATCTACGCGTATCATACCTACCTACTACATGGTATTTTCTGCCATTCCAAGTAAATACTTCATGTGCTACCTTTAAATTATTCAAACTATTACTCCTTATTTGTGTCAATGTTTTATAGCTCATGAGGAAGTATGTGGTGTTTCATCTTTCAATCTTGTTGGGCGGACTTTCACCAATGGACTAGCGGCACATCCGCTTATCCAATAATTTTGCAATAAGAGCTGGCAATGAGGTTCCCAGCCTCAATTAATAACCTTCATTAATAATTCTCTTCACATGTTTTGCTCTGATTCATCAGTAAGCAACTTAATTTTGCAATAGACACTCCTCCATGGTATGTGAATGTTGGAAGGCACCCGAGGATTCGGTTAGCCATGGATTGAGAAAGCCAAGGTTGGGGGGAGTGTCATCCTTAATAAAACTAAAATACATGTGTAAACAAAAGAGAAGGGGGATGATCTACCTTGCTGGTAGAGATGCCGTCCCTCATGGGAGCCGCTCTTTGAAGGTTCGTTTGGCAAGGGGGTTAGAGTGCCCGCTACCATTCGTTGACAACAACAAACACCGCTCAAAATCTTACTTTTATGCTCTTTATATGATTTCAAAACTTGAAAAGCTCTAGCACATGATTTAATCCCTGCTTCCCTCTGCGAAGGGCCTATCTTTTACTTTTATGTTGAGTCAGTAAACCTATTTCCCTCTATCTCAAGCAAGCAATTGAGTTGTTGTGAACCAATCATTTATGCTGTGATCCAGTTAATCATGTCTTTTATACTTTCTTGTTTAGTACCAATTTTATCTGAATGAATATGACTTTGAAGTTATCAATGATTATGAGGAGATTGTTATGCTTAAATATGAAGGCTCAGCTATAAATTCTAATATGAAAGCTTTGCTTAGAAGTACAATCCGTTAGTAGTTCTCTGACCAAGAACAAAGTTTGCCATCACCAACTATGATTTCTTATGCACCTTTACTTGTGATTTCTCTTTACCTATTTCAAGATGAGTTATATGAGGAAGTTGTTTACTAGAATGTCTTGTGTGAATGAATATGATGCTTCTTGTCCGTATTTTATTTATCGACTCTTCACTCCATAAACATGTGGTCTTGTTTATCGAGCTCAGTTTCGCTTGGGGACAAGCGAGGTCTAAGCTTGGGGGAGTTGATACGTCCAATTTGCATCACTATTTTGTATCATAATTTGCTGTTATTCATTGATATATTTCATATTGGGACACAATACTTATGTTATTTCATCTATTTTGCATGTTTCATCATTATTGGAGGATCGAGCACCGGAGCCAGGATTCTGCTGGAAAAAGCACCGTCAGAACGCAATATTTCGGAAGATCAACTGTGGAAGGGAATTTCACGTAAATTCCTATTTTTCCAGATGACGGAGGGAGCCAAAAGGGGAAGAGGAGAAGAGCCACTGTGGGCCCAGACCATAGGGCGGCGCGGCCCATGGCCTGGCCGCGCCACCCTATGCTCTGGGGGCCCCACAGCCTCTTTCGCCTCCTTTTCTTCGCGTACTCCTTCGTCCCGAAAACCTAAGCCACAGAGAGGACCTCACGAAGGGTTACAGCCGCCTCTGCGGGGCGGAGAACACCAGAGAGAAAAGAGCTCTCCGGCGGGCAGGAATCCGCCGGGGAAATTCCCTCCCGGAGGGGGAAATCGACGCCATCGCCATCGTCATCGAGCGGGACATCATCTCCATCATCATCATCATCATCATCTCCACCATCTACACCGCCATCACCACCGCTGCACCTCGTCACCGCTGTAACAATTCGGGTTAAATCTTGATTGTTTGATAGGGGAAACTCTCCCGGTGTTATTCTATACTTGTTGTAGATGCTATTGAGTGAAACCATTGAACCAAGGTTTATGTTCAGATTGTTATTCATCATCATATCACCTCTGATTGTATTCCATATGATGTCTCGTGAGTAGTTCGTTTAGTTCTTGAGGACATGGGTGAAGTCTAAATGCTAGTAGTGAATTATGGTTGAGTAATATTCAATGTTATGATATTTAAGTTGTGGTGTCATTCTTCTAGTGGTGTCGTGTGAACGTCGACTACACGACACTTCACCATTTATGGGCCTAGGGGAGTGCATCTTGTATTCGGTTGCTAATTGCGGGGTTGCCGGAGTGACAGAAACCTAAGCCCCCGTTAGTATATCGATGCAGGAGGGATCGCAGGATCTCAGAGTTTAAGGCTGTGGTTAGATTTATCTTAATTACTTTCTTGTAGTTGCGGATGCTTGCAAGGGGTATAATCACAAGTATGTATTAGTCCTAGGAAGGGCGGTGCATTAGCATAGGTTCACCCACACAACACTTATCAAAACAATGAAGATTATTTAGCTACATGAAGCGAAAGCACTAGACTAAAATCCCCGTGTGTCCTCAAGAACGTTTGGTCATTATAAGTAAACAAACCGGCTTGTCCTTTGTGCTAAAAAGGATTGGGCCACTCGCTGCAATTATTTCTCTCGCATTTTATTTACTTGTACTTTATTTATCTGCTATATCAAAACCCCCTGAATACTTGTCTGTGAGCATTTACAGTGAATCCTTCATCAAAACTGCTGTCAACACCTTCTGCTCCTCGTTGGGATCGACATTCTTACTTATCGAAGATACTACGATACACCCCCTATACTTGTGGGTCATCGCAGATCGAAAGAAAAAGGCAAGTGAAAAAATATCAGAGCCAAAAATAATTCAAGAAAAAAAGTTTTATAGTACATAGAGGATGACATGCGGGTCCCATTTAGCAGCAGCGGTATCACCGTTTGAGAGGCGGCAGGGGATCAAAAGAAAAAAGAAATTGCCAAAAATCAGAGGGTGAAAAAAAACCAAGAAAATGAACTTTTATAGTACATAGAGGATGACATGCGGGTCCCATGAGCCTGCAGGTTCCTCAACGTTTCAAACGTGGCATGAGATCGAAAGAAAAAGGCAAGTGAAAAAATATCAGGAGCCAAAAATAATTCAAGAAAAGAAAGTTTTATAGTACATAGAGGATGACATGCGGGTCCCATTTAGCAGCAGCGGTATCACCGTTTGGCGGCAGGGGATCGAAAGAAAAAGGCAAGTGAAAAAATATGAGGAGCCAAAAATAATTCAAGAAAAGAAAGTTTTATAGTACATAAAGGATGACATGCGGGTCCCTTAGCAGCAGCGGTATCACCGTTTGAGAGGCGGCAGGGGATCGAAAGAAAAAGGTAAGTGACCAAATATGAGGTGCCAAAAATAATTCAAGAAAAGAAAGTTTTATAGTACATAGAGGATGACATGCGGGTCCCAGTTAGCAGCAGCGGTATCACCGTTTGAGAGGCGGCAGGGGATCGAAAGAAAAAGGCAAGTGACCAAATTTGAGGTGCCAAAAAAACTCCAAGAAAAGAAAGTTGATTGCACATAGAGGATGACATGCGGGTCCCATTTAGCAGCAGCGGTCTCAACGTTTCCAAGGCGGCAAGGGATCAAAAGAAAAAGGAAGTAGCCAGAAATCAGGGGGTCAAAAAAATCCAAGAATAGAAAGAATTTTGGTTCATAGAGGATGACATGCGGGACCCATGATCCTGCATCGTAAACGGCTCGATCGGAGAACGTTGAACGAGATGGCGCGATCTAGAAAAAAACAATGCCAGAGAGGCTGCCATCTGGGCCCTACATCCCTCGGCGGTGCGGATTTGCGTTGACTCGGCCGGCGAACCCGAGATTTCGAGATGCACCACGTCCCGGGCCACCATACGCGACGTTTTGGCCGCTTTCGTCGGGCTAGGTGGCCTCAAAAACGAGAAAAAAAAGTTTTGACATGCACCACGGAGGGACCAAAAATCGTCGGCCATGGTACACCAGCAACCACGGCGCGACTTCAACTTCGTCGGCCATGGCAATTAGGATAAAGCTCAATTATAAAACCATATGTAGATGTGGATCGAGATAAAACACTGCAACTTGATTTGGACATCTTTCAGGGTCTAGCGTACATGTGAAAATTGAAGTGGTTGTAGATTGGTAGAGACACTTCACAAAAGACCACTCGTTTTGCCCTCCTTGTGCACAGATGAAATGGGGAATCCATTTTTTATTGCCAACACATGACCCAAAAAATCTACTACTACATCCCCGTTTGAAAATATATAGGTGTCTCACTTATGTCTTGATACATGCATTTTAGTCAGAGATACATATGTATCCATACAAATTTGAGATGCATATTTTTAACCTAGGGGCATATATGAATCTTTAGCAGGTGCGTTTTTTTTACTAATCCATATGGAATATTTTGATAAAACCCTTTTAGAAGGCTTTGTTAAGGCCTCAAGGACAATGAGTTGGGAGGAGGCCAGGTAGACTGTAGCTAGGCATTGATTCGGAATTTATGATGCTTGCGACTTGCTTGCGTGGCTTGTTGATTTCCCAGGTGACGCAGCTTTTTTTGACTGCCCAGCCATGGATAGGTCATAGGAGTGCAGAGCTGTAGGCGGTGCGGATAAGTACGCGGGGCATTGATGATGTAGGTGTGTTCGGTTGCCCACTGGGAGGTTCTGGAACCGAACACACCCTAAATGCGTTGCAATGGAAAATGACAGTGTGTGGTGGCCTGATGGTGAAGAAGAAAGGTCGGGCGAAGAGTTGTTGGCTAGAGTCGGTTTTATACGAATCGACGAGGTGCGGGATAGTTTGATTTTAAGGGCTCCTTTCATTCACAGGATAGGGAAATCATAGGAGTAGGAATGTAGGATTGGGATTTGGGATGACATGTGTAGTTAAATCCTATAATAAGATGAGTTGCGTTTGATTGCGCCAAATGAATTTTTCCATGAGGTAGGACCAAATATTTAATCCTATACTAGGATTTGCACTACTTGATGATTCCTATAGGATTATTTCCTATTGGATATGTTCATATGAATCAAACTACTAGTGTAGGAAATATTCCTATAAGATCTAAATCCTATTATCTTATACCAACCTAATATGAATCAAAGAAGCCCTAAAGGATTTTCGAAGGAATCATGTACGAAGTATGATTTTTCTAAGTCACCCAACATATATACTAGGAATAGAACTAAGTAGTACCATATACTTAGGCCCACATGCACAAATATTAAGTGTGGATTGAGGAAGTCGACAACTTGGGAAAAAACTTTCGCAACTGCACACCTATGTTACCACCCATGCGACGCTAATTGTCGTAGAGCTGACCTAGAACGAACTCTTGTCTCGGTTAACATGAGAGAGATAAGGGATAAATACAATTGTGATACACTTTCCTAATATTTTGTTGAATGAGATAATCTTGTGTTTCCCTAATAGGGTTAATTAAGTACACATTTGGCAGCTCGTGTGTTGCATACGTTGGTGAACTTTAGACCCCAACTATATATTATTATTTGAACTCACCTCTAACACTTAATTATGTATAATAAGGTCCCTAACTGACCTCAAACACAATTAGGTATAACAGCGGTCCATAACTAACCTCAAACACTTAATTAGGTCTAACATTGCCCCCTTAGACTACCCACAATGGGAGTATCATAGGTAGTACACTATCATGCATCTCATGCTTGCAAAAAAGCTGATGTGGCACTGCAATTAAAGATGAGAGAGAGGATTATAATATCATAGGTAGATACCGTATCATAGCACGTAGTACTAGAAAATTTAATGTTAAATAATCTTGTACATAGATCTGCATTGAGATTCTACAAATCAATTAATATAAGAAGATTATGATACTAGTACATGATACCATGCATCGTTGACATAGTAACATGTAGTATTAATTGTATCATACACACCATACTTTTATATATGATACTATGCATTGTGACTAGTATTACTGACCTCATATATACGCTTACTTAGGTCAAACAATGGTCTTTTAAGTAGTATCGGTTTAATGAAGGTTGACCTATTTTTAACTTCATTTGTGCACTAGTAGATATGATTTGGCCCATTTTTATCCATAGGCTCATCTGATGTGATGTCTGCTATATATATTGTCTTCGATGAGTATCACGCGCATTACATACTCATACCATAGAACGAAGATGAAACCCCTTACCCTCAGCGACGTACGCAACATGGTGTTTGGGTTGAATGGCCCACCCTATTTTAAAATGTTTTAGTTAGTTATTTATGTAAAAAATTATCACATATAAAGTGGAAAAAAGAAAATTAGTAAGGTGTGCCCACCTGGCCTACGGTTGTTTTGTGCGTCCTCCACTGCGTACTCCTCTTGATCTGTGACGATGAACATAGTTCTTTAGAACACATGCAACACTTACAGTTGATAGGCCGTTGCAAAGCTAATCAATGATAAAACCTGCTTTTATAATCCATTGTACTTTGATTTAATTAGTCCCTCTAATGGACCCCAACTATGTGTGCTTGAGATTTAGCAAAATGCTTTGCCGCCGTGCCACAGAACAAATAATAAACAGACCAATCAAGTTTTTATCATTGCTAGACCTAACTAAGTGTTCAAGTGCTCAATTTTGACCACATTAGAGTTGAGGGGCCAAACATAATTCTTAAATACGTGAGGGACCGAACATATACTTCTAAACACCCGAGGGACAAGACAAATTTGAGTACTATTGTTATTATTAGACTAGTCACAATGGGGAGTATCATATAATAGTATCATGCATATGATACTAATGTACGATATTATTTTCACAGTCCATAGTATCATCATGTAGTAGTATAATATGTTACATGTATTTAGTGATTTGTAGAATCTCAATACAAAAGTGTGTACAAGATTTGTTTGGCAGTAATTTTTCTAGTTCTACATGCTATGATACGATATCTACCTATGATACCACTATCGTCTCTTTCATCATTAACTGATATGACACATCAACATTTTGCATGCATGTAGTGCATGATACTACTTATGATATTGCCATTGTGAGTAGTCTCCCTTTGTCCTAGAGTACAATGCCAATTTGTTTTCAGAGGCAAACTTAGACTAATACTTGGGCCCGCCAATTATGAGTTGCATGTCATTCAAAACTATATCATCGGATGCTTGTTTCGATGAACTTTCCAATGGTATATTTTGCGGATGTCATAAAATTAGGCTGGTCATACTATTTCTATAGTGGGTAGTATCATGGAGTAGTATCATAGTAATGCTACATTTATTATTTTTTAGAATCTCAATGCAAATTTGTGTACAAGATTTGTTTAGCATTAAGTTTTCTCGTTGTTTGCGCTATGATACAGTATCTACCTATGTTACACTAATCTCCTCTCTCCTACTTAATTAGCTGCCACATCAACATTTTTGTGGGACCAATGTGTATGATACTAGCTATGATACTAGCACTATCATGTGGGTACCTAAATCTCGAGTCAAAGTTTGACACGAAACCGATGTGGACTTTATTCATGGTGGAAGGGAGTAACAATCATAAGCACATTATTATTATTGATTGAACAACATTTTATTTGATGTGCCATAAGAAGTTTAGAAACTCCTAGCCCCCGGAGGTGGCGTTTTGGCACACGCGTGCATATGCACCAATTATAGAAAATGATTAAAAAAAATTATATAAATGTTAATTTTTTTGGTATACATTGTGACATCATATGTTCGTTCACAAGTTTTCGTGGAAAAACGACATTTTGTGTGGCGTGTAAAAAAAGGCAAAAAATATACTGTACGTAGTCGTGTTACAACATCAAAATTTGTCTTTTTTACAGGAGCCACATAATTTTTTTGTGAGAAAACTTGTGTACCAACATAAAATGTCTAGATATACATGTAAAATTTTAGTTTAGAATTTTTTGACACTTTGAAATATGGATTCACATAATGGGAGCATATGCTCCTATGAGGCAAAGTGCATTTCCGCTAGCCCCCGCCATTTCTTATATCTCTATATTGTCTATATATCTATACCTCTACCTCTACCCCCTTGGATTCCTGAACAGACGTACAGTACTAGTAGGGCCTACTATTTATTATTATTACATACTCTAAAAAAAAACCTACTGCAGCCAAAATTTAATATCATCGAGCGGTAAAATTCCCCGCCAACGCCCAAATATCTCGCGCCGCAAAGTTTCAGATCTGCGAATATTTTTTTCCTCAAAAGAAGGACTGCGAAATTCCCTTCTACTCCTCTATCGCCCAGCTTCGCCCTAGTTTCGCCCGCAAGCCCTCAGAGAAACCGCCCCTCTTGCCTACCTCCAGACCTTCCCGGCCGCCGCACCGGAAAATCACCGCCGCACTTCGCCGTTCAAGCTGCCACGGCTTCAAACCCCGAGGCTGCCCTATCCGCTTGATCCGCACCTACTCCGGCGTCCACCGCACCGTATCTCGTTCGCCGACTCTATCGACCACCGCACCTGACCAGCTTCGCCGACACCGACGCCCCCGTGCACTGCACATCATCTGCTTCACCGACCTTCTAGTTCGGCCGGCGCGCTGAACACTTCATCGACCGCCCAGCATGTCCTTCTCCGACCCCCCAAGATCTGCTTCCCCGGCACCCACCGCAACAGCAGTCCCCTCGCCGACCTCCACGTCACCCGTAAGAACGCGGAACACGTCTAAACGCCGCCCAGAAATAGGTAACCAGACATCCCTGCGCGTTTTGTTCTGTTAGGAGTATTGCAGCTGACTGTATTTCTGAATTCGTGCTATATTTCTAACTTACAAGTGCTTTCGTTGATAACCACCTCATCCTTTAGGTTTAAACACGACGCATAAGTATGTTTTTCCGTGACCAAACCCACCCATTCGCTGAAACTCTACATGGTATCAGAGCCTAGGTTTCCTTCCTGCTAGCCGCCACAAACAGTACCAAACAAGTTCTTCCTTTGATCACAAAACCCACCGTTGAGATGTAGAAATCCAGGCGGCGGGAGGCCGCATCAGGTGCTCTGCGTGGGTTGCGGCTATCACACACAGCGATGTGAGCTGTGTGAGATCGGCGGCTGCTCGCGCGGGGAGAAAGAAGAGGGTGAAGATCGTTTTGGTTTAGAAAGGAGAGAAGAGGAAGTGAATCCGTGGCAGAGAGATCTGGATCCGTGTGAGGGGCAGAAGTTGGAGGCGTGCGGAGTGGGGCGAGCCTTTGAGCGCAGGGCGGAGCCGGAGGTTGGTGCTGGACGTTGACCAGCGCGAGCCGGTCGATGTGGCCAGGTGCGGTCCGCCAGGTTGGCCAGGGCGCGCAGACGAGGCGCCATCCGAGTGGAAGTGAGGAGAAAATGGAGATGTGAGGCTGTGAGGATATGTGGTGATGGAGTTGATGAGGCTGCGGTTGAGTCGTGATGGAGTTGATGAGGCTGCGGTTTAGTGGTGATGGTGATGGTTGTGGATATGTCCAGGGGAAAGGCATGCGTGCCTGAGGTGAGACTGGTTGAGGCCTGACCGGGGGATAGGCATGGGTGCTTGAGGAGTGGATGGTTGAGGCAGGAGTTGGCTGGGGGTTTGTGGGAGAGACGGAAGAGGTCAGTGGCCGGGCAGAGTGGAGAAGAGAGGCTGAGGACATTGAGGCGAGTGTGGATGGTTCTGCGGAACTTGTGTGGTGAGGCAGCCGGGGTTGTTGAGGACGTGTATGGTTAGGAGTTGTGCGTATCCCAGATGGTTGAAGCTGGATATCTTCGCTGCTGATGAAGAGATGAATCGAGATGACAAGATGATGGAAAGTGCAATGCTGTCATGTATCCTAGGAGTTATGCTGAATGTTCATTACTGGTAGTTGTCATATGTGTCATGTTGTTGTTGCAAGATGGCCATGGTTGTTTACCCATGATCATCTTGAGGGGGTGTGTTGGACCATGAGTGAGTTTAGTAGTAGCGCTGTAGTAATATTGTATCCAGTGTGAGGCCCATAGAGGCCCATGTCCAGTAGTATTGTAACCCTAACTCAGATGATATAAATACACAGTGTGGTGGTCTGAGTAACCTAACCCACCCATTCGCTGAAACTCTACAAAATATGAGCCACCAATCATGAGCCGTTGAATGCTCTACATGTCCACGATTGACAACAACAACAACAACAACAACAACAACAACAACAACAACAACAACAACAACAACAACAACAACAACAACAACAACAACAACAACAACAACAACAACAACAACAACAAAGCCTTTATTCCCAAACAAGTTGGGGTAGGCTATACAAGTCCACAATTGACACGATTACAATTTCTCACTATTTGGCCGTAGGCTACTGCTCTAGTTACATCATGTTTGATATCTTTCTGCGATCCTGTATTACATGTTTATGCACGTCATAATGCTTCTACTACTATTTGGTGTCAATTTAATTATAGCAAAGCCGTGACTCGTAACTGTTTGTTGTTATTACACGTGCAGCAGGCACATCTTACACTCATAAACGTAGAGTAAAGCTCGCCTATAATCATGTAAGTACCTGCTGTTTTTTGTATATTGCTTAATGCAAACTTCTATATCTTGGATCCTGTTTCTGTTTACAATTGGCCTCTCCTTCATGCAGAGGAGAAACAGTGAGGCACCAGGTTCTTCTGTCCAAGTACCCGATGAGGTCCGTGTGACTCAAAAAAAAGCTCACGTAAGTTCCCTGTTTTTTTTGGAATGTTAATTTACCTCCTGTGCATAGTTCAATTGCATCATTTTCTGTATGTTGCACTACCTAAGTTGCCTAATGGAATCTAATAAAATATAAACAATGACCATATGGAACATTGCACACTGCCTTTGACCCATCTGGCATCCGGCATGCCTGGGTATAAGTTACATGATTTGGCTATGTTAATACAAGTCCTGAAATTCTATTATGTTAATTTTTTGCCTGTTGCTTCATTGAGTTTGCCTGTTGTTCCATGGCTAGTGCATGAAGTTTGATAGAAATGATCCTAGCTGAAATGATGCACTTCGTGTTTTTTTATTGCTTTATTCCTAACCTAGCTTCCTATTCTACTTGAAACATGATTGCTTTATTCCTAACCTAGCTTCCTATTCTACTTGAAACATGGTGAAAAAATAGTTATATTACTTGTTTAAATGTCTAGCTTTGTTTTTCTGAGTCCCATTGACATGATGTGGTATATCCATATTCAAATGATCTGGCTGTTTATATAATACGCTCCATGTTCAATTGCTTCATTCAGTTTCTAGTAATCTATTATACATGATGCACATGGTGCTACTTGTTATATGCCCTTTTTTGTTTGAGTTTGATCATGAATTCAAGATTAAGCATTGCCTAAACGTTGACCAACGTAGGAAGATTCCCTCCCTTGTCTATACGTTGTGAGATAGATGATGAGACCTCTCTAGCAGCGAATTTATACGCGCTAGATAACACCCCGTTTAATTCGGTCCTGTTGGGACTCGAACCCGGGTGGGCTGGCTGCGCACTCGCAAGCCTTGCCACTGAGCTAGCACTCAGTTCTCAGATTAAGCAATGCCTCGTTATGCTTAATTTAAATGTTATGGCACTTCATACAAGCCATACAATTAATTGTTGCATTGACCTTCTGCGATGTCGAAGGCACTATCTGAGTCATGCTTAAATCAATCATACATTATTTTCCTAATTGTATCAAATCCAACATGCACATCTTTTGACTGTATTTGGCTATTTGCTAGATTTCTTCTGTGCAGTGACCTGGCTTCGTTATTGGGCACATGATGTCTAGTTGCTTGGTTCATTGTATACATCATCGCCATGATCTAGTTTGGTTTGTTCTAAGAGGCATGTGGCTTAACTGGTTTCTTTGTTGTATCTGCCCATGGTTCTTTCAAAATTATGTCAACAATGCTGTTTGTTTGCCTTGTATTGTATTGCATTTTAACTTGTTTTGTCTTAGTTTCAGCCTGCAAACAAAGCTGTAATGTCAGTAGGGACAACCCATTTATCAAGTGTTGCGGTCATTTCACAGAGCAACAGTGACAGTGGCACGTGCTCTCATTGGTCCACTGAGTCCAGTACACCAACCATTCCAGAAGAAATAGATGTACGAGGCTCTATTTTGGATTGCTTGTTATGTTATATCAGCTCAATGATGTTCTTGAAATTGGAGGTCTTTTATTGCATCATATGATGTTGTAACTTGTTTTATCTAAATTTCAGGCTTCAAATAAAGCTACAATGCCAGAAGCAAGGGCCAATGCCTCAAGTATTGATGTTTCACAAAGCAGCAGTGAGAGTGCATATTGCTCGCATAGGCCCATGGTATCTATTGGTCAACTTAATCCGGCACAAAGAGATTTGGGGGATGCACTCCAAGAGGCAGTTGATATATTTGGGCGGGAAAACAAAGATGCTGATGAATTAATTGCCAAGACACGCCAAGAGATACATGAATTGAAAAATAGGCAAACTTTGACAGAAAATGTTCTAAAGAATCTCCTATGCACTTGTCATGGTAAGCCAGTTGTGATGTGTCTGGGAATTGAAGGTGTCTAAATAAACTTTGATTCTGTTGTTCAGTCAAGTGGACTGCTGATGCCAATGCTGTAACTAATTACTGCTCAAAATTTCGTTCAAAATTTCGTGGTCTGTAATAATTGCAAATTTTGTTGTTGTACTAAAATTAGATATGTTCCATGTGGCTGCTGTATTTTGTGTGAAATAATATCCTGATGTGTACTTCAATTAAACCATAAATCGGCTGCATGCTGAAAATTTGAATCTGAGCGCACGTGTGAACTGTTTTCTGCTCGTAATGCAATAAAGGCTGTTTCTTCGAAGACCCGTACATGGTAGCCCATTAATAATTATGCCTGCTAGCAAGATAGATGGTCCTTATTATAGTCAGGCATGTCAACTTGTATGATTAAAAGTAGTTCGTACACATTAAATCTACCATCTGCATTTTTCTCTGTAATAACTTTTCTTTTTACACAACTCAAAACTTGTCTGGCTAATATGAAATTTGAGATGGCAAAACCCGGGAAAGATAAAGATATCACCAAAAACTCTTTCCTGCGAAATGCTGGGTTTTGAAGCCCAAGTCCAAGTCTTTCTCTGCTCAAGTTTTGGAGGAACAACTCCAAGTAGAACGAGTTGCAACAGCTATGCTAAGAACAAAAGTTGACATGTTGAGATCGAGATTAGAAGCATGTGATGCCCTACTGCACGAGGCCAATCAAGTTCGTTATAATCTCCCAAAGACTAAGAAAATGCCATAGATAATTGGAGATGAACACTAACATAGTGAGTACATTGGTCTTGTGAAATGTTTCCTTAGATTAAGGCACCGTTCCTACTTTTGTTGGTGGATGCATTTATCTGCGGTTGGGATCAACTTGGTAGTTGTTCCTGTGGATGTTATATAAATTAATTGCCTAGCCTTTTTTGAATCAGTTCGAACTTAAATGGTATCATAGCCAAGGTCTCAAGTTTGAATTGTCGAACGTGTGGTTTAATTTAATCTCTGTCGGGCGGCAAAATCTCCCACCAATCCTGAAATATTTCAAACGCATTTTTGAATGGGATTAAGAAGATAGATCATGATCATGGTAGTGACCTATATTCAACGTGATGATGATTTGATTTTGCACTCGGCCTTGAACAGAGGTACTAGTACGGTGTCACAATTTTTTATCATTATACTTGGACAGTAGCCAAATTCAAAATCTCATAGCGGCAAAACTTCCCGCCCACAAAATACAAATATTTCACACGCTTCCAAATTCCCATTCTACCCCTGTGGAGATGACAGCAAAGTCGGTTGGTGAGGGGTTTGCCCGTCATTTTTTCGATCACCACCTCCCTAGCCCGGAAACCCTCCCAAAAAAATACATTTCCTTCAGTCTCTCCTCTGAGATCACCCACCGGAACTTCTCAAGTCCCTCTCTCTACCACCTCCACGACCACCGCACCGGAACATCCCCGCCGGACTTCCCTGGCCTACCCGAGGCCTCGCGATCCTCGTCATCCGGCTGCCTGCCGGAGCCGCTTCATCGACGCCGTCATCAACCGGACCGGATCATCCCCGCCGAACCTCGAAACTATGTGCTCATCCAGCAGTCTACCGCAGTCGCTTCAGCTGCGGTATCGTCCACCCCGCCGGAGCCGCTTCGCCGGATCCGTCGTCCACCGCATCGGATCTTGCTCACCGACACCGCTGTGCATGAACCGGATCTGCTTCACCGGCGCCTTGCATGATCTAAACTCTTCTACTGTCGCTTTTCTATTGCTTGCCTGCAAGTTCTTGTTTAATCTTGGGGGAACCTGTTTGTGCTAACGACGCGCCGTTACGTCTTTGCAGATGAGATGAGTAACCATGAAGTGTAATGGCCGTCTCTCCAACCCCAAGTAGCACATGTAGTGTACTTCATCACCGGATCTATCAACCCCAGGAAGATCTGCTGTGACTCCCACAAAGTGCTTCTCCTAATGTAAGTCCCTTGTTTTAGCGCCATGTTCTTGGTTCAGATGCTTGTTTGTCTGAAGCTCTTTTAGTTCATTCCTAGCTATGACCGTAACACCTTGCTATTTTCTAGTTCATTGCTAACTTTAAGCGATTGAACATTTTGGTTTGCATTCCCTGCTCTGTAGATGTAGCCATCATAACTTCTATCTTGCTCAGTCGTTGTTACAAAAATTATAGGCTGCTACTATTTTGTTCATGCCAATATTGTTCTTCAAAAGCTGCTATCACTCTGCTATCTAGCTATGACCGTAAGTATTTAGTTTGGCATGCTATCACTCTGCTATCTAGCCTGTAGTACAAATAAACTTGTCATACTACTAGATAATAATTTTGTGTGCCATCTTGTTCTTCAAAAGCTGCATTATTGACTTGTTTCTCTGACTTGGCATGACGCTCACATATGGAATGCTGAACATATTGGTTTGCATTCCCTCTTATACAAGTTCACAGGTGATCCCACTATATTCTGTATCTGGTCCATCCTAAGCTCCAGCATTAACTATCCTCTATGTGTTGCTCATTACAAGTTTATATCCCGAAACATCTTGATTTGCATCCCCTTCACTATAAGTTCAGGAGTATTATTTAGTTCACGGCCAATTTGAAGTAATTGCACTTGGCACATGTTGGTTCACATTCCCTCCTCTTTAGCTTTTGCCATCGTAACTTCTATTTTTGGTTTACATTCCCTGCTCTGTAGATGTAGCCATCATAACTTCATCTTGCTCAGTCGTTGTTACAAAATTTATAGCCTGCTACTAATGTGTACTCCCTGAACATGTTGGTTTGCATGGGACTCGACAGTAGTAAGTCTGCTGTTTCATTCTAACATGCTCTGTTATATTGGTTGTTGGTATGCGGCATGCACTCTTTGTTTGCTTATTGTGCGCATTACAATGATCTTCTTATAACGACGAAATGATGAGTTCCAAATTCTTTGGCAAACAATATTGTAGTGTCTTTGCCTTTCCATTGTTGCTGTCTTAACTTGTAAGGTCTTTGTTTCAGATATAGGTGGTGCATGGACAACTTAAAAGATTGCCGAATGGCTTCATTGTATTGCTAGGTTTAATTACCATTCAATTTCTCTGGGTTCTGTAATATTTTTTCAAAGCCTTGCAGCTGATGTAATATTTAGTTAGTTTTTATAGTTCTTTCGCGCATTTTTTCTATGGTGCTTGTGGTAAGTGAGGCTATCCGACAGAAATCATGTGCTGCGTAAATATTCTCAGTATCTAAATCACAAATTTCTATCCCTTAAACGGCCCAATTAAACGAAATCACATAAGTGCCGGCCCGCAAAATCCTAAAGCGCCTATTATGCCGGCATATAAACAGCAACTAAACGAGTGGGCCACCACTTGATTTCTTGGACCCCGTCTAATTGGGCGGACCACTTTCTTTAATGTGGACCCCACACATCAACCCGATGTAAACGGGCCCCACAAGATTATTGGGCGGCCCACTAACTTGTTGGCCAGCCCAACTACTTTTATAGTGGACCCCACTTGCTAGCTGGGCGGCCGGTTACACGATAGGGGACCCCACATTTATTATTGGGCCGGCCCACTATCTTGTTGGGCCAGCCCACTTGCTATATGGTGGACCCCACATACTAAATGGGCCGGCCCACTATCTTGTTGGGCCAGCCCACTTGCTATATGGTGGACCCCACATACTAAATGGGCCGGCCCATTAACAGGAATGTGGGACCGACCTGTGTTTTGCCCCGGCCCACTATCTTGTTGGGCCCCACATGCTATATGGTGGACCCCACATACTAAATGGCCGGCCCATTAACGGGATTGTGGGACCCACCTGTGTTTTGGCCCCACTATCTTGTTGGGCGGCCCACTTGCTATATGGTGGACCCCACATACTAAATGGGCGGCCCTTTAACGGAAAGTGGGACCCACGTTTTTGGCGGCCCACTATCTTGTTGGGCCGGCCCACTTATATGGTGGACCCCACATACTTAATGGGCGGCCCTTTAACGGGAAAGTGGGTCCCACGTGCTAATCGGCGCCCCTAACTTCTTGGGCCGGTCCAGTTGCTTTAAGGTGGACCCCACTTGTTAAATGGGCCGGCCCGATAACAGGAAAGTGGGCCCCACATGTCTTGTGGGCCGGCCCTTTTGCCTGTTGACCGGTCAAACGAGTGCATTCGGCCCGGCCCACATGCTTAGTGGGCCGGCCCATTAAAGTTTTGACCAGTCAACCTTAGAGGTTAGGCCCGGCCCACGTAACTAATGGACCAGCCCAGCTATATAGTTGACCGGTCAAACTAAGTCAGCTGGCCCGGCCCGCAAACTTAATGGGCCGGCCCGCTTAAGACGTGGCAGGCCTCGTGTGGGCCTACCATCTACCACGGGGTTTCAGCCGGTTAACGTTAACTGGCAGTTAACGGCGTCTGCCACGTGTCAGTTTGCATGACGTCAGCAGTCAACGGGCTCCCGAAAACACTTGCGCAACGGTCCGATTTTCCGTGGCGGAAGGGCGCCCAAACGCGACGGACCGAAAAAAACGTCGTAGGACTTTGCCTGACGCAGTTTCGACAACAGAACCCATATCGTCGGGTTAGGCCCATAGGCGACGAAAAATACCCCTTAGTGGACGATTTTGGGACGTTGTCTATCAGAACTTTTCATTGCAATCATTAATAACAGTTTCATCCTTCATGCAAGATGTCTTTAAAAGGTTCATGATACTTATCAAAATTCTTCCTAGGCAATTCAAAATGAGAGGCAAAAGCTTTATAAAAATTTGCAACAACTTGAGAGTCAAGACCATAAGTAGCACTCATATTTCGAAATTTATCAGTATCCATAAAAGTTTCAATGCATTCATAATCATAATTTATACCTGACTCTCTACCTTTGTCATTCTCCCATCCTTCAGTATTCTCCTGAATCCGATCAAGAAGGTCCCATTTAAACTCTTCTTTGTTGCGCGTGAATGATCCAGAACAAGCAGTATCCAGCAAGGTTTTATCCTGAAAAGAAAGTCTTGCATAGAAATTATCAATGATAACATTACCAGGAAGCTCATGAATGGGGCATTTGAGCATTAAAGTCTTCAATCTCTCCCATGCTTGGGCAATACTCTCTCCATCATGAGGCCAGAAATTATATATACGGTTTCGGTCTTTGTGAATTTCACTTGGAGGATAGAATTTAGAATAAAATAGAGGCACAATATCCTTCCAATCAAGAGAATGCCCATCCTTCAGCAGTTTATACCAATGCGCCGCTTTACCAGACAGCGACATAGAGAATAATTTCTTCCTAACTTCATCCATAGAAATACCTGCACACTTGAATAACCCGCATAATTCATGTAAAAACAGTAAATGATCTCCAGGATGGACAGTTCCATCCCCTTCATAGCGGTTATCCATAACACGTTCAATAATTTTCATAGGTATCTTGAAAGGAATATTTTCAGTAGGTGGATTTAAAATATCACAAGCATCATTAGAGTTATCGCATATGGGAGATAAAGTATTATCAGAGCAAATTTTCTCCCCTAAAACTGGGAAGCTACAAAGATCATAAAAACTAGCTTCCCCAAGCTTAGACTTTTCCATAGCATTAGCAGTAATTGCATTCATACTAATAACATTGCTACTAGCATGCAAATAAGGTTCCATAGGTTTTTTAATTTTCGCATCAAACAATTCTAACTCAGGAAAAAGATTAAAAGGCTCACTAATTTTTTTGTTTTCCATTATGCCTAACTAGTGAAAATAAAAGCAAGAGACAAAAAGATAAAATTGCAGAATCTAAAGGAGATAGCTTCGAGCACTCACACACCGGCAACAGTGCTAGGAAATAGCTTAGTAGTCGGAGGATGTGAATACCTTCTACCTTACCTCCCCGGCAACGGCGCCAGAAAATAGCTTGATGTCTACGTGTGCTTCTATTCTTGTAGACAGTGTTGGGCCTCCAAGAGCAGAGGTTTGTAGAACAACAGCAAGTTTCCCTTAAGTGAATCACCCAAGGTTTATCGAACTCGGGGAGGTAGAGGTCAAAGATAGTCCTCTCAAGCAACCCTGCAATTAAGATACAAGAAGTCTCTTGTGTCCCCAACACACCTAATACACTTGTCAGATGTATAGGTGCACTAGTTCGGCGAAGAGATAGTAAAACACAGGTGGTATAGATGGTGGTAATATTGCAGGAAGTAAAGATGCAGTAAAACAGTAAACAAGCGATGTTTGCAGTATTTGGAAACAAGGCCTAGGGATCATACTTTCACTAGTGGACACTCTCAACATTGATCACATAATAAATAAATAACTTCTCCTCACTTGTGCTACATACACTCTCTTGTTTGATAACAAACACCATTCATTGTGTAGGGCTACAAGAGCTCCCTCAAGCCGGAGTTAACAAGCTCCACAACATTCGGAATTCATATTTAAGTAACCTCTAGAGTGCATAATAGACCGTTGCAATTTAGACCGAGTACTAACATAGCATACACACTGTCACCTTTAAGCTATGAAAGGGGGAATAGATCACATCAATACTATCATAGTAATAGTTAACTCCATAATCTACAAGAGATTACAATCATAACCTACGCCAAGTACTACATGATGCACACACTGTCAACATTACATCATGGAGGAGGAATAGACTACTTTAATAACATCACTAGAGTAGCACATAGATTAATAGTGATACAAAGCTCATCATATGGATCTCAATCATGCAAGGCAACTCATGAGATCATTGTATTCAGGTACATGAGAGAGATTAACCACATAGCTACGGTAGAGCCCTCCTGGAGAACTACTCCCTCCTCATCATGGGAGACAGCAGCGGCGATGAAGATGGCGGTGATGTTGATGGAGATGGATTCCGGGGGCAATTCCCCGTCCCGGCGGCGTGCCGGAACAGAGACTTCTGTCCCCCGAATTGGAGTTTCGCGATGGCGGCGGCGCCCTGGAGTCTTTCTGGAGTTTCGTCAATTGGTATCGGGTTTTTAGGTCGCGAGGGACTTTATAGGCGAAGAGGCGGCGTCGGAGGGGCACCAGGGCGCCTCCCCCCCGGCGCGGCCCTATGGTGGGGGCCCTGGGCCTCCTCTCCGTCTCCCTTCGGTGTTCTGGTCCGTCTTGGTGAAATAAGATGTTTGGCTTTCGTTTCGTCGAATTCCGAGAATATTGCCCGAACAGCCTTTGAACCAAAAACAGCGAAAACAGACGCACTTCGGCATCTTGTTAATAGGCTAGTTCGGAAAATGCATGAAATCATTATAAAGTGTGAGCAAAACATGTAGGTATTGTCATAAAACTAGCATGGAACATAAGAAATTATAGATACGTTGGAGACGTATCAAGCATCCCCATGATTAGTTCCTACTCGTAATCGGTGTTGTGTTTGTTGGGATCCGATGAATTGTTACATTATGATCAGTCTATCTATAAAGTTTGTGAAGTTATTGTTGCTGCAATCTTGTTGTGTTTAATGCTTGTCACTAGTGCACGAGTGGCATGATCTTAGATTTAAGCTCTATAATTATTGCTTAGATTGTATCTACAAGTTGTTTGCACATGTCTATGTCCGGAACCCGAGGCCCCAGAGTGACAGCAACTGGGATAACTGGAGGGGATGGCTTAGATATGAGGATCACATGTTTTCACCAAGTGTTAATGCTTTGCTCCGGTGCTCTATTAAAAGGAGTACCTTAATTACCAGTAGATTCCCTTGAGGCCCGGCTGCCACCGGCTGGTAGGACAAAAGATGTTATGCAAGTTTCTCATTGCGAGCACGTATGACTATATATGGAAAACATGCCTACATGATTAATAAACTTGATGTTCTGTCTTAATGCTATTTCAATCCTATCAATTGCCCAACTGTAATTTGTTCACCCAACACTTGTTATTGGAGAGTTACCACTAGTGTAGATAGCTGGGAACCCCGGTCCATCTTTCATCATCAAATACTCACTCGGTCCTATATGCCATTAGAAGTAGTATCAACTATTTTCTGGTGCCATTGCCTCTGTGTTACTGCTACTGCTGCTGTGTTACTGTTACTATTGCTCTCATATTACTGCTGCTTTCACATCACCCCTGTTACTAGTGCTTTTCCAGGTGCAGCTGAATTGACAACTCAGTTGTTAAGGCTTATAAGTATTCTTTGTCTCCCCTTGTGTCGAATCAATAAATTTGGGTTTTACTTCCCTCGAAGACTGTTGCGATCCCCTATACTTGTGGGTTATCAAGACTATTTTCTGGCGCCGTTGCCGGGGGCATAGCTCTACTCATAAGTTCACCTGGGGAGTACACTCTACCTCTCTCTCTGTTTTTATTTTATTTTGTTTTGCTTAGTTTACTTTTGTCTAGTTTATTTGTGCTTAGTTTATTTCTGTCTAGTATTATTTTGCTTAGTTTACTTTTGTCTAGTTTGTTTTTGTCTTGTTTTATTTTTCTTATATACCCGAAAATCCATAAAAATTTGAAAAACCAAAAAATTAAAAACTGTTGTTATGGAAGAACCCACAACCTGTATGGAGCTTATAGAATTATATATGAATTATAGAGAATCAAGAAAGGGTAAAGTCATGAGTGCTGTGTTAGAAAAACTGAATACAATTGCTAAAATCTTGCTTAAACGCCATGATATAAATTGTTGCTCTAAACAGGATACTAAACATCTTAAATTCCAATGTGGCTTTAGTGAAGAAGTTTTAATTGTGAACTATCATTGGAATAACTATATTCATCTTGGATTTGAAGAAGTAGAACAATTTGTTTTATTTATGGGAGCTTCTGAAATAGAATCCTTCATGTCTAAAAATTATGAAACCTGTGTTGCTTGTAATGATCTTAAAGATTATGTCTCTTCTATCCTTGATTATTGCATAGAACATTACAGCAATAATCCTTATATCATTGATTATAAAGAGAGACTCATTCATGCACAAGAATGCACTCACAATTTGCAGGAACCTGTGGAAGAAGAAATTGATGAACCTGAAAGCTCATTAGATGAAAAAGAGGAGGAGAGTGATGAACAAAAGGAGGAAGAATGGATTAGCTACCCATGCCAACCTTCTAATGAGAGTAACTCTTTATCTCTTACACTATTTGATTGTCCTCCATGCTTACCAAAGGAGGATGAATGTTATGTTCCTGTGGATTCTCTTGAAATATTCCCTATGAGTAAAACTTGTGAGAATAATTATGCTACTGTTATCTATGATAATCCATGCTATTTTGATAAATCTTATGATAATGCTTTGTTTGTGCCTGATATCGAAATGCATGGTACTAAAGAGTTTTGCTTAGCAAATGTTTATGATAAAGCTCTAGATGATGGTCCTATGTTACTTGATAATATTAATTGTACTACTAATGAAAATGGGATTGGAGAGGTCTTGACTTTATCTAGGAGTCCCATATCTCTTGAGAATGATCAATCATCTTGTTATAGATTTTTAAAAAGTGGGTTTGAAAGTTTTGATCCCACTATTTTTGAGCTTGATAAAAATTATGTGTTTGTAGATCATGAAAAGCATGCTGTATGTGATAGTTATATTGTTGAGTTTGTTCATGATGCTACTGGAAATTATTATGAGAGAGGAAAATATGGTTGTAGAAATTTTCATGGTACTAAAACACCTCTCTACATGCTGAAAATTTTGAAGTTACTCGTGTTTTATCTTCCTATGCTTGTCACTTTGTTCTTCATGAATTTATTTGTGTACAAGATTCCTATGCATAGGAAGTGGGTTAGACTTAAATGTGTTTTGAATTTGCTTCTTGATGCTCCTTTTGCTTCATTTTCTATTTTCATGTGAGCATCATTAAAATCTTCTGCGCCTAGCTGAAAGGCGTTAAAGAAAAGCGCTTATGGGAGACAACCCATTATTTTATTTCTGCAATTTTTGTTTTATATTTGAGTCAAGGTGCTTGTTACTACTGTAGCAATACCTTTGTATCTTTATTTTCTTGCATTGTTGTGCCAAGTAAAGTCTCTACTAGTAAGTTGATACTAGATTTGGATTTCTGCGCAGAAACAGATTTTGAGCTGTCACGAATTTGAGTTTTTCTCTCTGTAGAAGAATCTAAAAATTCTGAAACAATTCATGCGTTATCCTCAGATATGTACGCAACTTTCATTAGTTTTGAGTTTTCTGATTTGAGCAACGGAAGTACCTCGAAAAAATTCATGTTTACTGGCTCTGTTTTGGCAGATTCTGTCTCTGTTTTTTGCATTGTCTCTTGTGGACTTTAAGTAAGGCTTTCTAGACGTGGAGAGTTGTAGCTAATGTTTTATTGAGTTCTTGCAATGTGTCACTACAGAACTAAAGTGGATTAAAGTTTTTGAGTACAAACCCCTCTAATGAAGTTTATGAGAAGTTTGGTGTGGCAGAAGTTTTCAAGGGTCAAGAGAGAAGGGTGATATAATGTGATCAAGAAGAGTGAAAGCCTAAGCTTGGGGATGCCCGTGGTTCACCCCTGCATATTTCAAGAAGACTCAAGCGTCTAAGCTTGGGGATGCCCAAGGCATCCCCTTCTTCATCGACAACTTATCAGGTCATCTCTAGTGAAACTATATTTTAATTCTTCCACATCTTATGTGCTTTACTTGGAGCGTCTGTTTTATTTTTTTTGTGTGTTTCGGATCCTAGCAATCCTTGTGTGAGATCTGTTCCTCTGCCATCTCGGATGTCGTGTTTACGTTAATGTTCAGAAGATGGCGAAAGCTGCCAGAATGTGTTACCCTCCAAAACCCCCCGACGGGCTTTGGTTAAGTAACACGAAGAGCCGGGAGGCTCCTAGGGCCGCTTAGTGGATCCCTGGCACCTCGCGTCGTCCCGCAAATCTTCTGGCGCGCGTCCTGGCGGTTGCTGGGCGTGCCACCTGACCTAGACCTGGTCAGGAAGGTGTTAGTGCTTCGATTGTTCCTGCATGGTAGACACGTGCACATTAAATACGAGCCTTATCGGCTCTCAGGTTTCCCTGTGGATCGGCTCAAAGAGCCGATCGCCCCATGGTCCTTGATGGATTAGCAATGGCATGGGGATCCTGCTTGATCAGGACAAAGCTAAAACGATCCACGACAGTTTAGGGTTTTCACCGCATAATCGGAACGTCCTACGTGCGATCGGGCCTAGCAGCTACGAGAGACGGTGCAAACTACCCCTACGAGAGGCCTAAAAACCAACATAACGTTGATCCCCGGAACATCCCTCGCAGGGACGGTAAACAGCATCTAACGCACCACCGGATCCTCCGACCCCAACATAAGGCCTAACTATGCAGATATTAAACTAATCCCTGCAGATGCAGGGAGCAACCATAACGGATCGGATCTACTAAGCATGATCAAGCAAGATGCTGCCCTTACGTCTGGATAGACGTAAGGGCAGCTAGATATGCAAGGGTTGCACTACGATAGCATATTACGTGAAGAACAATGCTAACCCTAACACATCTAAAGATAACTACGTTGCTCGCCATCAAAAAGGCTTCAGTACGAGCAACGCATGAACAATACTAAGCTTACGCTGCCTAGATCGCGAGATGCGATCTAGGCAGCATGATGCTTACCGGTAGGAACCCTCGTAGGAAAGGGGTGGCGATGCGCCGAGATTGGTTTGTTTTGGTTGAACGGTGATTGTCCTCCTTTTCCGATAACCCTAGATACATATTTATAGTCCAAGGGACTTTCTAATTGAGGCGTGCACCTAACCGTGCAGGCCAGACTCTATCTATTAATCTAAACATGATACGATCTAATATATTACAGATACAGGCAGCTAAGCCCAAACTCTTCGCGCAAGGCCGCTTCAAAGATGCTCCACGTGTAACCTTCAAAGCCCATCTTCACTTACGGCCCACCTCCTGATTTGGCCAAAATCGGGTGGTAACACATGCCCCCCTGGTTTTGATAATGATAATTGCAAAACCATCTGTCTCCTTCGAAGGGTCATGTCATGGCAGAACCGTCGCAGTTTTCTTCATGATGACGTCTTGCCTCCTCGCCTTCTCTGCACGACTTGACGGTTCTGGCACCACGTCCTTGGGAACTGCTTAGGCATTAAATCGTTATTTCCCTTTTTATTTGGCCACTTCCTGTAGTTCCCTTCCTCATCCCCCCTTCGCAAGCTCCAAAAAACCCTCCTGCGCCACCATGTTCTCCTCTTCGTCGGATCTTTCTGCGCAGTCCTCCCCCTTCCGCGAGCCGACGCCGGAGTGGAACCCGGAGGAAGCCCATGCGGCCAACATTCGCCGCGCCATCGAGGCCGGGGACGAGCCAAGCCACGACTTCTCTACTGGTCAGAGGACGGCAGTCCACGACCGACGGGGAGAGCGACCTCCGCTTCCTCGCCAATGAGGAGCGGTGGAGGAAAGCGACGACGACCACCTTCCCTGGGACGGGGCCCCCTCCTCCGAAGAGGAGAGGCCGGAGGAGGAGGAAGAAGATGACAGTTCCTCCGACGAGCCGCCGGCCAAGCGCCACTGCCCGTGGCCCGGCAATCTCAGCGATTTCGACAGCGACGACGACGACGCTGATGAAGAAGACGAGGACAACGAAGGTCCTGCCGGCGGTCGCTACAGCAGCGACGATGAGCCGGCTGGGAGCAGCGCCGACGACGGCGATGATGGCGACGACGACGAAGGCAGCAACGGCCCCTAGATAGGATCTTAGCTTAGGGCCAGCAGTAGTAGACGGGCAATGTAGCCCCTAGGATCTTCTTTTGAGAGCAATCAGCTCTTTATGTAAGAACTCTAGTTGATCAATGGAGAATTTCCCCGACTCGATCTTGTCGTCCTTCTTCATGGTAATTTAGCCGATTGCCCTTTATACCGAGCTTGCCGACTGCCAATCTGGTCGGTGCTTAAGGAGCCGATGGCAATGCATCGGACTCTCATGGCAAATTCAAGGTAGATCCGTCCGGACCTCCACCCCCAGGACAAGCCACAATCGTGCAAATCCTAGATCCTGAAAATGCAGATTCAACTGCACGGAATATTGGACCTTAGCGACATTCTCATCTTTCGGATCTTCTTTGCCTTCTAGAGGTCTTAGGACCGTTGTTAGAACAACTCTGATACGAAGCATTTTTGCGGAACAGGCGGTACTCGCCACAAGCTGTCCTTGTAATGCTTCATTCCTTTGTAGTCACATCTAGTCTAGAGCTCGTCAACGATCGTTGCCTCCTCCTAACACCTCCAGCTATTCCCTTCGCAATAATCCCTCTCTCGGTGAGTTGTGATGCAGAGCAAGCCGATTTCAACCAAATCGGCTCAATAGACAAGGAACCTTACGAACGGGCTGCCCCCGAGCCTTAGTCCCAGCGAGGATAAAAGCGGACCAGCCGATTGAGCCACCATCGGCTTCCCAACTGCAGCGTTGTATTAGCTGAACTCCACAAAATCGGCTCTCCAGGATCATCGATGCTTGAGCTAGCTGCCCCCCAAGCCACTCCAGCTTGAAAACAAGGCAAGAATGCTTACGCTCAAGGAGCCAGTGGCAGATTTTGGAAAGGTCAGACTCCCTTGTCAAGGAACCTCAATGTAGTGGCCTTTCAGCCCCTCCCGGCTCCATTATGCACCTTGCTGTTTTGAGTGGTTCATCATCTCGGGCAAACTGATGCAGCTTCTGGTGCAAATGGCTCGGCCCTAGGAGACCATCGGATGATAATCGGTTGTTCTCATGACCCTAACCTGATCCCGATTTGGTGATGGCTGCTCCATAAAACTCTCCGCTTGTAACGCCACGCGTCGGCTTTGCCCCATGAGACCTCAAACAAGATCATGACTCTTACCAGCCAACCCAGCGGGCTGGCCATCTGGTTCCGGGCAGGTGCCTACAACAGAGCCCTGTGCGTGTCACTCAAATGACTTGTATGTGGAAACTGATATTTTTGGCGACATCAGCACCGTTCCTCAGACAAGCTGTGATGCAGGGCCAGCCGATTCCGACAAAATCGGCTTCCTATAGCAAAGGATCCTTCAGGGAACTGCCCCCCGAGCTTCTTCCGTCCGTCCATGCCCGCCGATCGATCGGCTCCTATCCTCTTTGAGAGACATGCATCTGCCGCATCCTGATTCTACTGACCCATGTTTGTGGAGCCTGCTGCCGCATTAAGTCGATGGCCGTGCATCGGCTGTGCTCAAAAATTTCTGATTTTCGATTTTTGTGGCCGATTTGTTTACGTATCGGCCCCCATACTTGAGCTACTCTGCTGGAAATTTGACATCCGTTCCCAGCTCCGTATCCTCGTATCTCATCCATCTATGTGCCCCCCGAGCCGATTCTGTCAAGTAATTGATGGTATCGGCTCTTCAGGCATCTGTTGGATCAATGCTGAACACAGACAAAGGTATGTTGAGGATAGTTTCGGCCGATTACCGGAATCGGCCTCCTTCTTTGTTGCAATGCTTGACGATGGTTTGCAACTTCTTGGATTTCCACTGTAGCTACGTGGCATGTTGGAGATAAGATCCTTTACTTTTCATTTTTTGAGGGCCGATCGCAGGGATCGGCCTTGCCACGTATGTCCAATGTCTTGGACGTGCTACTCCGTTAGGCCGGTGGATAAAACCAGCCTTACCCCATTTTTCGAAGCTTCGATGCGCTCACAACCCTCTAAACTGATTCCAGAGAGCGGCTCTTGGTCATCTGCTTCCCACACGCTCATGGCAGCTAATGATATCTCGATTGAGTCATCCGCCTGAACGACTTCCACTTCATCTCCATCCCATTGTATGATGCATTGGTGCATTGTAGATGGAATGCAACAGTTAGCATGAATCCAATCCCTTCCTAATAGGACGGCGTAATTGCTTTTGCTGTCGACGATGAAGAACGCGGTAGGTATGGTCTTCCGGCCTACAGTAAGCTCTACATTCAGAACACCTTTCGCTTCTGACGCCTGGCCGTTGAAGTCGCTTAATGTGATGTTGGTCTTGATCAGATCGTCGCTGGAATGCCCCAAACGACGTAGCATGGAATACGGCATTATGTTGACTGCCGCTCCGGTATCAACCAACATCTTGCTGATAGGCTGCCCATTGATGTAACCCTTCAAGTATAGGGCTTTCAGATGCCTGTAGCTTCTATCTTGTGGCTTTTCAAAAATAACTGGTCGTGGACCGCAGTCGAATTGAGCCACTGAAACTTCCTCGTCGCTTGGAGCGCGAAACTCTGACGGGAGTATGAATACCATGTTTGTACCAGCCGATGCATCTGCATCGGCATCAGCCGATGCCTGTGCATCGGCTTTCGCCTGTTTGGGGCGCCATACTTTCTTTGGCGGGCGCGCCTTCGTCTCTACTGTTTGCTGGATTTTCGCGGCCAGATCGGGCGCGCTCTTCTCAACGTGTACAGGTACTGTGCCTCGGCTTCTTCCAGGTTTCGCAGCCGCTGCACCCTACGCTTCTGAGAATGGCTGAGTCCATCAGGGCACCACCTTGGTCGGTGATACCTATCTTCTTCATCTGACTCCTCGAAGTCTTCTTCTTGAGATGACTCAGCTCGTTTGTTCTGATGTGGGAGAGGTCCTAGCGCTCGAACACTGAAACTTCGTTCGTCCTTCTCCTTTGCTGTGTGCATTCTGGGCAGTTCTCGATTGTTGGCAATCGGCTCATTCCTGAGTCCCAGCAATGTTTGAAGAAGGGACAGCTCCAGTGCTTGTCCACGTTGTCTTGCTCCTTTGACCTCCCTCTGGCGCGACGTTCGTACCCGTCGTCGTTCCTGTCATGCTGACGATACCTCCTGTTTGCATCAGACCGACGATATCCTTCATCGTCGTTGTCGTAGCGGCGACGTCGGTCGTACTGCTGTTCATATTTGCTGAGGAGATGCACGGATAATGGGCGTGGATACCGTATGTTTCTCACCTCCTCCTCGGTCAGGTATCGTCTATCGTCGTCTTGGGGCCGGTCACGTGGAACGGCCTCCTCTTGTTCTTTGCCACGAGAGTGGCTGCTCTCTGCTTTGTCCGCGCCATGGCGAATCACGAACCCTGCCATATTGGCATCGAAAGAGAACCCTGGTTCTCTTATGGAGTGGCTGAGATCTACCGTACTGACGCCATGCGACAGACACGTGTTTCCTCTGAGCTTGATGTTGCGAGAACGGGTTGTCTCAGAGGAGCCGATGAGTTCGGCTTTACAGATGGCCTTCAGCTCATCGTATTTCTTCTTGTGCTCCGCAGGGAGATCCTTGTATGTGATCTGCTCCTCTGCCATCTCGGATGTCGGTGTTGATGTAGATGTTGCAGAAGAGGTCCCACCGGGCGTGCCAGAATGTGTTACCCTCCAAAACCCCCCGACGGGCTTTGGTTAAGTAACACGAAGAGCCGGGAGGCTCCTAGGGCCGCTTAGTGGATCCCTGGCACCTCGCGTCGTCCCGCAAATCTTCTGGCGCGCGTCCTGGCGGTTGCTGGGCGTGCCACCTGACCTAGACCTGGTCAGGAAGGTGTTAGTGCTTCGATTGTTCCTGCATGGTAGACACGTGCACATTAAATACGAGCCTTATCGGCTCTCAGGTTTCCCTGTGGATCGGCTCAAAGAGCCGATCGCCCCATGGTCCTTGATGGATTAGCAATGGCATGGGGATCCTGCTTGATCAGGACAAAGCTAAAACGATCCACGACAGTTTAGGGTTTTCACCGCATAATCGGAACGTCCTACGTGCGATCGGGCCTAGCAGCTACGAGAGACGGTGCAAACTACCCCTACGAGAGGCCTAAAAACCAACATAACGTTGATCCCCGGAACATCCCTCGCAGGGACGGTAAACAACATCTAACGCACCACCGGATCCTCCGACCCCAACATAAGGCCTAACTATGCAGATATTAAACTAATCCTTGCAGATGCAAGGAGCAACTATAACGGATCGGATCTACTAAGCATGATCAAGCAAGATGCTGCCCTTACGTCTGGATAGACGTAAGGGCAGCTAGATATGCAAGGGTTGCACTACGATAGCATATTACGTGAAGAACAATGCTAACCCTAACACATCTAAAGATAACTACGTTGCTCGCCATCAAAAAGGCTTCAGTACGAGCAACGCATGAACAATACTAAGCTTTACGCTGCCTAGATCGCGAGATGCGATCTAGGCAGCATGATGCTTACCGGTAAGAACCCTCGTAGGAAAGGGGTGGCGATGCGCCGAGATTGGTTTGTTTTGGTTGAACGGTGATTGTCCTCCTTTTCCGATAACCCTAGATACATATTTATAGTCCAAGGGACTTTCTAATTGAGGCGTGCACCTAACCGTGCACGGGCCAGACTCTATCTGTTAAATCTAAACATGATTCGACCTAATATATTACAGATACATAGGCAGCTAAGCCCAAACTCTTCGCGCAAGGCCGCTTCAAAGATGCTCCACGTGTAACCTTCAAAGCCCATCTTCACTTACGGCCCACCTCCTGATTTGGCCAAAATCGGGTGGTAACAAGCACTTATTGTTATTTGGTTGGAAACAGAAAATGCTTCATATTGTCTTGAATAATTTGATACTTGGCAATTGTTTTGAGCTCTTAAATAGATCATGTTTAAGCTCTTGCATCATGTAGTTTAAACCTATTAGTGGAGAACTACCGTAGAGCTTGTTGAAATTTGGATTGCATGATTGGTCTCTCTAAGGTCTAGAGCAACAAGGAAGACAGTGTAGAGTCTTATAATGCTTGCAATATGTTCTTATGTAAGTTTTGATGTACCGGTTTATACTTGTGTTTGCTTCAAACAACCTTGCTAGCCAAAGCCTTGTACTGAGAGGGAATGCTTCTCGTGCATCCAAAACCTTGAGCCAAAACCTATGCCATTTGTGTCCACCATAACTACCTACTATGTGGTATTTTTATGCCATTCCAAGTAAATACTTCATGTGCTACCTTTAAACAATTCAAAATTTATTATCTCTTATTTGTGTCAATGTTTTATAGTCATGAGGAAGTATGTGGTGTTTATCTTTCAATCTTGTTGGGCAGACTTTCACCAATGGACTAGTGGCACATCCGCTTATTCAATAATTTTGCAAAAAGAGTTGGCAATGGGGTTCCCAGCCCCAATTAATTAACCTTAATAATTCTCTTCACATGTTTTGCCCTGATTCATCAGTAAGCAACTTAATTTTGCAAATAGACACTCCTCCATGGTATGTGAAATGTTGGAAGGCACCCGAGGATTCGGTTAGCCATGGCTTGTGAAAGAAAAAGGTTGGGAGGAGTGTCATCCATAAATAAAACTAAAGTACATGTGTAAACAAAAGAGAAGAGGGATGATCTACCTTTGGTAGAGATAACGTCCTTCATGGGAGCCGCTCTTTGAAAGTCTGTTTGACAAGGGGGTTAGAGTGCCCACTACCATTCGTTGACAACAACAAACACCTCTCAAAACCTTATTTTTATGCTCTCTATATGATTTCAAAACTTGAAAAGCACTAGCACATGATTTAATCCCTGCTTCCCTCTGCGAAGGGCCTTTCTTTTACTTTATTGTTGAGTCAGTTTACCTACTTCTTTCTATCTTAGAAGCGAACACTTGTGTCAACTGTGTGCGTTGATTCTTACATGCTTGCTTATTGCACTTATTATATTACTTTGTGTTGACAATTATCCATGAGATATGCATGTTGAAGTTGAAAGCAAATGCTGAAACTTAAATCTTCCTTTGTGTTGCTTCAAAACTTTGTATTAAGAATTTATTGCTTTATGAGTTAACTCTTATGCAAGACTTTTTGATGCTTGTCTTGAAAGTACTATTCATGAAAAGTTTTTGCTATATTTTGTTTAGTCATTATCTTTTTGTTAGCAAACTATAGATCATTGCTTTGAGTCACTTCATTCATCTCATATGCTTTACAATAGTGTTGATCAAAATTATGTTGGTAGCATGTCACTTGAAATTATTCTTTTTATCGTTTACCTACTCGAGGGCGAGTAGGAACTAAGCTTGGGGATGCTTGATACGTCTCCAACGTATCTATAATTTCTGATGTTCCATGCTAGTTTTATGACAATACCTACATGTTTTGCTCACACTTTATAATGTTTTTATGCATTTTAGGGACTAACCTATTAACAAGATGCCGAGGTGCCGGTTCTGTTTACTGTTTTTGGTTCCGAAAAGTTGTTCGGGCCATATTCTCGGAATTCGGCGAAACAAAGCCAAACCTCCTATTTCTCCGAGGGACACACGGAGCCGAAGGGCAAGGGGAGGCCACGGTCCAGGACATAGGGGCGCGGCCAGGAGGGGCGCGCCGCCATATGGGGTGGGCCCCCCGGGCACCCCCTCGCGCCGCCCTTTCGGCTATATATTCCCTCGCGACGTAAAAACCCTACATCAACAGATCATATTCCAGAAAGACTCTCGAAGCGCCGCCGCCATCGCGAAACCTTGTTTCGGGGGTCAGAAGTTCCTGTTTCGGCACCCTGCCGGACGGGGATCGACCGGAGCCTTCTCCATCGGCCACCGCCTCCATCATGCTCCGTGAGTAGTTCCCCCATGGACTACGGGTTCTAGCAGTAGCTAGTTGGTACTCTCTCTCCCATGTACTTCAATACAATGATCTCATGAGCTGCCTTACATGATTGAGATCTATCTGATGTAATCGGTATTGTGTTTGTTGGGATCCGATGAATTGTTACATTATGATCAGTCTATCTATAAAGTTTGTGAAGTTATTGTTGCTGCAATCTTGTTGTGTTTAATGCTTGTCACTAGTGCATGAGTGGCATGATCTTAGATTTAAGCTCTATAATTATTGCTTAGATTGTATCTACAAGTTGTTTGCACATGTCTATGTCCGGAACCCGAGGCCCCAGAGTGACAGCAACTGGGATAACTGGAGGGGATGGCTTAGATATGAGGATCACATGTTTTCACCAAGTGTTAATGCTTTGCTCCGGTGCTCTATTAAAAGGAGTACCTTAATTACCAGTAGATTCCCTTGAGGCCCGGCTGCCACCGGCTGGTAGGACAAAAGATGTTATGCAAGTTTCTCATTGCGAGCACGTATGACTATATATGGAAAACATGCCTACATGATTAATAAACTTGATGTTCTGTCTTAATGCTATTTCAATCCTATCAATTGCCCAACTGTAATTTGTTCACCCAACACTTGTTATTGGAGAGTTACCACTAGTGTAGATAGCTGGGAACCCCGGTCCATCTTTCATCATCAAATACTCACTCGGTCCTATATGCCATTAGAAGTAGTATCAACTATTTTCTGGTGCCATTGCCTCTGTGTTACTGCTACTGCTGCTGTGTTACTGTTACTATTGCTCTCATATTACTGCTGCTTTCACATCACCCCTGTTACTAGTGCTTTTCCAGGTGCAGCTGAATTGACAACTCAGTTGTTAAGGCTTATAAGTATTCTTTGTCTCCCCTTGTGTCGAATCAATAAATTTGGGTTTTACTTCCCTCGAAGACTGTTGCGATCCCCTATACTTGTGGGTTATCAAGTCCCATTTTGCAGCAGCGGTCTCAATGTTTGAAATGCGGCTTGAGATCAAAAGAAAAAGAAAGTAGCTAGAAATTAGGGGGTCAAAAAAATCCAAGAAAAGAAAGTTGATGGACATAGAGGATGACATGCGGGTCCCATGAGCCAGCAGCTTACTCAACGTTTCAAAGGGGCAGGGGATCAAAAGAAAAAGGCAAATAGCCAAAAATCAGAGGGTGAAAAAAATCCAACAAAGGAAACTTTTATAGCACATAGAGGATGACATGCGGGTCCCATGAGCCAGCAGGTTCCTCAACGTTTCAAACGTGGCATGAGATCGAAAGAAAAAGTCAAGTGACCAAATATCAGGAGCCAAAAATAATTCAAGAAAAGAAACTTGATTGTACATAGAGGATGACATGCGGGTCCCATTTAGCAGCAGCGGTATCACCGTTTGAGAGGCGGCAGGGGATCGAAAGAAAAAGGCAAGTGAACAAATATGAGGTGCCAAAAAATCCAAGAAAATAAAGTTTTATAGCACATAGAGGATGACATGCGGGTCCCATTTAGCAGCAGCGGTATCACCATTTGAGAGGCGGCAGGGGATCGAAAGAAAAAGGCAAGTGACCAAATATGAGGTGCCAAAAAATCCAAGAAAAGAAAGTTTTATAGTACATAGAGGATGACATGCGGGTCCCATTTAGCAGCATCGGTATCACCGTTTGAGAGGCGGCAGGGGATCGAAAGAAAAAGGCAAGTGACCAAATACGAGGTGCCAAAAAAATCCAAGAAAAGAAAGTTGATAGCTCATAGAGGATGACATGCGGGTCCCATTTAGTAGCAGCGGTCTCAACGTTTCCAAGGCGGCTGATACGTCCAAAACGTATCTACTTTCCCGAACACTTTTGCTATTGTTTTGCCTCTAATTTGTGTATTTTGGATACAACTAACACGGACTAACGCTGTTTTCAGCAAACTGCTCTGGTGTCTCGTTTTTGTGCAGAAATCCAACTTTCGGGAAAATCCTCGGAATTTCTTCAGATGGCCCTATTTTACCAAAATATTGACGGAGCCAGAAGGGCGAAGGAGGTGGAGGCCCGAGGGCCCCACACCATATGGCGGCGCGGCCCGGGGGGGCCCGCGCGGCCCTATGGTGTGGCCCCCTCGGCTGGCCTCCGACGCCCCCCTTTGGACTACTTATCGGGTTCGACCTAAAAACGCACGGGAGAAGTCGACATCGCCAGAAACCCTCCAGAGAGCCGCCACATCGCGAAACTCCGTCGCGGGAGCCAGAAGTCTCCGTTCTGGCACTCCGCCGGACGGGGAATTGGAGGAGATCTTCACCGCCATCACCGCCAACGCCTCTCCATCAACCAGCAATGTTTCCCCCATCCATGTGTGAGTAATTCCCCCGCTGTAGGCTGAAGGGGATGGTAGGGATTGGATGAGATTGGTCATGTAATAGTCATAAGATTGTTAGGGCATAGTGCCTAGTATCCGTAGATGTCACTTTTATGATATTGTTGCAACTTGTTATGCTTAATGCTTGTCACTAGGGCCCGAGTGCCATGATCTCAGATCTGAACATGTTATTGATTCATGAGGATATTCGTTGTTTATGATCTTACCTATAAGTTGTATACACATGTCGCTGTCCGGAACCAATGGCCCCGAAGTGACAAGAATCGGGACAACCGGAGGGGATGGTAGTGATGTGAGGATCACATGTGTTCACGGAGTGTTAATGCTTTGCTCCGGTACTCTATTAAAAGGAGTACCTTAATTTCCAGTAGTTTCCCTAGAGGCCCGGCTGCCACCGGCTGGTAGGACAAAAGATGTTGTGCAAGTTTTCATTGCGAGCACGTACGACTAAATATGGAACACATGCCTATTGATTGATTAGTACTTGGATACCGTTTTATTATTATCTGCAAATGCCCATGCTTTGATTGTTACATGAGTTTCTCTCATCCATGCAACGCCCGTTAAATCCGTCCCTGTGCCTACAGTATTTTAATCCTGCTGTTTACTATAATCACTACTGCTGTCTTTATTTCACTGCTGTGTTATTTCACTATTTCCATGCCATAAACTGTTACTATTGATAAACTCTTGCGAGCAAGTCTGTTTCCAGGTGCAGCTGAATTGACAACTCGCTGTTAAGGCTTACAAGTATTCTTTGTCTCCCCTTGTGTCGAATCAATAAATTGGGTAATACTTCCCTCGAAGACTGTTGCGATCCCCTATACTTGTGGGTCATCAAGACTATTTTCTGGCGCCGTTGCCGGGGAGCATAGCTTTATTTGGAAGTTCACTTGGATTGATATTGTTCGCTGCAAATTCTCCATTATGGGTAAACCTCGCGATACTAAGATCGCCATATTACCATCCACTACAAGAAAAGGTACAACTCTGAGTACCTCTGCTACTCTTGATTCACCATCTGTGATTGATAAACTTGTTTCACCGCCACATGCTTCGCGTGCTGGTACTTCTGCTGAATCTGAAAATTCTCATAATATTGATAATGTTTCTGCTGTGCTTGATGATAGTGGTTCATTGGGATCTTTTCTAGATGCTACAATTGCTAAGTCTAGACAAATTGAAAATACTGAAACTCCTAATGAAAATGCTGCTACACCTGTTAATTCACCTGAGTCTGTTGAATATTCTAGTGATGATCTTGATGAAGATTATGTAGAGCTTGATAATGATTTTATTGAAAAATGCAAGGCTACTACTGATGCAAGAAAAATTAAAAAGTTGCTTGCAGAACATGCTGTTAGATATAAACCATCTCCTGATCCTAAATTTGCCACATCTCCTATAAACATTAGGGATAAAGATTATGATTTTTCTCTTGATCTATCTCATATAGCTATTGTTGAGAAAACACCCTTTTGTGGTACTGAAAAAGAAAGTGCTGTTGAACACTTGACTGAGTTATCTACTCTTAGTGGCGTGTTTTCTGATGATGTCAAGATGCGTACTTATTTTGTCGCTAAAATTTTTCCGTTCTCATTAAAGGATGATGCTAAAACTTGGTATAATAATTTGCCTCCTGGTTCTATTAAAAGTCCAACTGATTTGCGTGATGTTTTCTTTCGAAAATACTTTCCTGCTAGTGCTCAACATGCTGCTTTGCAGAGAATTTATAATTTTGACCAGGAAGATGGAGAGAAATTGCCTGAGGCTTGGGCTAGATTTTGTTCTCTTATTAGAGCTCAGCCTGACCATGATTTGGAAAAGCATGATTTACTTGATATATTTTATAGTGGACTAACTATTGAGTCTAGGGCATACCTGGATAGTTGTGCTGGTTGTGTTTTCAGGAAAAGAACTCCAGAAGACGCTGAAGAATTATTGGCTAAAATAGGCCGGAATCATGATGATTGGTCTACACCTGAACCAACCCCGACACCGATAGTGAAGAAGAGGGGTATGATTAAATTGAATGATGAAGATATGAGGGAAGCCAAGAAGTCTCTTAAGGAGAAGGGTATTAAACCTGAAGATGTGAAGAATTTACCTCCTATAGAAGATATATGTGAGACAATTCCCCCTTCATCCATGATTGAGGTACACTCGCTTCAACACTTTACTAGGGAAGATATTCCGTATTCAAAACCTCCTGCTCAATGCTTAGATGAATTTGATAATTATATTGTTAAGCAAGAAAACTTTAATATGAGAGTAGAGAATCATTTAATGGAAAATTCCCGAGCTATTAGTGAATTGCATGGTATTGTGGAGAGAACCTCCAATGATGTTAAGATACTTGTTAAACATTTTCAAATGGTTCAAACTCAAATTGATCAACTTACTAAAGTGCAAAATGACTTGTTGGGAAATAATTCTAAAGAAAAACATGCTTGTGAAGTAACAACTAGAGGTGGTGCTTCTACCCAGGATCCTCTATATCCTGAAGGGCATCCCAAAAGAGTTGAACAAGATTCTCAACTAATTAAAACTAGTGCTCCATCAAAGAAAAAGAAAAAGAAACATAAGAATATTGTAGAATCCTCTGAACCTGTTAATGATCCTAATAGTATTTCTATTTCTGATGCTGAAACTGAAAGTGGTAATGAACATGATAAAGATAATGATAAGAATGATACTCCTGATAAAGAAGAAATTGAAAAAGAACCTGAAAAGCATGCTAAAAATAAAAAGTATACTAAAGAAGATTTTATTACTGAGAAGCATGGTAATGAAAGAGAACCTTGGGTTCAAAAGCAAATGCCTTTTCCTGCTAAGAAACTAAAATCAAAGGAAGAGGAACATTATAATAAATTTTGTGATTGGATGAAACCTTTATTTTTGCAAATCCCTTTGACTGATGCTATTAAATTGCCTCCTTATTCAAAGTATATGAAAGATATTGTTACTAACAAAAGGAAAGTCCCCAATGAGGAAATTTCTACTATGCTCGCTAATTACTCCTTCAATGGTAAGATTCCAAAGAAGCTTGGAGACCCAGGTATACCGACTATTCCTTGTTCCATCAAGAATAATTATGTTAGAACTGCTCTATGTGATTTGGGAGCAGGTGTGAGTGTAATGCCTTTTTCTCTTTATAAGAGACTTGATTTAGATAAATTGATACCAACTGATATATCTTTGCAAATGGCTGATAAATCTACTGCTATTCCTGTTGGTTTATGTGAAAATGTTCCTGTTCAAGTTACTCAGCATTGCTTGATATTAACTGATTTTGTTGTGTTGGAAATGCCTGAAGATGATAATATGTCCATTATTCTTGGAAGACCCTTTCTTAATACTGCAGGGGCTGTTATTGATTGCAATAAAGGCATGGTTACTTTCAATGTTGATGATAAGGAACACACTGTCTATTTTCCCAAGAGGATTGATAAAGTATGTGGAGTCAATACAATTTTTAATGTGAAAACTATCAAAGTGGGATCCATTGATTGTCCTATATATGAGCCTAAAGAAGAATATCAAACTCTTGTGATTGGATCCATATCAATTCAATATAAGGTAACATGATTGATTTGAGGTTTATTTCTTCTTATGTCATATAAAATTTATTTGGTAGCAAGACTTGATCAACCTTGTTAACAAGTATATTTTATTGCATAGGAGAGCTAAACAACACTTTCTTTCTTTCTTTCTCCCTTCACCTATTTTACTTGCTGTAGCACTTTTATTTTGCAATATGCTTTAGTCATTTAAGATTTTAGAAATCATTTTACTGCGCAGTAATCATTAATTTAATACCCAGAAATGTGCATTTTTCGAAGTTCTCTAAAAATTACAAAAATTACACCGTTGGTCCTATTTTTCGACGAGGCACCTGGGAGCACCAGAGGATGACCTGTGGGGCACCAGGGGGTGCCACACCATAGGCCGGCGCGGCCAGCAAGGGGGCCGCGCCACCTTGTGGTGTGGGCCACCCCTTGCCCCACTTCATCATCTCTTCCTCCCAGCACCTTCTCTCTCCCGAAAAAACTCGTACCAAGTTTCTCTCACTCGTGTTTCTGCTCAAGAACTCGCGATTTTTCGATCTCCTTGCTCAGCCCAGATTTCTGTCTGAAATTTGGCACATTTACTCCTTGGTATGTGACTCCTTTGATTGTCCAATTAGAATTTCATTTGGTTGAGTATATCTTGAATATTTTGCTGCTGTAGATAACATGTTTAGTGAGCTTGCATGCTTGTTCTAAGTGGAAGAAATTAGTTTTGATGCATGTTTAGTACTCTAGCAAGTTCCTATAGTAGTTCCCTTCAATTACACACCTTGAAATCAAATTTTATAATGATTGTTGAAAATTTCAGAAGAGGAAGATGAAGAAATTCAAGTTTGGAGAGTTGTTCAAGAAAGCAACAACCAGCACCGGTAGGCCCTCAAGGGCGTCTACTCAAATTAGGCGATCCTACAATGAGGATGTCATCGCGCCTAGCTTCGCGCCCGAGGAGGACCATAGGGCTGCGGCTGGCCCCAGTCCCTCAGAGCGACGGCCCGCAAAGCCTCCTGGTCGCGCGCCGATGCGAGTTGCAAGGGCGTGCCACCTGACCTATACCTGGTCAGGAAGGTGTGGATGATGCCTCGCTTAGTTTCCTGCAGGGCACACACGTACACGTTAAATACGAGCCTCGATCGGCTCTCAGGTTGTCCTGTGAATCGGCTCGTGGAGCCGATCCACCCATGATTCGTCCGAGGTGGCCGAATATATGGTGGTCCTGCTTGATCATGATAAAGCATATGAGATCCACGACGATCTGGGGTTTTCACCGCATAATCGGATCATCCTACTCACGATTGGGCCTCGCGCTCACGCACGGTAAACGTAAGCCAGCCCTAGACAAGGCCTAAAAACCAACACTAGGTTGATCCTCGGAACGTCCTGTCTAGGGGCAGCAAACTACACCCTGCATGCCGCTGGATCCTCCAACCCTTTGTAAGGCCTAACTATTGCAGATATTAAACTAATCCTTGATGAATCAAGGAGCGACCGTAACGGATCAGATCTACTAAATAACGATCAAGCGGGGTGCCGCCCCTGCACCCATGATGAGGTACAGGGACGGCTAGATGCGCAAGGGTTGCACTACGACAGCATATGATACTAGGAACAATGCTAACCCTAACACATCTATGATAACTACGTTGCTCGCCATCAAAAAGGCTTCAGTACGAGCAACGCATGAACAACTAGGCAGGCTCGTGCTGCCTAGATCGCGAGATGCGATCTAGGCAGCATGGTGCTTACCGGAGGAACCCTCGAGACGAAGGAGTTGGCGATGCGCCGAGATTGGTTTGTGTTGAACGTTGGTTGTTTATTCCATAAACCCTAGGTACATATTTATAGTCCAGGGGACTTTCTAATGTGGGCGTGCACTAAACCGTGCACGAGATAAATTCTAACTTCTACGTAACCTACTATAAAGATACACGGGCTAACTAGCCCAAATTTGGTAAACAAGGCCGAATCACATCTCTCTCCACGCATATTGTCAAGTCCATCTTGATCACGGCCCACCTCTGGCTTGGTCAATTTCCGGTGATAACACATGCCCCCCTGGTTTTGGAAATGACATTTCCAAAATCATTATGCTTTCCCTCGAAGGGTCATGTCGTGGCAGAGCAGAAATCACCGCAGAATCCCTCATCATGACACCTTACCCCTTTCACTTCTCCACGCGTCCGAAAATTTTTCCTGCTAGGCATCACCTCCTCGGAAACTGCTGTGGCATTAAATCTCCCTCACATCCCTTCTATTTAGCCGTTCTAAACAGCTTGCTCCTTTTTCATCTTCCTCGCATTAGCACCCACAAAATCTTGCTGCACCACCATGTCTTCTTCCTCCTCCGAGCTTTCCCATGGGCCCTCCTCCTCCCGCGAGACGCCGCCGGACGTCCGTGCCCCGGAAGAATGGGACCTGGAGGACCACGCCTCCTCCGTCCGGTCTGAAGACGACCAGCCCCTGACCAGCGGGGATGAAGATCTTCAGTTCCTTGTCCACGAGGAACCGGAGCCGGAAAGTGAGGACAACCTCTGGGAAGACTTCCCCACCTCTGAAGAGGAGGAAGAGGCGGATGACGACGATGACGACGCCTCCCTTGAGGGCTATCCGCCGGCGAAGCGCCTCCGTATGTGGTGGGACGACGACAGCAGCGACGATGAAGGCGGGGATGAAGCTCCCGTAGAGGGCTATGGGAGTAGCGACGAAGAGCCCATCGGCAGCAGTGCCGATGAGGGTTCCGAGGACGACGACGAGGGCAGTGACGGCCCATAGACTAGGATCTACTAGCATAGGCTTAGCAGTAGTAGATGAGTCAACGGACCCCCCCTTCCTTTTTTTCGTTCTTCTTTCTTTGAGTAATCGGTTCCTCCTTTGTAAGAAATCATGTCTATCAATGAAGGAGCTTCCTCTAACTTGATTTTGCCGATTTCTTTTGTACTAAAATCCGCCGATTATCAATCCGGTAGCTGCTTAATGAGCCGATGGCAAAGCATCAGCTTTCAAATATATTGCAAAAAGACCGATCTGATTTGACTTCTCAGATGTCCACTTGCAGTCCATGGGATTCAGATCCAAGCTTCCAATTGAACAGGTCCGATGCGCAGCTTTGAGATCCTAAGGCCTTTAGACGTTTAAACATCGTCCGAATATGACGTTCGTCCTGATAACAAGACTCCTGGATTAACGCCTCCAGGAAAACCTGACGACCCTGACGCTGAAGCTGACACCTCCGCTCAACAAGTGTTTGCCCACAGCTTTTCCAACGATGTCGCGCTCCTATGCCTGACGAACTGGCCTGAGGCCTAACCACTGATGATGGCCCCTCCTTCAAACTTCTCCCGTTAACCCTGGCGGTTTTACTCTGCAAGAGCTCTCTTGCTCAACATGGTTATGACGCGGAGACAGCCAATTTCAATGCCATTGGCTCACTGCCCCCCGAGCCTCGATCAAGGCGAGAGCGAAGTTGCACCAGCTGCATCGGGCCACTATCAGCCCCTCTACTGTGATGCAGCATGAGCCGATTCTGAACGAATCGGTTGTTAACAACAGAGAGCCTCCGTGGTGAGTTGACCTCCCAAGCCTCTTTGGTCCGATGAGGCAACCTTTGGTGAAAATGACACTCAGTCCAACTGGATGACCGCCGGTTGTTCTCGTGATCCTAGCCTGATCTGCACATCCATGCTGTTCCTGATGTTTGGCCAGGGTTGTGATCCTCAAACCTGCCGGCAAACCTCAACACCTTAAATGAGAAAAAGGGCCGTCTTGGACGCCCAAACTGATGCTTCTTGTCGAGGCTTCCGCTTAAATCCCTTGAGTCGATGGCCGTGCATCGGCTTTGAATTTTTTAGCCGATCGATCCATGAATCGGCTTCCCCTAGGTATATCCTTCGTGGCTTTGTACCTTCTTCTTCGTGTATATGCCCCCCGAGCCGAATCTTTCAAGCAATTTGAAGATATCGGCTTTTCAGCCAATTCAAGCTTTCCTCGCCACTCACCATGCGAAATAGCACATCAGTAAACAAGAGTGGCGCAAGTAATTTTAGCCGATCGCTGGAATCGTCTTCCCTTGTAGTCGTCGATCCAACTATTTACAGAATGTTGAGGTTTCGAAAATTTATGGCGACGCGCCACCGGCCATCCTTTTTCTTCATAGGTATTACATTGGAAATCCTTTCAGGGTACTCGCCTGGCCTGATGAACCCAGAGTCCAACCACTTCGTGATTTTCTTCTTGACTTCCTCAACCTCTTCTAGTTCGTCAGTCGAAGTAAACCCATACCCCTGCTTTCCATCGCCTTCTGGGTCAATGCTTGCCATCGCTTGGGGCCGATCGTGTGGATCGGCCTCCTCTTCGCCTTTCCGCGGGAGCGACTGCTCTCGGGCTCATCCTCGCGATGGCGATCTTCGAGCCCTGCTCCATTGACATCGGATGAGCCACCTTGCTCGCGATTTAAGCAGTTGCTGAGATTGACCATGTTGACCTCCGGAGCCGGCTGCGTGTCAACTTTCATGGCGAACTGGTCGAAGAGTAACCGGCCTTGTTCTATTGCCACCTGAATCTGTCCGCGCAAGGCTTCGCAGTCGTTGGTGGCATGGGTGAACGTGTCATGCCATTTGCAGTATGGTTGGCCGGTCATTTCTTGTAACGTGGGGATTTTGTGGCCGTCGGGTAACTTCAGCTGTTTTTCCTTCAGGAGCCAATCAAAAATTTGCTCCGTTTTGCTCAAGTCGAAGTCGAATCCCTTTGCCGGCCCTGGCTGCTTTGCCCACCTGCAGGACACGGGTTTTGCCCCCCGGGACCACTCAGCACTAGTGAACTCCTGATCTCTTGCAGGACCTTCTTTGTCCTTCTCGATCAGGGTGACGCGCCTGCACTTGTCCTGGTACGATTCTGGATGGCGCTGTTCATATGTTGTCCATTTCGGACCATGTCTGTGTCTACCGATGCGTCTGCATCGGCATCAGTCGATGCCTGTGCATCGGCCTCAGCCTGTTTGGGGCGCCATACTTTCTTTGGCGGGCGCGCCTTTGTCTCCACTATTCGCTGGATTTTCGCGGCCAGATCGGGCCGTGCTATCCTCAACATGTATAAGTACTGTGCCTCGGCCTCTTCCAAGCTTCGCGGCCGCTGCACCCGGCGCTCCCGAGACTGGCTGAGTCCATCAGGGCACCGCCTTGGTTGGCGGTACCTATCTTCTTCTCTACCCGACTCCTCGAAGTCTTCTTCTTGAGACGACTCAGTCCGTTTGCTCTGAGGTGGGAGAGGTCCTAGATGTTTGAACACTGCAACTTGGTTCGTCCTTCTCCTTTGTTGTGTGCATCTTGGGCAGTTGCCGATTGTTGGTAATCGGCTCATTCCTGAATCCCAGCAGTGTCTGAAGAAGGGACAGTTCCAGTGCTTGTCCATGTTGTCTTGCTCTTCTGACCTCCCCCTGGCGCGACGCTCGTACCCGTCGTCGTTCCAGTCGTGCTGACGATACCCCCTGCTTGCACCAGACCGACGATATCCTTCATCGTCGTTGTAGTAGCGGCGATGTCGGTCGTGTGGCTGCTCATATTTGCTGAGGAGATGCACGGATAATGGGCGTGGATACCGCATGCTTCTCGCCTCCTCCTTGGCCAGGTATCGTTTATTGTCGTCCTGGGGCCGGTCACGAGGAACGGCCTCGTCTTTCTCTTTGCCACGAGTGTGGCTGCTCTCTGCTTTATCCGCGTCATGGCGAATCACGAACCCCGCCATATTGGCATCGAAAGAGAACCCTGGTTCCCTTATGGAGTGGCTGAGGTCGACCGTACTGACGCCAAGCAATGGAGGTGTGTCTCCGTCGAGCTTGATGCCGTGCGAACGGGTCTTCCCATAGGAGCCGACGAGTTCGGTTCCGAGGACCGCCTTGGCTTTGTTATGCTTCCTCTTGAGGTCGTCAGCCAGGCCCTCATGCTTGACCGGAGTGCTTTCCGCCATCTCAGATGTAGATGGCGATGTGGTGGATGTTGAAGATTGTCCCACCGGGCGTGCCAGAATGTGTTGACGTCAGAAACCCACCGGCGGGCAGTGACTGGTCAACACCGTAGAGCCGGGAACGACTAGGGCTGCGGCTGGCCCCAGTCCTCCGACGGCCCGCAAAGCCTCCTGGTCGCGCGCCGATGCGAGTTGCAAGGGCGTGCCACCTGACCTATACCTGGTCAGGAAGGTGTGGATGATGCCTCGCTTAGTTTCCTGCAGGGCACACACGTACACGTTAAATACGAGCCTCGATCGGCTCTCAGGTTGTCCTGTGAATCGGCTCGTGGAGCCGATCCACCCATGATTCGTCCGAGGTGGCCGAATATATGGTGGTCCTGCTTGATCATGATAAAGCATATGAGATCCACGACGATCTGGGGTTTTCACCGCATAATCGGATCATCCTACTCACGATTGGGCCTCGCGCTCACGCACGGTAAACGTAAGCCAGCCCTAGACAAGGCCTAAAAACCAACACTAGGTTGATCCTCGGAACGTCCTGTCTAGGGGCAGCAAACTACACCCTGCATGCCGCTGGATCCTCCAACCCTTTGTAAGGCCTAACTATTGCAGATATTAAACTAATCCTTGATGAATCAAGGAGCGACCGTAACGGATCAGATCTACTAAATAACGATCAAGCGGGGTGCCGCCCCTGCACCCATGATGAGGTACAGGGACGGCTAGATGCGCAAGGGTTGCACTACGACAGCATATGATACTAGGAACAATGCTAACCCTAACACATCTATGATAACTACGTTGCTCGCCATCAAAAAGGCTTCAGTACGAGCAACGCATGAACAACTAGGCAGGCTCGTGCTGCCTAGATCGCGAGATGCGATCTAGGCAGCATGGTGCTTACCGGAGGAACCCTCGAGACGAAGGAGTTGGCGATGCGCCGAGATTGGTTTGTGTTGAACGTTGGTTGTTTATTCCATAAACCCTAGGTACATATTTATAGTCCAGGGGACTTTCTAATGTGGGCGTGCACTAAACCGTGCACGAGATAAATTCTAACTTCTACGTAACCTACTATAAAGATACACGGGCTAACTAGCCCAAATTTGGTAAACAAGGCCGAATCGCATCTCTCTCCACGCATAGATTGTCAAGTCCATCTTGAAGGGCGTCCACTCAAATTAGGCGATCCTACAATGAGGATGTCATCGCGCCTAGCTTCGCGCCCGAGGAGGACCATGGGGCTCCTAATGCTTCATCCTTCCCTTGTTATGAGTTTCTGACCAATGCAGGGATATTGGATGACTTCTTCACCCTCGTCAACAGGGCAGGCCTAGCCACCTACGTGGGAGACGAGAGGGGACAATATTACAGGCTCACCAAAGTTTTCGTTGAGAGCTTCAAGTTCCACAACACGGAATATGAGCCGACAGTCGCATTCAAGATTTATGATATTCCTGTTACCATGAAATTGGAGGAATTTTGTTTTGCATTGGGTATTGCCCCTGTAGGTACAGCAAGGAGGATTGATGACAACCCCCGGGACTTGTTGGAGCTCTACCGAGGGATCACCGGGGATGATTGCCGCACCATCCAGCGAGGGAAGATAAGAAACATTCAACTCCCCGCTATTAAGTATTTCGCATATTACATTAGTACTAGCATTTTGGGTAGAGAAAATACTAGTAACATCTCTAGCTACCATCTTGCTTTCTTGAATGTTGCACTTACTGGAGAGACACCTTACCATCTTGGTTCTCTTATTGCTCGCCGCCTGTCTAGCAGGGGGCCTATTTTTGGAGGAACTATTGCACTGCGCATTTTAACACATCTAGATATTCCTCTTGATTCTAATGATGTACCATTAACCCCTAGGAAGCTAGATATTGCTGCTATGAAGAGCCATCGTTTTGTTACTACTAACTCCACTATAGATAATATTGTCTATAAAATGTTGTTTGCTGATGGGAATGAGAAAGAAATCCCTCTTCCCCAGCAGGGTTTGTTTAATATTGACAGGCAATCATGGTCGCTAACAAAGGAGGTGGTGGAGGAGCATATGAAGATACAAGAATTCCACCAGCAACATGACTCCGAGAACGCCGAGCCCTCCTACGACTACACCGTCACGTACCCCGACGTTTCCTCCAGCACATACATGGAACCGGGTCGTTCTTCGTCATATTACGAAGACACCACTTCATGGGGACCGTGGGAATGAACTCCACTTAGGCCAAAAGCCTAAGCTTGGGGGGAGGTATACCGGCATCACTCATTCTTTGCATATTATGATTGCTGGATACTTGTACATATTTGTTTAGTCTCTAGAGTGGTTTTCTAATGAGAGGGAGATGATATTTGGGGAAGTGCTGTCCAAAAACAGATTCTGTGCTGTTACCAAAAAAATTCGTACGCACAGCCAGAACGTTATTTTGAGTTGCCAATTTTTGAGCATGTTCCCCAGGTTGTTATCTAACTTTCATTAGTTGAACACTTTTTGGTCTGAGCAATGGAAGATTTTTGTTAAATTCGATTTCTGTACTGCTGTCAGGATTTGGCAGATTTCTGTCATCCTGCTTTTCTGTGTTTCTGTTAGTTTGCATTCTTTTGTTTTCGCTTTGTTTCTTTCCTAAAACACAAAAAGACCAAAAATATTTCTGTTGTTTCTTTTCACCATTTGTTTATTTGGTACCTTGCTCTTAGTTTGCTTTATTTGCTATCGTTAGTTTGCTATAAGAAAACCCAAAAAGATTTTGCTTTGTTTGCTTGTTTTCTTTCGTTCTTGTTTCTAATTCGAAAACACCAAAAATATTTGCTGTTCTTCTTTGGTTTGTAAAGTTCATCATGAGTTCAATGGTCTTCGGTGGCTGGAGCGTGGTTTTCATTTCATATTATCCAAGCTACACAAGTGAAAAGGCAATAATGACGATCTACGACAATCTGATTGTGGTGAGAGGCTGGTATGAACTCTATTTGCTTTCATTTTTGTACATATACTCATCCATATGAGCTTGCTTAGTTGGTTCATGTGAGGTATATGTTATTTGAGAAAGTCTAGTAGTTCATGATCTCTCATGTTTAGTTCCAATTTATTAATATGAGTAGCATGTCATGGATGTTTGCTTGCATTGTTTTATTCATAAGTAAGTATGGCATTGTGGTATCCTCCTCTGAATAATTCATTTATATCGACTTGGCACATGCTCACGCATGCATATGACTGAACAAAAGTCAATTAAGCCTCGATGATTTATAATTGCTTCAGAGTTCTTGTATCACTTTTATGCCTCCGTTAATTTATTTTGCCGCAAGCATGATTATGACAGTTATTGCTCTCTTGATTTGTCGCTCCCTAGTCTTTTGCTAGCCTTCACTTGTACTGAGCGGTGACGCCGCTCGTGCTTCCAAACACCTGAAAACCAAGTTGTTCCAAAAGTGTCCACCATAAATACCTATGCATGGCATTTCAAACCATTCCAAGTAAATTCTCATGCGTTACCTTTAAAACTTTCAAAATGCTTCTCAATTTGTGTTAATGTTTCATAGCTCATGAGGAAGTATGTGGTGTTTAGCTTTCAACCTTGTCATTTACTTTTGACGGACTCTCATATGGACTAGTGGCACATCCGCTTATCCAATAATTTTGCAAAAAGAGCTGGCAATGGGATTCCCAGTCCCAAATTAATTAACAAAATAGACACTCCTCCATGGTTTGTGATTGTTGGACGGCACCCGAAGGATTCGGTTAGCCATGGCTTGTGTAAGCAAAGGTTGGGGGGAGTGTCATCATCATAATAAAACTTAAATAAAAAGGCACTCCTTCATGGTATGTGATTGTTGGCAGGCACCCGAGGATTCGGTTAGCCATGGTTTGTGAAAGAAAGGTTGGAAGGAGTGCCAACCAAAAATAAATAAAATGGGAGCCGCTCTTGTGAGTCCGGTTGATGAGGTAGTTAGTGTACCCATTACCATTCGTTGACAACAACAAACACCTCTCAAAATAATTTTACTCCTGCTTTACAAATGAAAAGCTCTAGCGCATGTTAATCCCTGCTTCCCTCTGCGAAGGGTCAATATTTTACTTTTATGTTGTGTCTCCATTCTTTCTTTGAGCACTATCTTGAGAGCACAACTGTCATTCTTAGTATAATATGCTTGTCTCAAAATATGATTGATTGTGGTATAATTTTGATGCTTTTATCTTTGACAATCACTACTTCTAGTCTTTCTATGAACTCAAGAGGTGCCTCGGCATTTATGTTTTGCTGATCAAATACAGGCAAGCGAGATACCACTTTATCATATTCTCTTATGAACATTGCAATCCTGCTTATATACATGATTCATGGTGCTTATTATTAATTGTTGGTACTTCTCCATGATTGACATAGCTGTTGGATGATCTTATTTGCATGTATCTCATTATGAACTGCTTAAGTATTAGCCATAGCATGAGAATATATACATCATATGAGCAAATATGTTCGTGAAAGTTCTTTTATCGCTCAGTTGTTAACTGAATTGCTTGAGGACAAGCAATAAGCTAAGCTTGGGGGGAGTTGATACGTCCAAAACGTATCTACTTTCCCGAACACTTTTGCTATTGTTTTGCCTCTAATTTGTGTATTTTGGATACAACTAACACGGACTAACGCTGTTTTCAGCAGAATTGCTCTGGTGTCTCGTTTTTGTGCAGAAATCCAACTTTCGGGAAAATCCTCGGAATTTCTTCAGATGGCCCTATTTTACCAAAATATTGACGGAGCCAGAAGGGCGAAGGAGGTGGAGGCCCGAGGGCCCCACACCATATGGCGGCGCGGCCCAGGGGGGGCCCGCGCGGCCCTATGGTGTGGCCCCCTCGGCCGGCCTCCGACGCCCCCCTTTGGACTACTTATCGGGTTCGACCTAAAAACGCACGGGGAGAAGTCGACATCGCCAGAAACCCTCCAGAGAGCCGCCACATCGCGAAACTCCGTCGCGGGAGCCAGAAGTCTCCGTTCTGGCACTCCGCCGGGACGGGGAATTGGAGGAGATCTTCACCGCCATCACCGCCAACGCCTCTCCATCAACCAGCAATGTTTCCCCCATCCATGTGTGAGTAATTCCCCCGCTGTAGGCTGAAGGGGATGGTAGGGATTGGATGAGATTGGTCATGTAATAGTCATAAGATTGTTAGGGCATAGTGCCTAGTATCCGTAGATGTCACTTTTATGATATTGTTGCAACTTGTTATGCTTAATGCTTGTCACTAGGGCCCGAGTGCCATGATCTCAGATCTGAACATGTTATTGATTCATGAGGATATTCGTTGTTTATGATCTTACCTATAAGTTGTATACACATGTCGCTGTCCGGAACCAATGGCCCCGAAGTGACAAGAATCGGGATAACCGGAGGGGATGGTAGTGATGTGAGGATCACATGTGTTCACGGAGTGTTAATGCTTTGCTCCGGTACTCTATTAAAAGGAGTACCTTAATTTCCAGTAGTTTCCCTAGAGGCCCGGCTGCCACCGGCTGGTAGGACAAAAGATGTTGTGCAAGTTTCTCATTGCGAGCACGTACGACTAAATATGGAACACATGCCTATTGATTGATTAGTACTTGGATACCGTTTTATTATTATCTGCAAATGCCCATGCTTTGATTGTTACATGAGTTTCTCTCATCCATGCAACGCCCGTTAAATCCGTCCCTGTGCCTACAGTATTTTAATCCTGCTGTTTACTATAATCACTACTGCTGTCTTTATTTCACTGCTGTTATTTCACTATTTCCACTGCCATAAAACTGTTACTACTGATAAACTCTTGCGAGCAAGTCTGTTTCCAGGTGCAGCTGAATTGACAACTCCGCTGTTAAGGCTTACAAGTATTCTTTGTCTCCCCTTGTGTCGAATCAATAAATTGGGTAATACTTCCCTCGAAGACTGTTGCGATCCCCTATACTTGTGGGTCATCAAGACTAAAAAAGGAAGTAGCCAGAAATTAGGGGGTCAAAAAAATCCAAGAAAAGAAAGAATTTTGGTTCATAGAGGATGACATGCGGGACCCATGATTGATGACCCACAAGTATAGGGGGTGTATCGTAGTACTTTCGATAAATAAGAGTGTCGAACCCAACGAGGAGCAGAAGGTGTTGACAAGCAGTTTCGATGAAGGATTCACTGTAAATGCTCACAGACAAGTTTTCAGGGGGTTTTGATATAGCAGATAAATAAAGTACAAGTAAATAAAATGCGAGAGAAATAATTGCAGCGAGTGGCCCAATCCTTTTTAGCACAAAGGACAAGCCGGTTTGTTTACTTATAATGACCAAACGTTCTTGAGGACACACGGGGATTTTAGTCTAGTGCTTTCGCTTCATACACTGATTAATCTTCATTGTTTTGATAAGTGTTGTGTGGGTGAACCTATGCTAATGCACCGCCCTTCCTAGGACTAATACATACTTGTGATTATACCCCTTGCAAGCATCCGCAAATACAAGAAAGTAATTAAGATAAATCTAACCACATCCTTAAACTCTGAGATCCTGCTATCCCTCCTGCACCGATATACCAACGGGGGTTTAGGTTTCTGTCACTCCGGCAACCCCACAATTAGCAAACGAATACAAGATGTACTCCCCTAGGCCCATAAAGGTGAAGTATCATGTAGTCGACGTTCACATGACACCACTAGAAGAATAACACCACAACTTAAATATCATAACATTGAATATTACTCAACCATGATTCACTACTAACATTTAGACTTCACCCATGTCCTCAAGAACTAAACGAACTACTCACGAGACATCATATGGAACATGATTAGAGGTGATATGATGATGAATAACAATCTGAACATAAACCTTGGTTCAATGGTTTCACTCAATAGCATCAATAACAAGTAGTAATCAACACCGGGAGAGTTTCCCCTATCAAACAATCAAGATCCAACCCAAATCGTTACAGCGGTGACGAGATGCAGCGGTGGAGATGGCGGTGTAGATGGTGGAGATGATGATGATGATGATGATCCCAATGATGCCCAGCTCGATGACGGTGGCGATGGCGTCGATTTCCCCCTCCGGGAGGGAATTTCCCCGGCGGATTCCTGCCCGCCGGAGAGCTCTTTTCTCTCTGGTGTTTTCCGCCCCGCAGAGGCGGCTCTGTCAATTCTCCGTAACTCCCCGTGCCTTAGGTTTTCGGGGCGAAGAAGTACGCGAAAGAGAGGCGGCCAGAGGGGGCTGTGGGCCCCCTCCCCACATGGCGGCGCGGCCAGGCCAGGGCCCGCGCCGGCCTATGGGGGGCCATGGCGGCCCCTCTCGGCCCCTCCTTTTGGCTCCCTTCGTCTTCTGGAAAAATAGGATTTTTCATATAATTTCCGTCAATTGTTGATCTTCCGAAATATGGTGTCCTGACGGTGCTTTTTCCAGCAGAATCCTGACTCCGGTGAATAATTCTCCAATGATCATGAAACATGCAAAATAGGTGAAATAACATAAGTATCATCTCTAAATATGAAATATATCAATGAATAACAGCAAATTATGATATAAAATAGTGATGCAAAATGGACGTATCAACTCCCCCAAGCTTAGACCTCGCTTGTCCCCAAGCGAAACTGAGCTCAATAAACAAGACCACATGTTTATGGAGTGAAGAGTCGATAAATAAAATACGGACAAGAAGCATCATATTGATTCACACAAGATATTCTAGTAAACATTCTCTTCATATAACTCAACTTGAAATAAGTAAAGAGAAATCACAAATAGAGGTGCATAGGAAATCATAAACGGTTATGGCAAACTTTGTTCTTGGTCAGAGAACTACTAACGGATTGTACTTATCTTCTAAGCAAAGCTTTCATATTAGAATTTATATAGCAGGGCTTTCATCCTCAATCATAACAATCTCCTCATAATCATTGATAACTTTCAAAGTCATATTCATTCAGATAAAATTTGTACTAAACAAGAAAGCATAAAAGACATGATTAACTAGATCATAGCATAAATGGTTGGTTCACAACAACTCAATTGCTTGCTTAAGATAGAAGGAAATAGGTTTACTGACTCAACATAAAAGTAAAAGATAGGCCCTTCGCAGAGGGAAGCAGGGATTAAATCATGTGCTAGAGCTTTTCAAGTTTTGAAATCATATAAAGAGCATAAAAGTAAGATTTTGAGCGGTGTTTGTTGTTGTCAACGAATGGTAGTGGGCACTCTAACCCCCTTGCCAAACAGACCTTCCAAGAGCGGCTCCCATGAAGGACGTCATCTCTACCAGCAAGGTAGATCATCCCCCTTCTCTTTTGTTTACACATGTATTTTAGTTTTATTATGGATGACACTCCCCCAACCTTTGCTTTCACAAGCCATGGCTAACCGAATCCTCGGGTGCCTTCCAACATTCACATACCATGGAGGAGTGTCTATTGCAAAATTAAGTTGCTTACTGATAAATCAGGGCAAAACATGTGAAGAGAATTATTAATGAAAGTTATTAATTGGGGCTGGGAACCCCGTTGCCAGCTCTTATTGCAAAATTATTGGATAAGCGGATGTGCCGCTAGTCCATTGGTGAAAGTCCGCCCAACAAGATTGAAAGATAAAACACCACATACTTCCTCATGAGCTATAAAACATTGACACAAATAAGGAGTAATATAGTTTGAATTATTTAAAGGTAGCACATGAAGTATTTACTTGGAGTGGCGCAAAATACCACATAGTAGGTAGTTATGGTGGACACAAATGGCATGGGTTTGGTCTAAGGTCATAGATGTATGAGAAGCATTCCCTCTCAATACAGGTCTTTGGCTAGCAAGGTTGGGTAGCAAGCATAAAGGTTGAGGGAAACAAACAAATATACATGTGATAGAAACAATCATGCATCTTTCTCATAAGCACAAGCAATTTTAACTTCAGAATACTAAACTCATTAGCAGAAAGATAATAAAGCAATATATCTACATGTATTTCCCTTTTCTATTTAAACATCAAGGTGTTGTTGCTATTGACCAATGCTAAGTTTGCCAAAACCAAATAGATTTACTTGATGCTCCCAAAGTGATATCAATACTAATGTCAAGAGTGATCATATAACAGAAATTGCAAACTAAAATAAGGTGTGCAAAAAGTAAATGATAAGACTTCTCATTAATATTCCATAACGATAACTCACACCAACGGATACATAGATAACCAACTAAGAGAGATACTTCCACACTGCAAACTATTCCATATGATAACTTCCCTACTCATGATATGACACTACTTGATAGTAAAAGATAAAGATAGTGATGATGTGATACCGCGGCACTCCCCCAAGCTTGGAACAAGCCAAGGGGATGCCAATACCGATGATGAATTACTCCTTCGGTGATGATGGTGGTGGATTCTTCTCGATAAGCTTCTTAACAAGTTCCTTTAAGTCCTCAATCTCATAACTGAGGTTGCGAATCAGCTCCGAGTTATGCTCAACGCGGCTCATAAGCATGTCAGACGGTGAGTCCCAACTCTTAGAGTTGTTTCCCCATCCTTCAGCTTCAGGTTTCATCTCTCCTGCAATGTTAGAACGATCTATATCCCAACCACTAGACAATACTACCTTGGGAGTCCTTTCAGTTTGACGATTGCAGATTAGATTGCGGAAAGGGTGGTAATTGCCTGGAGAAGATGTCCTTGGAGCTAAGAAGCGACGTGGAACTCCTCCTCCGGTGGCGATCCGTGCACTTCTCTTGGTGTTGGACGGATTTGATATCACGCCAATGCTTGCAATGGTGGCACGCGGGTGTACTCGCGGAATTTCCTCCACTTCTTCCTCATCCTCGCTCTCGACTTCTTCCTTCAATTCAGGGTCTTGAATATCTTCCTCCAAAGGTCCCTTGTCTTTGTTGTTGGAGACCATGGTGCTTCTAGATCAAAACAGATCCTGGCAGAAAACAGCTCGAAACAAAACACGACGAGAAAACGATATACGGACCTCTGGAGATCCGGGGGATTATATAGCAAATATTTTTACGACAAAAGGAAGGTTCCAGGCCGAAAACGAGTGGAAACGGGACGCCGAGGGGCTGTCCCCATAGGGCGGCGCGGCCAGGGTGGGGCCCGCGCCGGCCTATGGTGACGGGCCCGCGCGCGTCTCCTCCACTCCGTTTCGATCTCGTAATTTTTCATATTTTCCAAAAACAGCAGAAATATTGTTCGGAAAGCTAAACGCGGACTTTTTATTACTAAAACTGTTACCTATTCAAAGTCGGACTCTGCAGAACTGTCAATTTGATCTTTGATGAAAGCTTCCGGAGTTATCACTTGAATAACATCAATATCTTCATTATAAGAATCTCCAGAAATATAATGCTTGAGTCTTTGTCCATTCACTACTTGTGTGGCGTTACCTTCCAAAGAGCTAATTTTTATTGCTCCTGAACGATATACCTCCTCAATAACATATGGTCCTTCCCATTTTGAGAGTAATTTCCCTGCAAAAAATCTGAGACGAGACCGATACAATAGGACTTTATCTCCAACATTAAATTCTCTTTTAATAATTCTTCTATCATGCCACTTCTTAACTTTCTCCTTAAAAAGTTTAGCATTTTCATAAGCTTCACTTCTCCATTCATCTAAAGAACTCAATTGTAGCAACCTCTTCTTACCGGCAAGTTTAAAATCTTTATTAAGTTCTCTTACAGCCCAATAAGCTTTGTGCTCTAGTTCTAAAGGTAAATGACAAGCTTTTCCATAAACCATTTTATAAGGAGACATTCCCATAGGATTTTTATAAGCAGTTCTATAAGCCCACAATGCTTCCTTTAACTTACTAGCCCAATTCTTTCTAGATTTATTAACAGTCTTTCCCAAGATAGCTTTAATTTCTCTATTTGATAATTCTACTTGCCCACTAGTTTGAGGATGATAAGCTGAAGCAATTCTATGATTAATACCATATTTGGCAAGAGTTTTTCTAAAACCACCATGAATAAAATGAGAACCTCCATCAGTCATAATATATCTAGGTACTCCAAATCTAGGAAATATAACATCTACAAGCATTTTTATAGAGGTCTCACCATCAGCACTTTTTGTAGGTATAGCTTCTACCCATTTAGTAACATAATCAACAACGACAAGTATATGAGTGTTACCTTCTGAAGAAGGGAAAGGACCCATGAAGTCGAATCCCCAACAATCAAATGGTTCAATAACAAGAGTATAATTCATAGGCATTTCATTGCGTCTAGAGATATTACCAACTCTTTGACATTCATCACAAGATAAGATAAACTTCCTTGCATCTTTGAAAAGCGTTGGCCAATAAAAACCTGATTGTAGAACCTTTTGTGCGGTTCTATCTCCGGCGTGATGTCCTCCATAAACACTACCATGGCATTTACTCAATATCTCTTGTTGTTCATATTCTGGGACACATCTTCGCATAATACCATCCACTCCTTCTTTATATAAGTGTGGGTCATCCCAAAAATAATGCCTCAAATCATAAAAGAATTTCCTCCTTTGCTGAGCTGAAAAGGTTGGAGGCAAGTACTTCGAAACAATAAAGTTAGCATAATCAGCATACCAAGGACTATCTCGCGAGCTCACCTTTATTACAGCCAATTGTTCATTTGGAAAACTATCATTAACAGGAACAGGATCATAAGCAATATTTTCCAATCTAGACAAATTATCAGCAACAGGATTATCATCACCTTTCCTATCTACAATATGTAAATCAAATTCTTGCAAAAGAAGCACCCATCTAATAAGCCTTGGCTTAGCATCTTTCTTTTCCATAAGGTACCTAATCGCAGCATGATCAGTATGAACTGTAACTTTTGAATCAACAATATAGGGTCTAAACTTGTCACATGCAAAAACTACGGCTAATAACTCTTTCTCAGTTGTAGCATAATTTCTTTGAGCAGCGTCTAGAGTTTTACTAGCATAATGAATAACATTTAATTTTTTATCTACTCGCTGTCCAAGAACAGCACCTACAGCAAAATCACTAGCATCACACATAATTTCAAAAGGCAAATTCCAATCAGGAGGTTCAACTACAGGAGCAGTTGTTAAGGCTTTCTTTAGAGTTTCAAAAGCTTCCTTACAATCATCATCAAAAACGAAAGGTACATCTTTTTGAAGAAGATTAGTAAGAGGCTTTGAAATTTTAGAGAAATCTTTAATAAACCTCCTATAAAAACCAGCATGACCAAGAATACTACGAATACCTTTAACATCCCTAGGATAGGGCATCTTCTCAATTGCTTCAACTTTAGCTCTATCAACTTCAATACCTCTCTCAGAAATTTTATGTCCCAATACAATTCCTTCATTAACCATAAAGTGGCATTTCTCCCAATTAAGAACAAGGTTAGTTTCTTCACATCTCTGCAAAACTTTATCAAGGTTTCGCAAGCAATTATCAAAAGAATTCCCATAGACAGAAAAATCATCCATGAATACCTCAACAATCTTTTCACAAAAGCCATGAAAGATAGCAGACATGCATCTTTGAAAAGTAGCAGGAGCATTACATAAACCAAAAGGCATACGCCTATAAGCATAAGTTCCATAGGGACAAGTGAAAGTGGTTTTCTCTTGATCTTTAGCTCTAACAGCAATTTGTGAAAACCCAGAATATCCATCAAGAAAGCAGAAATGAGTATTTTTAGACAACCTTTCTAACATTTGATCAATAAAAGGTAAAGGGTAATGATCTTTCTTAGTAACTTTATTAACTTTTCGAAAATCAATGCACATTCTATACCCTACAACTACTCTTTGAGGAATAAGCTCATCATTATCATTGGGCACAACAGTTATACCTCCTTTCTTAGGAACACAATGCACAGGACTAACCCATCTACTATCAGCAATAGGATATATAATACCAGCTTCAAGAAGTTTTAATACCTCATTTCTTACCACATCCTTCATCTTGGGAATTAGACGACGCTGATGTTCAACAACGGGTTTTGCACCATCTTCTATATTGATGGCATGTTGGCAAATAGCGGGAGAAATCCCCTTCAAATCATCAAGAGTGTAGCCAATAGCTCCTCGGTGTTTCTTCAATATTTCCAATAACCTTTCTTCCTCAATATCTGAAAGCTTAGCACTAATAATAACAGGATATGTTTTCTTATCATCAATATAAGCATACTTAAGATTATCAGGTAATGGTTTCAAATCAAATACAGGATCTTCCTTTGGTGGTGGTGTTACACCTAAATCTTCAACAGGTAAGTCATGTTTAAGAATAGGTTGACGAAGGAAAATTTCATCAAGCTCATCCCTTTCTTCCCTAAAAACTTCACTCTCACTATTCTCCAAATGTTGCTGCAAAGGATTACTAGGAGCAAGAGCAATAGATGCACACTGTTCAACTCTAAAATCATCATTAGGCAAATCAGCTTTATAAGGAGTTTTGGCAAATTTAGAGAAGTTAAACTCATAAGATTCACCAGCAAATTTAGTAACAATTTTCTCTTTCTTGCAATCTATAATGGCTCCACAAGTATTTAGAAAAGGTCTACCAAAAATAATAGGACAAGACTTACTAGCAGCAGAACCAAGTACCAAAAAGTCAGCAGGATATTTAATCTTACCACATAGAACTTCAACATCTCGAACAATACCAATGGGAGAGATAGTTTCTCTATTAGCTAGCCGAATAACCACATCAATATCTTCAAGTTCACAAGAACCAATTTCATGCATAATTTCCGTGTAGAGCTCATAAGGAATGGCACTAATACTTGCACCAATGTCGCATAAACCATAATAGCAATGATCACCAATTCGAACAGAGAGCACAGGAACACTGGCTTTCCTAGACTTATTAGGATGCGAAACAATATTAGAAGCATCTTCACAAAAAATAATATGACCATCTTCCACATTTTCAGTCACAAGATCTTTAACTATTGCAACAGCAGGTTCAACTTTTATTTGTTCTTCAGGTTCTATGGGTTTCTTTGCACTTTTATTAACTACACTAGTTATAACAGAATACTCTTTCATCTTAGCAGGGAAAGGAGTTTTTTCAATATAAGCTTCAGGAAGAATATGATCAACAGTTTTAATTTCAATACATTTACCTTTAGGCGAATCAACTTTATCTTTATATGGTTCATGATACTTATCAAAATTCTTCCTAGGCAATTCAAAATGAGAAGCAAAGGCTTTATAAATATTTGCAACAACTTGAGAGTCAAGACCATATGTAGCACTTATATTACGATATTCATCAGTATCCATAAAAGTTTCAATGCATTCATAATTATAATTTATACCTGACACTCTACCTTTGTCATTCTCCCATCCTTCAGTATTTTCTTGGATTCGATCAAGAAGGTCCCATTTAAACTCTTCTTTATTGCGTGTGAATGATCCAGAACAAGCAGTATCCAGCAAGGTTTTATCTTGAAAAGAAAGTCTTGCATAGAAATTATCAATGATAATATTACCAGGAAGCTCATGAATGGGGCATTTGAGCATTAAAGACTTCAATCTCCCCCACGCTTGGGCAATACTCTCTCCATCATGAGGCCAGAAATTATATATACGGTTGCGGTCTTTGTGAATTTCACTTGGAGGATAGAATTTGGAATAAAATAGAGGCACAATATCCTTCCAATCAAGAGAACGCCCATCCTTCAACAGTTTATACCAATGCGCCGCTTTACCAGATAGCGACATAACAAATAATTTCTTCCTAACTTCATCCATTGAAATACCTGCACACTTGAATAACCCGCATAATTCATGTAAAAACAGTAAATGATCTCCAGGATGAACAGTTCCATCCCCTTCATAGCGGTTATCCACAACACGTTCAATAATTTTCATAGGTATTTTATATGGTATTACTTCCTCACCTGGCGCCTCATCCACTACCGTTGCAGTAGTAGTAGATTTCCCAAATAGAAATTCAAGGGAGGATCTCTCCATAATGACTTATAGCAGCAAGCAGAAACAAAATCAGCACGTACAGTAAAAGTTTCCTTACCAATTCCACTTACCAATAGCGCTTCACTCCCCGGCAACGGCGCCAGAAAATAGTCTTGATGACCCACAAGTATAGGGGGTGTATCGTAGTACTTTCGATAAATAAGAGTGTCGAACCCAACGAGGAGCAGAAGGTGTTGACAAGCAGTTTCGATGAAGGATTCACTGTAAATGCTCACAGACAAGTTTTCAGGGGGTTTTGATATAGCAGATAAATAAAGTACAAGTAAATAAAATGCGAGAGAAATAATTGCAGCGAGTGGCCCAATCCTTTTTAGCACAAAGGACAAGCCGGTTTGTTTACTTATAATGACCAAACGTTCTTGAGGACACACGGGGATTTTAGTCTAGTGCTTTCGCTTCATACACTGATTAATCTTCATTGTTTTGATAAGTGTTGTGTGGGTGAACCTATGCTAATGCACCGCCCTTCCTAGGACTAATACATACTTGTGATTATACCCCTTGCAAGCATCCGCAAATACAAGAAAGTAATTAAGATAAATCTAACCACAACCTTAAACTCTGAGATCCTGCTATCCCTCCTGCACCGATATACTAACGGGGGTTTAGGTTTCTGTCACTCCGGCAACCCCACAATTAGCAAACGAATACAAGATGTACTCCCCTAGGCCCATAAAGGTGAAGTATCATGTAGTCGACGTTCACATGACACCACTAGAAGAATAACACCACAACTTAAATATCATAACATTGAATATTACTCAACCATGATTCACTACTAACATTTAGACTTCACCCATGTCCTCAAGAACTAAACGAACTACTCACGAGACATCATATGGAACATGATCAGAGGTGATATGATGATGAATAACAATCTGAACATAAACCTTGGTTCAATGGTTTCACTCAATAGCATCAATAACAAGTAGTAATCAACACCGGGAGAGTTTCCCCTATCAAACAATCAAGATCCAACCCAAATCGTTACAGCGGTGACGAGATGCAGCGGTGGAGATGGCGGTGTAGATGGTGGAGATGATGATGATGATGATGATCCCAATGATGCCCAGCTCGATGACGGTGGCGATGGCGTCGATTTCCCCCTCCGGGAGGGAATTTCCCCGGCGGATTCCTGCCCGCCGGAGAGCTCTTTTCTCTCTGGTGTCTTTCCGCCCCGCAGAGGCGGCTCTGTCAATTCTCCGTAACTCCCCGTGCCTTAGGTTTTCGGGCGAAGAAGTACGCGAAAGAGAGGCAGAGGGGGCTGTGGGCCCCCTCCCCACATGGCGGCGCGGCCAGGCCAGGGCCCGCGCCGGCCTATGGGGGGGCCATGGCGGCCCCTCTCGGCCCCTCCTTTTGGCTCCCTTCGTCTTCTGGAAAAATAGGATTTTTCATGTAATTTCCGTCAATTGTTGATCTTCCGAAATATGGTGTCCTGACGGTGCTTTTTCCAGCAGAATCCTGACTCCGGTGAATAATTCTCCAATGATCATGAAACATGCAAAATAGGTGAAATAACATAAGTATCATCTCTAAATATGAAATATATCAATGAATAACAGCAAATTATGATATAAAATAGTGATGCAAAATGGACGTATCATGATCCTGCATCGTAAACGGCTCGATCGGAGAGCGTTGAACGAGATGGCGCGATCGAGAAAAAAACAATGCTAGAGAGGCTGCCATCTGGGCCCTACATCCCTCGGCGGTGCGGATTTGCGTTGACTCGGCCGGCGAACCCGAGAATTCGTGATGCACCACGTCCCGGGCCACCATACGCGACGTTTTGGCCGCTTTCGTCGGGCTAGGTGGCCTCAAAAACGAGAAAAAAGTTTTGACATGCACCACGGAGAGACCAAAAATCGTCGGCCATGGTGCACCAGCAACCACGACGCGACTTCAACTTCGTCGGCCATGGCAACTTTTTCTTGTAGTGTACATAATAGAAGGCACTTACTTTTGTAACAAAGAATGAACCAGATAGTAGTTATAATGTCAACAACTATAGAGCAGGTAATGCAAACCAACATGCTCAATTACTTAAATTGGCCATGAACTAAATAATAGCATCATTTTACTGTCATGGCTAGTAATAAACCGTAGAGAAATTATAATCCGAACTTTGTTGTGCATGGAATACTAATCAACGCGTTCAGGGACTTAAAATACGTAACAAGCAGCACATAGAGGGTAGTGAATGAACTGATAGCAGGCAGTAAATTTAGTAGCTCACGACGAAACGTACAAATAATAATGATATTACTTGAACAGGGACTGCAGAGTAACATGTCCAGTGACTTCAATTTGGCACGAACTACGTAATTGGAGGTTGTTACTTTTGTAACAAACAATGAACCAAATAGAAGTTAAGATCTCAAAAGCTATAGAGCAGGGAATGTGAACCAACATGTGCAATTACTTAAAATTGGCCATGAACTAAATAATTGCATGATGTCACTATAATAGATAGGAATGTACCAGATAGGAATTATAATGGCATCACTCCTGAACTTGTAGTGAAGGGAATGGAAATCAATATGTTTCGGGACATAAATTTGTAATGAGCAACACATAGAGGATAGTTAATGCTGGAGCTAAGGATGGACCAGATACAGAATATAGTGGGATCACCTGTGAACTTGTAGAAGAGGGAATGCAAACCAATATGTTCAGCATTCCATGTGTGAGTGTCATGCAAAGTAAGAGAAGCGAGTTAACGTTGCAGCTTTCGGAGAACCCGATGGCACACAAAATTATTAAGTAGCTTGATGACCCACAAGTATAGGGGATCGCAACAGTCTTCGAGGGAAGTATTACCCAATTTATTGATTCGACACAAGGGGAGACAAAGAATACTTGTAAGCCTTAACAGCGGAGTTGTCAATTCAGCTGCACCTGGAAACAGACTTGCTCGCAAGAGTTTATCAGTAGTAACAGTTTTATAGCAGTAGGAATAGTGAAATAACAGCAGCGGTGAAATAAAGACAGCAGTAGTGATTATAGTAAACAGCAGGATTAAAATACTGTAGGCACAGGGATGGATGAACGGGCGTTGCATGGATGAGAGAATTCATATAACAATCATGGTAGGGCATTTGCAGGTAATAATAAAGCGGTATCCAAATACTAATCAATCCATAGGCATGTGTTCCGTATATAGTCGTACGTGCTCGCAATGAGAAACTTGCACAACATCTTTTGTCCTACCAGCCGGTGGCAGCCGGGCCTCTAGGGAAACTACTGGAAATTAAGGTACTCCTTTTAATAGAGTACCGGAGCAAAGCATTAACACTCCGTGAACACATGTGATCCTCACATCACCGCCTTCCCCTCCGGTTGTCCCAATTTCTGTCACTTTGGGGCCTCGGGTTCCGGACAGCAACGTGTGTATACAACTTGCAGGTAAGATCATAAAACAATGCATATCATGATGAAACAATAACATGTTCAGATCTGAGATCATGGCACTCGGGCCCTAGTGACAAGCATTAAGCATAACAAGTTGCAACAATATCATAAAAGTAACATCTACGGATACTAGGCACCATGCCCTAACAATCTTATGACTATTACATGATCAATCTCATCCAATCCCTACCATCCCCTTCAGCCTACAGCGGGGGAATTACTCACACATGGATGGGGGAATGATACGTCTCCAACGTATCGATAATTTCTTATGTTCCATGCTACTTTATTGATGATACCTACATGTTTTATGCACATTATATGTCATATTTATGCATTTTCTGGAACTAACCTATTAACAAGATGCCGAAGAGCCAGTTGCTGTTTTCTGCTGTTTTTGGTTTCAGAAATCCTAGTAAGGAAATATTCTCGGAATTGGACGAAACTTTCGCCCAGGGTCCTATTTTTGCACGAAGCTTCCAGAAGACCGAAGAGATAACGAAGTGGGGCCACGAGGCAGCCAGAGGCTAGGGCGGCGCGGCCCGGCCCTGGCCGCGCCGACCTACCCCCTGGGCCCCTCGTGTGGCCCCCCGCGTTGACCTTCCGCCTACTTAAAGCCTCCGTCGCGAAACCCCCGACCGAGAGCCACGATACGGAAAACCTTCCAGAGACGCCGCCGCCGCGAATCCCATCTCGGGGGATTAAGAGATCGCCTCCGGCACCCTGCCGGAGAGGGGATTCATCTCCCGGAGGACTCTACACCGCCATGGTCGCCTCCGGAGTGATGAGTGAGTAGTTCACCCCTGGACCATGGGTCCATAGCAGTAGCTAGATGGTCGTCTTCTCCTTGTTGTGCTTCATTGTTGGATCTTGTGAGCTGCCTAACATGATCAAGATCATCTATCTGTAATACTATATGTTGTGTTTGTCGGGATCCGATGGATAGAGAGTACTATGATTATGGTGATTATCAATCTATTGTTTATGTGTTGTTTATGATCTTGCATGCTCTCCGTTACTAGTAGAGGCTCTGGCCAAGTTTTTACTCTTAACTCCAAGAGGGAGTATTTATGCTCGATAGTGGGTTCATGCCTTCATTGACACCTGGGACAGTGACAGAAAGTTCTAAGGTTGTGATGTGCTGTTGCCACTAGGGATAAAACATTGATTCTATGTCTAAGGATGTAGTTGTCGATTACATTACGCACCATACTTAATGCAATTGTCTGTTGCTTAGCAACTTAATACTGAATGGGGTTCGGATGATAACCTGAAGGTGGACTTTTTAGGCATAGATGCAGTTGGATGGCGGTCTATGTACTTTGTCGTAATGCCCAATTAAATCTCACTATATTTATCATATCATGTATATGCATTGTTATGCCTTTCTCTATTTGTCAATTGCCCGACTGTAATTTGTTCACCCAACATGCTTTTATCTTATGGGAGAGACACCTCTAGTGAACTGTGGACCCCGGTCCTATTCTTTACATAGCATACAATCTACTGCAATACTTGTTTTACTGTTTTCTTGCAAACAAACATCTTCCACTCGATACGCTTAATCCTTTGTTACAGCAAGCCGGTGAGATTGACAACCTCACTGTTTCGTTGGGGCAAAGTACTTGGGTTGTGTTGTGCAGGTTCCGCGTTGGCGCGGAATCCCTGGTGTTGCGCCGCATCACATTTCGCGACCATCAACCTTCAACGTGCTTCTTGGCTCCTACTGGTTCGATTAAACCTTGGTTTCTTTCTGAGGGAAAACTTGCTACTGTGCGCATCATACCTTCCTCTTGGGGTTCCCAACGAACGTGTGAGTTACACATCAAGCTCTTTTTCTGGCGCCGTTGCCGGGGAGATCAAGACACGCTGCAAGGGGAGTCTCCACTTCTCAATCTCTTTACTTTGTTTTTGTCTTGCTTTATTTTATTTACTACTTTGTTTGCTGCACCTAAACAAAACACAAAAAAATTAGTTGCTAGTTTTACTTTATTTACTGTCTTGCTCTCTATATCAAAAACACAAAAAAATTAGTTACTTGCATTTACTCTATCTAGTTTGCTTTATTTACTGTTGCTAAAATGAATACTCCTGAAAATACTAAGTTGTGTGACTTCACAAATGCAAATAATAATGATTTCCTATGCACACCTATTGCTCCACCTGCTACTACAGCAGAATTCTTTGAAATTAAACCTGCTTTACTAAATCTTGTCATGAGAGATCAATTTTCTGGTGTTAGTTCTGATGATGCTGCTGCCCATCTCAATAATTTTGTTGAACTTTGTGAAATGCAAAAGTATAAAGATGTAGATGGTGATATTATTAAATTGAAAGTGTTTCCTTTCTCATTAAGAGGAAGAGCTAAAGATTGGTTGCTATCTTTGCCTAAGAATAGTATTGATTCATGGACTAAATGCAAGGATGCTTTTATTGGTAGATATTATCCTCCCGCTAAAATTATATCTTTGAGAAGTAGCATAATGAATTTTAAACAATTAGATACTGAACATGTTGCTCAAGCATGGGAGAGAATGAAAACTTTGGTAAAGAATTGCCCAACCCATGGACTGACTACTTGGATGATCATCCAAACCTTCTATGCAGGACTAAATTTTTCTTCGCGGAATTTATTGGATTCAGCTGCTGGAGGTACCTTTATGTCCATCACATTGGGGGCGGCTACAAAACTTCTTGATGATATGATGATAAATTACTCTGAATGGCACACGGAAAGAGCTCCACAAGGTAAGAAGGTAAATTCTGTTGAAGAAACCTCTTCCTTGAGTGATAAGATTGATGTGATTATGTCTATGCTTGTGAATGGTAGATCTAATGTAGATCCAAATAATGTTCCTTTAGCTTCATTGGTTGCTCAAGAAGAAAATGTTGATGTGAATTTCATTAAAAATAATAATTTCAACAACAATGCTTATAGGAACAACTCTGGTAATAACTATAGGCCATATCCTTCTGCTAATGGTAATGGTTATGGTAATTCTTATGGGAATTCTTACAACAATAATAGGAATGTACCCCCTGGTCTTGAAGCCATGCTTAAAGAATTTATTAGTACACAAACTGCTTTTAACAAATCTGTTGAGGAAAAGCTTGATAAAATTGATACTATTGCTTCTAGAGTTGATAGGCTTGCCTCTGATGTTAATCTTTTAAAATTGAAAGTTATGCCTAATAATGATATTGATAATAAGATTACTACTACAGCAAATGCCATCCAAGTTAGAATTAATGAGAATATAAGATTAATGGCTGAACTGCGTGCTAGGTGGGATAGAGAAGAAAATGAAAAACTAGCTAAAGAGAATAATGTAGCTAAAGTTTGGACTATTACCACCACTAGTAATGCTAATTCTTCACATGTTGCTGCACCTCCTACTATCAATGGTAAAATAATTTGTGTTGGCAATGTTTCTACTCCTAGTGCAAAGCGTACAAAACTGCCTGAAATTGCTAAAACTGCTGAAACTGCTTGTGATAAAACTGCTGAAATTTTTTCCAACCTTGGGAACAATGATCCCATTGCTGTAGCTCATAATGATTTAGATTTTGATGATTGCCACATCTCTGAAGTTATAAAGTTCTTACAAAAACTTGCTAAAAGTCCTAATGCTAGTGCTATAAATTTAGCCTTTACAAAACATATTACAAATGCTCTCATAAAAGCTAGAGAAGAGAAACTAAAACTTGAAACTTCTATTCCTAGAAAGTTAGAAGATGGTTGGGAGCCCATCATTAAAATGAAATTCAATGACTTTGAATGTAATGCTTTATGTGATCTTGGTGCAAGTATTTCTGTTATGCCTAAAAAGATTTATGATATGCTTGACTTGCCACCATTGAAGAATTGTTATTTGGATGTTAATCTTGCCGATAATGTTAAAAAGAAACCTTTGGGGAGGATTGATAATGTGCACATTACGGTTAACAATAACCTTGTCCCCGTTGATTTTGTTGTCTTGGATATCGAATGCAATGCATCTTGTCCTATTGTGTTGGGAAGACCTTTTCTTCGAACCGTTGGTGCTGTTATTGATATGAGGGAAGGTAATATTAAATATCAATTTCCTCTCAAGAAAGGTATGGAACACTTCCCTAGAAATAGAATGAAGTTGCCTTTTGATTCTATTATTAGAACAAGTTATGATGTTGATGCTTCTACTCTCGATGTTACTTGATTTGCACTTTCTGCGCCTAGCTGAAAGGCGTTAAAGAAAAGCGCTTATGGGAGACAACCCATGTTTTTACCTACAGCAATTTTTTGTTTTATTGAGTCTTGGAAGTTGTTTACTACTGTAGCAACCTCTCCTTATCATGTTTTTGTGCCAAGTAAAGTTTCTATGTCAAAGTTGATGTTATATTTGGGATCGCTGCGCAGAAACAGCATTGCTGTCTGTCACGAATCTGGGCACAGTTCTCTGTAGAAAATTCGAAAAAATCTGCCAATTTACGAGCGTGATCCTCAGATATGTACGCAACTTTCATTAGTTTTGAGTTTTTCCATTTGAGCAAGTCTGGTGCCAGCTTTAAATTCGTCTTTACGGACTGTTCTGTTTTTGACAGATTCTGCCTTTTATTTCGCATTGCCTCTTTTGCTATGTTGGATTTATTTCTTTGATCCATTAATGTCCAGTAGCATTATGCAATGTCCAGAAGTGTAAAGAATGATTGTGTCACCTCTGAATGAGTGAATTATTAATTGTGCACTAACCCTCTAATGAGTTTGCTTGAAGTTTGGTGTGAAGGAAGTTTTCAAGGGTCAAGAGAGGAGAATGATATACTATGATCAAGAGGAGTGAAAGCTCTAAGCTTGGGGATGACCCCGTGGTTCACCCCTGCATATTCTAAGAAGACTCAAGCGTCTAAGCTTGGGGATGCCCAAGGCATCCCCTTCTTCATCGACAAAATCATCAGGTTCCTCCCCTGAAACTATATTTTTATTCAGTCACATCTTGTGTTCTTTACTTGGAGCGTCGGTTTGTTTTTGTTTTTGTTTTTGTTTGAATAAAATGGATCCTAGCATTCACTTTGTGGGAGAGAGACACGCTCCGCTGTTGCATATGGACACATGTGTCCTTAGGCTTTACTCATAATGTTCAAGGCGAAGTTTCTCCTTCGTTAAATTGTTATATGGTTGGAATTGGAAAATGCTACATGTAGTAATTCTAAAATGTCTTGGATAATGTGATACTTTGCAATTGTTGTGCTCATGTTTAAGCTCTTGCATCATATGCTTTGCACCCATTAATGAAGAAATACATAGAGCTTGCTAAAATTTGATTTGCATATTTGGTCTCTCTAAGGTCTAGATAATATCTAGTATTGAGTTTTGAACAACAAGGAAGACGGTGTAGAGTCTTATAATGTTTACAATATGTCTTTTATGTGAGTTTTGCTGCACCTGTTCATCCTTGAGTTTGCTTCAAATAACCTTGCTAGCCTAAACCTTGTATCGAGAGGGAATACTTCTCATGCATCCAAAATCCTTGAGCCAACCACTATGCCATTTGTGTCCACCATACCTACCTACTACATGGTATTTCTCCGCCATTCCAAAGTAAATTGCTTGAGTGCTACCTTTAAAATTCCATCATTCACCTTTGCAATACATAGCTCATGGGACAAAATAGCCTTAAAAACTATCGTAGTATTGAATATGTACTTATGCACTTTATATTTTATTAAGTTGCTTGTTGTGCGATAACCATGCTTCTGGGGAACGCCATCAACTATTGTTGAATATCATGTGAGTTGCTATGCATGTCCTTGTCTGAAGGATCTATCATTTTAGTGGTTGGAGCATGCAAAATTGTTAGAGAAGAACATTGGGCCGCTAACTAAAGCCATGAATCATGGTGGAAGTTTCAGTTTTGGACATATATCCTCAATCTCATATGAGAATAATAATCATTGCTACATGCTTATGCATTTAAGAGGAGTCCATTATCTGTTGTCCATGTTGTCCCGGTATGGATGTCTAAGTTGAGAATAATCAAAAGCGAGAAATCCAAAATGCGAGCTTTCTCCTTAGACCTTTGTACAGGCGGCATGGAGGTACCCCTTTGTGACACTTGGTTGAAACATGGCATGCAAAGATCCGGTAGTCCAAGCTAAGTAGGACGAGGTGCGGACACTATTAGTATACTATGCATGAGGCTTGCAACTTGTAAGATATAATTTACATAACTCATATGCTTTATTACTACCGTTGACAAATTGTTTCATGTTTTCAAAATAAAAGCTCTAGCACAAATACAGCAATCGATGCTTTCCTCTTTGAAGGACCTTTCTTTTACTTTTATTGTTGAGTCAGTTTACCTATCTCCTTCCACCTTAAGAAGCAAACACTTGTGTGAACTGTGCATTGATTCCTACATACTTGCATATTGCACTTGTTATATTACTTTATGTTGACAATATCCATGAGATATACATGTTATAAGTTGAAAGCAACCGCTGAAACTTAATCTTCCTATGTGTTGCTTCAACACCTTTACTTTGATTTATTGCTTTATGAGTTAACTCTTATGCAAGACTTATTGATGCTTGTCTTGAAGTACTATTCATGAAAAGTCTTTGCTATATGATTCACTTGTTTACTCATGTCATTACCTTTGTTTTGATCGCTGCATTCATTACATATGTTTACAAATAGTATGATCAAGATTATGATGGCATGTCACTTCAGAAATTATCTTTGTTATCGTTTTACCTGCTCGGGACGAGCAGAACTAAGCTTGGGGATGCTGATACGTCTCCAACGTATCGATAATTTCTTATGTTCCATGCTACTTTATTGATGATACCTACATGTTTTATGCACATTATATGTCATATTTATGCATTTTCTGGAACTAACCTATTAACAAGATGCCGAAGAGCCAGTTGCTGTTTTCTGCTGTTTTTGGTTTCAGAAATCCTAGTAAGGAAATATTCTCGGAATTGGACGAAACTTTCGCCCAGGGTCCTATTTTTGCACGAAGCTTCCAGAAGACCGAAGAGATAACGAAGTGGGGCCACGAGGCAGCAGCAGGCGGCGCGGCCCAGGCCCTGGCCGCGCCGACCTACCCCTGGGCCCCTCGTGTGGCCCCCGCGTTGACCTTCCGCCTACTTAAAGCCTCCGTCGCGAAACCCCCGTACCGAGAGCCACGATACGGAAAACCTTCCAGAGACGCCGCCGCCGCGAATCCCATCTCGGGGGATTCAGGAGATCGCCTCCGGCACCCTGCCGGAGAGGGGATTCATCTCCCGGAGGACTCTACACCGCCATGGTCGCCTCCGGAGTGATGAGTGAGTAGTTCACCCCTGGACCATGGGTCCATAGCAGTAGCTAGATGGTCGTCTTCTCCTTGTTGTGCTTCATTGTTGGATCTTGTGAGCTGCCTAACATGATCAAGATCATCTATCTGTAATACTATATGTTGTGTTTGTCGGGATCCGATGGATAGAGAGTACTATGATTATGGTGATTATCAATCTATTGTTTATGTGTTGTTTATGATCTTGCATGCTCTCCGTTACTAGTAGAGGCTCTGGCCAAGTTTTTACTCTTAACTCCAAGAGGGAGTATTTATGCTCGATAGTGGGTTCATGCCTTCATTGACACCTGGGACAGTGACAGAAAGTTCTAAGGTTGTGATGTGTTGCCACTAGGGATAAAACATTGATTCTATGTCTAAGGATGTAGTTGTCGATTACATTACGCACCATACTTAATGCAATTGTCTGTTGCTTAGCAACTTAATACTGAATGGGGTTCGGATGATAACCTGAAGGTGGACTTTTTAGGCATAGATGCAGTTGGATGGCGGTCTATGTACTTTGTCGTAATGCCCAATTAAATCTCACTATATTTATCATATCATGTATATGCATTGTTATGCCTTTCTCTATTTGTCAATTGCCCGACTGTAATTTGTTCACCCAACATGCTTTTATCTTATGGGAGAGACACCTCTAGTGAACTGTGGACCCCGGTCCTATTCTTTACATAGCATACAATCTACTGCAATACTTGTTTACTGTTTTCTTGCAAACAAACATCTTCCACTCGATACGCTTAATCCTTTGTTACAGCAAGCCGGTGAGATTGACAACCTCACTGTTTCGTTGGGGCAAAGTACTTGGGTTGTGTTGTGCAGGTTCCGCGTTGGCGCCGGAATCCCTGGTGTTGCGCCGCATCACATTTCGCGACCATCAACCTTCAACGTGCTTCTTGGCTCCTACTGGTTCGATTAAACCTTGGTTTCTTTCTGAGGGAAAACTTGCTACTGTGCGCATCATACCTTCCTCTTGGGGTTCCCAACGAACGTGTGAGTTACACGCCATCAGGGAAACATGGCTGGTCGATGGAGAGGCGTCAGTGGTGATGGCGGCGATGATCCCCTCCAATTCCCCGTCCCGGCGGAGTGCTAGAACGGAGTTTCTGGTCCCGAGGCGGAGTTTCCCGATGGCGGCGGCGTACTGGATGGTTTCTGGAAATATCGTCGAACCCCCTGGCGTTTTTAGATCGAAACCCTTAAGTAGTCCAAAGGGGGGCGTCAGAGGCTGGCCGAGGCGGCACACGCTAGGGCGGCGCGCCCCCTACAGGCCGCGCCGGCCTAGTGTCTGGGGGCCTGGGCCTCCCTGGCCTGCCCTTCTGGCTCCATGATTCTTCTGGAAAAATAAGCCCTTCGACATAAATTCCGAGGATTTTCCTGAAAGTTGAATTTCTGCACAAAAACGAGACACCAGAGCAATTCTGCTGAAAACAGCGTTAGTCCGTGTTAGTTGTATCCAAAATACACAAATTAGAGGCAAAACAATAGCAAAAGTGTTCGGGAAAGTAGATACGTTTTGGACGTATCAACTCCCCCCAAGCTTAGCTTATTGCTTGTCCTCAAGCAATTCAGTTAACAACTGAGTGCGATAAAAGAACTTTCACGAACACATTTGCTCATATGATGTAAATATTCTCATGATATGGCAAGTACTTAAGCAATTCATAATAAGATACATGCAAATAAAGTCATCTAATAGCTGCGTCAATCATGAAAGAGATACCAACAAACTAATAACAAGCATCATGAAACACTTCAATAAGCAGGATTGCAATGTTCATAGAAAGATATGATAAAGTGGTATCTCGCTTGCCTGTATTTGTACAGCAAAACATAAATGCCCAGGCACCTCTGAAGTTCATAGAAAGACTAGAAGTAAAATTGTCAAAGATAAAAGCATCAAAGTTATACCACAACTGATCATATTTTGGGACAAGCATATTATACTAAGAATGACAGTTATGCTCTCAAGAAGGTGCTCAAAGAAAGGATGGTGACTCAACATAAAAGTAAAAGATTGACCCTTCGCAGAGGGAAGCAGGGATTAACATGTGCTAGAGCTTTTCATTTTTTCAAAGACAGAAGTAAAATTATTTTGAGAGGTGTTTGTTGTTGTCAACGAATGATAGTGGGTACTCTAACCACCTCGCCAACCAGACTCTCAAGAGCGGCTCCCATGAAGGACGTCATCTCTACCAGCAAGGTAGATCATCCCTCTTCTCTTTTGTTTACACATGCATTTTAGTTTCATTATGGATGACACTCCCCCCAACCTTTGCTTACACAAGCCATGGCTAACCGAATCCTCGGGTGCCTTCCAACATTCACATACCATGGGGGAGTATCTATTTGCAGGTTAAGTTGCTTACTGATGAATCAGAGCAAAACACGTGAAGAGAATTATTAATGAAGGTTAATTAATTGGGGCTGGGAACCCCGTTGCCAGCTCTTTTTGCAAAATTATTGGATAAGCGGATGTGCCACTAGTCCATTGATGAAAGTCTGTCAGGAGTAAATGACAAGGTTGAAAGATAAAACACCACATACTTCCTCATGAGCTATAAAACATCAACACAAATTGAGAAGTAGTTTGAAGGTTTAAAGGTAGCACATGAGAATTTACTTGGAATGGTTTGAAATGCCATGCATAGGTATTTATGGTGGACACTTTGGAATAACTTGGTTTTCAGGTATTTGGAAGCACGAGCAGCGTTCCCGCTCAGTACAAGTGAAGGCTAGCAATAGACTGGGAAGCGACAATCAAGAGAGCAATAACTGTCATAATCATGCTTGCGACAAAATAAAATTAACGGAGGCATAAAAGTGATACAAGAACTCTGAAGCAAAGTAAATCATCGAGGCTTAATTGACTTTTGTTCAGTCATGTGCATGCGTGAGCATGTGCCAAGTCGATTCAAGTGAATTATTCAGAGGAGGATACCACAATGTCATACCTATCTATGAATAAAACAATGCAAGCAAATATTCATGACATGCTACTCATTATTAATAGATTGGAACTAATCATGAGAGATCATGAACTACTAGACTTTCATTAAATGACATATACCTCACATGAACCAACTAAGCATGCTCACATGGATGAGTATATGTACAAAAATGAAAACAAATAGAGTTCATACCAGCCTCTCACCACATCAGAGTTGTCGTAGATCGTCATTATTGCCTTTCACTTGTGCAGCTTGAATAATAATATGGAATGAAACCAAGCTCCAACCACCGGAGACCGCTGAACTCCCTAATGAACTTTACAAAACCAAAGAAGAACAACAAATATTTTTGGTGTTTTCGGGTTAGAAACAAGAACAAAAGGAAACAAGCAAACAAAGCAAAATCTTTTTGGATTTTCTCATAGCAAACCAACGATAGCAAATAAGGTAAAATAGGAGCAAAGAACCAAATAAACAAATGGTGAAGAGAAACAACAGAAATATTTTTGGTCTTTTTGTGTTTTAGGAAAGAAACAAAGCAAAAACAAGAGAATGAAAACTAAAAGAAACACAGAAAAGCAGGATGGCAGAAATCTGCCAAAACCTGACAGCAGTACAGAAATCGATTTTTACAAAAATCTTCCATTGCTCAATTCGAAAAGTGTTCAACTAATGAAAGTTAGATAACAACCTGGGGGACATGCACAAAAATTTTCAACTCAAAATAACGTTCTGGCTGTGCGTACGAATTTTTTTGGTAACAGCCCAGAATCTGTTTTTGGACAGCACTTCCCCAAATATCATCTCCCTCTCATTAGAAAACCACTCTAAGAACTAAACAAGTATGTACAAGTATCCAGCAACCATAATATGCAAAGAATGAGTGATGCCGGTATACCTCCCCCAAGCTTAGGCTTTTGGCCTAAGTGGAGTTCATTCCCACGGTCCCCATGAAGTGGTGTCTCCGTAGTATGACGAAGAAGGACCCTGTTCTGGGTATGTGCTGGAAGAAGCAACGGATACGTGACGGTGTAGTCGTAGGAGGGCTCGGCGTCCTCGGAGTCATGCTGCTGGTGGAAGCCTTGTATCTTCAGTTGCTCATCCACCTCCTCCTTAGAGCGCGACCATGGTTTCCTGTGAACACTGAACAAATCGGTTTGGGGCAAGAGGACTTCCCTCTCATCCCCGTCAGCAAATAACATTCTATAGACAATATTATCCATACTAGAGTCAGTTGTAACAAATTGGTGACTCTTCATAGCAGCAATATCTAACCTAACAGGGGTTAGTTCCACATCAGTAGGGTCAAGAGGAAGATCTAGATGTGCCAAAATACGCGATGCAATTATTCCTCCAAAAATAGGCCCCTTGTTAGACAAACGGCGAGCAACAAGAGCACCAAGATGATAAGGTGTCTCTCCAGTGAGTGCAGCAATTAAGAAAGCAAGATGATAACTAGAAATATTACTAGTATTCTCCCTACCAAGAATGCTAGTAGCAAGGTAATAAGCAAAATACTTAATGGCGGGGAGTTGGATGTTTCTTATCTTGCCACGCTGAATGGTGCGGCAATCATCATTGGTGATTTCTCGATAGAGCTCCAGCAAAGCCTTGGGGTTGTCCTCGATCTTCTTTGCTGTACCTACAGGGGCAATATCCAATGCAGCACAAAAATCCTTCAACTTCATAGTAACAGGATTACCATAGATCCTGAATGCAACTGTCGGGTGAAAGTGCTTGTTGTTGAACTTGAAGCTCTCCACAAAGATTTTAGTGAGCATGTAGTATTGCTTCCTCTCATCCTCCATATAGGTGGTTAAACCCGCCTTACTGACGAGAGTCAAGAAATCATCCAGCAACCCTGCATTGCTCAAAAAGTTATAACATGGGAAAGATGAAGCATTAGGGGCTCCATTGTCTTCTTCGGGTTCGAAGCTCGGTGCAATGACGTCCTCATTGTAGGATCGTCTAATCCGAGTGGATGCCCTTGAGGGCCTCCCCGTGCTCGTCGTCTCTCTTTCGAACACCTCTCCAAAGTTGTAGTTGTCCATTTTCCTTTTCTGAAATTTTTCAACAATCATTATAAAATTTGATTTCAAGGTATATAATTGAGGGAAACTACTATAGGAACTTGCTAGAGTACTAATCATGCATCAAAACTAGTTTCTACCACTTAGAACAAGCATGCAAGCTCACTAAACATGTTACCTACAGCAGCAAAATATTCAAGATATACTCAACCAAACAAAATTCTAATTGGATAATCAAAGGAGTCACATACCGGAGAGCAAATGTGCCAAATTTCAGACAGAAATCTGAGCTGAGCAAAGAGATCGAGAAATCTCGAGTTCTTGAGCAGAAACGCGAGTGAGAGAAAGTGAGAGTTTTTTCGGGAGAGAGAGTGCAATGAGTGAAAGAGATGATGAAGTGGGGCAAGGAGGGGCCCACACAACAGGGTGGCGCGCCCCCCTTGCTGGCCGCGCCGGCCTGTGGGGTGCCACCCTGGGGTGCCCCACTGGTCATCCCCAGGTGCTCCCAGGTGCCCCTTCGAAAAATAAGACTACCAGTATAATTTTTGTAAATTTTTGAGAACTTCGAAAAATGCACATTTCTGGGTGTTAAAGTAATTATTACAGCGCAGGAAAATGATTTCCAAAATCTTAAACAACTAAAGCATCTTGCAAAACAAAAAGTGCTACAGCAAGTAAAACAAGTGGAGGAAGAAAGAAATGTTGTTTAGCTCTCTTATGCATTAAAATATACTTGTTAACAAGGTTGATCAAGTCTTGCTACCAAATAAATTTTATATGACATAAGAAGAAATAAACCTCAAATCAATCATGTTACCTTATATTGAATTGATATGGATCCAATCACAAGAGTTCGATATTCTTCTTTAGGCTCATATATAGGACAATCAAATGATCCCACCTTGATAGTTTTCACATTACAAATTGTATTAACTCCATATACTTTATCAATCTTCTTTGGAAAATAGACAGTATGTTCCTTGTCATCAACATTGAAAGTAACTTTTCCTTTATTGCAATCAATAACAGCCCCTGCAGTATTAAGAAAGGGTCTTCCAAGAATAATAGACATATTATCATCTTCAGGCATTTCCAACACAACAAAATCAGTTAATATTAAGCAATGTTGAGTAACTTGAACAGGAACATTTTCACATACACCAACAGGAATAGCAGTAGATTTATCAGCCATTTGCAAAGATATATCAGTTGGTATCAACTTATCTAAATCAAGTCTCTTGTAAAGAGAAAAAGGCATTACACTAACTCCTGCTCCCAAATCACATAGAGCAGTTCTAACATAATTATTCTTGATAGAACAAGGAATAGTCGGTATACCTGGGTCTCCCAGCTTCTTTGGAACCTTGCCATTGAAAGAGTAATTAGCGAGCATAGTGGAAATCTCCTCATTGGGAATTTTCCTTTTGTTAGAGACAATATCTTTCATATACTTTGAATAAGGAGGCAATTTAATAGCATCAGTCAAAGGGATTTGCAAAAATAAAGGTTTCATCCAATCACAAAATTTATTATAGTGTTCCTCCTCCTTTGATTTCAGTTTCTTAGCAGGAAAAGGCATTTGCTTTTGAACCCAAGGTTCTCTTTCATTACCATGTTTCTTTGTAATAAAATCTTCTTTAGTGTACTTTTTATTTTTAGCATGCTTTTCAGGTTCTTTCTCAATTTCTTCTTTATCAGGAGTATCATTATTATCATTATCTTCATCATGTTCATTACCACTTTCAGTTTCAGCATCAGAAATAGAAATACTATTAGGATCATTAACAGGTTCAGAGGATTCTACAACAGTTTTATGTTTCTTCTTCTTTTTCTTAGAAGGACTACTAGTTTCTTTAGTTCGTTGAGAATCTTGTTCAATTCTTTTGGGGTGCCCTTCAGGATATAGAGGATCCTGGGTAGAAACACCGCCTCTAGTTGTTACTTCATAAGCATGTTTTTCTTCATGAGTATTTTTTAACAAGTCATTTTGCACTTTAGTAAGTTGATCAATTTGAGTTTGAATCATATTAAAATGTTTAACAAGCATCTTAACATCATTGGAGGTTCTCTCCACAATATCATGCAATTTACTAATAGCTTGAGAATTTTCCATTAGATGATTCTCTACTCTCATATTAAAATTATTTTGCTTAACAATATAATTATCAAATTCATCTAAACATTGATCAGGAGGTTTTGAATAAGGGATATCTCCTCTATCAAAGCGTTGAAGGGAATGTACCTCAATTGTGGATGAAGGGGGAATTATCTTACATAGGTCTTCTATAGGAGGCAAATTCTTCACATCTTCAGATTTAATACCTTTCTCCATAAGAGATTTCTTGGCTTCCCTCATATCTTCATCATTTAATTCAATCATACCCCTCTTCTTCAGTATTGGTGTCGGGGTTGGTTCAGGTGTAGACCAATCATCATGATTTTTGCTTATCTTAGCCAATAATTCTTCAGCTTCGTCCGGAGTTCTCTTCCTGAAAACACAATCAGCACAACTATCCAGGTATGCCCTAGACTCAATGGTTAGTCCACTATAAAATATATCAAGTAAATCATGTTTTTCCAAATCATGTCCAGGCCGAGCTCTAATAAGAGAGCAAAATCTTGCCCAAGCTTCAGGCAATTTCTCTCCATCTTCTTGATCAAAACTATAAATTCTCTGCAGAGCAATATGTTGAGCACTAGCGGGAAAGTATTTCCGAAAGAAAACATCAAGCAAACAACTTGGACTATCAATAGAATCAGGAGGCAAATTATTATACCAAATCTTAGCATCATCCTTTAATGAGAAAGGGAAAATCTTAGCAACAAAATAAGTACGCATCTTAACATCATCAGAAAACAAGCTACTTAAAGTAGAAAGCTCATTCATGTGCTCTACAGCACTCTCTTTTTCAGTACCACAAAAAGGTGTTTTCTCAACAATAGATATATGAGATAAATCAAGAGAAAAATCATAATCTTTATCCTTAATGTTTATAGGAGATGTGGCAAATTTAGGATCAGGAGACAATTTATATCTAACAGCATGTTGTGCAATAAGATTTTTAAGGTTACTTGTACTAGTAGTAGCATTGCATTTATCAATAAAATCATCATCAAGTTCCACATAATCTTCATCAAGATCATCAATCTCAGGTGAATTAACAGGTGTAACAGTATTTTCATTAGGAGTTTCAGTATTTTCAATTTGTCTAGACCTAGCAATTGTAGCATCTAGAAAAGGACCTAATGAACCAGTATTATCAAGCACAGTAGAAGCATCATCAAAATTATCAGAGGAATTTTCAGATTCAGCAGAAATACCAACACGTGAAGCTTGTGGTGGTGAAACAAGTTGACTTATCACAGATGGTGAATCAAGAGCAGCAGAGGTACTCAGAGTTGTACCTTTTCTTGTAGTGGATGGTAATATGGCGACTTTAGTATCGCGAGGTTTACCCATGATGGAGGATTTGCAGCGAACAATATCAATCCAAGTGAACTTGCAAATAAAGCTATGCTCCCCGGCAACGGCGCCAGAAAATAGTCTTGATGACCCACAAGTATAGGGGATCGCAACAGTCTTCGAGGGAAGTATTACCCAATTTATTGATTCGACACAAGGGGAGACAAAGAATACTTGTAAGCCTTAACAGCGGAGTTGTCAATTCAGCTGCACCTGGAAACAGACTTGCTCGCAAGAGTTTATCAGTAGCAACAGTTTTATAGCAGTAGGAATAGTGAAATAACAGCAGCGGTGAAATAAAGACAGCAGTAGTGATTATAGTAAACAGCAGGATTAAAATATTGTAGGCACAGGGATGGATGAACGGGCGTTGCATGGATGAGAGAATTCATATAACAATCATGGTAGGGCATTTGCAGGTAATAATAAAGCGGTATCCAAGTACTAATCAATCCATAGGCATGTGTTCCGTATATAGTCGTACGTGCTCGCAATGAGACACTTGCACAACATCTTTTGTCCTACCAGCCGGTGGCAGCCGGGCCTCTAGGGAAACTACTGGAAATTAAGGTACTCCTTTTAATAGAGTACCGGAGCAAAGCATTAACACTCCGTGAACACATGTGATCCTCACATCACTGCCTTCCCCTCCGGTTGTCCCAATTTCTGTCACTTTGGGGCCTCGGGTTCCGGACAGCAACGTGTGTATACAACTTGCAGGTAAGATCATAAAACAATGCATATCATGATGAAACAATAACATGTTCAGATCTGAGATCATGGCACTCGGGCCCTAGTGACAAGCATTAAGCATAACAAGTTGCAACAATATCATAAAAGTAACATCTACGGATATTAGGCACCATGCCCTAACAATCTTATGACTACTAGTAAAATTGCCCGTGCGCTTCACCGGGAGAAGTTTAAACCATATGTGTTGATGATTCTCCTATTTATCATGATAGTAGATGTTGGTCACGTTTTCCCCTATTCATAGCAAACATAATCAATCCTGGAAATATTATACTGTGAGTTCCACCCTGTACCAATTTGTAATACTGCATATTTATAATGATGGTGGTCACATTTTCCCCTATTCATGGCGAACATAAGCAATCCTGGAAATATTATACCGTGAGATCCACCCTGTACCTATTTGTAATACTGCATACTTATAATGATGGTGGTCGCCACCCTTAAATTTCGAAATATATAAAACCAAACGAATTTACAGCTAGTACACATATAATATTGTAATAACGGTTTTAAAATTTATTACTAAAAATGTTTGTGGAATTGAATTTTTGCACGAAAATAATTTTCATTACAACTCCCGGAAATAATATAATCTATCACTCTCTCTATATATTTCTTATTTGCGTTGTAGCTCATTGGATATAGAAATAGAAATTCTTCACTTACAGATAGGCCCCACAGATGTATTATTATATTTCACAAGGGAAAGAATAAAATTAGGAGATAGATTGGACCATTTTTGAATGAACTTTTTGGGTTTGTATCTCGGAGGAGCTAGAGATCAGAATAAAAGATAATTAAAAAATGTAGTAAAATAAATCTGACCATCACACATGAAGAGAAGTTATTACCATATCAGGCCGCATCGCCATCTGGATCTCAGAGTTTCGTGTTTAGGATCCCACAGGATACCACAATACTCATTGGAGAGATGAACTTTTACTAGCTATCTGATGATGTCATGGTACCGCAACAACATTACAAGCTCTTCCATGTAACTTAAGCTCATGGCTCTGCAAGTGCATTTTATCACATACGCCGAATGATAAAATAAGCGTTTGATGCAATGGCCTCTTCCACACAACCACCAGCTTGGCGGCTGGTCTGAATCCCCTCCTGAGGTTTCTATTGACTTCGAGGAGAAGCTACCTTGGCTCCTTGGTGATGTACGGTACCCTGGAATGGACGAGATGTGGATCGTCTGGTGCTTAATCTCTGCTGAAGCAAGTAGGAACCAGCTACACTGTCCCGCGTATGTGAAAGGAGCAGCGATGTGTCCCGCTGGCCGTGGATTTCCCTGTGCGCGGATAGGAATAGGAGGCAGCAGGAGGTTGCGCATAGCTCGGCGGCGTTGTACACTTTCCGGCGCGCAGTCCGGCGTCCTGATTCCTCCGCCCCAGCAAATGGCGACGTGCAGTGCCTCCGTCACCGTGGTCGCTCATGGACCATGGTGCTTGGCCACCTTCACTACCTCGCGGGGGTACCTGCGTCACTGAGCCTTGCGCCACCTCGCGCGGCACCACGACTCGCTGGTGCAACTCCTCCCCGGCGTTCTCCTGGTGGTCACCTCCTCGGCCGAAGCATCTGGAGTTTACGGCGTTCCCGTGACATCGACTTCGCCACACACCCAATCACCCGCACGCTCGGCCTGGCCATCCCCGAGGGCGCCTACGGAATCATCTTGATGTGTGGAGGCAGATTTGCAGGATCTGCAACATCGGACTGCTGAGCTCCTAGGCAGCTGATTCGGGCGGTGGGGGAGCCAGAGACCTAGCGTCGGTGGCACGGCTGAGGCAAACCACACAGAAGCTGCTAGGGAGTACGTTGCCAACTCGTCAGTATACAGCATTATCGCGAGCAGGTCCAAGAAGTGAGATGGCAGGGGATGCACGGCACGGGCCACGGGGCCTCGCCATAGGGCGCTGCTGGTTTGTCTCCGTCCTCGTCGCGTGCGTCGGGCTGGAGACCTAATCGATCCTTCTCTGGATGCAATCCGTCGCTGGTCGGGCTGATGACATATATAGAAGCACGATGCAGCCCCGTCTGCTTTAATTCGCATTGGACTCTGCTTTTGATACGTACGCAACGTACACGTACGTGCTAAGGTGAGCTACACAGATCGGTGTCCCTTGCAAGCCAAGGGCTGCCGGAAGACGTTGGGCCTAAAAGTTTATTTGGCCCGTTTGTGACACCAGGCAGCCACCTATTGCAATTTAATAGTAAAGATTACATGATCAATCTCATCCAATCCCTACCATCCCCTTCAGCCTAAAGCGGGGGAATTACTCACACATGGATGGGGGAAACATGGCTGGTCGATGGAGAGGCGTCGGTGGTGATGGCGGCGATGATCCCCTCCATTCCCCGTCCGGCGGAGTGCCAGAACGGAGTTTCTGGTCCCGAGGCGGAGTTTCGCGATGGCGGCGGCGTACTGGATGGTTTCTGGAAATATCGTCGAACCCCCTGGCGTTTTTAGATCGAAACCCTTAAGTAGTCCAAAGGGGGGCGTCAGAGGCTGGCCGAGGCGGCCACACGCTAGGGCGCCCCCCTACAGGCCGCGCCGGCCTAGTGTCTGGGGGGCCTGGGCCTCCCCCAGGCCTGCCCTTCTGGCTCCGTGATTCTTCTGGAAAAATAAGCCCTTCGACATAAATTCCGAGGATTTTCCTGAAAGTTGAATTTCTGCACAAAAACGAGACACCAGAGCAATTCTGCTGAAAACAGCGTTAGTCCGTGTTAGTTGTATCCAAAATACACAAATTAGAGGCAAAACAATAGCAAAAGTGTTCGGGAAAGTAGATACGTTTTGGACGTATCATAGCTCGTGTGACAAGTTTAAATAAATTTGTACTGCAGGGATAGCAAAGCGATAGCATGCAGGAACTAATAGTAGTCAGTTATTTTGTTAGCTTACGACGAAGTAGATAGAAATAACAATGGCATCACCTGTAGTACAGGGAATGCAAACCAACATGTTCAGGGAGAACAAAATTGGCATGAACAACGACTGAGCAAGATAGAAGTTATGATGGCTACATCTACAGAGCAGGGAATGCAAACCAAAATGTTCAATCGCTTAAAGTTAGCAATGAACTAGAAAATAGCAAGGTGTTACGGTCATAGCTAGGAATGAACTAAAAGAGCTTCAGACAAACAAGCATCTGAACCCAGAACATGGCGCTAAAACAAGGGACTTACATTAGGAGAAGCACTTTGTGGGAGTCACAGCAGATCTTCCTGGGGTTGATAGATCCGGTGATGAAGTACACTACATGTGCTACTTGGGGTTGGAGAGACGGCCATTACACTTCATGGTTACTCATCTCATCTGCAAAAACGTAACGGCGCGTCGTTAGCACAAATAGGTTCCCCCAAGATTAAACAAGAACTTGCAGGCAAGCAATAGAAAAGCGACAATAGAAGAGTTTAGATCATGCACGGCGCCGGTGAAGCAGATCCGGTTCATGCACATCGGTGTCGGTGAGCTAGATCCGATGCGGTGGACGACGGATCCGGCGAAGCGGCTCCGGTGGGGTGGACGATACCGCAGCTGAAGCGACTGCGGTAGACTGCTGGATGAGCATATGGTTTCGAGGTTCGGCGGGGATGATCCGGTCCGGTTGATGACGGCGTCGATGAAGCGGCTCCGGCAGACAGCCGGATGAGGAGGATCGCGAGGCCTCGGGTAGGCCAGGGAAGTCCGGCGGGGATGTTCCGGTGCGGTGGTGGTGAGAGACGGACTTGGGAATTTCGGTGGATGGTCTGAGGGAAATGATTTTTTTTGGGAGGGTTTCCGGGCTAGGGAGGTGGTGATCGAAAAAATGACGGGCAAACCCCCCACCAACCGACTTTGTTGTCATCTCCACAGGGGTAGAATGGGAATTTGGAAGCGTGTGAAATATTTGTATTTTGTGGGCGGGAAGTTTTGCCGCTATGAGATTTTGAATTTGGCTAAGGTCCAAGTATAATGATAAAAAATTGTGAGACCGTACTAGTACCTCTGTTCAAGGCCGAGTGCAAAATCAAATCATCATCACGTTGAATATAGGTCACTACCATGATCATGATCTATCTTCTTAATCCCATTCAAAAATAATGATAAAAAATTGTGAGACCGTACTAGTACTTCTGTTCAAGGCCGAGTGCAACATCAAATCATCATCACGTTGAAAATTTGTTACCATGATCATGATCTATCTCTGAAATTGGCGCATCCGCTAAATCTTGCAAAGTATAATGATAAAAAATTGTGAGAGCATACTAGTACTTCTGTTCAAGTCCGAGTGCAACATCAAATCATCATCACGTTGAAAATTTGTTACCATGATCATGATCTATCTCTGAAATTGGTGCATCCGCTAAATCTTGCAAAGTATAATGATAAAAAAATTGTGAGACAGTACTAGTACTTCTGTTCAAGGTCGAGTGCAACATCAAATCATCATCACGTTGAAAATTTGTTACCATGATCATGATCTATCTCTGAAATTGGCGCATCCGCTAAATCTTGCAAAGTATAATGATAAAAAAATTGTGAGACCATACTAGTACTTCTGTTCAAGTCGAGTGCAACATCAAATCATCATCACGTTAAAAATTCAAGATATCTCATGATCATGACTATCTCTGAAATTGGCGCATCCGCTATAACTTTAAAAGGTATAATGAAACGAGATAAAAAAGGCAATTATTCGGCAATATAATTGGTAAAAAATAATCGAGTTATCACACCTTTTTTGTAGTATACTAAGGATGACATGTGGGACCCATAAGCCAACAACGTCCCTCAAAGTTTAAAAGGTAAATTCAAATGTAAGGGACCAAAAAAAGGCAAGTATCCACAATATCTCGGGTTAAAAATAGGGATTTCTATTTTCGTGCCCTCGGGTCCTTAGTTGTACTCAGTTTTCCCCTGCTCCTTAGTTTTTCCTTAGTTTTCCCCAATCCCTTGTCTGAAACCCGCAGAAGGAGCTCGGACGGAGGATTCCCGTTTAGTTGACGTTGGTTGGTGCTGGCAAGTGGGGCCGCTGTTGGTGCCCCGCAGTGGACACGTCTCCACTTATCCAGATCATCGTGGGACCCACAACTTGTCCACGTTAGCGCGCCGGACCCACAGCTTACCCAGGTGACCGTTGCAAAATGGGAGCCCGAGCCAGCCCCGCGCCCGTGCCCGTGCCATTGCTTCCCCTTTCTTTCCCCGCGCCCCATTGTTCTTCTTCTCCGCCAGCGGCAGCCCTTCTCCGGCAGGCGGGTGATGTCTAGTTTCTCTTCGACCTCCCGTTCTTCATGGCCGCAGTATGGACCCGTGCCTTTGACAAGATGCCCTGACTGCCCACGCCAGGAGCCTCTGAAGCGGTCGATCTGTAAGACGGACGACAACGGCAACCGTGGACGTGAGTTCCTTGCATGCGAGAGCTTGCCATATAGAGAGGGGGATAAGGTTAGATCTCGCTCCAATTTCTCTGTTTTCTCTCGATTTTCTTGCTATTCCCTCGAATTTGGGATTTAGGGTTCACGTTGTTGTTTTCAGATCCTGAAGAAATGCAGGCATTTCGAGTGGATCGATGTGTACGTTCAGAGGCTTCAATTGCAGGAATCAATTGGCGCTATTGGGGAGCGCAATTTGGGAGGGGGGACTTGCTGTAGAGAATGCGGCGGAGAGAGGAGCCGTTCCGATTATGCCTAATGCTCCCAATGCAGGACTGGTGGAAGTGAAGGGAGAACTGAAGAAAATGAACAAGCAGTTAAGGCAGCTGATCGAGTTGAAGAAGCAAGCTAATCTGATGGCTGGTTGTTTTTTTGTTGTATAATTGCGATCGGATTCTTATCATTGCTCACCAGGCGCTAGAAGTTGTTACAAGGGATACCTTGTTACAAATCCATTATTCAGTTACATGTACTTGTAGTTGTTTTCAAAGTTAGTGTGTGCATTCACCGAAATTACCAACTATATTCCCTAAAAGAAAAGGAATGCTAAAGAAAGTTGATAATTGTTAGAGGGGTGACAAATAATCCATTCACCGAAATCCCCCAAATATGCCAAATATGTATGTCTCATGTTTCTACCAAAATTACCAAAACTATATTCCCAACTATATTCCCTAAAAGAAAAGGAAAGCTAAAGATAGTTGATAATTGTTAGAGGGGTGACAATAATGCATTCACCGAAATCCGCAAATATGTATGCCTCATGTTTATACCAAAATTATACCACTTTTGGGCCGTTTCAAATTACCAAAACTATATCCCAAACTATATTCCCTAAAAGAAAAGGAAAGCTAAAGATAGTTGATAATTGTTAGAGGGGTGACAAATAATGCATTCACCGAAATCCGCAAATATGTATGCCTCATGTTTATACCAAAATTATACCACTTTTGGGCCGTTTCAAATTACCAAAACTATATCCCAAACTATATTCCCTAAAAGAAAAGGAATGCTAAAGATAGTTGATAATTGTTAGAGGGGTGACAAATAATGCATTCACCGAAATCCGCAAATATGTATGCCTCATGTTTATACCAAAATTATACCACTTTTGGGCCGTTTCAAATTACCAAAACTATATCCCAAACTATATTCCCTAAAAGAAAAGGAAAGCTAAAGATAGTTGATAATTGTTAGAGGGGTGACAAATAATGCAATCCCCGAAATCCGCAAAGAGAGAGAGAGGGGTGGCCACGAAGAGAGAGAGGGGGTTGCCACGAAGAGACGGAGAGGGGTATACTGCCCGTTAGATCAGTGGATCAACGGTTCGTGGAGTCGATCCGTGTGACAACGGCTCAACCAATCAGGATAAGTTTGGGCTTCTGAGAGCATTTGTGACAGTACTTGAGGGCAAAACTGAGTAGTACTAAGAATCCAAGGGCACATAAATAGTAAATAGACTAAGGGATTCAAACAAAAGAATTACAAAATGAAAAATGCGTGTTTTGTACAATATAATTCATATTGGGCTACATCAAATTATTTGCAATTCAAATATACATGAGTGTGACAATTATGGCATCATTTAGACAAACTATGTTTTTGGGGAAGATGTTTTGCAAAGGGGTTTGAGTGGAAAACCATGCATCTTCATAGCTACTAGTGATTCTGAGAAGTGGCAATTTGTGGTAAAACTTGATTTATATATGTTTGTTAAGGTTTTCTAGGTGGCAGGTTGCGTAGGAAGACTCCATGAGTAGGTGCCACTATGTTTTTATTTTTTTGGATTTTTTTGCGCATGAAATGACTCAATTAGCTATGTTAATCTCATTTGTTGACTCTCTGTTGACCAGCTACTTGAGGGTAAAACTGAGTATATTGCACTTGCCAGTCTAAGTACTCGAGGGGAAAACTGAGTACAGATAAAATTTCTGTATAAGGCCCGAGGTTATAACTGAGTACACCAAACGTCCCAGGGTTAGACTCGTGTCGCGGTGCACGCTGCAGCCGTGCATAGCGGACGCGTGTTGCGGTACACGCCACCTTCGTCTTTATAGAGCCCCTCTTTCTCTCCCTCGACGCACGTTCTCACTGCAACCGCCTCTCCTGTCCCATCATCTTCTCCACAACCGAAGAAAAAACCCCGAAGAAAACCGCCGGCGATGGAGAAGAATGAGATGCCCATTGTCGGCGCATCGGCGCATCGCCGCCCCCGTCCAGGCCCCTGTCGCTGCTTCCAACGTAGCAGCCGGCGCATCAGCCGCCGGCGCATCGGCCGCCGCCACCGTCCAGGCCCCCGTCGCTTGGGACCCGTACGAACCAGTGCAGTACGTCGCGCCGGAGAACCCCTACGACACCAGCATCGTCGACGACGAGCCGGAGGTAACCCTTTGTTCCCTTGTTCTTATCCCATTTCAATCCTTTTGTGTTAGATCTAGCGTTATTACGGTTCGTCTGTTCCTAGTTCAATCCATTTGTGTTAGATCTTGCGTTATTACGGTTCGTCTGTTCCTAGTTCAATCCTTTTGTGTTAGATCTTGCGTTATTAGTGTTTGTGATTTGCTTTTGTTTAAGATTTGTGCCGATGATGATGAATATTTGGGCACAAATTGATTCAGGGTTTGGTCAGTAAACAATTGGTGTGTACAAATTTGTTGTGCATGATCTTTGGTTTACTGACTCAAATCCTGGATATAAGTGTGTCCAATGTAACTGAGGCTACCTCTTTTTTTCGAGCCCATATTATCATGCATGATCTTTTGTTCACTCTCTGTTCCATCATCGTTGCAATTGACTCCGTGTTTTTTGCACGATCTTTGGTGCTACGTGACAGGTGCAGAGCAGCGACGTCGACAGCGACGACGAGTCCAACGTATCTATAATTTCTGATGTTCCATGCTTGTTTTATGACAATACCTACATGTTTTGTTCACACTTTATATCGTTTTGATGCGTTTTCCGGAACTAACCTATTGACGAGATGCCAGCGGCCTGTTTTCTGCTGTTTTTGGTTTCAGAAATCCTAGTAAGGAAATATTCTCTGAATCGGACGAAATCAACGCCCAGCATCTTAGGATCACGCGAAGCTTCCGAACACCCGAGAGGCCGAGGGGGCCACCTCAGACACTACTGGCGCGGGGGGGGCCCGCGCCCTGTTGTGTCGTCGCCTCGTTGACCTTCTGACGCCGCCTCTTCGCCTATATAAAGGTCCCTGACCTAAAACACGATAGGGAATAAGCCACGGTACGCGAAACCTTCTAGAGCCGCCGCCATCGCGAAGCCAAGATCTGGGGGACAGGAGTCTCTGTTCCGGCACGCCCGGGACGGGGAAGTGCCCCCGGAAGGCTTCTCCATCGACACCACCGCCATCTTCATCACCGCTGCTGTCTCCCATGAGGAGGGAGTAGTTCTCCATCGAGGCTCGGGGCTGTACCGGTAGCTATGTGGTTCATCTCTCTCTTATGTACTTCAATACAATAATCTCATGAGCTGCCTTACATGATTGAGATTCATATGATGATGCTTGTAATATAGATGTCATTATGCTAGTCAAGTGGGTTTTACTTATGTGATCTCCGGAGACTCCTTGTCCCACGTGTGTAAAGGTGACAGTGTGTGCACCGTGTGGGTCTCTTAGGCTATATTTCACAGAATACTTATTCACTGTTATGAATGGCATAGTGAAGTGCTTATTTATATCCCTTTATGATTGCAATGTGCTTTGTATCGCTACTAGTTTATGTGCTACTCATGTGATGTTATTAAAGTAGTCTATTCCTCCTGCATGGTGTAATGGTGACAGTGTGTGCATCGTGTAGTTCTTGTCGTAGATTATGATCATAATCTCTTGTAGGTTATGGAGTTGATTATCGCTATGATAGTATTGATGTGATCTATGCCTCCTTCATAGTGTGATGGTGACAGTGTGCATGCTATGTTAGTACTTGGTCTATTTTGCAAAGATCTATTATACTCTAAGGTTACTTAAACATGAATATCGAATGTTGTGGCGCTTGTTAACTCCGGCTTGAGGGAGCTCTTGTAGCCCTACACAATTAGTGGTGTTCATCATCAAACAAGAGTGTATGTAGCACAAATGAGAGAAGTTATTATTTATTATGCGATCAATGTTGAGAGTGTCCACTAGTGAAAGTATGATCCCTAGGCCTTGCTTCCACCACAAAGAATTGCTTCCTACGCCAGCAAGCTATTTTCTGGCGCCGCTTGTTTACTGTTTTACTGCATCTTTACTTTCTGCAATATTACCACCATCTATACCACCTGTGTTTTACTATCTCTTCGCCGAACTAGTGCACCTATACATCTGACAAGTGTATTAGGTGTGTTGGGGACACACGAGACTTCTTGTATTGTGATCGCAGGGTTGCTTGAGAGGGATATCTTTGACCTCTTCCTCCCTGAGTTCGATAAACCTTGGGTGATCCACTTAAGGGAAAACTTGCTGCTGTTCTACAAACCTCTGCTCTTGGAGGCCCAACACTGTCTACAAGAATAGAAGCACCCGTAGACATCAAGCTATTTTCTGGCGCCGTTGCCGGGGAGGAAAGGTAAAAGGTACTCACACTCCGGATCTTGGCTACTAAGCTATTTTCCGGCGCCGTTGTAAGTACTCGAAGCTATTTCCTTTAGATCCTGCAATTGCATCTTTTGGTTTCTTGTTTACACTAGTTAGGCATAATGGAAAGCAACAATGAGCTTCTTATTCTATTTCCTGAGTTAAGACATGGATTGTTTGCTGCGAAAATTAAAAAACCTATGGAATCTTACCAGCTGCGGTGACCCAGCATACCACTGCATGTTGTAGTATACAAGTCGTTGATATGATCTTCATGAAGGGACTTCTTCACAAATATCACATCCCTCAGAGTGGTACAACAGAAACATTGCAGGTCATAACACTCGATAATATATTACAATCATGGTCTTAACAAGTTGGTATTCTCACAGGTCCGATGAGAACACCCTACAACATAAGTACTATTACAAACCAACATAGATATGAAAAGAGCTCAGCAACTTATTTAAGTATGCCACTACGCTGCTCGGCTCTATGATACTAAGGTATATCACTACTCCTCCACCTCCATGTCATCGGGTCCGTAGACTATCCCATAGTCTACTCCTTCAACTCCTCCGGAAAGATCAGGTTCCTCGTAGACCAGCTCGTAGCTTCCTTCTGGTGCTCCATCGGTGATGGCCTCCACTTCCGTATCACAGTCTAGCAAGGGTGTCGAAAGAAAGTGAGTACAGAGGTACTCAGCAAGTTCTAAAAGAGTAGAAGGTGTGATACGTCCAATTTGCATCACTATTTTGTATCATAATTTGCTGTTATTCATTGATATATTTCATATTGGGACACAATACTTATGTTATTTCATCTATTTTGCATGTTTCATCATCATTGGAGGATCAAGCACCGGAGCCAGGATTCTGCTGGAAAAAGCACCGTCAGAACGCAATATTTCGGAAGATCAACTGTGGAAGGGAATTTCACGTAAATTCCTATTTTTCCAGATGACGGAGGAGCCAAAAGGGGAGCAGAGAGCCATGTGGGCCCAGACCACGGGCGGCGCGGCCCAAGGCTGGCCGCGCCACCCCGTGCTCGGGGGCCCCACAGCCTCTTTCGCCTCCTTTTCTTCGCGTACTCCTTCGTCCCGAAAACCTAAGCCACGAGAGGACCTCACGAAGGGTTACAGCCGCCTCTGCGGCGGAGAACACCAGAGAGAAAAGAGCTCTCCGGCGGGCAGGAATCCGCCGGGGAAATTCCCTCCGGAGGGGAAATCGACGCCATCGCCATCGTCATCGAGCTGGACATCATCTCCATCATCATCATCATCATCTCCACCATCTACACCGCCATCACCACCGCTGCACCTCGTCATCGCTGTAGCAATTCGGGTTAAATCTTGATTGTTTGATAGGGGAAACTCTCCCGGTGTTATTCTATACTTGTTGTAGATGCTATTGAGTGAAACCATTGAACCAAGGTTTATGTTCAGATTGTTATTCATCATCATATCACCTCTGATTGTATTCCATATGATGTCTCGTGAGTAGTTCGTTTAGTTCTTGAGGACATGGGTGAAGTCTAAATGTTAGTAGTGAATTATGGTTGAGTAATATTCAATGTTATGATATTTAAGTTGTGGTGTCATTCTTCTAGTGGTGTCGTGTGAACGTCGACTACACGATACTTCACCATTTATGGGCCTAGGGGAGTGCATCTTGTATTCGGTTGCTAATTGCGGGGTTGCCGGAGTGACAGAAACCTGAGCCCCCGTTAGTATATCGATGCAAGAGGGATCGCAGGATCTCAGAGTTTAAGGCTGTGGTTAGATTTATCTTAATTACTTTCTTGTAGTTGCGGATGCTTGCAAGGGGTATAATCACAAGTATGTATTAGTCCTAGGAAGGGCGGTGCATTAGCATAGGTTCACCCACACAACACTTATCAAAACAATGAAGATTATTAAACCACATGAAGCGAAAGTACTAGACTAAAATCCCCGTGTGTCCTCAGGAACGTTTGGTCATTATAAGTAAACAAACCGGCTTGTCCTTTGTGCTAAAAAGGATTGGGCCACTCGCTGCAATTATTTCTCTCGCATTTTATTTACTTGTACTTTATTTATCTGCAATATCAAAACCCCCTGAATACTTGTCTGTGAGCATTTACAGTGAATCCTTCATCGAAACTGCTGCCAACACCTTCTGCTCCTCGTTGGGATCGACATTCTTACTTATCGAAGATACTACGATACACCCCCTATACTTGTGGGTCATCAAGACTATTTTCTGGCGCCGTTGCCGGGGAGTGAAGCGCTATTGGTAAGTGGAATTGGTAAGGAAAACCTTTACTGTTTGTGCTGATTTTATTTCTGCCTGCTGCTATAAATCATTATGGAGAGATCTTCTCTTCAATTTCTATTTGGGAAATCTACTACTACTGCAACGGTAGTGGATGAAGCGCCAGGTGAGGAAGTAGTACCATATAAAATACCTATGAAAATTATTGAACGTGTTATGGATAACCGCTATGAAGGGGATGGAACTGTCCATCCTGGTGATCATTTATTGTTTTTGCATGAATTATGCGGGTTATTCAAATGTGCAGGTATTTCTATGAATGAAGTTAGAAAGAAACTATTCACTATATCGCTGTCTGGTAAAGCGGCGCATTGGTATAAATTGCTGAAGAATGGTGATTCTATTGATTGGGAGGACATTGTGCCTTTATTCTATTCAAAATTTTATCCTCCAAGTGAAATTCACAAAGATCGGAACCGCATATATAATTTTTGGCCTCATGATGGAGAGAGTATCGCCCAAGCTTGGGGGAGATTGAAGTCTTTAATGCTCAAATGCCCCATTCATGAGCTTCCTGGTAATGTTATTATTGATAATTTCTATGCAAGACTTTCTTTTCAAGACAAGACCTTGCTGGATACTTCTTGTTCTGGATCATTTACACGCAAGAATGAAGAGTTTAAAAGAGACCTTCTTGATCGGATCCAAGAAAATACTGAAGGATGGGAGAACGACAAAGATAGAGAATCAGGTATAATTTATGATTATAAATGCATTGAAGCTTTTATGGATACTGATAAATTTCGTAATATGAGTGCTACATATGGTCTTGATTCCCAAGTTGTTGCAAATCTTTATAAAGCTTTTGCCTCTCATTATGAACTGCCTAAGAAGAATTTTGATAAGTATCATGAACCGTATAAAGATAAAGTTGATTCATCTGTAAACAAATGTGTAGTGGTTGAAACTGTTGATAATGTTATTCCTGAAGCTTATATTGAAAAAACTCCTTTCCCTGCTAAAATGAAGGAGTACTCTGTCATATCTAGTGCGGTTAATAAAAGTGAAAAGAAACCTAAAGAACCTGAAGAACAAATTAAAATTGAACCTGCTGTTGCAATAGTTAAAGATCTTGTGACTGAAAATGTGGAGGATGGTCATATTATTTTCTGTGAAGATGCTTCTAATATTGTTTCACATCCTAATAAATCCAAACAAGTTAGTGTTCCTATGCTATCTGTTAGAATTGGTGATCATTGCTATTATGGTTTATGTGATATTGGTGCAAGTGTTAGTGCTATTCCTTATGAGCTTTACACGGAGATTATGCACGAAATTGGTTCTTGTGAACTTGAAGATATTGATGTGGTTATTCATCTGGCTAATAGAGAAACTATTTCTCCAATTGGTATTGTTCGAGATGTGGAAGTTCTATGTGGTAAGATTAAATATCCTGCTGACTTTTTGGTACTTGGTTCTGCTGCTAGTGATCATTGTCCTATCATTTTTGGTAGACCTTTTCTAAATACTTGTGGAGCTATTATAGATTGTAAGAAAGAGAAAATTTTGACTAGATTTGCTGGTGAACCTTATGAATTTAACTTTTCTAAATTTACCAAAACTCCTTATAAAGCTGACTTGCCTAGTAATGATTTTAAAATGGAGCAGTGTGCATCTATTGTTCTTGTTCCTAATAATCCTTTGCAGCAACATTTGGAGAATAGTGAAAGTGAAGCTTTTAGGAAAGAAAGAGATGAGCTTGAGGAAATTTTTCTTCGCCAACCTATTCTCAAGCATGATTTACCGGTGGAAGATTTGGGTACAACACCGCCACCAAAGGAAGATCATGTTTTTGATTTAAAGCCTTTACCTGATAATCTTAAATATGCTCATATTGATGATAAGAAAATATATCCTGTTATTATTAGTTCTAAGCTTTCAGAGATTGAGGAAGAAAGGTTATTGGAAATATTGAAGAAACATCGAGGAGCTATTGGCTATACTCTTGATGATTTGAAAGGGATTTCTCCTTCTATTTGCCAACATGCTATTAATATGGAAGAAGATGCAAAGCCTGTTGTTGAACATCAACGTCGTCTAATTCCGAAGATGAAGGAAGTGGTAAGGAACGAGGTATTAAAACTCCTTGAAGCTGGTATTATATATCCTATTGCTGATAGTAGATGGGTTAGTCCTGTTCATTGTGTTCCTAAGAAAGGAGGAATGACTGTTGTGCCTAATGATAATGATGAGCTTATTCCTCAAAGAATAGTTGTAGGTTATAGAATGTGCATTGATTTTCGAAAAGTTAATAAAGTTACTAAGAAAGATCATTACCCTTTACCCTTTATTGATCAAATGCTAGAAAGGTTATCTAAAAATACTCATTTTTGTTTTCTTGATGGTTATTCTGGGTTTTCACAAATTGCTGTTAAAGCTAAAGATCAAGAGAAAACCACGTTTACTTGTCCTTATGGAACTTATGCTTATAGGCGTATGCCTTTTGGTTTATGTAATGCTCCTGCTACTTTTCAAAGATGCATGTCTGCTATTTTTCATGGTTTTTGCGAAAGTATTGTAGAGGTATTCATGGATGATTTTTCTGTCTATGGGAATTCTTTTGATAATTGCCTGCGAAACCTCGATAAAGTTTTGCAGAGATGTGAAGAAACTAACCTTGTTCTTAATTGGGAGAAATGCCACTTTATGGTTAATGAAGGAATTGTATTGGGACATAAAATTTCCGAGAGAGGTATTGAAGTTGATAGAGCTAAAGTTGAAGCAATTGAGAAGATGCCCTATCCGAGGGATGTTAAAGGTATTCGTAGTGTTCTTGGTCATGCTGGGTTTTATAGGAGATTTATTAAAGATTTCTCTAAAATTTCAAAGCCTCTTACTAATCTTCTTCAAAAAGATGTACCTTTTGTTTTTGATGATGATTGTAAGGAAGCTTTTGAAACTCTAAAGAAAGCCTTAACAACTGCTCCTGTAGTTGAACCTCCTGATTGGAATTTGCCTTTTGAAATTATGTGTGATGCTAGTGATTTTGCTGTAGGCGCTGTTCTTGGACAGCGGGTAGATAAAAAATTAAATGTTATTCATTATGCTAGTAAGACTCTTGATGCTGCTCAAAGAAATTATGCTACAACTGAAAAAGAATTGTTAGCTGTAGTCTTTGCTTGTGATAAGTTTAGACCCTATATTGTTGATTCGAAAGTTACAATTCATACTGATCATGCTGCAATCAGATACCTTATGACAAAGAAAGATGCTAAGCCAAGGCTTATTAGATGGGTACTTCTGTTGCAAGAATTTGATTTACATATTATAGATAGGAAAGGTGCTGATAATCCTGTTGCTGATAATTTGTCTAGATTGGAAAATATTGCTTATGATCCTGTTCCTGTTAATGATAGTTTTCCAAATGAACAATTGGCTGTAATAAAGGTGAGCTCGCGAGAGAGCCCTTGGTATGCAGATTATGCTAACTTTATTGTTTCGAAGTATTTGCCTCCAACCTTTTCAGCTCAGCAAAGGAGGAAATTCTTTTATGACTTGAGGCATTATTTTTGGGATGACCCACACTTGTATAAAGAAGGAGTGGATGGTATTATGCGAAGATGTGTTCCTGAATATGAACAACAGGAGATATTGAATAAATGTCATGGAAGTGTTTATGGAGGACATCACGCTGGAGATAGAACCGCGCAAAAGGTTCTACAATCAGGTTTTTATTGGCCAACACTCTTCAAAGATGCAAGGAAATTTATTTTATCTTGTGATGAATGTCAAAGAGTTGGTAATATCTCTAGACGCAATGAAATGCCTATGAATTATACTCTTGTTATTGAACCATTCGATTGTTGGGGATTCGACTTCATGGGACCTTTCCCTTCTTCAGACGGTAACACTCATATACTTGTCGCTGTTGATTATGTTACTAAATGGGTAGAAGCTATACCTACAAAAAGTGCTGATGGTGAGACCTCTATAAAAATGCTTGTAGATATTATATTTCCTAGATTTGGAGTACCTAGATATATTATGACTGATGGAGGTTCTCATTTTATTCATGGAGGTTTTAGAAAAACTCTTGCTAAGTATGGTATTAATCATAGAATTGCTTCCGCTTATCATCCTCAAACTAGTGGTCAAGTAGAATTATCAAATAGAGAGATTAAAGCTATCTTAGGAAAGACTGTTAATAAATCTAGGAAGAATTGGGCTAGTAAATTGAAAGAAGCATTATGGGCTTATAGAACTGCTTATAAAAATCCTATGGGAATGTCACCTTATAAAATGGTTTATGGAAAAGCTTGTCATTTACCTTTAGAACTAGAGCACAAAGCTTATTGGGCTGTTAGAGAACTAAATAAAGATCCTAAATTAGCCGGTAATAAGAGGTTGTTGCAATTAAGTTCTCTAGATGAATGGAGAAGTGAAGCTTATGAAAATGCTAAACTCTTTAAAGAAAAAGTTAAGAAGTGGCATGATAGAAGGATCATCAAAAGAGAATTTAATGTTGGAGATCAAGTTCTATTGTATCGGTCTCGTCTCAGATTCTTTGCAGGGAAATTACTCTCGAAGTGGGAAGGACCATATGTTGTTGAGGAGGTGTATCGTTCAGGAGCAATTAAAATTAGCTCTCTCCAAGGCAATGCCACACAAGTGGTGAATGGACAAAGACTCAAGCATTATATCTCGGGCGATTCTTATAATGTTGATGTTGATATTATTCAAGTGGAAACACCGGAGGCTTTCATCAAAGGACAAATTGACAGTCCGCCAGAACTGGACTTTGAATAGGTAACAGTATAGGTAATAAAAAGTCCGCGTTTACCTTTCCGAACATTATTTCTGCTGTTTTTAGAAAATATGAAAAATTACGAGTTCGAAACGGAGTGGAAAGGACGCACGAGGGCGTGCCACCATAGGCCGGCGCGGCCTGACCTGGGCCCGCGCCGACCTATGGTCTGGCCGCCTCGTTGCCCCTTTCCGACTCTGGTTCGATCTGGAACCTTCCTTTTGTCGTAAAAATATTTGCTATATAATCCCCCGGACCCCTGGAGGTCCGTAATATCGTTTTCTCGTCGTGTTTTGTTTCGAGCTGTTTTCTGCCAGATTTGTTTTGATCTAGAAGCACCATGGTCTCCAGCAACAAAGACAAGGGGCCTTGGAGGGAAGAGATGGATGAGAGGATCAATAAGGAGAAGGAGAAGATAGCGTCAGCAAAAGGAGAGTGGGAAACTACGAGGAGTAAGCCAATTTTGGTGGGATCGGTTAATACTGGGCGTTCTTTTTCTCATAACTTGCAGGGAGCTCTTCCGCCTGCTCTGGACCTCGATTCTTTCCCTTGTGTGGAGGAAGCAATACGGGTTGCTGATGAGTTTTGTGATCAATATCGTGCTCTAAGGAGGGAAGTGGAGATACTTCAGGAGGAGAACCAGCGACTTCGCAGAATGCTGGAATATTACTCAAATCCCAGCACAAGGCCGTCACCGCCACACTCGGGTAACAATGAGTCTCTTCAGGTTTTGGTGCAGAATTGCAAAATTGAGAAGCTGAAGCTGAAGGAGATCCTTATGAAGCGCGAGAAGAATCCATCACCATCATCACCGAAGGAGTAATTCATCATCGGTATTGGCATCCCCTTGGTTTGTTCCAAGCTTGGGGGAGTGCCGCGGTATCACATCATCATCATTACCTTTATCTTTTACTATCAAGTAGTGTCATATCATGAGTAGGGAAGTTATCATATGAAATAGTATGCAATGTGGAAGTATCTCTCTTAGTTAGTTATCTATGTATCCGTTGGTGTGAGTTATCGTTATGGAATATTAATGAGAAGTCTTATCATTTACTTTTTGCACACCTTATTTTAGTTTGCAATCTCCATTATATGATTACTCTTGACATGAGTATTGATATCACTTTGGGAGCATTAAGTAAATCTATTTGGTTTTGGCAAACTTAGCATTGGTCAATAGCAACAACACCCTGATGTTTAATAGAAGAGAGAAATACACTTAGATACATTACTCCATTATCTCTATGCTTAGTATTCTTAAGTTAAAATTGCTTGTGCTTATGAGAAAGATGCATGATTGTTTCTATCATATGTATATTTGTTTGTTTCCCTCAACCTTTATGCTTGCTATCAAACCTTGCTAGCCAAAGACCTGTATCGAGAGGGAATGCTTCTCATACATCCATGACCTTAGACCAAACCTATGCCATTTGTGTCCACCATACCTACCTACTACATGGTATTTTCTGCCATTCCAAGTAAATACTTCATGTGCTACCTTTAAATTATTCAAACTACTACTCCTTATTTGTGTCAATGTTCTATAGCTCATGAGGAAGTATGTGGTGTTTCATCTTTCAATCTTGTTGGGCGGACTTTCACCAATGGACTAGCGGCACATCCGCTTATCCAATAATAAGAGCTGGCAATGGGGTTCCCAGCCTCAATTAATAACCTTCATTAATAATTCTCTTCACATGTTTTGCTCTGATTCATCAGTAAGCAACTTAATTTTGCAATAGACACTCCTCCATGGTATGTGAATGTTGGAAGGCACCCGAGGATTCGGTTAGCCATGGATTGAGAAAGCCAAGGTTGGGGGAGTGTCATCCATAATAAAACTAAAATACATGTGTAAACAAAAGAGAAGGGGGATGATCTACCTTGCTGGTAGAGATGCCGTCCCTCATGGGAGCCGCTCTTGGAAGGTTCGTTTGGCAAGGGGGTTAGAGTGCCCGCTACCATTCGTTGACAACAACAAACACCGCTCAAAATCTTACTTTTATGCTCTTTATATGATTTCAAAACTTGAAAAGCTCTAGCACATGATTTAATCCCTGCTTCCCTCTGCGAAGGGCCTATCTTTTACTTTTATGTTGAGTCAGTAAACCTATTTCCCTCTATCTCAAGCAAGCAATTGAGTTGTTGTGAACCAACCATTTATGCTATGATTCAGTTAATCATGTCTTTTATACTTTCTTGTTTAGTACCAATTTTATCTGAATGAATATGACCTTGAAGTTATCAATGATTATGAGGAGATTGTTATGCTTAAATATGAAGGCTCAGCTATAAAATCTAATATGAAAGCTTTGCTTAGAAGTACAATCCGTTAGTAGTTCTCTGACCAAGAACGAAGTTTGCCATCACCAACTATGATTTCTTATGCACCTTTACTTGTGATTTCTCTTTACCTATTTCAAGATGAGTTATATGAGGAAGTTGTTTACTAGAATGTCTTGTGTGAATGAATATGATGCTTCTTGTCCGTATTTTATTTATCGACTTTTCACTCCATAAACATGTGGTCTTGTTTATCGAGCTCAGTTTCGCTTGGGGACAAGCGAGGTCTAAGCTTGGGGGAGTTGATACGTCCAATTTGCATCACTATTTTGTATCATAATTTGCTGTTATTCATTGATATATTTCATATTGGGACACAATACTTATGTTATTTCATCTATTTTGCATGTTTCATCATCATTGGAGGATCAAGCACCGGAGCCAGGATTCTGCTGGAAAAAGCACCGTCAGAACGCAATATTTCGGAAGATCAACTGTGGAAGGGAATTTCACGTAAATTCCTATTTTTCCAGATGACGGAGGGAGCCAAAAGGGGGAGCAGAGAGGAGCCACTGTGGGCCCAGACCACAGGGCGGCGCGGCCCAAGGCCTGGCCGCGCCACCCTGTGCTCTGGGGGCCCCACAGCCCCTTTCGCCTCCTTTTCTTCGCGTACTCCTTCGTCCCGAAAACCTAAGCCACAGAGAGGACCTCACGAAGGGTTACAGCCGCCTCTGCGGGGCGGAGAACACCAGAGAGAAAAGAGCTCTCCGGCGGGCAGGAATCCGCCGGGGAAATTCCCTCCCGGAGGGGGAAATCGACGCCATCGCCATCGTCATCGAGCTGGACATCATCTCCATCATCATCATCATCTCCACCATCTACACCGCCATCACCACCGCTGCACCTCGTCATCGCTGTAGCAATTCGGGTTAAATCTTGATTGTTTGATAGGGGAAACTCTCCCGGTGTTATTCTATACTTGTTGTAGATGCTATTGAGTGAAACCATTGAACCAAGGTTTATGTTCAGATTGTTATTCATCATCATATCACCTCTGATTGTATTCCATATGATGTCTCGTGAGTAGTTCGTTTAGTTCTTGAGGACATGGGTGAAGTCTAAATGTTAGTAGTGAATTATGGTTGAGTAATATTCAATGTTATGATATTTAAGTTGTGGTGTCATTCTTCTAGTGGTGTCGTGTGAACGTCGACTACACGATACTTCACCATTTATGGGCCTAGGGGAGTGCATCTTGTATTCGGTTGCTAATTGCGGGGTTGCCGGAGTGACAGAAACCTGAGCCCCCGTTAGTATATCGATGCAAGAGGGATCGCAGGATCTCAGAGTTTAAGGCTGTGGTTAGATTTATCTTAATTACTTTCTTGTAGTTGCGGATGCTTGCAAGGGGTATAATCACAAGTATGTATTAGTCCTAGGAAGGGCGGTGCATTAGCATAGGTTCACCCACACAACACTTATCAAAACAATGAAGATTATTAAACCACATGAAGCGAAAGTACTAGACTAAAATCCCCGTGTGTCCTCAGGAACGTTTGGTCATTATAAGTAAACAAACCGGCTTGTCCTTTGTGCTAAAAAGGATTGGGCCACTCGCTGCAATTATTTCTCTCGCATTTTATTTACTTGTACTTTATTTATCTGCAATATCAAAACCCCCTGAATACTTGTCTGTGAGCATTTACAGTGAATCCTTCATCGAAACTGCTGCCAACACCTTCTGCTCCTCGTTGGGATCGACATTCTTACTTATCGAAGATACTACGATACACCCCCTATACTTGTGGGTCATCAAGGTGTTTGATGCACTAACTACGACCCTCGATCAGAAAATCTTAGGTCAATGCATGTTTCGAAATCATTTCTTCAAAAGGTTTATTTTATTCTGAAAACTATGCCCGTCAGTCTTCACAGGTTGACTAGAACTTCACGGAGTTCCTTTCCTGCCGCGTTCGCAGTTCCCTTCCCGGAACAAGGAGTGACAGCCACAATTTAATACACTCTGCAGAGGTGCGTTACTTTTCCCATAAGAGATCTCACCCTTTTTGCCATCCGCAGGGACTTGCCCCCGTTCACACTTCCTTGGTGTGAGGCCAGGTATAAAGATCCAAGCCCACACCGCCTTCTCCGCGACCTCGCAGACCCACCCTTTTGTAAGTCTGTCCTCTCCTATATCTATGGGTAGACCAACACAGGCACTTGTTCTCCCCTATACCGTTAAGGTAGACCGATCCGAACAACTTATGTGCCCTGTCCTATACACCATAGATAGACCGATCCGGACAACCCTTACAATCCTTCATAGACCAATAATAAGTCTACCCTCTCCTGTATCTAATGGTAGACCGTGCAGGACCACATGTCCCCACCTTTACCAAAGATAGACCGATACGGGCAACCCCTATTACCAGTCCGTTGGCATGCGAGAGGGAAAAGATACAGCTGGCTTCCCCAGAGCCATTATAGATCTTATGGTCAACGCGATATGTACGGCGCTAGAATCACTGGACGGCATTGGTACTTAGTCCTAGATGAATAGTACCCTTGCAATGGAACCTCCACCAATCAACACATACCATGGTTCCATTGCCAGCCACATAGTCATATTCATAATTGGAAAAGTAACATTTCATTTTCAATGCAGGAATGATAAGTAATATAGCTTTGCATTAAAGTGATAGAAAATACTCAAATTGACATGAGCAAGGGTGAACTTGCCTGTGAACTGCGAGGTAGTGCAGTTCAATGCGTTGGATGGAACCTGGACCTCGGGTTCTGTAAAGAAGCATCATTGTCCGGTAAGGACAATGTTATAAAATCCAAATAATGCAATCATGGATGTATTATTTTATGTTGAATCCCTTTACCCGGATGAGTTATTACAATTTAGGGTTGAGTTAAGATTTATGCCTTTGGCAGTAATTTGCAATTGCTTTAATGTATAAACCACTTTAATTCACATAAAGTAATATAATTCAAAGTAAAACTACTCTATCTTGGTGATTCATTATTTATTCCAAAATAATTTGAAATAATAGAGTTGCCTCTATATTTTTGGAAATAAAGAGTAATAGAATATCTTCCTTTGGAAAATACCTTTTTCAATAGAAATGACTTGGAATAATAGAATTTTATTTTGAAATATTTAAAAATAAGTATTTGAACTTATTTGGGATTTTTCCTTGATTTATTAATACAAGGAAATAATAATTTGAAATTCCAAATGTTTATTTTAAATTCATAAAATTCACAAATTTAAATTTGTTCATTAAATTTTATTTCATATTTTATTCTTGTTAAGAATAATTTTTCATTCACCAATCCAATTTTTAATGGATTTTTAGAGTTGTATTTTATTTATTAAAATTTGGTGAAATTCTGGTTATTTTTAAATGTGAAATGCCTAAAATACCCCTCTTGGCCCCTATTGGGCCCAGCCCATTTACCTAAAGCCCAGGGACAGCCCAATAAGGCTCGTCCCTTATGGGTCGGTGGCGCCGAACGGCCCACCTCTCTCACTCACTCGGCCCTCTCTCTCTCGTTCACCTCTAACCCTAATCTGCGACGCCCGTGGCGATGGCGTCGCCGCCATGGCCGCCGCCTGCTCCGGCCAGCTCCGAGCTCCCCCGCCGTAGCCACCTACCAAACCAGAACCGCCGCGCGCAGATCTATCGATCTGTCCGCGTGGTTTTCCCCTTCTCTTCCTCTCCTGGCGAATCGCCTCCGTTCTGGATCTCGTGGAGAATCGCCTCTGGCGATTGACGATCTCCGGCGAGCTCTCATCCTCGCCAACGACGTGTGCGCCTCCGAGACTGACCTGGCGCAGGTGCTGCTCGCAGTACTTGTGCCGTCGTCTCTGGTGCTCGCTGCGGTGGTGTGTTCGTGTTCGCCGGCGTAACGTCGGCGCCTACCCTGGCTTTGCAGCTGCTAGGGCCGCGCGAGCACTGCCTCGCCATGCCCTAGCCTCTGCTTCCAGGCGCAAGTAAGTACTTCATCTCCTCCTTCTCTTCTGTGCGCCTCCCTTGCTACTGTTCTTCTTCTTCCTCATGCTCTGTTGCTCTCTGGTGATCCTGTGATCACACAGAGCTATGTGATACGCGTAGATGCACACGTCCGTTGGGAACCCCAAGTGGAAGGTATGATGCGTATAGAAGCAAGTTTCCCTCAGTATGAAACCAAGGTTTAATCGAACCAGTAGGAGCCAAGAAGCACGTTGAAGGTTGATGGTCGCGAAATGTGATGCGGCGCAACACCAGGGATTCCGGCGCCAACGTGGAACCTGCACAACACAACCAAAGTACTTTGCCCCAACGAAACAGTGAGGTTGTCAATCTCACCGGCTTGCTGTAACAAAGGATTAAACGTATCGAGTGGAAGATGTTTGCAAAGAAAACAGTAAACACAATTGCAGTAGATTGTATGCTATGTAAAGAATAGGACCGGGGTCCACAGTTCACTAGAGGTGTCTCTCCCATAAGATAAAAGCATGTTGGGTAAACAAATTACAGTCGGGCAATTGACAAATAGAGAAGGGCATAACAATGCATATACATGATATGATAAATATAGTGAGATTTAATTGGGCATTACGACAAAGTACATAGACCGCCATCCAACTGCATCTATGCCTAAAAAGTCCACCTTCAGGTTATCATCCGAACCCCATTCAGTATTAAGTTGCTAAGCAACAGACAATTGCATTAAGTATGGTGCGTAATGTAATCGACAACTACATCCTTAGACATAGAATCAATGTTTTATCCCTAGTGGCAACAGCACATCACAACCTTAGAACTTTCTGTCACTGTCCCAGGTGTCAATGAAGGCATGAACCCACTATCGAGCATAAATACTCCCTCTTGGAGTTAAGAGCAAAAACTTGGCCAGAGCCTCTACTAATAACGGAGAGCATGCAAGATCATAAACAACACATAAACAATAGATTGATAATCACCATAATCATAGTATTCTCTATCCATCGGATCCCGACAAACACAACATATAGTATTACAGATAGATGATCTTGATCATGTTAGGCAGCTCACAAGATCCAACAATGAAGCACAACAAGGAGAAGACGACCATCTAGCTACTGCTATGGACCCATGGTCCAGGGGTGAACTACTCACTCATCACTCCGGAGGCGACCATGGCGGTGTAGAGTCCTCCGGGAGATGAATCCCCTCCCAGGGTGCGGAGGCGATCTCCTGAATCCCCCGAGATGGGATTCGCGGCGGCGGCGTCTCTGGAAGGTTTTCCGTATCGTGGCTCTCGGTACTGGGGGTTTCGCGACGGAGGCTTTAAGTAGGCGGAAGGGCAACGTGGGGGGCCACACGAGGGCCCCACACCCTAGGTCGGCGCGGCCAGGGCCTGGGCCGCGCCGGCCTATGGTGTCGGCGCCTCGTGGCCCCACTTCCTTCCCTCTTCGGTCTTCTGGAAGCTTCGTGCAAAAATAGGACCCTAGGCGAAGATTTCGTCCAATTCCGAGAATATTTCCTTACTAGGATTTCTGAAACCAAAAACAGCAGAAAACAACAACTGGCTCTTCGGCATCTTGTTAATAGGTTAGTTCCAGAAAATGCATAAATATGACATATAATGTGCATAAAACATGTAGGTATCATCAATAAAGTGGCATGGAACATAAGAAATTATCGATACGTTGGAGACGTATCACTATGCCATAGTTGCTTAACCTTCCAGTGCTGCTACCTAGTGCAAGCTCATGGCCAATTTACCAGTTACTGGTACTGGCTAGTGTTGCTTTGCTTGCGATTCATGCTTTACTTGCTTCTCTGCTGCTCCTAGCATGCTCTGTGCTTGCCAGGCTCTGCTGTGCTTGCTTATGAACTTGCTATGCCATGCTATACTTGATTATGGCTTGCTTGTGCTTACTGGCATATCATGCTTGCTTGTCTAGGTGTACTTGTGATGTATCTGTGACACTTGTGTGTGTGCCAGTGGTGCCTGTGATATGCTTCTGTGCTTCCTATGCAAGCTCATGATCCATTGGATCATTCATTGCTTGTTGGCTAGCTTATCTGTGTGGCTTGACTTGATTCAATTGATCCATTTGATCAATGGAATGTCAGTGATGGCTTACTGCCTTATATGCTACTGTCAGTACTAAGCATGGATCTGTGATAAATTCATGCTTGTATTAATTAAATTATGATGAACTGCTTATGCAGTAATGATTTAAATGACTTGCTTGCAAATGAATTGCTGTTCATGATGGTTTAGCAAGCAAATGAATCTGAATCCATTCCTGGATAATGATGTGCTATATTTGGCTTTCTCTTATTTGGTGCTAAGTGTGATGTGACCTCAGTAGCCTTGCTACTGATTGGTTGCTCACCTATTTAATTGGATCTTGTGGCTACTCAACCTTTGCTTGCATATTTGGGAATCATACTTGATATGAATGCCAATATGCTTGCCTGATGAAAATCTAGGGTTTACTGATGGTTCATAGCTTAGGATTTACTGTGTAGTCTTATTAGCTGCTAATCCTTGCAATTCATCTACTGGTGCTATCTGTGCATCTGATCTGGCTAGTGTATGCATCTGTGCATGTGTGCTAGTTTCTGTGTACAAGATCTGTACCTAGATGCTTTCTATTTTTAGTAGCTTTTTGACTGGCAGTAATCCTTGGTGAAAACCAAGTGATGATTTCCCTTTGAGCATCTGCTCAATCCCATGACTATGTCATGCATAATGGATGGATTGGATCCATTGGATCCAGTCCAGGAACTTGGTATACCTTGTTCCAGCTCCTAGTGTGAAATATTTGGTTGATGCAGACTTGGGGTTTTGTGCACAGCCCTTCACCTCCAGTTTCTGGTTGATCTTCTCAGGTCACCATGATTCCTGGGGCTAAGTGGTTGTGTTGGTTTCTGTTCTTGAGTATGAACTGGATGAACTGGTGCTTGTTCTTGCTTCACCCTTACCTGGTGATTTGCATATGTGGTCGACTGTCATGGTTCTAGGGTTTGTGTGCTATTTATATGGTCTCTACTTCTTCCCTGGCCATGACACACAAGCCTGGTTACTTTATGACTCACCCCTTGCATTGCCTTGCTGTTGCTTGGCTAGCAACAGCCTTCATATGGTGAAACTTGAGCTGATACGTCTCCAACGTATCGATAATTTCTTATGTTCCATGCTACTTTATTGATGATACCTACATGTTTTATGCACATTATATGTCATATTTATGCATTTTCTGGAACTAACCTATTAACAAGATGCCGAAGAGCCAGTTGCTGTTTTCTGCTGTTTTTGGTTTCAGAAATCCTAGTAAGGAAATATTCTCGGAATTGGACGAAACTTTCGCCCAGGGTCCTATTTTGCACGAAGCTTCCAGAAGACCGAAGAGATAACGAAGTGGGGCCACGAGGCAGCCAGAGGCTAGGGCGGCGCGGCCAGGCCTTGGCCGCGCCGACACCCCCGCCCCTCGTGTGGCCCCCGCGTTGACCTTCCGCCTACTTAAAGCCTCCGTCGCGAAACCCCCGACCGAGAGCCACGATACGTTAAACCTTCCAGAGACGCCGCCGCCGCGAATCCCATCTCGGGGATTCAGGAGATCGCCTCCGGCACCCTGCCGGAGAGGGGATTCATCTCCCGGAGGACTCTACACCGCCATGGTCGCCTCCGGAGTGATGAGTGAGTAGTTCCCCCTGGACCATGGGTCCATAGCAGTAGCTAGATGGTCGTCTTCTCCTTGTTGTGCTTCATTGTTGGATCTTGTGAGCTGCCTAACATGATCAAGATCATCTATCTGTAATACTATATGTTGTGTTTGTCGGGATCCGATGGATAGAGAGTACTATGATTATGGTGATTATCAATCTATTGTTTATGTGTTGTTTATGATCTTGCATGCTCTCCGTTACTAGTAGAGGCTCTGGCCAAGTTTTTACTCTTAACTCCAAGAGGGAGTATTTATGCTCGATAGTGGGTTCATGCCTCCATTGAATCTGGGACAGTGACAGAAAGTTCTAAGGTTGTGGATGTGCTGTTGCCACTAGGGATAAAACATTGATTCTATGTCTAAGGATGTAGTTGTCGATTACATTACGCACCATACTTAATGCAATTGTCTGTTGCTTTGCAACTTAATACTGGATGGGGTTCGGATGATAACCTGAAGGTGGACTTTTTAGGCATAGATGCAGTTGGATGGCGGTCTATGTACTTTGTCGTAATGCCCAATTAAATCTCACTATATTTATCATATCATGTATATGCATTGTTATGCTTTCTCTATTTGTTAATTGCCCGACTGTAATTTGTTCACCCAACATGCTTTTATCTTATGGGAGAGACACCTCTAGTGAACTGTGGACCCCGGTCCTATTCTTTACATAGCATACAATCTGCAATTGTGTTTTACTGTTTTCTTGCAAACAAACATCTTCCACTCGATACGCTTAATCCTTTGTTACAGCAAGCCGGTGAGATTGACAACCTCACTGTTTCGTTGGGGCAAAGTACTTGGGTTGTGTTGTGCAGGTTGCCGGAATCCCTGGTGTTGCGCCGCATCACATTTCGCGACCATCAACCTTCAACGTGCTTCTTGGCTCCTACTGGTTCGATTAAACCTTGGTTTCTTTCTGAGGGAAAACTTGCTACTGTGCGCATCATACCTTCCTCTTGGGGTTCCCAACGAACGTGTGAGTTACACGCCATCAAGCTCTTTTTCTGGCGCCGTTGCCGGGGAGATCAAGACACGCTGCAAGGGGAGTCTCCACTTCTCAATCTCTTTACTTTGTTTTTGTCTTGCTTTATTTTATTTACTACTTTGTTTGCTGCACTAAATCAAAATACAAAAAAATTAGTTGCTAGTTTTACTTTATTTACTGTCTTGCTCTCTATATCGAAAACACAAAAAAATTAGTTACTTGCATTTATTTTATCTAGTTTGTTTTATTTACCGTTGCTAAAATGAATACCCCTGAAAATACTAAGTTGTGTGACTTCACAAATGCAAATAATAATGATTTCCTATGCACACCTATTGCTCCACCTGCTACTACAGCAGAATTCTTTGAAATTAAACCTGCTTTACTAAATCTTGTCATGAGAGATCAATTTTCTGGTGTTAGTTCTGATGATGCTGCTGCCCATCTTAATAATTTTGTTGAACTTTGTGAAATGCAAAAGTATAAAGATGTAGATGGTGATATTATTAAATTGAAAGTGTTTCCTTTCTCATTAAGAGGAAGAGCTAAAGATTGGTTGCTATCTTTGCCTAAGAATAGTATTGATTCATGGACTAAATGCAAGGATGCTTTTATTGGTAGATATTATCCTCCCGCTAAAATTATATCTTTGAGAAGTAGCATAATGAATTTTAAACAATTAGATACTGAACATGTTGCTCAAGCATGGGAGAGAATGAAAACTTTGGTAAAGAATTGCCCAACCCATGGACTGACTACTTGGATGATCATCCAAACCTTCTATGCAGGACTAAATTTTTCTTCGCGGAATTTATTGGATTCAGCTGCTGGAGGTACCTTTATGTCCATCACATTGGGGGCGGCTACAAAACTTCTTGATGATATGATGATAAATTACTCTGAATGGCACACGGAAAGAGCTCCACAAGGTAAGAAGGTAAATTCTGTTGAAGAAACCTCTTCCTTGAGTGATAAGATTGATGTGATTATGTCTATGCTTGTGAATGGTAGATCTAATGTAGATCCAAATAATGTTCCTTTAGCTTCATTGGTTGCTCAAGAAGAAAATGTTGATGTGAATTTCATTAAAAATAATAATTTCAACAACAATGCTTATAGGAACAACTCTGGTAATAACTATAGGCCATATCCTTCTGCTAATGGTAATGGTTATGGTAATTCTTATGGGAATTCTTACAACAATAATAGGAGTGTACCCTCTGGTCTTGAAGCCATGCTTAAAGAATTTATTAGTACACAAACTGCTTTTAACAAATCTGTTGAGGAAAAGCTTGATAAAATTGATACTATTGCTTCTAGAGTTGATAGGCTTGCCTCCGATGTTAATCTTTTAAAATTGAAAGTTATGCCTAATAATGATATTGATAATAAGATTACTACTACAGCAAATGCCATCCAAGTTAGAATTAATGAGAATATAAGATTAATGGCTGAATTGCGTGCTAGGTGGGATAGAGAAGAAAATGAAAAACTAGCTAAAGAGAATAATGTAGCTAAAGTTTGGACTATTACCACCACTAGTAATGCTAATTCTTCACATGTTGCTGCACCTCCTACTATCAATGGTAAAATAATTGGTGTTGGCAATGTTTCTACTCCTAGTGCAAAGCGAACAAAACTGCCTGAAATTGCTAAAACTGCTGAAACTGCTTGTGATAAAACTGCTGAAATTTTTTCCAACCTTGGGAACAATGATCCCATTGCTGTAGCTCATAATGATTTAGATTTTGATGATTGCCACATCTCTGAAGTTATAAAGTTCTTACAAAAACTTGCTAAAAGTCCCAATGCTAGTGCTATAAATTTAGCCTTTACAAAACATATTACAAATGCTCTCATAAAAGCTAGAGAAGAGAAACTAAAACTTGAAACTTCTATTCCTAGAAAGTTAGAAGATGGTTGGGAGCCCATCATTAAAATGAAATTCAATGACTTTGAATGTAATGCTTTATGTGATCTTGGTGCAAGTATTTCTGTTATGCCTAAAAAGATTTATGATATGCTTGACTTGCCACCATTGAAGAATTGTTATTTGGATGTTAATCTTGCCGATAATGTTAAAAAGAAACCTTTGGGGAGGATTGATAATGTGCACATTACGGTTAACAATAACCTTGTCCCCGTTGATTTTGTTGTCTTGGATATCGAATGCAATGCATCTTGTCCTATTGTGTTGGGAAGACCTTTTCTTCGAACTGTTGGTGCTGTTATTGATATGAGGGAAGGTAATATTAAATATCAATTTCCTCTCAAGAAAGGTATGGAACACTTCCCTAGAAAGAGAATGAAGTTGCCTTTTGATTCTATTATTAGAACAAGTTATGATGTTGATGCTTCTACTCTCGATGTTACTTGATTTGCACTTTCTGCGCCTAGCTGAAAGGCGTTAAAGAAAAGCGCTTATGGGAGACAACCCATGTTTTTACCTACAGCAATTTTTTGTTTTGTTGAGTCTTGGAAGTTGTTTACTACTGTAGCAACCTCTCCTTATCATGTTTTTGTGCCAAGTAAAGTTTCTATGTCAAAGTTGATGTTATATTTGGGATCGCTGCGCAGAAACAGCATTGCTGTCTGTCACGAATCTGGGCACAGTTCTCTGTAGAAAATTCGAAAAAATCTGCCAATTTACGAGCGTGATCCCCAGATATGTACGCAACTTTCATTAGTTTTGAGTTTTTCCATTTGAGCAAGTCTGGTGCCAGCTTTAAATTCGTCTTTACGGACTGTTCTGTTTTTGACAGATTCTGCCTTTTATTTCGCATTGCCTCTTTTGCTATGTTGGATTTATTTCTTTGATCCATTAATGTCCAGTAGCATTATGCAATGTCCAGAAGTGAAAATAATGATTGTGTCACCTCTGAATGAGTGAATTATTAATTGTGCACTAACCCTCTAATGAGTTTGCTTGAAGTTTGGTGTGAAGGAAGTTTTCAAGGGTCAAGAGAGGAGAATGATATACTATGATCAAGAGGAGTGAAAGCTCTAAGCTTGGGGATGCCCCGTGGTTCATCCCTGCATATTCTAAGAAGACTCAAGCGTCTAAGCTTGGGGATGCCCAAGGCATCCCCTTCTTCATCGACAACATCATCAGGTTCCTCCCCTGAAACTATATTTTTATTCAATCACATCTTGTGTTCTTTACTTGGAGCGTCGGTTTGTTTTTGTTTTTGTTCTTGTTTGAATAAGATGGATCCTAGCATTCACTTTGTGGGAGAGAGACACGCTCCGCTGTTGCATATGGACACATGTGTCCTTAGGCTTTACTCATAATGTTCATGGCGAAGTTTCTTCTTCGTTAAATTGTTTTATGGTTGGAATTGGAAAATGCTACATGTAGTAATTCTAAAATGTCTTGGATAATGTGATACTTGGCAATTGTTGTGCTCATGTTTAAGCTCTTGCATCATATGCTTTGCACCCATTAATGAAGAAATACATAGAGCTTGCTAAAATTTGATTTGCATATTTGGTCTCTCTAAGGTCTAGATAATATCTAGTCACTACAAGAAAAGTTCTGATAGACAACGTCTCAAAATCGTCCGCTAAGGGGTATTTTTCGTCGCCTATGGGCCTAACCCGACGATATGGGTTCCGTTGTGGAAACTGCGTCAGGCAAAGTCCAACGACGATTTTTTCGGTCCGTCGCGCTTGGGCGCCCTTCCGCCACGGAAAATCGGACCGTTGCGGAAGTGTTTTCGGGAGCCCGTTGACTGCTGACGTCATGCAAACTGACACGTGGCAGACGCCGTTAACTGGCAGTTAACGGCGTTAACCGCTGAAACCCCGTGGTAGATGGTAGGCCCACACGAGGCCTGCCACGTCTTAAGCGGGCCGGGCCAGATGACATAGTTTGACCGGTCAACTATATAGCTGGGCCGGTCCATTAGTTACGTGGGCCGGGCCTAACCTCTAATGTTGACTGGTCAAAAGTTAAATGGGCCGGCCCATTTAACATGTGGGGTCCACCTTACAGCAACTGGGCCGGCCCAAAGCAAGTGGGCCGGGCCAAAAACACAGTGGGTCCCACTTTCTGTTAAAAGGCCGGCCCATTTAGTGTGTGGGGTCCACCGTATAGCAAGTGGGCCGGCCCAACAAGCTAGTGGGCCGGGCCAAAACACAGGTGGGTCCCACTTTCTGTTAAAGGGCCGGCCCATTTAGTGTGTGGGGTCCACCATATATCAAGTGGGCCGGCCCAACAAGATAGTGGGCCGGGCCAAAAACACAGGGGGGACCCATCTTCCTGTTAAAGGGCCGCCATTTAGTATGTGGGGTCCACAATATAGCAAGTGGGCTGGCCCACCAAGATAGTGGGCCGGGCCAAAAACACATGTGGGTCCCACATTCCTGTTAATGGGCCGGCCCATTTGGTATGTGGGGTCCACCATGTAGAAAGTGGGCCGGCCCAACGAGATAGTGGGCCGGGCCAAAACACAGTGGGTCCCACCATCCTATTAAAGGGCCGGCCCATTTGGTGTGTGGGGTCCACCATATAGAAAGTGGGCCGGCCCATTTGGTATGTGGGGTCCACCATCTAGAAAGTGGGCCGGCCCAACAAGATAGTGGGCCGGGTCAAAACACAGGTGGGTCCCACCTTCCTATTAAAGGGCCGGCCCATTTACCATGTGGGACCACCATAGAGCAAGTGGGCCGGCCCAATAAGCATGTGGAGCCCATTATCGTGTAACCGGGCCGGCCTACTAAAGAAGTGGGCCGGCCCAAAATGAAAGTGGGTCCCACACTACTGTAAGTGGGCCGGCCCAATCTGTTGTAGGGCCCTACTTGTTTGACTAGTCAACTTGCATTAAATTTCATGAGCCTAAAATCTGATTTCAATGATACACACAATTACATACACAAATAAAACAAATAGGAAAATTACAAGGCAATTAATGTGCCCAAATAAAAAAATTACATAGAATCATTGAGGACTTCTATTAGCATCATCAATAACAGGTTGACATTTGGCAATCGCCTTGATTGAATCTTGTGTACTCTTTGTCAACATATCAGCTACAGATCTTAAAGCAGCAATACCATGTCTTTTATAAAGTACAGCCTTGAGATATTTACTGTCTGATGAAAGAAATGGTCTAGGTTGACGGCTATGAGAAGATGCATCAGAAGAAAGATCAGAACTTTTTGTGGGCCTCACTGGTAATGAAGATTGCTTCATCACAACTGCATTCTGATAATAATGCAAAAAGAGTTAAACGATGAACTATGCAAACATTTATTATGCAATGTAGATATAAGATAATAACAAGTTGCATAAATAAGACATGTATGGAACTTGTACTAAGCACAAACTTACATCATAATGTTGCACAGGGTCGCTACAGATCCTTTTTTGGCGACTATCTTCTAATGATGACTGCTTCATTAAAACAGCATTCTGGTAACATTGTAAACATAGTTACAACAATTAACTATTCAAACATGTATTACGCAATGTAGAGATCAGATAACAGCATGTAGCAGAAATAAGCACAAGATAAGATAAGATGCATGTACTAAGCACATACTGGCTCACTGCAGGTCCTTCTCTTGCGTGCACTAGTCGTGGTCAACATGCCTATCATTTTAGGTTCAGCCATCAAGTGAAATGCTAATCCTCCTGCTCCATTGTCCTTAATCTGTGTTTAGATATCACATTTAAGACCAAGTCAGCTGGTTTCAAATAACAAAAAACTTGAGCTGCCAAATGAATAAGCCAATAGTTACCAGATATCAAATTAAAACCAACTAGATGTTGCTTTGCATGAGATACGAATTTCAGACATTCAGATTTAGAGTAGGGTAATGCCAAGGTTTTACACATAAAGTAAACTGGCATTAAGAATGACCAAATGTCAGGTTCAAATCACCCTCGAAGTTTCTCCAAGACAAGCATATCAAATAGGCAGAAACATAGTAAAGCATGAATGGCATTGCTATGGCAGGGTTCCAAGTGTTAATCTCTTGCATAAGGAACAATGCATATAGGTTATAGATAATAACGGAAGTAAACTGCCAAAATTACCAACCACGAACTCAGATTCCAACCTTACCTAGCGTCCCCGCTGTTAATGTTGGATGTTCTAATAAGTGGTTCGCATGATCAATCCCAAGGAAAAATAACATTGACAAGTCAGTCTACGATAATACAAAGACCAGACATGCACGCAGCAATAACTATATAAGCTAAAGACGAGGTATAAGAGCAAGCAGATTGGAAATGCACATAGCATGATTATAAAAGCAGTGTGAGAATAGCAGACACGAGAAAACAGCTAGCGGTGAGCTAATGACGTGGTATAAGAACAAGCAGATTGGAAATGCCCATAGCACGACTATAAAAGCAGTGCGACAATAGCATGCAGTACAAAAACAGTTGGCAGCAAATGAATGGGTACAAGGCTATAAATATGTGGATGCACACAGGTGTCAGTAGAATGAACAGGATGGTAGCGACCGGATAATGCTTTTGTACTGTACAACATTTAAACAAACTTCATGCGAAGCAACACATCAAGAAAGTTAACGGCATATGAGATCTGCAAATAACTACACAAAACATGGCTAAAGAAACACCGCGATCTAACGGGCCAGCGTACTAACCAAGCTGCGGCGGGGTGGACGGGGGCGGCAACTTGCATTCCAGCGGCGGCGAACGCGGGAGACGATGAATCGACCATGTTTCAGTAGAAGCGGGCGTTAGTGAAGCAGATCTGGTTGGCTGGCAAGGTATTCGGTGAAGTTGATACAGCCGCTGCGGCGAGGTAGTCGGTGGCGAGGTCGGCGGTGAAGCAGATCCGTCGGTGGCGAGGTCGGCGGTGAAGCAGATCCGTCGGTGACGAGGGCGGCGGGGGAGCGGATCAGGTGGGTGGACAGCCAACACGATCAAGGCTACGCTGTGGAGGAGTATGCCGGCGGCGAAGCAGATCTAGTACTGTAGAGAGTCAGAGCTTTGGCGTGTGAGAGTATTTTTGAGCTAATGGGGCGAATGGTTGGTGGGTGGGTGTGGGCCTGTGGGGAGGGTTCGGGATCTAGGCAAGATATTTCATTGTTACCGAATGAGCCCTCCATGGTCGGTGGGTTGTAGCTTCCGGACCAGGGTTAAAAGGGTAAAACTGGTCACGGGATTTTCGAATGGATGCGGCGGGATGATTTGGCGCGTGGCCGAAATTTTCAGTTTCAAGCTACAGTACGAGCAGAACGACAAAAATAATGTTCTTCCCCAGGGAGCTCTCATTTCTTCCTCTTCTCTTTCTCTCTCGAGTCTCTCCCACTCCCCCGGCTCCTCTCCCCCTTCTCTCCGGCGGCCTCGCCGGCCGGAGACGAGGCCGACTTCTCTCTGTATATTGTACACCCTCCGAACTAAATTAATTGATTCAACTTTCCTTAGACGTGTATGTATCTAGAGTAAAAACATGTGTGGATACATCCATATTTAGATAAGCAAAGTTGAGTCAGCTAATTTGGATCCGAGGGAGTTAGTGTTGTTGTAAGCTTAGATCCAGTGTTTCCCATGAGCAGAATGGCGCAATGGAGTCGGGGATCTCGTCATCGGCTTCAGATCTGGCCTATGGTGAATCTGGCGGATCTTGCCGGCCAAACCCCGATCTGGTGCCATCAATGTGATGGCGCTAACGGTGAGGCTTGCTTTGGTCAGTGCTTCAGATCTGGCCAATGGGGAAGTCAAGCTGCTAAAGTTCACAAGCTCGGGGCATACGACGGCGTCATCCGTCTTGCCCGTGCACATCTTGGACTTTCAGCGACCCTTCTCAGAGCCAATATGCCGTTGCTGAGGCCCTTCTTCTCCTTCGTCCTGGCGACTACCGGCGACACCGTCCCAAGTGGTGCGTCCCCGGCGACGGAGTTGCTGGAAAGGATGCGGAGCAGAGATCTGATGTGCGGTCCAGAAGGACTCGATTGATTTTCTTCTATATGTTTTGGGGTCCTTTTTGTAAAGTTGCAGGTTCTATTAGTTATTGTCTAGTACTTTTGGTCCTCTATGTAATTTTTTGGACTAGTTTCCATTGGCACTGATAAACTTGAATTTTGACAAGTTCACGAGGAAAAAAATTCCTTTGCACATATGGCCTATCATGTATAAACATTCTTGAGATTTAAACTATATGTAATGTGCCATGCATTAACCCTAAACCATATATATGTAACTAACCCTAGCTGATCAAACCCTACTTAATTAAAACAAATAACCCTAAACTATACGCATGCACTTTATGCGCAAAGGCGCGGGTGCCTCTAATAATGTGTGTGCGCACTCGATCGATGATCCCTAAACCTTATACAACCCTGAAACCCTAATCCCTAATCCCTAAACCCTAAACACCCTAAACACTAAACCCTAGACCCTAAACCCTAACCCTAACCCTAAACCCTAATTAAACCCTATATATAGGCCAACGACACTTAATTGTGCATCAAGCAGGCCAGGGGTGCCTCGCGGTCCTCTAATTAAATTAAATGTGCCATGCATTAACCCTAAACCATATATATGTAACTAACCATAGCTAATCAACCCTACTTAATGAAAACACATAACCCTAAACTATACTAGCTAGCTGCTATAACCCGATCTAATAAAAACATGCTCTATATATAGCAGCTAGCTAGCAAACCGTAGATTAACACCAATTAATATATACATGGCCTATATCGATCATGTTGTATAACATATCCCTGAGATTCATTAATTAATTATATAATTATCGTGATAAATTAATTAACTTTAATTTTGACAAGTTCTCTCGAATGAAAACACATTTGATTAAGTTGCCTCATAATATATATATATAATTAGTGTGCATGCATGGCCTACCATGCATTCGTGCATATATTTTAATGTATATTTGAACATATTCTTGGGGATTTCAATCTCTCTCTCGATCATCTATATATCGTTGGTGGCCAAAAAACACACATATATATATGCATGCAATTTATGCGTAAAGGCGCGGGTGCCTCTAATAATGTGTGTGCGCACTCGATCGATGATCCCTAAACCTTAAACAACCCTAAAACCCCTAAATCCCTAATCCCTAAACCCTAAACACCCTAAACACTAAACCCTAAACCCTAGACCCTAAACGTACCCTAACCCTAACCCTAACCCTAACCCTAACCCTAAACCCTAGCTAATCCTAAACCCCAATTAAACCCTATGTATATGCCAACGACACTTAATTGTGCATCGATCGAGCGGGTCATGGGTGCCTCGCGATCCTCTAATAAAATTAAATGTGCCATGCATTAACCATAAACCATATATATGTAACTAACCCTAGCTAATCAACCCTACTTAATTAAAACACATAACCCTAAACTATACTAGATATAACCCGATCTAATAAAAACATGCTCTATATATAGCAGCTAGCTAGCAAACCGTAGATTAACACCAATTAAAATATACATGGCCTATATCGATCATGTTGTATAACATATCCCTGAGATTCATTAATTAATTATATAATTATCGTGATAAATTAATTAACTTGAACTTTGACAAGTTCTCTCGAATGAAAACACATTTGATTAAGTTGCCTCATAATATATATATATAATTAGTGTGCATGCATGGCCTACAATGCATTCGTGCATATATTTTAATGTATATTTGAACATATTCTTTGGGGATCTCTCTCTCTCTCTCGATCATCTATATATCGTTGGTGGCCCAAAAAACACACATATATATGCATGCAATTTATGCGTAAAGGCGCGGGTGCCTCTAATAATATAATGTGTGTGCGCACTCGATCGATGATCCCTAAACCTTAAACAACCCTAAAACCTTAAAATCCCTAATCCCTAAACCCTAAACACCCTAAACACTAAACCCTAAACCCTAGACCCTAAACATACCCTAACCCTAACCCTAACCCTAACCCTAAACCCTAGCTAATCCTAAACCCCAATTAAACCCTCTGTATAGGCCAACGACACTTAATTGTGCATCGATCGAGCGGGTCATGGGTGCCTCGTGATCCTCTAATAAAATTAAATGTGCCGTGCATTAACCCTAAACCATATATATGTAACTAACCCTAGCTAATCAACCCTACTTAATTAAAACACATAACCCTAAACTATACTAGCTAGCTGCTATAACCCGATCTAATAAAAACATGCTCTATATATAGCAGCTAGCTAGCAAACCGTAGATTAACACCAATTAAAATATACATGGCCTATATCGATCATGTTGCATAACATATCCCTGAGATTCATTAATTAATTATATAATTATCGTCATAAATTAATTAACTTGAACTTTGACAAGTTCTCTCGAATGAAAACACATTTGATTAAGTTGCCTCATAATATATATATAATTAGTGTGCATGCATGGCCTACAATGCATTCGTGCATATATTTTAATGTATATTTGAACATATTCTTGGGGATTTCAAATCTCTCTCTCTCGATCATCTATATATCGTTGGTGGCCCAAAAACACACATATATATGCATGCAATTTATGCGTAACGGCGCGGGTGCCTCTAATAATGTGTGTGCGCACTCGATCGATGATCCCTAAACCTTAAACAACCCTAAAACCTTAAATCCCTAATCCCTAAACCCTAAACACTAAACCCTAAACCCTAGACCCTAAACGTACCCTAACCCTAACCCTAAACCCTAGCTAATCCTAAACCCCAATTAAACCCTATGTATAGGCCAACGACACTTAATTGTGCATCGATCGAGTGGGTCATGGGTGCCTCGTGATCCTCTAATAAAATTAAATGTGCCATGCATTAACCCTAAACCATATATATGTAACTAACCCTAGCTAATCAACCCTACTTAATTAACACACATAACCCTAAACTATACTAGCTAGCTATAACCCGATCTAATAAAAACATGCTCTATATATAGCAGCTAGCTAGCTAGCAAACCGTAGATTAACACCAATTAAAATATACATGGCCTATATCGATCATGTTGTATAACATATCCCTGAGAATCATTAATTAATTATATAATTATCGTGATAAATTAATTAACTTGAACTTTGACAAGTTCTCTCGAATGAAAACACATTTGATTAAGTTGCCTCATAATATATATATAATTAGTGTGCATGCATGGCCTACAATGCATTCGTGCATATATTTTAATGTATATTTGAACATATTCTTGGGGATTTCAATCGATCTCTCTCTCTCTCTCGATCATCTATATATCGTTGGTGGCCCAAAAAACACACATATATACGCATGCACTTGATGCGTAAAGGCGCGGGTGCCTCTAATAATGTGTGTGCGCACTCGATCGATGATCCCTAAACCTTAAACAACCCTAAAACCCTAATCCCTAATCCCCTAAACCCTAAACACCCTAAACACACTAAACCCTAGACCCTACACCCTAAACACTAAACCCTAAACCCTAGACCCTAAACACCGTAAACCCTAAACCATAAACCCTAAACCCTAAACCCTAAACCCTAAACCCTAAACCCTAAAACCCTAAACCCTAAACACTAAACCCTAAACCCTATAAACACCCTAAACACTAATTAAAACCTAAACCCTAGACCCTAAACACTAAACCCTAAACCCTAGACCCTAAACACCGTAAACACTAAACCCTAAACCCTAAACACCCTAAACACTAATTAAACCCTAAACCATAGACCCTAAACACTAGACCCTAAACACCCTAAACACTAAACCCTAGACCCTCTAAACACAGTAAACACTAAACCCTAAACCCTAGACCCTAGCTAAACACCCCCTAAACCCTAAACACTAGCTAACCCTAAACCCTAATTAAACCCTATATATATAGGCCAACGACACTTAATTGTGCATCAAGCAGGCCAGGGGTGCCTCGCGGTCCTCTAGTTAAATTAAATGTGACATGCATTAACCCTAAACCATATATATATAACTAACCCCTAGCTAATCAAACCCTAGTTAATTAAAACACATAACCCTAAACTATACTAGCTATAACCCGATCTAATAAAAACATGCTCTATATATAGCATGCAGCTAGCTAGCAAAAACGGTAGATTAAAACCAATTAATATATACATGGCCTATATATCGATCATATGTTGTATAACATCTCCCTGAGATTCATTAATTAATTATATAATTATCGATGATAAATTAATTAACTTGAACTTTGACAAGTTCTCTCGAATGAAAACACATTTGATTAAGTTTCCTCATAATATATATATAATTAGTGTGCATGCATGGCCTACCATGCATGCATTAATTCGTGCATATATTTTAATATATATTTGAACATATTCTTGGGGGATTTCAATCTCTCTCTCTCGATCATCTATATGTCGTTGGTGGCCAAAAAACACACACATATACGCATGCACTTTATGCGCAAAGGCGCGTGTGCCTCTAATAATGTGTGTGTGCGCACTCGATCGATGATCCCTAAACCTTAAACAACCCTAAAACCCTAATCCCTAATCCCCTAAACCCTAAACACCCTAAACACACTAAACCCTAGACCCTAAACACCCTAAACACGTACTAAACCCTAAACCCTAGACCCTAAACACCGTAAACCCTAAACCATAAACCCTAAACCCTAAACCCTAAACCCTAAACCCTAAAACCCTAAACCCTAAACCCTAAACCCTATAAACACCCTAAACACTAATTAAACCCTAAACCCTAGACCCTAAACACTAAACCCTAAACCCTAGACCCTAAACACCGTAAACACTAAACCCTAAACCCTAAACACCCTAAACACTAATTAAACCCTAAACCATAGACCCTAAACACTAGACCCTAAACCCTAGACCCTAAACACCCTAAACACTAAACCCTAGACCCTCTAAACACAGTAAACACTAAACCCTAAACCCTAGACCCTAGCTAAACACCCAAAACACTAAACCCTAAACCCAGCTAGCTAACCCTAAACCCTAATTAAACCCTATATATATAGGCCAACGACACTTAATTGTGCATCAAGCAGGCCAGGGGTGCCTCGCGGTCCTCTAGTTAAATTAAATGTGACATGCATTAACCCTAAACCATATATATATAACTAACCCCTAGCTAATCAAACCCTAGTTAATTAAAACACATAACCCTAAACTATACTAGCTATAACCCGATCTAATAAAAACATGCTCTATATATAGCATGCAGCTAGCTAGCAAAAACGGTAGATTAAAACCAATTAATATATACATGGCCTATATATCGATCATATGTTGTATAACATCTCCCTGAGATTCATTAATTAATTATATAATTATCGATGATAAATTAATTAACTTGAATTTTGACAAGTTCTCTCGAATGAAAACACATTTGATTAAGTTTCCTCATAATATATATATAATTAGTGTGCATGCATGGCCTACCATGCATGCATTAATTCGTGCATATATTTTAATATATATTTGAACATATTCTTGGGGATTTCAATCTCTCTCTCTCGATCATCTATATGTCGTTGGTGGCCAAAAAACACACACATATACGCATGCACTTTATGCGCAAAGGCGCGTGTGCCTCTAATAATGTGTGTGTGCGCACTCGATCGATGATCCCTAAACCTTAAACCCTAAATAAACCCTAATCCCTAATCCCTAAACCCTAAACACCATAAACATTAAACCCTAAACCCTAACCTCCTAACCCTAAACCCTAAACCCTAATTAAACCCTATATATATAGGCCAATGACACTTAATTATGCATCAAGCAGGCCAGGGGTGCCTCGCGGTCCTCTAATTAAATTAAATGTGCCATGCATATATATGTGTTTAATTTGGGGATTTCAATCGCTCTCTCGTATGTAGCTCTCTCTACCTCTACTCTCTCTCTCTCTCTCTCTCTCTCTCTCTCTCTCTCTCTCGTTGGTGGCCAACAACACACACATGCACTTTGTGCGCAAAGGCATGCGCCTCTAATAATGTGTGCGCAGTCGATCGATCTAGTTTTGATTAATCATAGCACACAAATAAAGAAGTTGTATTTGAATCCACACAACCTATTAAAACACATAACCCCTAACATGGCCTAATTAATTAACCCTTCTCGATCTCTACCTAATTAGTGGAAATTGCACAAAATCAAAAGGGGTCCCTCACTAATTATGCATATCTGCTAGATTGTGATAAACTTTTGCCACATATATATTTGGTGGATGGGTGCATCTTGGCATGTAAACAATTAGTGTTTGCAAATGGCGTTGTCAAAATTTATGTACAAATGATTTCTTTCCATCCAAAGTGCATAAAATGGGAGTTTTAATGAAGAAAGTACAAATAAAACAGCTCAACATGCTTCCACACCCCGATTTTCACACGAAGTAGAGCATATTTAAAGGATAATTCCAGAGTTTTACTATTTTTCAAGCAACTTTGCTAATTTTCCCCCACTCACATGACTTTATGTCGATTTAACGAAAATATGGCGAATTTAAACTACATGGGCGGGATAGTTTGAATTGTGCGCGCGGCAAAGGGAACCGCCTATTCCTCAACCTTGTGCACGGCAAATTACACACGCAACTCCATTAAACGCCACCTACCAACCTTAATTATCACCCCGGCGGCCCGGCCGCATGACCCCCCACCCACCCGTACACAACTTATCCCCGTCCGTGCGAAGAGCTTCCCCTCCCCGTCCCGTCCGTGCGAAGAAGAAGCTTCCCCTCCCCGTCGTTCTTCTCGAGACGCACCGGCGGTCAAGTTGATCCACGGTAGGGCTGCTATCTCTAGCTCAATCATGTATCGGGCAAGACAGCCTAACGATTTATATTTTCTTGATGCTGCTAAAAAAATTCGTCAGTATGCTCGAACTAATTGGCACTTTATAGTTTTCCGCTCGATTTGTCATCGATCAATTTGTTCATTTGCGTGGGCATATAGAGTCAGTTCTGCACTCGATCCGTTAATTTGCTGAAATGCCATGGCAGAGTTTTGTACACGATCTGTTTGCTAAAATGTCGATGGGCATTTTTTGTTTTGTACTCGACATGATTGCTGAAATGCATAATCATGTAGTATAGTTTTGTACTCGATGGATATACATTTCCTACTTCGCCTTAAATTAATCACCAACCACTGTATCTCATAATTAAACAGATGGACAGAACTTGGAAACTGCATGGACACTTATGTTCCCCTTCATATATAAATGGTGTTCAACCCTTTATGGGGTTTATTAGAGCTCATGATGGTCACAACCTGGACGTGTATTGCCCGCGCTGCACATGTATGAATGGTGAGAAGAGGCCTCACCCTGTAGTGGCAGATCATTTACACATTTTTGGGATGGACCGCACATATGTTAGGCGGGTTTAGCATGGTGAACCATATAATGATCCTTTAGCAGGAGAAGCAGATCTTGCTCACACTGTATGTGTGCTGGCATATGTAGTTAATTATTTATATTGATGCTGCCGCTGTTTCAATCAATAGTTTGCATTGCTGTGCAAGGTTCTGTACTCAAATTTAACTTGTTGCAGATGGATGGACGGGAAGGAGAGAAAAAGCGCTTGCTTCAGGAAACGGGTTTCAGCTCTGGGACATGTGCTGTGCCAGATGAGAAGGTAAATATGTAAAACGGCATTTGTTCAGGTTGCATCCCTTAGATGTTTGTCTAATCGGTTGATGTACTAATTGCAGAAGCATAGAGTTAAAGAGGTCTCTCAGTTTGATGGGAGATTTGAAGATGAATCTCAGTTTGATGCACCTGTGGATGGTACTGATGACGAGCCTTTCATAGACGAAGGTCCTGCACCTGAGATTATCCAGTCTACAGAAGGAGGCCGTGGACCGAGTACACAGCTTTGCGTTGAAGTGGATGCACGCCCGGAGATCATCACGGGCGTCCGGGTAGTCTCAAGACCACCCAGCCCTGATGCACCTGTGGATGGTACTGATGACGAGCCTCTCATAGACGAAGGTCCTGCACCTGAGATTATCCAGCCTACAGAAGGAGGCCGTGGACCGAGTACACAGCTTTGCGTTGAAGAGGATGCACACCCGGAGATCATCAGGGGCGTCCCGGTAGTCTCAGGACCACCCAGCCCTGATGCAAAATGTTGAGCTACTTTATGATTCGTACTCTTATGTTCTGGTGCTGTAGTATGTTATGATTTGTACGCCTTTGGCGCTAGATTAAGCATTCAGTGGATGATCGCGTTGCAAAATTCGACACCCACACAATCAGTTCATCGTACAAGTAGTAGCACAATTACTTCTACAGCGATTCCTGCCAGCGCATTAGTTGGTAGCATGAAACACTTTCAGGTACTCCCCTCTGATTCATATTAATGGACTCAATTCTGTCTAGATATGGATGTATCTAGATGCATTTGTTAACTAGACTAACAAACTTGAGTCAGTTAATATGAATCCGTGTAAACCGCCCAAGTCCTCGAGCAGCTAGTTTATTGACTCTGGACTCCAAGCCTCTCGCGGCAAGCCATCGACGAAGCTTTGACCAGATCTTGGCCCGCAATTTTTTGTGTGTGGCGAATAGCAAAGCTTTGACCAGTTCCTCTCGGGATACAGCACGCCGGTGAGCTTGCACGGTTGCCATGAGCACTTTCCGGCGGAACTTCCTCTTCAGCGCCCTCAAGCCGCTGCTGCGAGACAGCACGCAGTGCCTCGAGGTGGACGGAATTCTGGATCTCAGGGCGGGTGGTCCGCATCGTCCGGGAACGATCTCCAGCGGGTTAACGAGGACATGCATGGCGGCCAGGGGATTTGTTTTTTGTTTTTTTTTTGGTTTGAGCTTGGGATTTGGGGTTTTTTCGGATAGGGGAGGAGGAACCGAGGAAGAGGAAGGAACAGCCGCGTGCTTGGCGCGTGGCGGTGTGCTTGAATTTCGAATTTTTGTGAAATGTTTCATTTCCCCGCTACAATTCGGGGGTTTCTTGACGCGCCAATGCGTCCCGCCGGGCAGCTTCAAGTAAATTTGGGGTGCCACACTATGGGCCCTAGTTTCAGTGAGACATGTAATGACTAGTCACATCAGTAAGTTCACTGTGTAATAAAATATGTTACCCCTCCCCTTTATGTAGCACCCCTTCTCTCCCGATCGAGTGCCGATTGCCGACGGATGCAAGCCGCTAGCTCGATCCCCTCCTTTCGCCTCCACCGTCCAGGCATCCAGCTTGGAGGGGCAAGCTGCATCTAGCCCAAGCGGATTAGGTAGGACTAGTAATGTTCTCTCCTTTCTCGAGATCGGTTCTTTTTTCCTCTCCTCGATATCTTGCGCATCTCTTTCCTATTCTGGGCAAAGGGGTGTCTTTCTGGTCACCCTCGAGCTGGGAGTGATTGATGGGGGTGGGGGGCGGGGGCTACCTTTGCTTGGATTGGGGTGTTCTTCCTTTATTTGTCGACATTTGCAACCTTTGTAGTTTCTGCTGATCCTCACTGTATCTTTTGTCAGCTTGTACAGGAAAGGCAAGACCTCGGCGGTGGGGGCAATGGAGCGTAAGGCCACCACGCATGTGGGCAGTTGGCTGAGCCTGAGCTGCGTCCCCAGCCCCGCGAAGCAGGTACTCCGTTTGCTTATCCACTCTTTACCTTTTAAGTGTCTCTCTGGTCTCTGCATCCTCAATCTGTTCCTGTTCTGGAATATGCTTAAAGTAGCACATGTCTTCAGCTGTTTGTGCGTAAAGCCTCTGTGACACCATGCTCTATATTCTCTGTATCAGGTTGGTACCTCCAGGTTCCGTGCTGAGGCTATGGGGAACGAGAATAGCGCCCCACCTGCTGCAGGAGCATGGCCCGATCTGCAGCACAAGAAGCGAAATGCCACTGCCGAGCTGGGCAGGGACCGCCCAGGGGTAATTTTTTTAACCAACTTACCATGATGTAGTCTGAATCTGATACTCCCTCAGATCCAAATTAATTGACTCAACTATCTGTAGATACGGATGTATCTAGATGTGTTTTAGCTCTAGATACTACTGCCTCCATCCCAAAGCTTTGGGCTTATATTATTTTTAGAAAGTCAAACTATACCATGTTTGACTAAGCTTTTACCAAAAATCAGTAACATGCAAAATACAAAATTAATATCATTAAATAGATAATAAAATATATTTTCCTACGGTATCTACACAGTATTATATTTGTTGATAGAATGTTCTAAAATTTTGGTCAAACTTTGCTTGTTTTGATTTCTCAAAAATAAATAAGGCTTAAGCTTTTGGATGGTGGTAGTACATTCATATCTAGACAAAGCTGAGTTAACTAGTTTTTTTGTCTGTCCATAGCTAGTGTTCACGCTGCAAAAGGCTAAGAGCATCCACTATATGCATCAGTCTATCTCATACAGTAATTCAATATCACTGCTGAGGTCTGCCTTTTGTTTTGCTATTCATATGCAGACTGAAACTTTAGGGCCTTTACTCAAAAGGAAGATCAAAACTGCGGCTGATCAGGCTGCCAGTATGTTGATGCCGCCCCCATCTTCTAAATGCCTCTACAAGCACAAGGCCACGCACCAGCTGGGTGGTGATCTTTTAATGAATATGGTATATTTTCTTAATCCACAAAACATGCCTTGATTTTTCTCTGTTTATTGTCGGTTTTTTCTATGCTTGCCAAAAGTTTACAACAACAACAACAACAACCAAGCCTTTCAGTCCCAAACAAGTTGGGGTAGGCTAGAGTTGAAACCCATAAGATCTCGAAGCCAAAAGTTTAGAAACACCAAATTCGTTTGCTTACAATCATCATACAGTAATGTTCATCTACTCCAGTTCCCCTAACCCAACATAAAATGATGTTAATTTCGATTTTTAGATTAAAAGAGCACCATTAGGCGCTGTTAATTACGACTTTGAGATTAAAATGTCATTTGCAATTGTTAATTACAATTTTGAGACAATTGGTTAGTTTAACCTCGATCTCTTCTGCTCTCCATTTTTCCCAACCGAACAAAAATGTAACCATTCCATTCCTCTGAAATGGAACCATTCCATTCCATTCCACGCTGTTTCAGAACCGAACACACCCTTGCATTGTTGTGAACTGTTGTCCATACACGGCCATACCCTTCCACTTACATCTAGCACTATATGCATCAGTCTGTCTCAGAGTCATTCAATATCACTGCTGAGATCTGTTCCCATTCTTATGCAGGCTGAAACTGCTGCGCCTTTACTCAAGTGGATGCAAAATGGGGCTAATGAGGCTGCTGTGAGGACGATGGTGCCGGCACCATCTTCCGAAAACCTCTACAAGCACGAGGCCATGGGCCAGCTGGGTGGTGACCTTTTAATGAATCTGGTATATTTTCTTAATCCACATACATGATTTCATTATTATCTGTTTAATTACTGTTGGCTTTGTCTAATGCTTACCAAAAGTTCAGAAACACTGCGTTTGCTTACAATCATCATACACTAATTTTTCACTTTTCAGTCTGTCTCATCCAGTATATAAACTGTTGATTTCCATTGGCTTCTTTTGTAATCATTTGCATTGTTGTCAACTGTTCTCTATGCACAACCCTATTCTTCCACTTACACCCCGCACTATTTGCATCAGTCTATCTCATAGATTTATTAAATATCAATGATGAGTTCTGTTGCTATTCATATGCAGGATGAAACTTCTGTTCCTCTACTCAAATGGATAAAAAATGATCCTGATGAGGCTGCTGTGAAGACGATGGTGCTGCCACCATCTTCTGAAAACCTCCTCAAGCACAAGGCCACGGGCCAGCTGGGTGGTACCCTTTTCAGTAAGCAGGTATATTTTCTTAATCCTCATACATGATTTGATTTTTGTCTGTTTATTGCCGGCTTTGTCTAATGCTTACCAATAGTTCAGAAACACACACACCTATTCTTCCACTTACATCCAGCACTATATGCATCAGTGTCTCATAGATTCATTTTATATATCACTGCTGATGTCTGTTGCTCTTCAATTTTTATATGCAGACTGAAACTGCTAAGCCTTCATTGGTCAAAAGGATTGCAACTGCTGCTGATGAGGCATCTGCAGAGGCTGCCACCAAGTTACTGTCAGCCCCACCTTCTGGATGCTTATATAAGCTCAAGTCCAAGGATCAGCCGGGCCGTAACCATCCAAGGGTTCGGGTATATTTTCTTAAGCCACATATACATGCCATGATTTATGTCTGATATTATCACTGGCTCTGTCTAATGCTTTTTGGAATTCGGAAACACCAAATTAGCATGCTTATATTCATCATACACTAATTTTTCACTGTTCAGTTTGTAACATAGTGTTATGCACTTGCTTGTCAACATTTGCATTGCTCTGAACTATGCACTTTACACAACCTAATTCTTCCACTTACGTTCAGCGCTACGCACCAGTAGTACCTCCCATGTTTCCTTCACCATCCCGATGCCGAGCTTGCGGGAATATGGCGGGCCCATGTACATACCCCGCATATAACACCTCCTATGGCTCTATCTACCTTTCTAGTAGCTCCTTCACAGAGTTACAGGTATGTATTCTCAGTGGTTTAGCATGAATTGGCATATAGTAAAGTCTTGTTTTTAGTCTTCCTGCTTCTTACATTTGTATCAATTTTCACATGCAGACTGTACCTTGTGAACTTCGTCCAATGATTAACCAGATGTGTCCGCATGAAGGATCTTTCACTATGCATGGCAATGGCAAATTGATGAACACCTACACGGTCTATGAGGTGTATGTCTACAAGACGCAGGCCATCACATATTTGTATGGACATGATTGGAGAAAGTTTGCTTTTGACTACGGTCTGAAGAAGGGCGACGAGCTGAGGATCAGAAACTCAAACGGGCAGATATACGTAACTGCTTACAGAGTTGGAGACACTTCCAAATATATAATATGTAACTTTTTTCTACTCATATCTTTTGATAACTGCATTCTGAGCAGTTGTTCTAAACCATTCCCTCTGTTCTAGCTTGCTGGGTTTAACATGATCAAAGCTGCAGATCCCCTGACGGAACAGGAGCGGATGTCACAAAGGGCAACCACACCAGCACCGGCACCGGCTTCCCACTCTCCTGCATCAGCACCGGTTCCTGTACCAGCTCCGTTTACTGCATCTACCCAGCAGTCCCCTACATCAGCATTGGTTCCTGTAGAGGCCCCATATACTACACATGCCCAGCAGGCTCCTGCATCAGCACTGGTTCCTCTAGCTGCACCGTTTACTGCACCTGCCCAACAGTCTCCTGCATCAGCACCGGTTCCTCTAGAGGCACCGTTTACTGCACCTGCCCAGCAGTCTCCTGCATCAGCACCAGCTCGTGTACCAGCCCAGGCTCATGCACCTGCCCCAGCCAGATCACCGAGGTCTCAGCTCATTGCTGTGGCCACCCGTGTGGTGACCAGGACGCATCTGAAGGCTATGTTCGTGAGTATATGACAGCATAACTGCTCTTATCTTGATGTCTTCTCTGCTCAAAGTCTCACATGGTTCAGTGCATTGGTGCCATTGACTAATTTTTGGTGGTATCTCTTGCTTTGAATCAGAAATTGCCTAAAAGTATCTCCAAGGATCTCAATGCTGGCCGAAGGGGCAAGATATCCCTCGTCATGGAGAGTGAAGGTCTCACCGTGGAGGGACGGTACTCTGTCAGTCCCACAGATGGCCGCTTGGCTGTTACTTCCAGGTGGAAAAAGTTCATTGACGGTGCCAAACTTCGCATTGGATCAAAGTTGAAGGTCAAGATCTTTCGATGCCGCTGTGACATGCTGGTCATAAAGTTCGCGGTTGTCTAGTTCTGTTGTCCCATGAGCCCTTAGCAAATGCATTTGTAGTTATACTTATATAAGGTTATCTTATCTGAACTGCTAATTAATTGTATGGGTGGTAAAACTCTGGCAAGCTTTTGCTCTTAGCAAGTATGTATGTATGATCAGCTATTATGATAACTAATGTTTGTGTTCATCTTAATTTGCATTTCCCTTTTAGAAAAAAACTTAATTTCTATTTTGGCTGACCTGTTAGAGAACTATCAGATTGAACCCACAACATGATTCATATAGATTCATTACACTGAGCCACATGTCTTGACCTTGCGATACACTACTTCCATTAATTAGTGCAAGAAGGCTTACCTGAGCTGCCTGAACCATGGCAGATTCGAATCCACCTTATCTATCTAGAAATACAACCTTTGCAGAAAGAGGATTTGCAGTATGGGGAGGCTGACATTGGGGACCCATGAGCCAGCAGCGTCGTCAACGTTTTAAAGGTGGCAGGAGATCGAAAGAAAAAATAAGCCAAAAATCAGTTGGTAAACAAATTCAAGAAAAGAAACATTTACCTTTCTGAGAGTATGACATGCGGGACCCATGAGGCAGCAGCATCCTCAACTATTTCAAGGCGGCAGGGGATCAAAATAAAAAAGGAAATAGCCAGAAATTAATTAGGGTAAAAAATAAATCCATCAAAGGAAACTTTTATTGTTCATAGAGGATGACATGTGGGACCGACTTGCCAGCTGCGTCGTCATCGTTTCAAAGGGGGCAGGGGATCAAAAGAAAAAGACAAATAGCCAGAAATTAGGGGAAAAAAATAAATCCAACAAAGAAAACTTTTATTGTTCATAGAGGATGACATGCGGGACCCATGAGCCAGCAGCTTCCTCAACGTTTCAAAGTCGGCATGAGATTGAAAGAAAAAGTCAAGTGACATAATATCAGGAGCCAAAAATAATCCAAGAAAAGAAACTTTATTGTACATAGAGGATGACATGCGGGTCCCATTTTGTAGCAGCGGTCTCAACGCTTCCAAGGCGGCAGGACCGAAAGAAAAATGAAGTAGCCAGAAATCAGGGTGTGAAAAAAATCCAAGAAAAGAAAGATTTTAATTGGGCTGTATCTGGACATCTGGGCCTTCGAACTATACTGCTGGGCCTTTTGACTCGTACAATTTCAGCCCACTCCAAAACAGGAAAGGTCGGATTTTTCTCAAAAAAAAAAACAGGAAAGTCCTATGCTTCGCAAAAACAAAAAACAAGGAGATTCAACATATAAGTTTGTTTATGTAGATATAAAGATTTAATTTATCCGTTTGCAATAGCTCAGAGCGAAATACAACGTTTATTGTCTGCAAAATAAAATATCACATGTTTCTTGTACGGGGAGGCTGACATCGGGGACCCATGAGCCAGCAGCGGAGTCAACGTTTCAAAGGCGGCAGGGGATCGAAAATAAAAAAAGCCAAAAATCAGTTGGTAAAAAAATACAAGAAAACAAAACATTTATCGTTCTGAGAGGATGACATGCGGGACCCATGAGGCAGCAGCATCCTCAACGTTTCAAAGTCGGCATGAGATCGAAAGAAAAAGGCAAGTGACATAATATCAGGAGCCAAAAATAATCCAAGAAAAGAAACTTTATTGTACATAGAGGATGACATGCGGGTCCCATTTTGTAGCAGCGGTCTCAACGTTTCCAAGGCGGCACAGACCAAAAGAAAAATGAGGCAGCAGTATTCTCAACAATTCCAAGGCGGCAGGGGATCAAAAGAAAAATAAAGGAAATAGCCAGAAATTAATTAGGGGTCAAAAATAAATCCACCAAAGGAAACTTTTATTGTTCATAGAGGATGACATGTGGGACCGACCTGCCAACAGCGTCCTCATCGTTTCAAAGGGGGCAGGGGATCAAAAGAAAAAGGCAAATAGCCAGAAATTAGGGGTAAAAATAACTCCAAGAAAGGAAACTTTTATTGTTCGTAGAGGATGACATGCGGGACCCATGAGCCAGCAGCTTACTCAACGTTTCAAAGGCGGCATGAGATCGAAAGAAAAAGGCAAGTGACCAAATATCAGGAGCCAAAAATAATCCAAGATTTATTGTACATAGAGGATGACATGTGGGTCCCATTTTGCAGCAGCGGTCTCAATGTTTGTAATGCGGCTTGAGATCAAAAGAAAAAGAAAGTAGCTAGTAATTAGGGGGTGAAAAAAAATCCAAGAAAAGAAAGTTGATGGACATAGAGGATGACATGCGGGTCCCTTGAGCCAACAGCTTACTCAACGTTTCAAAGGGGGGGGATCAAAAGAAAAAGGCAAGCCAAAAATCAGAGGGTGAAAAAAAATCCAACAAAGGAAACTTTTATAGCACATAGAGGATGACATGCGGGTCCCATGAGCCAGCAGGTTCCTCAACGTTTCAAACGTGGCATGAGATCGAAAGAAAAAGGCAAGTGCCCAAATATGAGGAGCCAAAAATAATTCAAGAAAAGAAAGTTTTATAGTACATAGAGGATGACATGCGGGTCCCATTTAGCAGCAGCGGTATCACCGTTTGAGAGGCGCAGGGGATCGAAAGAAAAAGTCAAGTGACCAAATATGAGGTGCCAAAAAAATCCAAGAAAAGAAAGTTTTATAGTACATAGAGGATGACATGCGGGTCCCATTTAGCAGCAGCGGTATCACCGTTTGAGAGGCAGCAGGTGATCGAAAGAAAAAGTCAAGTGACGAAATATGAGGTGCCAAAAAAAATCCAAGAAAAGAAAGTTTTATAGTACATAGAGGATGACATGCGGGTCCCATTTAGCAGCAGCGGTATCACCGTTTGAGAGGCGCAGGGGATCGAAAGAAAAAGGTAAGTGACCAAATATGAGGTGCCAAAAATAATTCAAGAAAAGAAAGTTTTATAGTACATAGAGGATGACATGCGGGTCCCATTAGCAGCAGCGGTATCACCGTTTGAGAGGCGGCAGGGGATCGAAAGAAAAAGGCAAGTGACCAAATTTGAGGTGCCAAAAATAATCAAGAAAAGAAAGTTTTATAGTACATTGAGGATGACATGCGGGTCCCAGTTAGCAGCAGCGGTATCACCGTTTGAGAGGCGGCAGGGGATCGAAAGAAAAAGGCAAGTGACCAAATTTGAGGTGCCAAAAATAATCCATGAAAAGAAAGTTTTATAGTACATTGAGGATGACATGCGGGTCCCATTAGCAGCAGCGGTATCACCGTTTGAGAGGCGGCAGGGGATCGAAAGAAAAAGGTAAGTGACCAAATATGAGGTGCCAAAAATAATTCAAGAAAAGAAAGTTTTATAGTACATAGAGGATGACATGCGGGTCCAGTTAGCAGCGGTATCACCGTTTGAGAGGCGGCAGGGGATCGAAAGAAAAAGGCAAGTGACCAAATTTGAGGTGCCAAAAATAATCCAGGAAAAGAAAGTTTTATAGTACATAGAGGATGACATGCGGGTCCCAAGCAGCAGCGGTATCACCGTTTGAGAGGCGGCAGGATCGAAAGAAAAAGGCAAGTGACCAAATTTGAGGTGCCAAAAAAAACTCCAAGAAAAGAAAGTTGATTGCACATAGAGGATGACATGCGGGTCCGATTTAGCAGCAGCGGTCTCAACGTTTCCAAGGCGGCAAGGGATCAAAAGAAAAAGGAAGTAGCCGAAATCAGGGGTCAAAAAAATCCAAGAATAGAAAGAATTTTGGTTCATAGAGGATGACATGCGGGACCCATGATCCTGCATCGTAAACGGCTCGATCGGAGAACGTTGAACGAGATGGCGCGATGTAGAAAAAAAACAATGCCAGAGAGGCTGCCATCTGGGCCCTACATCCCTCGGCGGTGCGGATTTGCGTTGACTCGGCCGGCGAACCCGAGATTTCGAGATGCACCACGTCCCGGGCCACCATACGCCACGTTTTGGCCGCTTTCGTCGGGCTAGGTGGCCTCAAAAAGAAAAAAAAAAAGTTTTGACATGCACCACGGAGGGACCAAAATCGTCGGCCATGGTACACCAGCAACCACGGCGCGACTTCAACTTCGTCGGCCATGGCAACTTTTCTTGTAGTGAGTGAGTTTTGAACAACAAGGAAGACGGTGTAGAGTCTTATAATGTTTACAATATGTCTTTTATGTGAGTTTTGCTGCACTTGTTCATCCTTGAGTTTGCTTCAAATAACCTTGCTAGCCTAAACCTTGTATCGAGAGGGAATACTTCTCATGCATCCAAAATCCTTGAGCCAACCACTATGCCATTTTGTGTCCACCATACCTACCTACTACATGGTATTTCTCCGCCATTCCAAAGTAAATTTCTTGAGTGCTAACTTTAAAATTCCATCATTCACCTTTGCAATATATAGCTCATGGGACAAAATAGCCTTAAAAACTATCGTAGTATTGAATATGTACTTATGCACTTTATATTTTATTAAGTTGCTTGTTGTGCGATAACCATGCTTCTGGGGAACGCCATCAACTATTGTTGAATATCATGTGAGTTGCTATGCATGTCCGTCTTGTCTGAAGGATCTATCATTTTAGTGGTTGGAGCATGCAAAATTGTTAGAGAAGAACATTGGGCCGCTAACTAAAGCCATGAATCATGGTGGAAGTTTCAGTTTTGGACATATATCCTCAATCTCATATGAGAATAATAATCATTGCTACATGCTTATGCATTTAAGAGGAGTCCATTATCTGTTGTCCATGTTGTCCCGGTATGGATGTCTAAGTTGAGAATAATCAAAAGCGAGAAATCCAAAATGCGAGCATTCTCCTTAGACCTTTGTACAGGCGGCATGGAGGTACCCCTTTGTGACACTTGGTTGAAACATGGCATGCAAAGATCCGGTAGTCCAAGCTAAGTAGGACGAGGTGCGGGCACTATTAGTATACTATGCATGAGGCAACTTGTAAGATATAATTTACATAACTCATATGCTTTATTACTACCGTTGACAAAATTGTTTCATGTTTTCAAAATAAAAGCTCTAGCACAAATACAGCAATCGATGATTTCCTCTTTGAAGGACCATTCTTTTACTTTTATTGTTGAGTCAGTTTACCTATCTCCTTCCACCTTAAGAAGCAAACACTTGTGTGAACTGTGCATTGATTCCTACATACTTGCATATTGCACTTGTTATATTACTTTATGTTGACAATATCCATGAGATATACATGTTATAAGTTGAAAGCAACCGCTGAAACTTAATCTTCCTATGTGTTGCTTCAACACCTTTACTTTGATTTATTGCTTTATGAGTTAACTCTTATGCAAGACTTATTGATGCTTGTCTTGAAGTACTATTCATGAAAAGTCTTTGCTATATGATTCACTTGTTTACTCATGTCATTACCTTTGTTTTGATCGCTGCATTCATTACATATGTTTACAAATAGTATGATCAAGATTATGATGGCATGTCACTTCAGAAATTATCTTTGTTATCGTTTTACCTCGGGACGAGCAGAACTAAGCTTGGGGATGCTGATACGTCTCCAACGTATCGATAATTTCTTATGTTCCATGCTACTTTATTGATGATACCTACATGTTTTATGCACATTATATGTCATATTTATGCATTTTCTGGAACTAACCTATTAACAAGATGCCGAAGAGCCATTTTCTGCTGTTTTGGTTTCAGAAATCCTAGTAAGGAAATATTCTCGGAATTGGACGAAACTTTCGCCCAGGGTCCTATTTTTGCACGAAGCTTCCAGAAGACCGAAGAGATAACGAAGTGGGGCCACGACAGCCAGAGGCTAGGCGGCGCGGCCTTGGCCGCGCCGACCTACCCCCTGGCCCCCTGTGTGGCCCCGCGTTGACCTTCCGCCTACTTAAAGCCTCTGTCGCGAAAACCCCAACAAGAGCCACGATACGGAAACCTTCCAGAGACGCCGCCGTCGCGAATCCCATCTCGGGATTCGGGAGATCGCCTCCGCACCTGCCGGAGAGGGGATTCATCTCCGGAGGACTCTACACCGCCATGGTCGCCTCCGGAGTGATGAGTGAGTAGTTCACCCCTGGACCATGGGTCCATAGCAGTAGCTAGATGGTCGTCTTCTCCTTGTTGTGCTTCATTGTTGGATCTTGTGAGCTGCCTAACATGATCAAGATCATCTATCTGTAATACTATATGTTGTGTTTGTCGGGATCCGATGGATAGAGAGTACTATGATTATGGTGATTATCAATCTATTGTTTATGTGTTGTTTATGATCTTGCATGCTCTCCGTTACTAGTAGAGGCTCTGGCCAAGTTTTTACTCTTAACTCCAAGAGGGAGTATTTATGCTCGATAGTGGGTTCATGCCTCCATTGAATCTGGGACAGTGACAGAAAGTTCTAAGGTTGTGGATGTGCTGTTGCCACTAGGGATAAAACATTGATTCTATGTCTAAGGATGTAGTTGTCGATTACATTACGCACCATACTTAATGCAATTGTCTGTTGCTTTGCAACTTAATACTGGATGGGGTTCGGATGATAACCTGAAGGTGGACTTTTTAGGCATAGATGCAGTTGGATGGCGGTCTATGTACTTTGTCGTAATGCCCAATTAAATCTCACTATATTTATCATATCATGTATATGCATTGTTATGCTTTTCTCTATTTGTCAATTGCCCGACTGTAATTTGTTCACCCAACATGCTTTTATCTTATGGGAGAGACACCTCTAGTGAACTGTGGACCCCGGTCCTATTCTTTACATAGCATACAATCTACTGCAATTGTGTTTTACTGTTTTCTTGCAAACAAACATCTTCCACTCGATACGCTTAATCCTTTGTTACAGCAAGCCGGTGAGATTGACAACCTCACTGTTTCGTTGGGGTGTGTTGTGCAGATTCGCGTTGGCGCCGGAATCCTGGTGTTGCGCCGCATCACATTTCGCGACCATCAACCTTCAACGTGCTTCTTGGCTCCTACTGGTTCGATTAAACCTTGGTTTCTTTCTAAGGGAAAACTTGCTACTGTGCGCATCATACCTTTCTCTTGGGGTTCCCAACGAACGTGTGAGTTACACGCCATCAAGCCCCTGTGGCTTGCTCAGTTTTGGTCTGCCTATGCCTATCTTCTGCTGTCCAGAAATTTGGACAAGCACAAGTGTGCTGTGACAGTGTGCACTGTCCAAACTGAATCTTGTGTTATTTCTGCTAACTGTCTAAACTGAACTTTGATAACACTTGTATTTTTTCTAGTATCTGTTCTTTGTTGTGCAGGTTGGAATTATGGCCAGAAGATCATCCTCAAGCCACTTAGTTTAGATTTAGTTTAGAATAACTTGTAATTTTCCTTTTCTGTTAATTCTGATCATTATGTCTCAATTCTTGTATCAAGAATATTGTAAAGACTTTGTAATTGTGTTGTATATCAATAAAGCTCAAGTTTTTCTTATGAGCTTTTTGGTTTATGTAATATTTATATTCTGAATTAATATTGTATTTAATATTCAATGTGAAATTCAAAGTCATTTGATTTCATTATTTGTGTTTGAATGATGAATTCATATTTATATTGTTTACTGCTTATTGTTAAATGTATTAACACTTGTCAAATGAAATCAACTCCCAAAATCAACAAGATACAAAAGAGATCATGTCGAAATTTCCCTAACTCACATTGCCTAACCCTAAGTGCAAAATGAGAGAGAACCTCGATCCCTCTTAGGTTTAGTTGCAATAAGGCGCGAAAATTTCCCCCGTTTTGCGATGCAATGCACATCCCATTTCTAAATCTACCCTTCGTTGTTCCTATGTTCTGGGTTATTACAGCCTCTCCCCCTTAACAGAAACTTCGTCCCGAAGTTAAGATTGGTACCTGAATAACTCGGGGTAGGACTTCCTGAGCTCTTCTTCGGTCTCCCATGTTGCTTCTCGTTCAGGATGATGTTGCCATTGTATCTTGCAGTATTTGATTGCTCTATTCCTTAACTTCTTCCACTGTACTTCCAGAATCTTTTCAGGCTTCTCCACATAGGTTAAGTCTGATTGTAGCTCTATTTCTTCATGTGTAATAGGATCATCAGGTGCCTTCAAACACTTTCTGAGTTGTGATACATGAAAGACATTGTGAATTAGACTGAGCTGTTCCGGTAGTTCCAACTCAAAAGCTGTTTCTCGATTCTGACTGAGTATCTTAAATGGTCCTATGTATCGAGGACTTAGTTTTCCTTTTACTCCGAACCTTTTGAGTCCTTTCATTGGGCTAACTTTCAGATATACCATGTCTCCTACTTTTGGTTCCCAAACTCGTCTCTTCTGGTCGGCATAACTCTTCTGTCGACTTTGGGCTATTTTGAGTCTATCTCGGATCACCTCGATGACTCCTTGTCTCTCCTTGATGTAGTCCGGTGTAAACTCCTTGTTCTCTCCGGTTTCAAACCAACAGATTGGTGATCTACACTTCCTTCCGTACAATGCTTCGTACGGTGCCATCTGGATACTACTCTGATAACTATTGTTATATGAGAATTCCGCCAATGGTAGATGGTCCTCCCATGAGCCTCCAAAGTTTAGAGCACAAGCTCTAAGCATGTCTTCAAGTATCTGATTGGTTCTTTCGGTTTGTCCTCCGGTTTGTGGATGATATGCTGTACTGAAATCCAACTTGGATCCCAAAGCTTCTTGGAGTTGTTTCCAAAATGCTGATGTGAAGATCGAACCTCGATCTGAGACTATCTTCTTTGGTACTCCATGCTTGCTAACTATTTCTTTAACATATATGTTTACCAGCTTCTCAGAGTCATCTTTCTGGTTTACTGGTATGAAATGAGCACTCTTGGTAAGTCTATCCACGATTACCCATATCATATCCTTCTTTTTACTGGTCATTGGTAAACCAGTAACAAAATCCATTCCGATTTCATCCCATTTCCATTCTGGTATCTCTAGAGGTTTGAGTAATCCAGCAGGACTCTGATGTTCTGCTTTCACTCGCTGACATGTATGGCATTCAGAGACATATTGAGCTATCTCTCTTTTCATGTTGTTCCACCAGAACATTTCCTTCAAATCCATATACATCTTAGTACTTCCCGGATGTATTGAGTAAGGGGTTTCATGTGCTTCCTTCAATATGATTGACTTCACTTCTGGATCATCCGGTACACATATCCTCTTCTGAAAGTATAGAGAATCAAACTCTCCGAGATTGAATTCTGATGGTTTACCTTCTCCAATCCTTTTGATTTCTTCTTGGATGAATAAATCGTCTACTTGCTTCCGAATGATTTCATACTTTAAGTCTGAGTACATTTCATCCATGATCCTCATGGTTGCTATACTTCCCACTGTATCACCTTGGATAAACAGAATCTGAGCTTCTTCTAGTTCTTTCCGAAGTTCCTTCGGAATCTCCCATTCCGTAGGTTGATTCTCGGTACTCTTCCTGCTTAAAGCATCTGCTACTACATTAGCCTTGCCTGGTGTATAGTTGATTGTCAGTTCATAGTCCTTAATCAACTCTAACCATCTCTTTTGTCTCATGTTTAATTCCTTCTGAGTGAAGAAATACTTCAAGCTTTTGTGATCCGTATATAACTCACATTTGGATCCATAGAGAAATTGCCTCCAACTCTTCAAAGCATACACAACTGCCGCCAATTCTAAGTCATGTACTGGGTAGTTATGTTCATGTGGCTTTAGTTGTCTTGATCCGTAAGCTATCACCTTACGATCTTGCATTAGAACACATCCAAGTCCATTCTTGGAAGCATCACAATACACCGTGTAATCCTTTCCGGGTTCCGGAACTGCTAACACCGGTGCCGTGGTTAACTTCTCTTTGAGTGTTTGGAAACTGGTTTCACACTCATCAGTCCACACAAATGGGGTATTCTTCTTGAGTAACTTGGTCATTGGTCCTGCAATCTTCGAGAATCCTTCAATGAATCTCCGATAATAACCTGCCATACCAAGGAATCCTCTGATTTCCTTAGCATTCTTAGGTGACTTCCATTCCAATACTGACTGAACCTTGCTTGGATTCACTGCTATTCCCTCTTTGGTTATGACATGTCCAAGAAATTCAACACTATCTAACCAAAATTTGCACTTGCTGAACTTTGCATATAACTGATGTTCTCTTAAAATTTGCAGAACTATCTTCAAATGCTTGGCATGTTCTTCTTTATCTTTGGAATAGATCAGAATGTCATCGATAAACACGATCACAAACTTGTCCAAGTACTTCATGAATATCTTGTTCATCAAATTCATGAAAATAGCTGGTGCATTTGTTAGTCCAAATGGTACAACCAAGTATTCATGGTGTCCATACCTTGATACAAACGCTGTTTTTGGCACATCTTCCTTCTTGATCTTGATTTGGTGATATCCTGACCTTAAATCTATCTTCGAGAAGACTCCAGCTCCTTGAACTTGATCAAAAAGATCTTGTATTCTGGGTAAAGGGTACTTGTTCTTGATGGTTACATTGTTAAGATTCCTGTAATCTCCACACATTCTCTTTCCTCCATCTCTTTTATCCACAAAGATAACTGGTGTACCCCATGGTGACACACTTTCTTGGATAAATCCCTTCTGTTCCAGTTCATCTATCTGAGCCTTCAGTTCCACTAACTCCTTTGGTCCCATCTTATATGGTGGTTGAGCTATTGGTGCTGTGCCTGGAATTAGATCTATGGTAAACTCGATCTCTCTATCGGGTGGCATTCCCGGTAGTTCCTTGGGAAATACATCTTGAAACTCATTCACTACAGGGATATCTTCAATCTTCACCTCCTTCAGACTATTCAGCTCCAATCCTATCTCCAACTGAGTGTACTTGTCTCCTTGAAACACTATCTGACCTCCTATGGAGTTTCGGAGTGATACTGTCTTGTCTCCACAGTTGATCACTGCTCCATTCTCCGTTAACCAGTCCATCCCTAGGATGACTGATATATCCTTCATGGGAATGATGAATAGGTCCGCGAAATATACACAGTCACAAATGGTTATGACCTGTGCTTCTTTCACGTGGGTTACTAAGATCGTTCCCCCCGCAGATAGGACAGTTATAGGGGTTTCTAACTTAGAACATCTAAGCCCGAATTTTTCCACAAATTCCCGTGCAAGAAATGATGTAGTTGCTCCAGTATCAAATAATACTTTGCCAGGATGAGTAAGGATGCTGAGCGTACCTAAGACTGCTTGATCCGACTCTCCCGCTTGCTCCAAAGTTGTGCAATTCAGCTTTCCATATGGCTTGCCCCTCTTGTTGTTGTTGTTGTTGTAGTTGCGGTTGTTGTTGTTGTTGTTGTTGTTGTCTTTGCCACCTCGTCCTCGTCCTCCGGAGTTCTGTCCACTCCATGAAGCCTTATTAGGACAATCAGGCTTCATGTGTCCATCTTTCCACAACCATAACAGATGATCCTGGGCTTCTGACAATCCTTTGGATATGTCCCCTCTGCCCACAGTTGTTGCAGATGATCTGAGACTTGGGTTCTGATTCTGACCTCCCCGGTTATACTGATTACCAGTAGGTCGGAATCGGGGTTTGAAACTCCGATCTGGTGTTGATTTACTAACTGGGTACTTCCTTGGCTCGATACGAGCCCTCTTCCTCCTATCCTCTTGGACCTGCCTGTAGTCATCCTCGAAAGTGATTGCCGAATCAATCAGTTCCTGGAATTCTGCAGTCCGTGCCAACCTCAGTTGCATCTTCATGTATGGATTCATGCCTTTCATGAATCGCTTCTTTCTTTTCTCCTCAGTGTCCACTTCCTCAGGTGCATATCTTGACAGCCTATTGAAATCTCGAACATACTGCATGATAGGTGCAGTATTCTGATGTAGCTCGTCAAACTCTCTCTTCTTCAGCTCCACCACGCTCTCCGGAACATGGGCATCCCGGAACTTCTTCTTGAATTCCTCCCAGGTGAACACCTTTTCTGGAGGGTGTACTGCCACAAGATTCTCCCACCATGATGCTGCTGGACCTGACAACAGATAAGTGGCATACCGAATCTTTTCTTCATCATTGCATCCAACGGTCCTCAACTTTCTTTCAGTGTCCATGAGCCAGTCTTCTGCATCCATTGGTTCTGGAGCTGATGCAAAAGGTAGTGGTCTTGCATTCTGGAAGTCTGATAAGGTTACTCCCTTGCCTTCATTACCCCTATCATTGATGACGTGGGTAAAGAAATCTTGCATGTTCTTGTTTTGACTCTCCTGGTACCTCCTCCTATCTTCTTCCATTGCTCTCATGTACTGTTGGAAATCTGGATGCATCATTGGGTGTGGTGGTGGTGGTGCATTCTCTGCTCTAGCTGCGGCATCCGCTTCCTCTTTTTCTTTCGCCTCTCGCTCTCTCCGAGCATCTTCGGTTTCAACTAACGCCATTTCCCCCTAGTCCTGTAACAAAGAGCGATTACTCATAATTACACCATGCCAATGTTTTCTGAGCTCAACTCATTGCCCAGAACTAGTCACACAATGAAATCAAGAAGCAAATCCAAAGCAAACATTTATTATGTATATACACCGTATATTACATAACATACACACATATATTACATGTGGTACTTATATAACCACTTATTTGGCTTCAAGCCTGATGACCCACAAGTATAGGGGGTGTATCGTAGTACTTTCGATAAATAAGAGTGTCGAACCCAACGAGGAGCAGAAGGTGTTGACAAGCAGTTTCGATGAAGGATTCACTGTAAATGCTCACAGACAAGTATTCAGGGGGTTTTGATATTGCAGATAAATAAAGTACAAGTAAATAAAATGCGAGAGAAATAATTGCAGCGAGTGGCCCAATCCTTTTTAGCACAAAGGACAAGCCGGTTTGTTTACTTATAATGACCAAACGTTCTTGAGGACACACGGGGATTTTAGTCTAGTGCTTTCACTTCATACGGCTGATTAATCTTCATTGTTTTGATAAGTGTTGTGTGGGTGAACCTATGCTAATGCACCGCCCTTCCTAGGACTAATACATACTTGTGATTATACCCCTTGCAAGCATCCGCAAATACAAGAAAGTAATTAAGATAAATCTAACCACAGCCTTAAACTCTGAGATCCTGCTATCCCTCCTGCACCGATATACTAACGGGGGTTTAGGTTGCTGTCACTCCGGCAACCCCACAATTAGCAAACAATACAAGATGCACTCCCCTAGGCCCATAAAGGTGAAGTATCATGTAGTCGACGTTCACATGACACCACTAGAAGAGTAACACCACAACTTAAATATCATAACATTGAATACTACTCAACAATAATTCACTACTAACATTTAGACTTCACCCATGTCCTCAAGAACTAAACGAACTACTCACGAGACATCATATGGAACATGATCAGAGGTGATATGATGATGAATAACAATCTGAACATAAACCTTGGTTCAATGGTTTCACTCAATAGCATCAATAACAAGTAGTAATCAACACCGGGAGAGTTTCCCCTATCAAACAATCAAGATCCAACCCAAATCGTTACAGCGGTGACGAGATGCAGCGGTGGAGATGGCGGTGTAGATGGTGGAGATGATGATGATGATGATGGAGATGATGTCCAGCTCGATGACGATGGCGATGGCGTCGATTTCCCCCTCCGGGAGGGAATTTCCCCGGCGGATTCCTGCCCGCCGGAGAGCTCTTTTCTCTCTGGTGTTTCTCCGCCCCGCAGAGGCGGCTCTGTCAATTCTCCGTAACTCCCTGGGGCTTAGGTTTTCGGGACGAAGAAGTACGCGAAGGAGAGGCGGCCAGAGGGGGCTGTGGGCCCCCTCCCCACAAGGCGGCGCGGCCAGGCCAGGGCCCGCGCCGGCCTATGGGGGGCCCATGGTGGCCCCTCTCGGCCCCTCCTTTTCTGGAAAAATAGGATTTTCCGTATAACTTCCGTCAATTGTTGATCTTCAGAAATATGGTGTCCTGACGGTGCTTTTTCCAGCAGAATCCTGACTCCGGTGAATAATTCTCCAATGATCATGAAACATGCAAAATAGATGAAATAACATAAGTATCATCTCTAAATATGAAATATATCAATGAATAACAGCAAATTATGATATAAAATAGTGATGCAAAATGGACGTATCAAAGCCCAAGCCAGCGGAATTTAAAATACGTTCTAGTACAATACCACCTATACTACTTTATTCTTCCTTGGAGCTCTACTCCTCATCATCTTCGTTCGCCTCCGCATACATTCCTGGGGTCCATCCGGTACAGCGACTCGTCTTCCGAACACCGTCCGGAACAAAGGTCCTTCCAGTAGGTATGTAATCTGAATCGGACGAAGTGCCGAGACAGAGATCAGTCATGCCAAAGTAACTGGACAATGACTCGTATGTATCCCCAGTAGGATACATACCTCCTTCATTGGTCATCCATGAAGGGTTTCGATTCACCTGCCCCCTCATCTTCTTCTTCTTCTTTTTCACTCCAGAGCTTTCACCTTCCTCGTACTGTGATGGTTTTGAGAACCCCATCTCCAAGTCTAAAGAAATGGAATCAGTACCTTTCTCTTCCTTCCCATAGTGTCGGTTAACATACTGGTTAACCCCGCCACTTTCATCTCCAGTGTCACATGGAATAGGTTCCTCCTCATCTCCAAAAGGTTCCCCGAAACGCCAACCGGTTGAGTTTTCGATTGGTGACTCGGAGCAGTTTAGGTTCCATGAGTTATCTCCCCCATATCCAGAATCATATGATGCTGACACATGTGGATAGTGTGGGACAAAGTTGGGTGTAAGTGGATCTCTCTGGGTTGCCTGGCCACTCCAATCTACAGGACTGTTTAGGCTAAAGAAGGGTGTTGTATATTGGGGTTGTGCCCTCAGATCATGCATCCGAGCTTGGACTTTATCAGGGTCCGTGAACTCAGCTAGCATGTGGTCAATCTCACCCACCATCTTCACGTGTAGAAGGTACATCGTAGTCAGTAAAGACTTACAGCTGTCCATGTGCTGCGCTGCAACTTCAGGATGTTTGTTTGCCATCAGCAGATGATTCAGAGTGGGATCCTCATCTTCCTCGGCATGAGGTATATGAGAATACTCCGAACATAGCAGTTCTACTGACTTGTGCTGCCTTATTTCAAGGATTGCCTTGAATATGGCCATGTGAAAGGCTGTGGTAAGGGTTTTGGCTTCTCCGTATGGCATTATACGGCTCATCTCCAGTTGCGCAGGTAGTTGAACTGAAACTCTGCACTTGGCTACTATCTCTCCATCATAATAGATGTACTTGAGAACAGGTATCCGAGTTTCACAATGAAGTTCCTTCAGCATCCCACGCAGGAGATCTGTAAGTGGTCCCTCATAATCACCGAGCCAGCCATCAACCTTCCTCAAAGTCCTCTTGGGAAATGTGTACGCCATTATGGCTGTATACAAAAGCAGAAAATTAGTAGTGATAGTGTATAATAATAGTTATAATAAAGAATTATCGCACTAAAATATATGATTTTTCTATTCTCAAGTGAATAAACATCATATTTTTAGAGAATCCTTTACTATTTCAACTTGACTCCTACAGGTTTCTTCCCTATACTAGGTTTTTCCAACCTAAGGTCGCAACATTTGCTCTGATACCAGCTGCGGTGACCCAGCATACCACTGCATGTTGTAGTATACAAGTCGTTGATATGATCTTCATGAAGGGACTTCTTCACAAATATCACATCCCTCAGAGTGGTACAACAGAAACATTGCAGGTCATAACACTCGATAATATATTACAATCATGGTCTTAACAAGTTGGTATTCTCACAGGTCCGATGAGAACACCCTACACTATTTAAGTACTATTACAAACCAACATAGATATGAAAAGAGAGCTCAGCAACTTATTTAAGTATGCCACTACGCTGCTCGGCTCTATGATACTAAGGTATATCACTACTCCTCCACCTCCATGTCATCGGGTCCGTAGACTATCCCATAGTCTACTCCTTCAACTCCTCCGGTAAGATCAGGTTCCTCGTAGACCAGCTCGTAGCTTCCTTCTGGTGCTCCATCGGTGATGGCCTCCACTTCCGTATCACAGTCTAGCAAGGGTGTCGAAAGAAAGTGAGTACAGAGGTACTCAGCAAGTTCTAAAAGAGTAAAAGGTGTTTGATGCACTAGCTACGACCCTCGATCAGAAAATCTTAGGTCAATGCATGTTTCGAAATCATTTCTTCAAAAGGTTTATTTTATTCTGAAAACTATGCCCGTCAGTCTTCACAGGTTGACTAGAACTTCACGGAGTTCCTTTCCTGCCGCGTTCGCAGTTCCCTTCCCGGAACAAGGAGTGACAGCCACAATTTAATACACTCTGCAGAGGTGCGTTACTTTTCCCATAAGAGATCTCACCCTTTTTGCCATCCGCAGGGACTTGCCCCCGTTCACACTTCCTTGGTGTGAGGCCAGGTATAAAGATCCAAGCCCACACCGCCTTCTCCGCGACCTCGCAGACCCACCCTTTTGTAAGTCTGTCCTCTCCTATATCTATGGGTAGACCAACACAGGCACTTGTTCTCCCCTATACCGTTAAGGTAGACCGATCCGAACAACTTATGTGCCCTGTCCTATACACCATAGATAGACTGATCCGGACAACCCTTACAATCCTTCATAGACCAATAATAAGTCTACCCTCTCCTGTATCTAATGGTAGACCGTGCAGGACCACATGTCCCCACCTTTACCAAAGATAGACCGATACGGGCAACCCCTATTACCAGTCCGTTGGCATGCGAGAGGGAAAAGATACAGCTGGCTTCCCCAGAGCCATTATAGATCTTATGGTCAACGCGATATGTACGGCGCTAGAATCACTGGACGGCATTGGTACTTAGTCCTAGATGAATAGTACCCTTGCAATGGAACCTCCACCAATCAACACATACCATGGTTCCATTGCCAGCCACATAGTCATATTCATAATTGGAAAAGTAACATTTCATTTTCAATGCAGGAATGATAAGTAATATAGCTTTGCATTAAAGTGATAGAAAATACTCAAATTGACATGAGCAAGGGTGAACTTGCCTGTGGACTGCGAGATAGTGCAGTTCAATGCGTTGGATGGAACCTGGACCTCGGGTTCTGTAAAGAAGCATCATTGTCCGGTAAGGACAATGTTATAAAATCCAAATAATGCAATCATGGATGTATTATTTTATGTTGAATCCCTTTACCCCAATGAGTTATTACAATTTAGGGTTGAGTTAAGATTTATGCCTTTGGCAGTAATTTGCAATTGCTTTAATGTATAAACCACTTTAATTCACATAAAGTAATATAATTCAAAGTAAAACTACTTTATCTTGGTGATTCATTTATTCCAAAATAATTTGAAATAATAGAGTTGCCTCTATATTTTTGGAAATAAAGAGTAATAGAATATCTTCCTTTGGAAAATACCTTTTTCCAATAGAAATGACTTGGAATAATAGAATTTTATTTTGAAATATTTAAAAATAAGTATTTGAACTTATTTGGGATTTTTCCTTGATTTATTAATACAAGGAAATAATAATTTGAAATTCCAAAAGTTTATTTTAAATTCATAAAATTCACAAATTTAAATTTGTTCATTAAATTTTATTTCATATTTTATTCTTGTTAAGAATAATTTTTCATTCACCAATCCAATTTTTAATGGATTTTTAGAGTTGTATTTTATTTATTAAAATTTGGTGAAATTCTGGTTATTTTTAAATGTGAAATGCCTAAAATACCCCTCCTGGCCCCTATTGGGCCCAGCCCATTTACCTAAAGCCCAGGGACAGCCCAATAAGGCTTGTCCCTTATGGGTCGGTGGCGCCGAACGGCCCACCTCGCTCTCACTCACTCGGCCCTCTCTCTCTCGTTCACCTCTAACCCTAATCTGCTGCGACGCCCGTGGCGATGGCGTCGCCGCCATGGCCGCCGCCTCGCTCCGGCCAGCTCCGAGCTCCCCCGCCGTAGCCACCTACCAAAGAACCGCCGCGGCAGATCTATCGATCTGTCCGCGTGGTTTTCCCCTTCTCTTCCTCTCCTGGCGAATCGCCTCCGTTCTGGATCTCGTGGAGAATCGCCTCTGGCGATTGACGATCTCCGGCGAGCTCTCATCCTCGCCAACGACGTGTGTGCCTCCGAGACTGACCTGGCGCAGGTGCTGCTCGCAGTACTTGTGCCGTCGTCTCTGGTGCTCGCTGCGGTGGTGTGTTCGTGTTCGCCGGCGTAACATCGGCGCCTACCCTGGCTTTGCAGTGCTAGGGCCGCGCCCTCGCCATGCCCTAGCCTCTGCTTCCAGGCGCAAGTAAGTACTTCATCTCCTCCTTCTCTTCTGTGCGCCTCCCTTGCTACTGTTCTTCTTCCTCCTCATGCTCTGTTGCTCTCTGGTGATCCTGTGATCACACAGAGCTATGCCATAGTTGCTTAACCTTCCAGTGCTGCTACCTACTGCAAGCTCATGGCCAATTTACCAGTTACTGGTACTGGCCAGTGTTGCTTTGCTTGCGATTCATGCTTTACTTGCTTCTCTGCTGCTCCTAGCATGCTCTGTGCTTGCCAGGCTCTGCTGTGCTTGCTTATGAACTTGCTATGCCATGCTATACTTGATTATGGCTTGCTTGTGCTTACTGGCATATCATGCTTGCTTGTCTAGGTGTACTTGTGATGTATCAGTGACACTTGTGTGTGCCAGTGGTGCCTGTGATATGCTTCTGTGCTTCCTATGCAAGCTCATGATCCATTGGATCATTCATTGCTTGTTGGCTAGCTTATCTGTGTGGCTTGACTTGATTCAATTGATCCATTTGATCAATGGAATGTCAGTGACTAAACTGTGTTGCCTTATATTATGCTACTGTCAGTACTAAGCATGGATCTGTGATAAATTCATGTTTGTATTAATTAAATTATGATGAACTGCTTATGCAGTAATGATCTAAATGATTTGCTTGCAAATGAATTGCTATTCATGATGGTTTAGCAAGCAAATGAATCTGAATCCATTCCTGGATAATGATGTGCTATAGTTGGCTTTCTTCTATTTGGTGCTAAGTGTGATGTGACCTCAGTAGCCTTGCTACTGATTGGTTGCTCACCTATTTAATTGGATCTTGTGGCTACTCAACCTTTGCTTGCATATTTGGGAATCATACTTGATATGAATGCCAATATGCTTGCCTGATGAAAATCTAGGGTTTACTGATGGTTCATAGCTTAGGATTTACTGTGTAGTCTTATTAGCTGCTAATCCTTGCAATTCATCTACTGGTGCTATCTGTGCATCTGATCTGGCTAGTGTATGCATCTGTGCATGTGTGCTAGTTTCTGTGTACAAGATCTGTACCTAGATGCTTTCTATTTTTAGTAGCTTTTTGACTGGCAGTAATCCTTGGTGAAAACCAAGTGATGATTTCCCTTTGAGCATCTGCTCAATCCCATGACTATGTCATGCATAATGGATGGATTGGATCCATTGGATCCAGTCCAGGAACTTGGTATACCTTGTTCCAGCTCCTAGTGTGAAATATTTGGTTGATGCAGACTTGGGGTTTTTGTGCACAGCCCTTCACCTCCAGTTTCTGGTTGAGCTTCTCAGGTCACCATGATTCCTGGGGCTAAGTGGTTGTGTTGGTTTCTGTTCTTGAGTATGAACTGGATGAACTGGTGCTTGTTCTTGCTGCACCCTTACCTGGTGATTTGCATATGTGGTCGACTGTCATGGTTCTAGGGTTTGTGTGCTATTTATATGGTCTCTACTTCTTCCCTGGCCATGACACACAAGCCTGGTTACTTTATGACTCACCCCTTGCATTGCCTTGCTGTTGCTTGGCTAGCAACAGCCTTCATATGGTGAAACTTGAGCCCCTGTGGCTTGCTCAGTTTTGGTCTGCCTATGCCTATCTTGTGCTGTCCAGAAATTTGGACAAGCACAAGTGTGCTGTGACAGTGTGCACTGTCCAAACTGAATCTTGTGTTATTTCTGCTAACTGTCTAAACTGAACTTTGATAACACTTGTATTCTGTCTAGTATCTGTTCTTTGTTGTGCAGGTTGGAATTATGGCCAGAAGATCATCCTCAAGCCACTTAGTTTAGGTTTAGTTTAGAATAACTTGTAATTTTCCTTTTCTTTTAATTCTGATCATTATGTCTCAATTCTTGTATCAAGAATATTGTAAAGACTTTGTAATTGTGTTGTATATCAATAAAGCTCAAGTTTTTCTTATGAGCTTTTTGGTTTATGTAATATTTATATTCTGAATTAATATTGTATTTAATATTCAATGTGAAATTCAAAGTCATTTGATTTCATTATTTGTGTTTGAATGATGAATTCATATTTATATTGTTTACTGCTTATTGTTAAATGTATTAACACTTGTCAAATGAAATCAACTCCCAAAATCAACAAGATACAAAAGAGATCATGTCGAAATTTCCCTAACTCACATTGCCTAACCCTAAGTGCAAAATGAGAGAGAACCTCGATCCCTCTTAGGTTTAGTTGCAATAAGGCGCGAAAATTTCCCCCGTTTTGCGATGCAATGCACATCCCATTTCTAAATCTACCCTTCGTTGTTCCTATGTTCTGGGTTATTACAGCCTCTCCCCCTTAACAGAAACTTCGTCCCGAAGTTAAGATTGGTACCTGAATAACTCGGGGTAGGACTTCCTGAGCTCTTCTTCGGTCTCCCATGTTGCTTCTCGTTCAGGATGATGTTGCCATTGTATCTTGCAGTATTTGATTGCTCTATTCCTTAACTTCTTCCACTGTACTTCCAAAATCTTTTCAGGCTTCTCCACATAGGTTAAGTCTGATTGTAGCTCTATTTCTTCATGTGTAATAGGATCATCAGGTGCCTTCAAACACTTTCTGAGTTGGGATACATGAAAGACATTGTGAATTAGACTGAGCTGTTCCGGTAGTTCCAACTCAAAAGCTGTTTCTCGATTCTGACTGAGTATCTTAAATGGTCCTATGTATCGAGGACTTAGTTTTCCTTTTACTCCGAACCTTTTGAGTCCTTTCATTGGGCTAACTTTCAGATATACCATGTCTCCTACTTTTGGTTCCCAAACTCGTCTCTTCTGGTCGGCATAACTCTTCTGTCGACTTTGGGCTATTTTGAGTCTATCTCGGATCACCTCGATGACTCCTTGTCTCTCCTTGATGTAGTCCGGTGTAAACTCCTTGTTCTCTCCGGTTTCAAACCAACAGATTGGTGATCTACACTTCCTTCCGTACAATGCTTCGTACGGTGCCATCTGGATACTACTCTGATAACTATTGTTATATGAGAATTCCGCCAATGGTAGATGGTCCTCCCATGAGCCTCCAAAGTTTAGAGCACAAGCTCTAAGCATGTCTTCAAGTATCTGATTGGTTCTTTCGGTTTGTCCTCCGGTTTGTGGATGATATGCTGTACTGAAATCCAACTTGGATCCCAAAGCTTCTTGGAGTTGTTTCCAAAATGCTGATGTGAAGATCGAACCTCGATCTGAGACTATCTTCTTTGGTACTCCATGCTTGCTAACTATTTCTTTAACATATATGTTTACCAGCTTCTCAGAGTCATCTTTCTGGTTTACTGGTATGAAATGAGCACTCTTGGTAAGTCTATCCACGATTACCCATATCATATCCTTCTTTTTACTGGTCATTGGTAAACCAGTAACAAAATCCATTCCGATTTCATCCCATTTCCATTCTGGTATCTCTAGAGGTTTGAGTAATCCAGCAGGACTCTGATGTTCTGCTTTCACTCGCTGACATGTATGGCATTCAGAGACATATTGAGCTATCTCTCTTTTCATGTTGTTCCACCAGAACATTTCCTTCAAATCCATATACATCTTAGTACTTCCCGGATGTATTGAGTAAGGGGTTTCATGTGCTTCCTTCAATATGATTGACTTCACTTCTGGATCATCCGGTACACATATCCTCTTCTGAAAGTATAGAGAATCAAACTCTCCGAGATTGAATTCTGATGGTTTACCTTCTCCAATCCTTTTGATTTCTTCTTGGATGAATAAATCGTCTACTTGCTTCCGAATGATTTCATACTTTAAGTCTGAGTACATTTCATCCATGATCCTCATGGTTGCTATACTTCCCACTGTATCACCTTGGATAAACAGAATCTGAGCTTCTTCTAGTTCTTTCCGAAGTTCCTTCGGAATCTCCCATTCCGTAGGTTGATTCTCAGTACTCTTCCTGCTTAAAGCATCTGCTACTACATTAGCCTTGCCTGGTGTATAGTTGATTGTCAGTTCATAGTCCTTAATCAACTCTAACCATCTCTTTTGTCTCATGTTTAATTCCTTCTGAGTGAAGAAATATTTCAAGCTTTTATGATCCGTATATAACTCACATTTGGATCCATAGAGAAATTGCCTCCAACTCTTCAAAGCATACACAACTGCCGCCAATTCTAAGTCATGTACTGGGTAGTTATGTTCATGTGGCTTTAGTTGTCTTGATCCGTAAGCTTTGTAACATCCCAAGTTTCAACAATAATGAAATCAAGAGAGAGTTTCAATTACTCAAATTTTGCAACAAACAAAAACTTTTTATATGCATATAGTGTCACATATAGTTTCATGCATATGAGTGATTTTCTTTTGTGCATTTGCCATGATGAGTGTTGATATGTTAATCACTTGCTATTAAACCCTAATACATGGTCATAACACCCCTCTTTGAGGAAAATAAAAGAAATACTAAAATTGGATCTAAAACCCTCACATACACATATGTCAATTATGCAAATCATCACCAAAGGCCACAATGGCTTGCACCATTAGTTGTGTTTGGGTACTAAACACTTATTATCACTTTTAGAATCAAAGAAACTCAAATCAAATCAAATTTGAATGAAATATGAGCTCACATGCACTAATGGTCACTTTTGACATTTATAACCTGATGCCTACTTTGAGCCCTGTTATTTCAAAAATTCTAAACTAAACTTTGTCAAACCTTTGCACCTCCTCCAAGACAACATAAAAGTGAACAACTTTGCTCAAGCAACCTCATACAAATTCTTTCTAGATTCAAAGATTTCATCAAGCAAAGTTGGAACCAGATTTGAATGTGAAGATCATGCCCATTTTGAATTTTTGCAAACTAACTCAAATTTGACCACCACCACCACCATTCTACTGCAAATAATATATGATTCAAACCCACCAAAATTCATTCAAAAATTCCAAACTTTTTCTCTTGCGGGCATTTCATCAAACACCTTGCCGCAACACCCAACCTGACAGTGCTTTGTCCAGCAGTTTTTGACCTCCACCATCGACCCTATGTCATCCTTGCTACCCCTCTGACCTCTCTGGACCTTGCCAAGCAAAATAGACAAGAAATGGTACACTAGAGCGTCACCATTTGACATAAACATGCCATGCCGTGGCATGGCATGGCCTCACTCATGCTCCCCCTCTCTCTGGCCAAATGCACCGTGCCAAACCATGTCCTCCACTCTCCCCTTACTCTCCTGGACGTGCTGCACCCTTGCTCGACAAAATGGTGCATCACACGCACCAGAACGCGCACGCCCAGACGTGCACGCGCGCGCCAGAGCGTGCACCGCCATGCACTAGAGCGCGGCAGAGCACCACGTCGCCCCGCTCGCCTACGTCGCCCCAACCTCTCTCCGCTCGCCAGCAGCTTCGCCACCTCACCCTCTCCACGCTAGACACCGTCACTGGCCCGCGGGAACACTGTAGCCGACGCCCGCCTCGCCGACGTCCGCCACGGTACTGAGCGCCCCCGTCACTCCCCTGCTCTCGTCCTTGCCTCAAATTCACCGCAATCACGACCAGCGTCACCATCGTGACGTCGCCAAGCGACGAGCGCCATGCTCCGAGCCGCCGTAGCCGCGTCGCCATGGTCGCACCTCCACAGCACACCACGGCCACCATCGCCCGCTATAAATAGCGCCCTCAGCTCTCCCTCTCTTCACACAAACCGCTCCCTCTCACTGAACCTTCTCCCCCATCCAAGTCCACTCCACCTCGCCGGAGTAGCTCGAATCGCGAGCTCGAAGCCGCCGGAGCCCGCGGAAGCTCGCCGTCGATTGGAGCCTCCCCAGCACGCGAAACTGCTATAGGCTGCTTCCCCTTCCTCGACAACGTCTTCTCCGCGCCTCGCCGACCCTCGCCGCGCCGCCGGTGAGCCGTCGACCCCCTACCTGAGCCGCCGGTGCTCGCCTTCTCGCCGGAGACGACGACGCCTGTCGTCCGTCCGATCTTCCTCTAATCCTACCCGATTTCGTACCGCTTCGCTGCTAAACACGCTGACGCGTGACCCCACGCTGTCAGGCGGCCCGTTGCGTTGGACGCGCTCCTGGGCCGGCCCAATTCTCTTTTCCCTGTGCAGCCCATCTCCTTTCCCGCCAAAGCCCACGAATTCAAATGTGAATTTTCGAATTTCATTAATTACTCTCAGATGCTGTTTTGCAAATTAAATAGAATAAAATCTACCAAACCAAATTTGATAAATTTTATATATTTGGAAACCTTGTGAAAATATCTACAAAACTACACTGGTCCCAACCCTAGCTTATTTGTAGAATAAATATGACAAAATAAACAAGGCAGGGCCTTTTTCCACTTCAATTAATTATTAAAAATTAAATAAAAATGCTTTTAAGTTGAAACCAACTCTCAAAAATCATATTTCAATATATCTATCTGAATATGTAAAAATATTGCATAGTTGTTTGTATGATCATATCCTTGTTTAAAAATTGGCCCTAAGGCTATTTATAGTGCTTTTTAAATAAACTTATCCCTTATTAATATGTATGAGAGCATCTCTCTCATTTAAATCTTGTCTCCACTAAGTTAATATGAGGAAGACACCATGGTCATGTTAAACTCATATTAAATTAGTTGATGATATTAAATCATTAATCATGAGTTATTAAAAGGCATGAGGTGATGTACCTCATTTAAATCTTTTTCCCAAATAATACTTATGAAGAGGTTGACCCTGGTCAACCTAGGTCATATGATATTAATTGAGGAAATTAAATCTTAATAAGACTTAATGAGAGGAAATTATTTGCTCTCAAGAAATAAATAGAAATACAAATTAATACTTATAATGAGAGGAAATTATTTTTCTTAAGCATAGGAATTAAGTCAACTCACATAATAAGCATGTTGTTATGATAGCTTAGTAAGAGTGATTCATGTGTGTGCTTAGTTTAGTATTTAAGTTTGGTGTGGTGATGGTGTGTATTACACTCGTATTTAGACGCTAGTACCGAGGAGTACGCCGAGGAGGAGGAGGTCTACACTCAAGGAGAGGAAGACCACTTTGATCAGTACAACACTCAAGGCAAGCTAATACCCTTGCAAAGTGCAAAGCTCCCAAGAGCAAAGCACCCCACCATTTTAATTTATCTTTACTAAGCCTATCCCAGTTTTTATTACAAGTTTTGCTTCCAAGTTTTATTACTTTATTTTATCAAGGTACTTTTTGATTCATGATTTCACTTGGTCTAGAGTAGAACAATATCATCAAAGTTAGCCTATGGCAATCAAGCTAAGTTAGCACCCCTCATGACTAGTGGCTAGTGCTAAATAACTAAAATTGACTACTCTAGATGGGAACATTGTGATGTGAGATGATGATGGTGAAACTATGAAAGGAATTTTGAAGGTGAATATGACCAAGAGAAGATAGTGATTTTTGATTAAAAACTAATGTTGGTTTGGATGCGATACCTTTCCAATATTTGAGTACCCCCACAATACCTGATTATGGGTAAGGGCTTAACTAGAAGTTTATGTATCTTAGTATGGGTTCCCTCTGAACACACATCATAGGGGTTATGCCGAGGCTGCCTCCGTTGTTGAGAAATGATGTGAATTGAGGTGAATTGTACGGCCAAGCCCTGTGCAGTTCCCAGGTTGACAGTTGGTCTTCACTGGGAGGCCAAGCTCATGGGGAGAGGTGCTCATACTAGGGTTAGTAAATGAAAGGTTATGGTTGATGATCCGCGTACTGTGTTACGATGATTCGGGGTAATCCCGACGGATGAAATCAAATGTTGTGGCACAAGTGTGCAACCTCTGCAGAGTGTAAACCTATTCGAATAGCCGTGTCCACGGTTACGGACGGTTGGAAAGGCCATCTAGTTTCCAGTATTAGAACCTGAAAATATGAATGGTGAATGATGAATAATGGTGAATGATGAATAATGGTGAATCACAACTAAGTTGTGGGAATGACACTAATGTTCCCACTTGAGTTAGTTAATTTATGAATGGTCTATATGAAATGTTTATGAACTAAAATTGGCTTTATGCAAATAAAACTAGAGCTTAGCACCCCTTCATTAAAATAGATAGTGATTACTTTAGTATTAGTTTGCGAGTACTTTAAAGTACTCACGGCTGTGTCCCTGGCTATTCAAATGGCCAGACTATGAAGAAGAGCAGCAGTATGAAGATGACGGTCAGCAGGACGTCTACAACAACTAGGAGTCGCCTGACGTCAAGCGTTGGCCTGTGGAATAGATAGTCCACTCCTATTACGCTTCCGCTACTATGTTGTTCGTTGATCAATAGATCAACTATTTGTGTAATATTGGATCATGTGATCCCCTTTTGTAAGACAATGATGGTTTGTAATGAATGATGACTTATGGTATCAACTGTTATGTCTCGCAACAACAATATTCCTGGGATTGCGATGAATGACATAATAGGCATCCGGACTTAAAAATCCGGGTGTTGACAAGTTGGTATCAGAGCCATTGTTTGACCTTAGGAGACCCTAGTTTAGAATGGACGTTCTGAAAAATTTAGTTTCTAAAACAAATAAAGTGAATATTTGTGAAAAACTTACTCATGTTCTTGTCTACAAGATCTTTTCAAAAACAATGAGCCATGCTCCTCCTTTTAAATCCATCTAAAATTTTGCCACACTTGTTCACATCTCTAACTTACTCATCCATTTCACTTTCAGATGGAGCACTACGCCCAGACGGAGTCCTACGAGCTGGGAAATGGAGGAAGTTTGGTGTTCGAGCGCGACTTGTACCTGGTGTCCGAGAAGCTTGAACGCCCACCTCCCCAGTTCCACGGAGTCCGGATCCACAACACCCCCACCGGGGAACAGCAGTGGATGATCACCGCTGACTTGAAGGGAAGCCCGGAGCCTCCCATCTCGGAGAGGATCCTTTTCTCCTTCAAGGCATGCAACTGGGTGGATGGGCTTGCTCATGCCCTTCAGGAGGGACTTGCCCGGGTGTGCGGACAGAACATCGCCGCACTCCGGGGAAGCCGCTTCGCCCACTTCGCGAGGCACGACACCATGGGGGAACCCATGGCACTCTCTTCGCACCCGGTGCTCAAGCATCATGTGGAGCATCTGGACTTTATGCTTCATGAGACCCGGAAGGACCTGGAGCTGACGCGTGTCCACGCCCACCGTGCCCAGATGGCTTTGGCTCATCATGCCGACGCCATCAGGCTGCTCGCCAAGGACCGCAGGTCACTCCGCCTGCAGCGCGCCAAGAAGGATGCCACTATCAGCCGTCTTCGCGAGAAGATCCGCACTTTGGAGGTGACTGTCCGGACCCAGCAGGACCAGATCCAGGAGATGGAGGAGGATGGAGAAGACATTCAGGGAGGCGATGACTTCCTGAGTGACGACAACGACTTTGAGGATGATGAGTTCACTGATGAGGAGGACTACGCGTTTCTGGAGTCCGAGGAGGATGGGATCATTCCCATCGATGTGGATGAAGACGATGAGGAGTAGTTGCACTAGCTTCACTTACGTAGGTGTGAGTTGTATCCCGCACCATGTATCGTAGTTTGTGGAAGAAGGGTTCTTAAAACCCTTAGTGTTTGAACTTGTAATGTGTGATGTTGTTGTGAATAAATAAAATGTGTGTTATGTTCATCATGAAAATATTTCAAGTTTTAAGTTTAAACTTAACTCAAAATAAGCCATAGAAAATTCCCTCTCATCTCATGATCTATCTATCTGTTCAGATGGCCCCTCCGAACCGCAACCAGGATGCAATGATGCAACTGCAAACACTGTTGGCCGACAGAGAAGATGAAAGGGCTGAAAGGCAAGCCAACATAGCAGCACTGCAGCAGATCGCCAATCAGGGCCATGGAAACCATGATCATCCTGGATCCAAACTTAAGAATTTCCAAAACACCAACCCACCTGTCTTCAGCAAGACGGAAGAACCCTTAGATGCAGATGATTGGCTGCAAACCATGGAAAACAACTTGGAGGTAGCCGGAGTAGATGAAAATGAGAAGGTGTTGTTTGCTACGCACTACCTTGCCGGACCAGCAAGAGCTTGGTGGACAAGCGCCCGTGCATTAAATGCCGGACAAATGATGACTTGGGCTGATTTCAAGCTCAAGTTTAGCAAGTATCATGTGCCACCAGGTTTGATCAAGAAAATGAGGGATGAATTCCGTGAACTGAAGCAAGGAAGAATGTCGGTGGTAGAATACCGCGACAGGTTCCTCACCCTGTCAAGGTACGCCCCCGATGAAACCGACACCACAGAGAAAAGAAAGGAGAGATTCCTCAACGGTCTGCACGATGAGATGCAGACAGTCTTAGTCAACATCCCCTTCGCCGACCTAGAAGCCCTCGTGGACTCTGCCATCCAGATGGAAGGCAAACTGCACCAGGCAAATGAAAACCGCAAACGCCGCATGATGAATCAAGGTGGGCCCAGCAATACCCCACGGTTTCGCCCCAGCTCAAGCGGTGGTTTCAACCCCCACACCAAGCCCCAGAACCAGATGTCGCGCCCCGGTTTTCAGAACCGGAGCGGAGGAAACCCAAGGCCCGGAGGCCCCCACCACAACAACAACTATGTGCACCACAACAGCAACCACAACCGCGCTCCGCAGAGAGCCCCTGCCAACAACAACCCCAATAACTCCAACACAGCCCCGAGGACCGGGAGCAATGCTATCCCTGTCGCTCCCAAGGACAAAGCCACTATCACCTGTTATGAATGCGGCATTGTGGGACACTACTCCAATGAGTGCCCCAAAAGGCTGGCCAAGCTCGCCGGCAACACCTCTGCACCAGCTCAGCAGCAGCGCCGTGTCTCCACCGGCAAGAAGTTCGCCCCCAACAACCCGAACAACCGCGGAGGTCGCCTCTACCACATGAACGCCGAGGAAGCCCAGGAAGCACCAGATGTGGTGCTGGGTATGTTCTCTGTTAACTCAATACCAGCAAGAGTGTTGTTTGATTCAGGAGCATCGCATTCATTTGTTACAGAAGATTTTGTGTGCACTAGTAAGATTCAACCCATCAGCTTGAAACATGTCATGATAGTTCAAATACCTGGATCAACAACTAAAGCTAGAAAATTTTGCAAAGAAGTACCCATCAGAATTCAAGAAATAGTGTTTTTCGCAAACTTAATTGTTCTGGGAACAAAAGGATTGGAAGTAGTACTGGGTATGGATTGGATGGCGAAACATCATGGATTGATAGACTGCGCCAAGAAGGCCATCACCATGACTAGTAGCACCGGAATAACAATAGAACATGTGTCTGAGAAACTACCCAGAAATTTCACCTGCAACCAAGTATAGCCAAACCAACTCTGGATCAGATCAGGGTCGTCTGTCGATACGCTGATGTGTTTCCGGATGATCTACCCGGTATGCCCCCGGATCGGGATATCGAGTTTATCATCGAGTTAATCCCTGGAACCGGACCTATAGCCCAGAGAGCCTATAGCATGAACCCAGCAGAGTTAGTAGAGCTGAAGAAGCAACTGGATGATATGTTGTTCAAGGGTCTGATTCGACCAAGTGCGTCGCCTTGGAGATCACCAGTTTTGTTTGTGGATAAGAAGGATGGTGCCAACCGGTTATGTACGGATTATCGTAAACTTAACGAGGTCACCATCAAAAATAAATACCCCTTGCCAAAGATAGAAGACCTGTTTGACCAGTTGACCGGTGCCACAGTGTTCTCTAAGATTGATCTTAGGACTGGTTACCATCAGCTGAAGATCCGTGCATCGGATATCCCCAAGACTGCCTTTACCACCAGATATGGGTTGTATGAGTACAATGTCATGTCATTTGGATTAACCAATGCCCCTGCCTACTTCATGAACCTCATGAATAAGATTTTCATGAACTTTCTGGATAAGTTTGTCGTTGTCTTCATCGACGACATCCTTATCTACTCCAAAACCGAAGAGGAACACGAGCAACATTTGGAGGTTATCCTAGAAACCCTTAGACAGCACAAGTTGTACGCCAAGTTCAGCAAGTGCGAGTTTTGGTTGAAAGAGGTTGGATTCCTGGGACACATCTTGTCTGCAGGAGGAATTGCTGTAGATCCCGCCAAAATCAAAACCGTTGAAGAATGGAAAACCCCAACCACACAGACCGAGGTCCGTGCATTTCTTGGATTAGCCGGATATTACCGCAGATTTGTTGAAGGATTTTCAAGCATTGCCAGGCCAATGACACAACTGTTGAAGAAGGACAAGAAGTTTGAATGGACTGATAAATGTGAAGCCAGCTTCCAGCAACTTAAGACCAGACTAACCACAGCCCCCATCCTAATCATGCCGGACATCACCAAGCCCTTTGACGTCTATTGTGACGCATCTAAGATTGGTCTTGGATGTGTGTTGATGCAAGAAGGAAAGGTGATATCTTATCTGTCCCGGCAGTTGAAGCAGCATGAGCAAAACTACCCAACCCATGACCTCGAACTTGCAGCCGTAGTGTTAGCATTGAAAGTTTGGCGTCATTACCTCATGGGTAATCGATGCGAGATCTATTCGGATCACAAGAGCCTGAAGTATATCTTCACACAGAAGGAGCTGAATATGAGGCAAAGAAGATGGTTAGAACTGATCAAGGATTATGATATGGAAATCCACTATCACCCCGGCAAAGCCAATGTAGTAGCAGATGCTTTGAGTAGACAGCCGTGTCAGCTGAACTCCATGATAGCAGCAGAACAGCCTAGCCTGCATGAAGAGTTTGAACAGTTTAGGTTGGAGCTAGTTAGTGAAGGATATCTAGCCAGCATAGAGCTGCAACCTACTTTGATTAGTCAAATCAAGGAAGCCCAGAAGGGAAATGCAATCAAGAGTCAAATAGCAGCAGGAAAGGCACCGGGATTCACAGAAGATGAAGAAGGAGTACTTTGGTACAACGGTCGCCTATGTGTGCCGTCAGACTCAGAATTGAAGCAAGTCATACTGAAGGAGGCCCACGACACCTTATACTCTATCCATCCCGGAGGTACCAAGATGTACCAAGATTTGAAGGAACAATTTTGGTGGCATGGAATGAAGCGAGAAATCGGGAGCTACATAGCCAAGTGTGATATCTGTCAGAGAGTCAAGGCAGAACATCAACGACCCGCCGGACTGTTGCAACCCTTACAGATTCCGGAATGGAAGTGGGACTCAGTCGGAATGGACTTTATCACCGGACTGCCCAAATCTAGCAGAGGAAATGATTCTATTTGGGTAGTGGTAGACAGATTAACCAAAGTAGCCCATTTTATCCCCGTCAAAACCACTTATCAAGGCCCGAAGCTAGCAGAGTTGTACATCTCAAGAATAGTCGCCCTGCACGGAACACCGAAGTCAATAGTGTCAGATAGAGGATCGCAGTTCACCTCAAGATTCTGGCAGAAAGTACATGAAGGACTTGGAACCCGGCTGAATTTCAGCACCGCTTATCACCCCCAGACTGACGGACAGACTGAAAGAGTCAACCAGATACTCGAGGACATGCTGAGAGCCTGTGTACTGGAATATGGATCCAAGTGGGAAGACTGCTTGCCTACGCAGAATTCTCGTACAACAATAGTTACCAAGCCAGCTTACAGATGGCCCCCTTTGAAGCCCTGTACGGAAGGAAGTGCCGTACCCCTCTAAATTGGTCGGAAGTCGGAGAAAGCCAAGTCTTTGGACCAGATGTTCTTCGAGAAGCCGAAGAGAAGGTGCACAAGATCCGCGAGTACCTCAAGACTGCGCAATCAAGACAGAAGAGCTACGCCGACAAGAGACGCCGAGAGATGACATTCGAGATTGGAGATTTTGTTTATCTCAAGGTGTCACCCCTCAAAGGAATGCAAAGATTCCAGCTGAAAGGAAACTCGCGCCCCGATATGTCGGACCCTTCAAAGTTCTGAGTCGCCGCGGAGACGTATCTTATCAACTGGAACTACCGGAAGAAATGGCGGCTGTGCACAATGTGTTCCACATCTCACTGCTCCGGAAGTGCCTTGAAGTACCGGAGAAGACTGAAGTGTTCAAGAATATTGATCACAGATCGGTGGACATCAACTCAGACTTGACGTATCGCGAAGTACCTATTCGCATCCTGGAAGAAGCATACAGAACCACCCGCACCAGGAGTATCAAGTTCTGAAGATTCAGTGGAGCAATCACACCGAAGAAGAAGCCACCTGGGAGCGAGAAGAAGACATGAAGAAGGAATACCCAGATCTCTTTAGTACCTAGTTTTCTTTAAGATCTCGGGACGAGATCTTTTGTAAGGGGGAAGGGTTTGTAACATCCCAAGTTTCAACAATAATGAAATCAAGAGAGAGTTTCAATTACTCAAATTTTGCAACAAACAAAAACTTTTTATATGCATATAGTGTCACATATAGTTTCATGCATATGAGTGATTTTCTTTTGTGCATTTGCCATGATGAGTGTTGATATGTTAATCACTTGCTATTAAACCCTAATACATGGTCATAACACCCCTCTTTGAGGAAAATAAAAGAAATACTAAATTGGATCTAAAACCCTCACATACACATATGTCAATTATGCAAATCATCACCAAAGGCCACAATGGCTTGCACCATTAGTTGTGTTTGGTTACTAAACACTTATTATCACTTTTAGAATCAAAGAAACTCAAATCAAATCAAATTTGAATGAAATATGAGCTCACATGCACTAATGGTCACTTTTGACATTTATAACCTGATGCCTACTTTGAGCCCTGTTATTTCAAAAATTCTAAACTAAACCTTGTCAAACCTTTGCACCTCCTCCAAGACAACATAAAAGTGAACAACTTTGCTCAAGCAACCTCATACAAATTCTTTCTAGATTCAAAGATTTCATCAAGCAAAGTTGGAACCAGATTTGAATGTGAAGATCATGCCCATTTTGAATTTTTGCAAACTAACTCAAATTTGACCACCACCACCACCATTCTACTGCAAATAATATATGATTCAAACCCACCAAAATTCATTCAAAAATTCCAAACTTTTTCTCTTGCGGGCATTTCATCAAACACCTTGCCAGCAACAATCTGCCAACTCTGAACAGTGCTTTGTCCAGCAGTTTTTGACCTCCACCATCGACCCTATGTCATCCTTGCTACCCCTCTGACCTCTCTGGACCTTGCCAAGAAAATAGACAAGAAATGGTACACTAGAGCGTCACCATTTGACCTAAACATGCCATGCCGTGGCATGGCATGGCCTCACTCATGCTCCCCCTCTCTCTGGCCAAATGCACCGTGCCAAACCATGTCCTCCACTCTCCCCTTACTCTCCTGGACGTGCCACCCTTGCTCGACAAAATGGTGCATCACACGCACCGAACGCGCACGCCCGGACGTGCACGCGCGCCGAGCGTGCACCGCCATGCACCGAGCGCGGCAGCACCACGTCGCTCGCTCGCCACGTCGCCCAACCTCTCTCCGCTCGCCGCAGCTTCGCCACCTCACCCTCTCCACGCTAGACACCGTCAGGCCCGCGGGAACGCTGTAGCCGACGCCCGCCTCGCCGACGTCCGCCACGGTACTGAGCGCCCCCGTCACTCCCCTGCTCTCGTCCTTGCCTCAAATTCACCGCAATCACGACCAGCGTCACCGTCGTGACGTCGCCAAGCGACGAGCGTCAGCGCCAGTGCTCCAGAGCCGTTGTAGCCGCGTCGCCATGGTCGCACCTCCACAGCACACCACGGCCACCATCGCCCGCTCTAAATAGCGCCCCTCAGATCTCCCTCTCTTCACACAAACCGCTCCCCTCTCTTCACTGAACCTTCTCCCCCATCCAAGTCCACTCCACCTCGCCGGAGTAGCTCGAATCGCGAGCTCGAAGCCGCCGGAGCCCGCGGAAGCTCGCCGTCGATTGGAGCCTCCCCAGCACGCGAAACTGCTACAGGCTGCTTCCCCTTCCTCGACAACGTCTTCTCCGCGCCTCGCCGACCCTCGCCGCGCCGCCGGTGAGCCGTCGACCCCCTACCTGAGCCGCCGGTGCTCTCCCCTCTCGCCGGAGATGACGACGCCTGTCGTCCGTCCGATCTTCCTCTAATCCTACGCCCCAGATTTCTCGTACCGCTTCGCTGTTTAAAACACGCTGACGCGTGGACCCCGCGCTGTCAGGCGGCCCGTTGCGTTGAACGCGCTCCTGGGCCGGCCCAAACTCTTTTCCCCCTGTGCAGCCCATCTCCTTTCCCGCCAAAGCCCACGAATTCAAATGTGAATTTTCGAATTTCATTAATTACTCTCAGATGCTGTTTTGCAAATTAAATAGAATAAAATCTACCAAACCAAATTTGACAAATTTTATATATTTGGAAACCTTGTGAAAATATCTACAAAACTACACTGGTCCCAACCCTAGATTATTTGTAGAATAAATCTGACAAAATAAACAAGGCAGGGCCTTTTTCCACTTCAATTAATTATTAAAAATTAAATAAAAATGCTTTTAAGTTGAAACCAACTCTCAAAAATCATATTTCAATATATCTATCTGAATATGTAAAAATATTGCATAGTTGTTTGTATGATCATATCCTTGTTTAAAAATTGGCCCTAAGGCTATTTATAGTGCTTTTTAAATAAACTTATCCCTTATTAATATGT